>CM059583.1:68337500-68957500 GCA_030407085.1 Trichopria drosophilae
TTCCATTTTTCAACATTTTACAGGTTTTTTATGATTTGAAAACGAAAAAGATTATGCCCATTTAACTATGAACTTTATTTACTCATCATTTGTATTGATGAGAAAAAAGGTATTCCTTATTGTGCAAAATTAAGTCTACACATTCTCCATACCTAGAAACACAGGTTTTCAGTTTGGTATTTTATCGAAGGATATTTGAGAAAATACATAACAGCATTGTATTAAACTAGGTTTTTATTTACACTTCGTAGAAAGACACCTTGTAATTAGATATAACAATTGTACTGAAAGTAATACAATTTCTTTTCTTTGAATTCGTTATTTTTTATTTAAAGTTCTCGACATATTACCTTACTTAGAATGAAAAAAAAAAACAATTTTTTAAAGAAAATGAGAAAATAAAATCAAATTAGATAAGAATAATTTGATGGAAAAAGATAATTTAAAAAATCGTTCATTGTTTTATACCAGCTAATGCAAAACAATACAAATATTTTTTCGAGCTTGATATTTTAATTTCAAACATTTTTGATTTCGTTGTGAAAAAAAAGTTAAAGTACAAAGGTATTTTAGATAAGGCCAGGATACGTTTTTAAAGTATGAAGTAAAAAATATACATCATTTCAAATAAAAAATTACATTTTTTTGTAAACAGCAGATAAGGAATTATTACAAAAAGAAATACGAAACGAAAACGAAAAATCATCAGGCAGACAAGAATTAGTAGACATGTCAAAATTTAATAAATTAAAGGAAATAATAACGAAAGTGTTAAGCAATGAAGCGAAATAAACAAAATAATGCGTTATTCGCAAACGATGTAAGGAGATAAACACGGCATTGCCGTACGAAACAGCAGTAGGTTAGTGTTAAACTCGTGAAAAACGGCTAGTTGATGAAAAGAAAAAGAACTAAACACAGCCTGCATTTTTTAGAGTTAACATCTTACTCTTTGTTGGAATGAAGAGAGTAATAGGCGGCTTTAACTCTTACGGGAGTGGATTTTAGAGATTTCAATCTCTCTTGGAACGGAGTACTCACTCTTTCTAAAAGAGTAACTACAAGTCACTTCAAGCATGTGAAAGACTATATCCTTCTTTTCTTCGCGCACCGGCGAAAGGACGCCATGTATGTATGTGTGCTTGCCCAACACACACACACACACACACACACACACACACACACACACACACACACACACACACACACACACACACACACACACACACGAACACATGTAAGAAACTTTTCGGTAGCCCTGAGGGAAAAACGAACTTTGTATTGTTCCTTATCCACGGATCAACCAAAGACAATGTATTACCGGTAAACTTTGCACGTAACTAATTAATGAATTTCATCTATCAAGTTGCTTATTTCATTCTGATTTCTGCGAAAAAATAAATACCAGTATAAATAAAATTTTTGGACAAATCTATGCCCAAATTAGGGAATTAATACTTTTGTTTTGAATAAAAAATGTATATAACTAGTTCGCATATAACTTTTAGTTTGATGTGAATATATCTTTTCTTTGATGTCCAAAAATTCCCATAGTTCAGAGTTTTACAATTTATTCCCCCTTTATAAATCATCTATTGTGTAATGCCTGCTGTACTCTAAATTTCGTTTCCTGTTGTGCACGATGTATCGAATCAAAACGTAAAGGGGAGTTTGCCGATTGAACATGTATATACGCAGGTTATTCAAAAGTCATCAAATTGCAAGAAAAAAAGCAATCAATTTGACGAGTCTCGAGTTTTATGGCTAAAGCGAAATTCGATTTCATTTTGAACCTTTTCAATGAACGTCCGCAGTGGTCGTCGGATTCACGGTTTTACCCGAAATGAGACACATTTTTTTGGGGTACTCTATCGTTCCATGACATAACGAAAATAGCTACAACGTTTTAAAACGAAAGTATGTGGCTACTGTTTTTAAAGTTTACGAGATAAAGTTACGTTCGAAAAACGATACTTGTCGAATGGTGTAGGTTTACATTCCTAGTTTTTTTATTTGAAATAATTTGGTGAAAAGCAATTTCAGTAAAGTATGTCATTTGACACTTTTAATTTTGGAAGAATGATAGGGTTTTGAAAAGCTTTGTGTTTAAAAAGTTTAAATGGTTGTTCACGAAGTATAGGTGAGAGTTTTAATGCTTCCATTTTTATGACAAAGTAAGCGTCTACTTTAAAGTTTCCGAAATCGGTTTTTAAATGTTCATGCATTGACGAATATTTTTTCGAAGACTGGTTCAAAAATTATGAGGGAAGAAGATGGACCGTGTACTGAGACGGTTTTAAATTAATGACGTTAATTAATCGAATATTTGAAACATTACAATCAGGAATTCATTAGTCGCAGCAGTATAAAGTAATGTAACAATATGAATTTGTCTGTAAATATTTTCTTTGCACTTTGATTAATAGTTTCGTGCTATTGCGAAGTTCGATTTATTTCCCGAGAAAATTGTGAAAGATGTTGAAAGTTGCAATACAACTTATAATTTTCAAATAATTGATTACTTTAAATGCTCTCGGCTAACTTATGCATTTGTGAAAATCATTTGCTAAAACTAAATTTTAGTAAAATTAAAGTATTATTTATTATTACCCTAATACAAAAAATTATGATGAAAAAAGATACAAATACAACAAAGTACACCCCTTTACAATTCAATTCACTAATAATGAAAGCGGTTAAAAGTTTATGTGAAGGAACAAAAATAGATCACACGAACAGAGGGAAAATCGGATATGTGCAACATTAATAGTTAATACATTTGTTATGTTAAGTAGAAGCCGCCAGACATTAACAATTCTGGAACAAGCTAGCTAATTGCCTTTAACCGAAGGACTTTCCATTTTTAATTGTCAGTTCTGCGTTCTCTAAGTACTTATTCATCTTGAGATGTATACTGAAATAACTTAACACTTTTAGTCACAGTGGTCGATATATCGACCACCTTTCGAGATGGTTGGAAAGAAATGTAAAAACCTATAAGATTTGTTAGAAACTCAGTACCTACAGGTTTTTAGTTTTTGATTTAGCCAAATTCAGATTTGCAAAATTCTTGAAAGTCAAATTGGAGGATTAAAAAGAACTTAAAAAAATGACATGAAATTTACAATTTGGGAATTCTCACTTTTAGTCAGAACGTTCCCCTGAAGATCCACAAGTGACAAGCTTCAAGCCAATCAAATCCGAGTGATTTTTAATTTTCTCGTCCGCTATGTTGTAGCCGCCAATTTTAATGTAGAAAATGTTGCAAATCTGACCCCGGATTCGTATCCAGCGACCCCAGAAACCTTATTTACAATAACGTTTATATATTTTGTCTATTATCCTAATTAGTGACTGAAAAGGTTAAATTACTTTAAAACATTTCCGCGATAACCGATACGGTACCATTTAATACATAAATGGCAGAAGAAAATTATGAAGACAACAAAAATCAACTTGTATAGATGTATAGGTAAATAAAACATTATACATGATGCAGAAAATTCGGTATTTACGTGCGCTTATTCTTTAAAGTGTTATAGGTGATAAAGAGGTAAATCATAATGCAGTATTTTGCTATAATGCAGTTTTTTAACATGAGAAACAGTTTAAACGTTCGAACCAATATTCAATACTACTGATTACTTTATTAATGTTTTGCATTACATTACGTCAATTACTATCGAACTTTTCAATGTCAATATATAACATAATAATAATAAATATAGCAACTTTTAACGAGGAAATATCAATATTTGTAATTATACAATCAATATTTAGAAATTAGATCTGCTACAACAAATTCGAGAAATTCTGCGAAAATTATCATTAATAATATAACGAGTTCAGATTCAACGAGCATTGTCGAAAATCAAATTAGAGTTAATTATTTAGCTTCGATATTTGAATTGTAAAACAAGGTTGCCATTTAAATACTTACGTTGATATGAACGAACATGACATGAAATAAACAAAAAATAAGTAATAGCAAACAAGGTACTTAAAATTATTGAGCAATACAGATATTTCCACTAATTTTTTTGTTGATTTTTATATGCTAAGCGTCCATTTTTGTAATATCCTCATATTTCACATTCATTTTCGTTAAAAAAGGATGATTACAGGATAGAATGCATTTTAAATGATCTCTAAATTTATAAAGTTTCGTTTTAATCATGTTAGTTATAAGTAAGTGGAAAACACAGTCAACACTAATATGAGCCTACTAATAATTTCATGATAATACCAATTTTGATTATTAAATTTAAAATAATCGAAAATCCGAAGAAAATGTTATGTCTACAATATTTTCTACAATATATTGTGTTATAACATTTTTTAGTTGTAACATTGTAATTTTAAAAGGAAACTAATCAAGACATAAGGACTTAAAATTTTATTAAGCTGCAATGTACATACAAGACATGAATTTAAAGATATCAATAAATTAGAACGAGTATCGAATATTTAACTCATATCCTGAGGTAATTTGTTCTGATAAATTATGTAATTTTCCGCAATTGTAGAACGTTTCGGTGATTTCTGTAATAAATATGTTTCGTTGTATAATTAAAATTATACGAAAACGGAAATAATAAACTCAAAATTAATTTCTTTCGAATAAGATGATGCATTCTTTTTACGAAACTAAATTATGCAAAATTTAGAATGAAACGAATTTTCAATTTTCGTTCGAATACAACTTTACCCATTATGATTGAGATTTGTTGCTAAGATATTTGGAAAGACCAAACGCACAAACAATTGGGAATATGGCAACAGAAAAATGTGATGACAAGTAAGGGTCATATGCAAAAAGTGAACAGCTGACTTGATGCGCTGAGAGGCAATTGCAGGGAGATGCATTTATGGCGAATGCAAGAAGTAAACAAATAAATCGTCAGTGGGCAGTGTAAAGACAAGAGCTGCCTTCAAAGTACAAAACCGTGCGTTCATCTTTCGTTTTCGGTCGAACGCGCGGGCGCATCTCCATTGCGGCGGTAGTGAGGACGCAGAAACACTCTTGGTATTAGGATAAATTGCCACCATTACGACAGGTGGAGCCGACCATATTTCGCAATTTTCCCGTCGGATGCGTGCCGGCGCAAGATGCAGCAGATTGTGCCTGCTATTTATGACTCTGCTACACATATCCCGTTGCATACTGCCTCCCGGATCCTTCGACATGCCACAGAGTTGAGCGTCACCTATCTACCCGCAACTCTCCTCAACATGGGCTAGTTAAAAAAAATCATTTTTTTGGATCGTGATTTGGATCGTTTTTAGGGTCATGTTTACGGAAATGGTTGCAACTGAAAATGTCAACATCCATGGCGTTTCTAAGTGGAGTTCTTGATGATTTGATCAAATTAAGGATGTAAATGGTTGAAGAACTAAAATCAACTCGACTTTTGTCCAACATCTCACATTCGACGAGGCCTCCGAGTAGGTCCAAACGTCGCGTGTCTGATGTTTACAGGACATTAGATGTATTTTTTTGAATTACGTTTATTAAATTAGGAACATTAATTTGCAACATTTCAAATTTATTTTTTAGATTAAAATTACATTACATGATACCAGGATGACGATCGTGCCGGATGTGGATGGACGTTCATGAAAAATGGACTATCGGTTACGGATATCGTCATTATTCATTATCTTCATAATCCTTATTCACTGGCGGATAACCTTGTTTATTGATAACCGACATTCTCGTCATTCTGTCTCTAAATGTTTTAAAGACAAATTTTCTCTTTTGTAAGATTGGTTCATTTTTCAGTCTATTAAAAGTTAATGTTTTTTCCGAGTACGTTAGAGAGAATTTACCAATCGCTAAGTTTCCCTTTTATCCTATTTCGCTTATTTAATTTTAAATCAAATCAACGAAGACACTCTAAACAGACATATAAATATTATCCCATGAATTAAAAGTCAAAGATAATATAAAGGTTTAATAACGTAAGAGTTTTTAATAAACTATACAAAAATTTTTTTCTGAACTCGATATACATACGAATCTTCATTTTGAGATTCGTGATTTCTATTGGATAATGTTTGTTAAAAAATATTTTCCCGTGTACTTATTGATATATCATAAATATTCATAAATACCCGAAGACTGAATGTTTTTAAGCTTTGTTTATATACTCATGTCTTAGTAATATTTAAGATAATACTGCATATGATTTTACTGATGATGGAGCTTTGAACGATTATTCTGCAGAGACTCTTCATCAATAAATTAGTTGCTGTGCACTAATTAAACTGTGATCAATAATGTGGTAAGTATTACTACAGGCAGACGAGATCCCAACTCTCACGGCCTTATTATACTTCCGTTCTAGAATTGAATTTCCATTTATGTAATACAGAAGCAGGCTTACCACCGTTTGTCGATATCGTATATTATTATGAACCGACATATCAACACAATTGCAAATATCCACACAATCATTGCATAATTCTATTATAATATTATCCGTCTTATACATTCTGAATTGTTTGAAAATTAATCTCCAATTGTAATGATTTAAATTAATAAAAATCTATGCTGCATTAAATATTTCTATGTATCCTTTTTTAAGTAAAATAACATCATATCGGTACAAAAATTAATTTTTATTGCGATCTAAATATTTTTAACTATGTATACGTATTTATTGGAAAAATTAGTACAATCAGTTAAACAGCATAGATGTTAGTTCATTAATACATGAATGTCCAGTGTTCAAAATGGTGATACGGAAATTAATGTTCAATAATCGTGGAAAATTTAATTTTCCTTTTATCGTTATAAATTTACATTACAAAATCGTGTTTCCACTCCATTTTTACAGAAAACGACTGATTTTGAAGAAAAAAATATGGTTTTCATGCTAAAAGTAATTGAGAACCCAAATTTCATCAAATTTTCGTGGAAACATTTTTGACATTTTTATATCGTTTTCAAATTTTGTTAATATAATACCTTTTTAATTAAAGTTGTCATTGTATTATATTTATTAATAGTAGATTTGGCAACTAGGGAGCAAAATGTTGCACATGTTATTTTCTCATACGAGAGCGTGCTATTTTTCTCCCACGATATAGAGAGCAAAGTAGTATTTTGGGAAGAGAGTGAGAGAAACTTATTTTGCTCCCTAGGGAGAGAATGCGCTATTTTGCCCCCGCAATATAGGGAGCAAAATAGCATTTTATACTCAGTGAGTGAGAAATATATTTGTAATTTAATGCGATTTCAAAATAGTGTAGGCGAAATATGCTTAATGTTTGGACATTCCGTCGTTAATTAGTTAAGGTAAATTCTTCATATTTTAACACAATACTATTAAAATACAGTAGTTTTAAAGAGATTTCGTATAATAAAATATTGATCATCTTATAGTAAATTATAAAAAAGAAAATTAATACCATCAAATACAAATTTTAGCATTGGAATTTACAATATTTGAGTTACCAAAAATATCTTCTATAAAATTGAAATATTATCAGTTTAGTGATAAGAAATACATATATTAAGATTATTCAGCGTATTCTTCTTGCATTGTCTGGAGATTGTAACACACTTTTGATGTAATTTTATGTAGTAATATAAAATGCAGTTTAGATATAAATACTGTAGTAAACTGCAATTTCTCTTTTGCCGTGTAATTGGATATATTATTCAGTAGAACCGATACGTGAAAATAAAACAAATAGAAACAAATGATGATGAGATCAATGACAATGTCTGATAACGATAGTCTCAGATAATGATGGTAATAGTGATGTCACTCTATAACATCTGACACAAGCTATATCATTCGATTTATTGCAGTGTGTGTTAGAAACTCAGTAATAATCCACAATCAAATATAGCATCATCATAAAATCGTTGAAACAGTAATATTTTTCAAAGAAAAATTTTATTCCGCTTTAAACAGGAATATCTCCATTATACACTTTGAAAAATCAATTTCGCAAGAAATATTACGATCAGGTAATGAACGTTAAAGTAATTCCAAACTTCTTCAATAAAGTTGTCGAATTTTCAATGAATCCCTTTAAATAACACAGCTGCTGAAAAGTTTTATCATTAAAATTAAAAAAGAAATTAAATTCTATTTTTTAAACGTCTATAACAAAGGAAAAGCCGATCGATTACTTCATAATCATGTTCCGTTAGCCATCGTAATCCTGTGACCTTTCTCGCCATATAACGTAGCGTTACCTCCGCCGATAGCGAATGTACTTTCCCTGGTTGCTTTCCCGTGCAATTATTTATCGAAAAGAGGAGGAAGAAGAGAGCGAAAAACAGGGTGGACGACTTCCCGTGGACAGGTGATCGTAAAGTGTTCCGAGTTTTACGAGTTTATTTTCTCGGGAGTTTAGCAAGAACGAAAAAGATCGAGTGTACAGGTATAAGGAAGAGGTTTTCGAGAGCGGCTCGGCTAAAGTGCCCGTACATAGATGCAACCAAAACATGTACGTACACGTGCGATATACATACATATGAAAACATATTATATAGGATGCACCCGACGAATAAGAGTTTAGTTCAAGTCGCCGTGTATTAAAGGGCCGATCCCTAGTTTATGGGGTCGTTAACTTAAAAGACTTCGACACCGGGTGCTCCTGTCTTCCGCGCATCCACCTATATGCATAGACACGGCATATATCGAACCCACCAGGAAAGTTCACTTCCTTAACCAGGAAGCTACGGGTAATAGGTCATTTAGCGCTTATTAATCCGCTCGTTTTATGGTCCTCCCCAATTTTTTACGCCCTTTAGCAAAAAATGAGATTCGGCTAGTAACGGACCATTTTGCGCCCGTCCACCTCAGCAGCATGCCCGATCTGCTAATCGACCAGACTTGATTTTCTCGATAAATACATGTTCTCTAAGCCTGTCGTGTAGCGAAATCCTTGACGAAGAGCATTTTGAGCCTTTAACCGCCCGCTTAGATATATTAGCATTAATTACTGAATTAATGCGAGCTAATGGGATCAATTTATGGGGTGCGTATTTAATGTAACATGTAATCCCATTAGACGATCCATTTATCTGTTCTTACGAGTCACTTCCTTATTGTTCTTTACATGTTGTAGCCGTCACTCAAAATTTTGGTTTAGTTTTCGTTTCTGTCGGATTTTGGTCTTTAATCTTCTACACGTAATTTGATGTATTTACATATTTATTTGTTTTAATACAATTTACATTCAATTTCGAAATGTTATCGACCGCTAAAAATACAAAGATTTGAGAATAAATTAGTGATATGTTTCGGTCATAAAAATTAAAGGATAATCACAGTATAATAAAATAATTTAAAATACACTAAAATTAAAGTTTCGTTTTCTTAGTGCGGGTCATCTTCAGAATGTTTCTAAATATAATGTCCGAACATATCAATATTATATTATCAAATCTTTAGAGTTTATATTTTTGAACCTTTTATTAATTCTGTCAAGATATTAAAAATCACCAGATCGTTCGGGTCGTACGCTTGCTTTTTTACCTCTATGTTAAATAATTTTGTTGGTTTTTTACACCATTTATTATATATTTTAACTGTTAACAACATTTTTGTTTATACACTGAGGGTCTTTATATTTTAATTGTAATAAAATATAATACGGTAGGAATATTAGAGAAACCATTAAAATAATTCATACAAAATTGCTATTAGGTTACTATTTATTTTAGTAGCAACTTTGATATCCCTAAAGTCTTATATTTTATTACAGTTTTTGGATATAACAATTTTCTGTATTAATTAACTTGGAGGCAGGTTTACATTTCTAGATAAGTATGGTATAAATTCAGTTTCGGTTATGATAAAATTAGCAACATCCACATTAAATATCAGGTTGTAAATACAGATTATACTACAGTGCAACCCCACTGGTTGCTGCCTACTGGGACTCGCTCCCTCTCAGGTTGCACAGCGATATGCCCCGCCTACTTAGCTGTCACGTGATATGAAACAGGCCCGTGCCCTAAAGTTCGAGCGCCAGAGAATTTTAGAATTGTTTCTTTTTTTGAATTGACATGAAAATTATATTAATACTTGATATTCTTTTTCAACATATTGCACATAAGAGTGCAAAACATAAGTTTTGCATTATTAGAGCCATACGCGAATTTTAAAGCACATGATATGCGAGGCCCTTCAGTGCCGTTGCACTAGCGCCTGCCCTGAAAAGTGTGACGTAATCGTGCAACCAGAGAGGGATCATCCGGAGAGGGAAGCAACGAGAGAGGGAGCAACCAGAGGGGTTGCACTGTATTATATATCAATGAATTTGCATAGCTTTTATAACGTGTAAGTTTATAATATTGCATTGCTAATATGATTCATTGTTTTAATAACTACAGAAAACATATAATTTAAATATTCAAATGCAGTTATATAGGTGCATCGTACAAAGTTATTGCTAATGTGAACATGCAAAGTTAACGACAACTTTGGTTTTTATTACTGCGATAATGTACAAGGAATATTACATTCTAAGCTTGTATTTTACTATTTCATTAAACATGCAACTATTTAATCTAAATTTACTGCAAGATAACATTGACATAAATGTTTCAAAATGACTTCAGACATTCATTAATTTTATGACAATATTCAACGTCTTACAGATCGGAAGGTGAAAAGCTCACAAGACTATAATGAAACTTGATTATCTTATTAAAATTTCATTTCAATAACTGGCAGGTTTATAATGCTTTTGTAAATTTATTACACGCAAAATTATTTGGTTTACATTTCTCATTGATTTGTAAATACAATTTATACAGTTTAATAAATGGTGCCAGTATTTTAAAAATATTAAACTGAACGAGGTGGATCTGCTATTTATAATGCGATTGTAGAAGAAATTTAGTATTTTAAATAAAAATAAAATTCACGAACCGTCGTAAAATATAGCAACATATGCGTGTATTAAAATCTGTGTATCTGACTACTTTACAACAAAATAACATTTTAATGTTCTGTTTAAAATAAGCCAGTAAATAAAAATATTTACATTTAATCAACTTGATATTAATATGTTGAAGAACGTAAATGTCATCGTATTTTTTGGACATTAAAGTTGTGATTTATTTATCAAATTCGCTATTAGTTAGTTTTAAAATTCACGCCTTCTTCCATTACATGCTTAACAATTAGCCATACATATTTAAGACACATGAACATGATAACTTTATAATATTGCATTTGCAGTTTTAATGTTAGCAAATTTCATAAACGATCCAATAATTAAGAAGGAATGTTGTTCAATTTATTAAATTATGTTCTTCGGTTCTTTATATAATGGGGATGTTGTAAATAACACTGACATAACATACGACATGAATTTCAAGAATAACTTTTTCGCTGTAATACTCTAATATTTTCGACAAAAATTAAACACTTTATACTTATGGAATATATAATATCGTTAACCAAACTTCAAATCTTTGTACCAGTATACCATCAATTTGTTTGCACCGTTAGAAATAATTTGCCGTCGCAGGGAATGTTTGGCTATTGTAGCATAATATTTGTCGTTACATATGAACAGCTAATATTTGGATTATTTGGCAAACGCTGATCGTAGAACTTGTATTAGTAGTAGCACAGCATAAACGCCTAATTACTCAATACGATTCGATGGGTACAAAACATATCAATTTGTGGTAAGACAAATCACAGGGTTTTATATTTAAGTTCAAATAAAAATTACAAAGCCCGTTTGGAAACTGTCCATGATGATAAATAGAATAAAAAAGGACGATTACAATGATGACAGAAAGAAAATAACGACAAGCCGATTCATAAACGATTGCTAGAAAGAATAGGTTATGTTAAGTAAGGTGTTAGTGAATGACAATGCTACAGTCGTTTATGACGTATCCAATTTCGTTCACGATAGCAAAAACGATAGCTGGAGGATGGCAACAAACCAATTCATAAAGGATAACCATGAAGAAAAGGTTATGTGTCAATTTTTTGTTTCAGTACCAGCATTTCTTTTTTCTTCTCGCTGCTACACGTAAAGTAAGCAATGTGTTCTTATATTACACTTAATATTTGTCATACTTTTCATATAAAAAAAGTTGTTGTAATCCATTGTAATACAAATTTTTCTTTAGATATCCAATTAACTTAAAATTTGTTATTTGTTTGAAATGTAACATGGTGGATTAAAAATTACAACATTTTGACATTTCTGTTGGTTTTTTCAACAGATATTTTTTACAGTTGAATCATGACGCCTGAAATACGAATAACTTATTTATATGGTAAAAAGAAACAAGGATTAGCCCCTTAAGTGTGAGGGTTCGACTGTAGACGTACATTCTAAAGTGGGCTTCCAGTGTGAGGCACCTTTATAGACGTACATACAAAAAAAAATGGATAAAGGGCACAAAAAAACAAGTAGATTTACATCACACGTACATTCTTCTTAATATGACTTGTGCAAATTACGTTCTCTGAATAGGGAGTGTTCAAAAATTTTGTTTCTATTTCGGATAGTGTTGCTCTTATCATACACATCTAGTGTTAAAAACATTTAAAAAAATATTATCGTAACTCAGAACATGAAATGTTAAATAAACTTATTTTTGAAACAATTTCAACACGTAACAGGTTTCAACAGAATCCAAGGATTTAAAAAAATATGTTTCCCATATTGGATTGGCCATTTTGAATTTTTAAAAATGGACTTCATTTTCGTAATCACCGATCTCGAAAACCCAAGTGTACCCAATCTCACAAATTTTAGTAGCTAATAAAATTCTTAATATTTTTTACCCACATTTCAGATCTTTCTCCTCACAACGAAGGAGTTACAAGTAGTTTGTGATGACCCATCTTAGCGCCGAGGGTTACCACCTATATTAGTAATATTTCAAACTTCTACGTCGAGTGAATACAACAAATAATAAATAATAAGTCCAAGAAAATAACAGTGGATTATTTTGATGCTTCATCTTACCTGAACGTTGATTAGAAGAAGAACGTAATTACAGAAAGCTTTTATAAAATGTGACTTTTTTACTAGCAAAGACTCCGTAAATAACGGGATCTAAAACTCCGATTTGCTTTACTGGCAGGTTTAATTTATTAAATTCTTACGTCTCCATCGCCGTCGAGACGGTCCGTCCGGTGGCGGTCTACGCGCGATGTAAGTATAACGACTTATATTGACGGAGAAAGAGAAACGAGAGAATTGGAGTTCGGAGGGCGTGTACTTTATTTAATTAGACGGCTATATTCTTCATTTATTTTGCAATATGCTTGCAGAAATTGAAATTGTTGCGATCGTAATTAAAGAGAATCCTACGGATGTTTTATTTAGATTATTTCTAAGTAATTATTTTACATAACGAAATATATAATGCCCCCGCAAAATGATTTGATTATTAAATCTGGATCAACATTGAAGTGCATAAACCAAAGAAATAGATTTCCTTTAAAATGTTACGAAACCTCAAACATTACTTGGACATCACGGAATTGGAGGTTATTTCTAAAAAATCAAAATGATAAATTCAATATCTCGATAAAAAATATAAAATTATTATTTTTTTTATATATTCATCATACAGAGTTTCTTCGTTACAAATAAAATAATTGGCATGACATTTGGTAAAAGGAAGGATTAGACGTTAAATTTTATTAATACGGTTTTTAACATTCAAAATGGCGGATGAAATTATAAAAAATTGAACGAATTCTTATGTATTTTTTACGGGGAGGATATTTTGAAGGTAGAGAATTTATGAACACAGAAAGGTTAAATTTTGTAAGTATGGTCACCACTGTCATTGCAGCCAAAACAAAAGTATTATATATGGTCAGATATACTACTTTTGGAGTGAAGAAAGTAAAATTGAACATCGTGTGAATAGAGTTTGCCAGTTTGACGTGGAATGTCCCTAATATGCGTCGTGATATCATGGAGAAGTTCATCCTATTACCTATTAGCCTACATAGGAAGAAACGGTGTCGACCCTAGAAGCATCTGTAAGATTTGAAGTGATAATATGTGTACGACTTAATATAAGAAAATAATTGAAAAAAAACAGGTTAATCATAATTCGTCGGACTTTAGTCTATATAGACTGGTGCAAGGCAGCACGTCCTAGACGTTTGTAACAAGGAAGGGGGCGGCAAGTCGGTTGTACGTCGTGCCCACACCCGGCGGGTGTAATGGCGACCCGGTAAGTTTTAATGAAAACGTCATATTTCACAGCGTGCATTGACATTCACGCCTCCGCGCATACGGAGACGTTCGCGTCGACCTCGTGACTAACGATTAAGGGATGGAGGGTACGCAATTTCATTGCACGAGTTGGAAAACTGCCGACCGCCTTCAAATGCGTAACTTGAACAGCGCCTTGCTCTAAATGAATAAATATTAACTGTACTTGGAGAAACAAGAGGTATAAAATTTCCCTGAGAATTTGCCGAATCCCACTTCCTCTGCCGAATGTTAGTTCTGCAGTAAAGCGCGTGTGCGGATGAATCATACGAATGGTCGCGGCCTTTGAAATATAGACCATTACGAGTTGCGCCTTTCTGGAGAAAATTTTAAGATTGCAGAAATAGCAGAACTTTTAAGGGAACGACGGTACCGTTTGGACCAACATTGAAACAAGCTAAGAGTTATAAGATAACACGCGATAGAACACATGCTTAGCAACATGAGTCAGTGGTTACTGAACCAGCAATATGCTTGGTAAATTATTGTGACTTATGTTAAGAGCTTGTGTTGTGTTTGTACTTCGCGTTTAATAAAAATACAAGTACATTTTACTTCTTCAGATTTTTTAGAGAGTTATCAACCTCGACATCGTCAAATCGGGTGTCTTAATAGACGCTGCTAGCTATAGACATTTGAGGATGATCTTTTTTAAAGAGTTTGTTGATGTAAATATCCTAAAAGTGAACCACTGTTTCATCTTCAAATGGAGTCTATTTGTACTCTAGATGACTTCGTAATTAATTAAAGACTTAGATTACCAAAACTAAAGAAACATACATATATTGCTTACAAGTTGATACCATGTCCGTTTGTCAGTTAACATCTAAGGGAATTCTCCAAGAAGTGTTTAGTAAGTCAAGTCATGCTTACTAGGGGCTATCCATTCAGCGATTTTAGGAAAGGTTAAAGTCAGATCACGCTACACGGTTTCCACTAAATCAGCTGGGCGTTGTCGCTTGCGTTTGGATTGTCCTCGTCCTCCAGACACCAGCCCAGGTGAGACCTCCTATCGGATTTCTTAGCAAGAAGCAGGAGGGAGCTACCCGCCAGGCGGCGAAGGCGGCAAAAAGTAAGACAAAAGCGGGGCTTAGCCCAAGCTTCAATAAGTGGCAGCGCATAATCTCGGTTTTATCCGCGATGCAGCAGAAATTCTGCTTATTGCGCGAAAAGCGAGCTATTCGAGTATGTGCCGCGGTGAATGGGCTTAGAATTTTTTTTAGCCGCTGCGATTTGAATATTGGCCGACCCTTAAGAACACCTGAATACCTTTTAATTTAATCAACCGTTAATTAACTCAATTGTTGATTCTTTATTTCATTTATTTTATATCAATGGTGCTAATCGGCGTTTAGATTTATTTTTAATATAACAAAATTATTAAAAATTATTATATACGGAAACAAATATTAGTAATCTGAGGAAGATCAAATTGGCGGCATAGAAATTTTTTCGCCAATTTTCCCAAATATTTTAATATATAGATTTTAGTAGTAATTGAAATTCTCTGAAGTTCCTTGATCCCGACGATTTGTGTACAAAAATGCAAAATAGGAAATAAACAAATCAATTCAAATAATTGTGATTTCAGCTGTGTGGGTCAACCAGAAACATCTATTTCATTTATATAACAAAAAAATTTTGTTATTAACTATTAAGAAACGGTGGAAATGTAAACTTTTTAGAGAGTGAAAGTATGGCTATTTCGATAAAAACGCGTTAGCACTGTGAACATGTTCATCAGCAGGATCACGACGTTCTTACATTTCTACATTCATTTACTTTCAAACGAAAAAATGAGGAAAATGATAGGATCTCAAAGATAATTTTACTTCGTGTATCTAAATTTCTCAGGAGCTAAACTGACTTGTGAATAGCCGCGTTTTCTACTAGCAATGCCATGGTTCAAATACATATTATCACATACATATTTATTTCAATTCTGATTTTTTGTTCAGTCGAATATAAAAGAATAATCCACTTATTATAAATGTATTGCAAAAATTTTCTTTGTATTATTTTGTCACTGCGACATGTCATTATTGAAGATCGGACGCATAATGTACGCATCTACTACATTAAATATTTGTTTTTTAAAGAAAGAATATTCTCGTTACTTTTCATGATTAATTAGTTCCGGTAGAAAGTTACAAGCATGGTTTTAACTTGTACATTAAAATTTGCAAAGGCGATAACCCCTTAATCGTGTCCTGTGATAAATCGGTCTCTTTTCCGAGATTCTTTAGAAAAATTTCAAACTTTCTTAATTAATTCCCTTGTGGTTGGACTCGAGTTCCATTCCAGTAGGTAATTTTTAATCGTTACTTAATAACCGTATACATCTTATAATCTTCAGTAAAATTGAATTTTAAACGTGACATTACGCTTTGTTAGAAATTGTGTTGTGAAAGAAAAATTATAATATTATTGTCGCGTGGTAAAAAACGAATAGTACGTAGTAATAATAAACGAAGATTTGTTACACTTCTTTAGTGTGTTTAAAAAATGAATTCCGAATTCTCTGAACTTTGATATAGTTGTGTTATATTGTGCATTTTTGCACTGCATTCTTTGAGTAAAAACAGTCCACCACGATTTGTTTTATTTTTGGAAAGAAATCACTACGAAACACATTCGTAATTTAAGATTTAAATATAAAGTATGACATTTGCGAATAAAAACGAATTGTGACGGATAGTCCATGAAAGATTTATGTTTTTCTAAAATTTGCTAGAAAAGATGCTGTTATTTTCGGTTTCTGTCGCTGGGTATTGATTCTATCATTTACATTTATTAATTCGATATTGTAAGTTATAAACGTTTTATATCAAAGAACAAGAGAGAAACTAATCTATTAATCTTCTAACTTTACTCCTAGCAAATCAATTGTACAAAAAAAAACCATCTCCAACGATTGTTTGTATCTTTTTGTACAACATCAAGATAGGTCATTTACAGGGTGAAAAGTTTTCATCGAAAATATCGGTGACTATTAGATTATTAAGAATGTCACTAAATAGGAGTGTTGTCAGAGGTGGTATTCATATACAAATATAAGTGTAACCTCAAAAACCCGATAAATCACAATACAGACACTTCAAAAAAACGACATTTGAAAACCAGACTATTAAAAAAATAGACATTTAAAAAAATATACTTTTAAAATGTGCGTGCATTTTGAAATGCCTGGTTTTTAAATGTGTGTTTTTGAATGTCTGTTTTTTGAAATGTCTGGTTCTTGAATGTCGGGTTTTTGAAATGTCTGTTTTGTGATTTGTCGGGTTTTTGAGGAGCACCCCATTTCGAAAGGTCTGGGTCTTGAATGTGTGTTTTTTAAATATCTGATTTTTCAGCGACCTATATACCGTTTGAGCTAAATTGAAAACTCATGTGTCATATAAACATCATTACTGCTGGTTGCTAGTCAAGGTTAAGTAAGACGTTCGTTAGCAGCCATCAAGTGACAAATCGTCATATTTCAAGAGCTCCCCTTC
Source organism: Trichopria drosophilae (assembly GCA_030407085.1). Taxonomy (NCBI): domain Eukaryota; kingdom Metazoa; phylum Arthropoda; class Insecta; order Hymenoptera; family Diapriidae; genus Trichopria; species Trichopria drosophilae. The sequence goes on from CM059583.1 coordinate 68,355,236, forward strand.
CTCTATTATTTTTGGTGAAAATGAATATCCTTGTATTAATCACATACATGATTCCAAGAGAACCCGGAATCTTGACTTTGCAATTGTCACTGCAAGTTGACTTTGCAATCTAAAGATTGAAATTGTACCTGTATTTTTTTACTTTTCTGTACCATTTTTCATAAACATAAACTATTTCGATAACATTTTTGCTTTGCAACAGCCACTTCCGTGCAAATTCCATGAATGAACAAAAATATTTTCTTTGTAGCGTCGTTATCTTTGAAGATGGCATCGTGAGGCGACTTGTGGTGCAAATACGTACCATCATCTTATATTATGAAAGGCGGTTGGTCCGCGGCCAACATTATATACCTTAGATTCGGGCACTGGAATGAGCTGCAGGATTACGGGGTAAACGGGGTCTCGCGGGGCGAAATTACATCAGCGGCAATAACGAGAAACTGCAATAATAGCAGAGTGCAAACGAAAGGCGCGGAACCGGAAGGGGCTGAAACAAATATCGCGGAAGATGCGTTAGGATGCAATATCCGAGCATGTGCAGGTCGCGTCTCTATTTCGTTCTCTCGCCGCATTTGCCCGTTGTTTGCAGATGACAAGGCGGTTTTCCACTTTAATAAAATACACATCTGAGACAAAGTTCCCGGTGGAAACTTGCGGCTAATAAATTGCCGCTTTCGAATTTACGCTTTATTGCACACGGATTTTCAACGGAAGCGCTAATAACGAACTTACTGACGATACGATTTTTGCGACGAATAATTCCAGGATAGTTCTCCAACCTTCTTTGACTGATTAATACATTCTTGTTCCATAGGTTTTAACTTTAAGATGAAAATAATTCTTCTCTTACTTTTTGTGTTACCGTACCTATTCAGAGTGCAATATTTCCCACAGATAGCGAATACTTGTTGAAATATTAGTGAACATGTACGATTCTAATTTTGTTATATTCGAGCTGTCTTCTACATAATATTAAAGCAGACATTATCCTGAGACAAGTGTGTGGTTAGTTTCATCTCGATTTGTTTCAGATTGATGAAAAGGATATTTATTTCTTTGTAATAAAATGCACATTACATTCAGTTGACAAATATTTGTTTATTATAACCACGACTTGCAAAAGATCGCATATTGATTTAAACGCGTTTTTTTCTTAAGTTTTGTTTAGTTTAAGTTCACCGAAATGTTTGCTGTGTATTCTAAATACCCTTTTACAAAGGCATATAAAATATATATATTTATTATTAGATATATTTGAACTATAAAGAAGCAAAATAATTTTCTGAACGTTTTCCTTCGCCTTTACTATTTTTTAAATAGTTCTTAGTGTCACAAATATGTAAAGTTCTATAACTATGACAGAACAATTAATAAAATATTTTTTAAATGGATCAGAAATTTGTTAACTGATTTTGAATTTATTCTCACTAATCATATTCACCAAGAAATATTCTTCTCCATATTATATCGAACATTAAGGATTAAGAAAACGATCTGTATAGTTTAAAATGAATATTAAAAAATATAAAAATAAAAAAATACATTTTTGCGAAATGCGTGTAAACCCTCAACATACTTTCATTAATTTAAATTATTGTTTTGGTTTTTTGTCAGTCGCTAGTTGTGTGGTTAAATGCGCTGATTTTCGTGCAAATAACTTCTTTTTTTTTGTCATATGATAATTAACCCTTTATAATTTTTGTTAACGGGAATAATATATTATTTAAAAACTCCGTATTATAGGTAACTGATAAAATAAATATTACTTTGTGCATGACAGCGATTTATTTTTTTTTAATAAGTGACGCAACTGAAGTGTATCATTAGTTATTATACAGCTTTTATGTAATACAAGTAGTAACAGTGCATTACGATGAGACCAACGACTATGACGGCAATTTTTCCTTCTTTTATTTCTTTTTGTAAATGTAATGATAGTAGGTACACTACTTACATTCAATTAATTTGTTTTATCATATACAAAATTCAGAAAATGAGTATTGACTAACGTTAATATTAACAATTTAGATCCAGGTAAATTTTGATTAGCAGATTAGACTTTTAAATGCAAAAGTGCCACCTTAGAACTTGTGGTTATTTTTAAAGTGTCTGGTCGTAAGTAGAAACTGACAATACGTGACAGACCCCAAATTCATCAAGCCACTCTTTTCCATTTCTCTATTACGATGAAATTATTGAATTTGGCATGACAAGTTATACACCACTCTAAGTAAATTCAGGGGCAGAAACTACGTACGTCCAGTTGCATCCGCCTTTGATGTAGCATTAATATTGTACAAACTTGTTTTATGTACATATTTAAACATTGTGTTTAACTTTCGAGCGCTGACTTTAAAACCATTTTCGAAATAAATCTCTCTAGGTTTCTTCTCCAAATTCTTAATTAAAATAGTTTTTAAATGTTCTTCTGTCAGACTTTCATTAGCATAAGAAAAAGAAAGTCGCTTTTGAAATTGTAGAGATTTGAAACGGATAAACTATTCACTGATTTTTTACTGCAAAATTATCGAATAAAATTAATCTCTGGATTGTATCATCGTGGAAAACAAAAAGTTTTTCATGAATCCATTAATATACATGTCTGAATATCTGCCTCTCTCTTGAAACGTTTCGTCTTGACAACGATTTTCCTAAAAAATTAATGCTGCATCTCGATTCCCTTTAGAGAACTCGTGCGACCCGACAGCAAGGCGGGCGCGATATAGAATGCAATTTCCAAATTAACTCGTACTTCCAGTCTTCGGATATAAATTCGATCTTCGACGTATCGAAGCTTCGCAAGTTGCAGTTGTCGAACGAAGTTAAATTGCGGAGAGCCGGCACGGCGCCCGCTCGTTGCGGTAGCGTCGCATGAAAATAGTTGCATCTCCACGAAGCTAACACTCTTGCGGCAGATGTGTAATATTTGATACAGCCAAAGCTCCGCAAATAGTTGACCTAGTTAGGAAAACGTTATTTGCTGCCTAGGCGTAATCGAAAGTAATGCTTTTCGGCCACGGTTATTTCCAACACTTTATCTCGAAATTCTTCGCACACTTTACGACGTGTTACGATCGGGCAACATATTAAAAATAGTACAATTCTTTCACCAATTTCTTAAAGATTTCGATATTTTTTATAAAATTAAATCATTTTAAAAATAGTAAAAAATAACTGGGTATTAAAAATTCACGAAAGATTATAATCATGTTCATTTTTAAATGATTTTAACAATACAAATTAGCATTTAGTCTAAATAATACGCGTAAATATTGACATTTACAATTCCAACAAAACACCCGACACAAACAAACGAAACACAGGTAAAAAACAACCTAATTTTATTCAACATAGCAAATATCAACGTATAAATATAAACATGGGTAAATCAAGAAAATAATAAATTTAAAATATAGAAATATAGAAATTACTAAAAGAGTGAGAGGAATTAATATAAGCTCAAATTTTTACGATTATTGCTGAGTACTTTTGCGTTTCGGAAGATTTTGGTATCGGAAAGATTGTACCGATTGTAGATATAAAAACTAGTTTATTAACCAGTAAAAAAACATGCTATTTCTGAGTACTAGAAAATCTTTCAGCTAAGAAAATCTCCAACTCTCATGTTTAGACGAAATATAAATTGATGGGTTCGACAGATTTTATTTGGTGCAATTGTCTACAGTTTCTGCAGTCAAAATTTGCTTAGCAGATGGACGTTGTAGCCTACCTCTACCTACCAGTCTGTTTAGATTTCCTCTTACACCATCGCGCGGGCCTTTGCCGTGAGCTATTTCATGGAAGTGCCATTCTGCCTTAATACCAAAATCTATTTCATGCATCATTAGATTAGCAAATGGTTCCCTGGCGTTCTAGGGCAGGGATCATTGTACGTGCTATGAGAGATCACCTGATCTAACACTTTGAGCAGATACTGCTTCGTGCCATTGAATTAGACACTTTTCAAATCGTAAAACACGTTAATTTGCTCTTTTAAAGCATCTTGATTTAAGATAACTTGATTATATTGTAAATACAAGATCTTTCAAACATTTCTCGAAAGTTTCTAGACAAAATTAGAGGCGAACCTCGATTAACGCTGTTAAAACATTAAAATAACTTTTCCACAGAAAGCGCAGAAAAATGCAGCACGTTTTGGATGCTCAAATAAGATAACAAAGACAAGAATATTGTAAACATTCCACCGAATTCATTCACTAAATGTATTTAAATCATATTTATAATTATACAGAACGATGTGCACATTAAACACTCTTTTTTCCCTTTTGATACGAGACGTTATTTTTGTACCTAAAAGGGAAGGTATTCAAAGTCTCATAAAAAGCACTGTTTTAATAAAAAACATCAAGAGAATGATATTTTTTGTATAATAATGGCGATTATTTCCACTTTGCCATTGTTTTTATAAAAATATAGTATAATTTCACTGATCCTATAACGAAATCCAGTCCTAAAATTGTGGAAATAAAATTTAAAAATGGTAATGACTACAATAAGAAGAAACGATCGATCAGTATGGGCTATCTATGTTCATTTGATGCACATTGACACGAATATTCGAAATAGAGATTTGCCGTTTATCTTCGTGAAAACAATGTAGGTGCCTGCATGAAACGGCATACACTATCGACATAATTCGTCGATATTCCGACGCACTTCGCGATAATAATGTCTTTCATGAATCGTAAATGCACGAATTATTTAGTAACATACGCCCATTTGAGCGATTGAATGTTTGACAATGAACCAGCAGAATTTCAAAAGAGCCAAGTTTATATGTATTTGAATGATAAAGAGATTCATAAAGGTGTACATTTTATTGTAATGATACCTGAAAATAATATCATCGGCAGATCATATTGAAAATTTTAAAAAATTATAATAATCATTAACATATCACGACTCGTACTATATTCAGGGTCATCAAGAATGTGTTAGTTGCAGTATCGTACATTGAACAATTAAGATTTACATCCTCAAATAAATAAAATATTGGGCTCCAATTTTAAATTTTAGAGTTCAAATTTCTAGGTGGCAGCAGCAAACATTTCCACATAAAAAGGTTCCGTTTAATTCTTTGGAAATCTAACATTTTTTGTTTAATTTGAATTCGACATTTTGAATTTCCAATTTCATTAGTCGGATTTATAAAAATCACTATCCTCATAATTATGGGTATACCAAGAGAAAAGCAGGTGGATTCATAAGTGAAAACCGTGATATATAGGGTCAACAAAGAGTTGCTTGGTTTTCGCTATAAACAATTTCGTAAGTACAAATTGAAGACTTCACAAAAAGCAACAATTATTCAAAAAACTATGCCACTTAGATTTTGGACCAATGGGAGTGTGTGGAAAGTTGCACAACATCCAATTGCACTCGCCTTAAGGAGGCCCTCGTTCAACCGAGTTTAAATGATCGCCATGCAAATTCGATTTATCGAATAAAAGTTCAGAGACACACTGTAGAATTCGGAAATTTCGGAATAGAGCCAAGTTGAAAAGAATTATAAACGAAAGCCCTTTTGTACGGTGACTCTTTGTCGACGAGAACACGGATGCTACGAAAAGTTAGTGCCTTTGAAATTAAAAAATGTCATTATATAAATCAACCAGCGGATAATTCGTCAATTCAACGATAAATGCTCGGGACGATTGGTTAGGGAGGAACGCGACATCACGACAATTAATCCGATATTTCGCAAACTGCGGCTCGCGCCGAATAAAGCGCCTCGTTAATAAATCACAAAAGATGTTGTCCCTGCTGCGGGCTATGGAATATCGACGAATTCACGTCACTGGCAGATACAATGTTTTCCCGGCGTATAAAGAGCGGCAATTCAAGGGGGATCGAGAAGGGGTGCTGGGGGAGGGTGGAACTTTTGCGGGGCATTAATCGCCCGGAACACGGTGCGAGCTCGCGTAATTCACGAACGCACGTCCGGCCTGGAAGCTCTTCTCCTGGGGAGATCGTAGATCTTGGTAAAGAGTTACGGGAGTCGAGGGGGCTTTTTCCCTGTTATTAGCCGCCATGTCGGTCGTTACGATAGACCGCAGTCTTCCGCCGCCGATGAGTCCGCGACATATCCCGTCCAGATGTAAAAGCTGGATGAGTTTCTTCGGCACGAAACTTCGAATCCGCGATGCAGTTTCCTTCGGGCGGATTTTCGAGGATGCAACGGCAAGGCGCAAGCTGTAATTGCCGCATTTATATGGCCTCCTATATATATTTTTCACCCCGCAGGCTTCACTGGTACCGCGTACTTCGTCATTTTTTATCTGGCGTACCCAAGTTGAGACTTGCGAGATGTGGATTTCATGCTCTGGAACGTGTCTATGAGTTCGTTTTTGCAACAACTTTCCTGATGGGCAACTCCCCAAAATTGTTGAGGATGGAAAGTTTCCGGCGAGTTTCACCAAAAGGTGGTCGACTCGTGAGAGTATTTAACCACTGGTTATTGGCGTTTATTTTTTGGCTCATTCAATCGTGAAGCTCGTCTACAAATTTTGGGAAGTTGTCGGAACATGACTTTAAATTTCGTCTTACATTGTTTTGTCCTCAACCATTTTTGTAACGAAATGGAGTAGTACACGTGGAAATAATAGAAACAAACGCTCCAGATCTAAAACTATTAAGTATTCTATATTATGCTCTTATACACTCTAAAATTATTGGACTCAAATTTCAGTCCATAGGAGTTGAAAATGGGGTAGGCCGGGTTCGACTACATTGGAGTTCTTCGGTGTCAAAATATACTCTAATGGCGTCAATGATCACGGAAAAAAAGAAAGGCGACTGAATGCCGTATAGACGAAACTATTTACTACGTGCGGTCGGCTTTTTTATTTCAACTCGCTATAAGATAGTCAATTTTTAAGGTTTTTGAAACAAATAAAAAAAAGAAATTGCTCATTAGAGATTTCCGCATCAAACGGTAAAATAACAAATTATATATCTCAACAAACAATAAAGTTGTTAATTTTTTATATGCAACTACAAAATATACGTCAGGCTCTTAGTTTATCGAGAGAATTTCGAGTATTCGAACACTGTCAGCGAGAAAGTTGTTCATAAAGGTATGAACAAATTTTCTGGAAAGTTTTATCTTTATTGTTCTGATAGTCAAAAAGTAATGAATGTTTAAAGTTGGTGGCAGCCGATGACCAACGCGTCGCGTGCTTCGAGGCCTTGAAAGACTTCATTGTTTATTGAGATATATCATTTGTTCTTTCTTCATTCGATGCAAAAACTCTAACGAACAATTTCTCTTTTATCCGTTTCAAAATCCTCAAAAGTGAATAAGTTATAGCGAGTTGAAATAAAACATGTTTGCCGTCCGGCTATGTAGTAACCAGTCTTCGATGCAGCATATAACTACACCGGTAAAGGGATTCAAAGCTAGCATGAAATACCCCAAAGGAGCAAATGTGACTCCAAGAGAGTAAAATCGAAGCCTATAGGAGTGAAAATTAACGATTACACTCTCTTTGACTGTAATTGAGTGCAATAATTTTAGAGTGTTGAATCACATTGTACACCCCTTGCCTTACAGTAAATTAATCTCACCAGCTGGTTTAAATCCCTCGACCGATGCAGTTATATGGTTCTTCGAATATAATTATGCCAAAGAGGATTTAATTCTATCGATCCGTGTAATCAAAATGTCGCGAGAAAAATATCCCGAGTAGAAATTTATTAAGGACCTGATCAGGGCCTGACCACAATATTGCGCGCCTGATTAGGGCAGTAATAAATTTCTAATCAGGATTTCTTGTGATATCTACTTCAAAGGTCACGTTATATCCACAACTGAACGAATATGAGCAATTCACATAATCGTGTGAAATAGAAACCAGAATGTTATTTTGGTATAATTCGGAATTCTATGGAATGAAAAACCATTTTAGGGACTAAGATATATACTGCAACACGTTATGAGCAACATTCTGAAAAATAATTATGTTTTCCAAGTTTATCCTGTATTTTTTCGTTGTATCAATTAATAACTATTAATTATATTCAGTAATCCTTGGAATTTTATTTTTGCTATTGTAATTTTTACAATTATTTTACATTTTCAATTCTTCTGAAAAATACTTTTAATTATTTACTCAAGTTAACATTCAAGAAGAGTCCTCAATCGCAGTCGTAAATTTCATGAAATTAGAAAACAATCAATTTTTATAAACGTCTTTTTTTAACCCATTAACGCCCAAGAGGACGCAAATTTCACGAAGGCTTTCGGAATATTTCTTGACATTAAAAACCAATTAAAAAAATTTGAGACAAATCATTCTGGACGTAAATTGATCGCTCTTTCAGATTCTTTTATCAAAATTTGTCTACAATAAAAGTGTAAAAAGTTATACACAATTATTCACATAAAAACGCGATTTTTACCTTCTCAAACATTTTTTAATCAATATTTTCATGTCAAACAAGAAAAGTCATTCAGTCAAAGTCTTAAAATATCGTGTTTTTAGTGTCTCAGCTATAAATATTCGTAATAACATAGGGAAAAATTAATTAATTAATTAATATTAGGTTATTTTAAAAATATTTTCAATGGCGGATCCAATATGGCGTCCAAAAATTATATATTTTTTTTTAATTTTCATGCAAATAGCAACAGGTATTCTTTTTTAGGTTGCTGGTTATAAAAATGCAGTCATTTTCAAAAATTCAAAATGGTAGATCCAATATGGCGGCCGAAAACTTAAAATTTCATTTTATATGTACGAAACTTCGTATAAGGGTTTATGAGGTTGCCGATTGTGAAAATCACATTATTTTTCCAAAATACAAAATGGCAGATCCCAGAACACGATACGGAACTCAATTTTTAATAGTCAAATATTATTGACATGGTTGTTGACACTTTAGTGAAAACTGACCTAACTTTACATAGCTTGTGAAAAAAACGAGTTGCGAAAAGTGAACACTCGCTACTCCATGTCTTCTACAAGTTTTCGGAACTCGGTAAAATTTCTAATTATACAACAATGGCAGGAGTGAGAAGGCACTATTGCAATAGTCCATATTTTGACAATTTTCAAGGAATTCGACACTTCAAGAGATACGTTTCCTGGCGGCTTTGTATTCATCACATCATTTTGCAGATGAAGAAGGTTCTGATCCTGGAATTTGCTGAACTTATTAGACGAAATTCACTGTGAACGTTATAACCTCTCGGGTACCACACTAAAAGAAACACGAAAGCGTTTTAATACTACATGTAGTGGTTTATTTATTGTTAGTTTGCTAATACTACTGCAAGTAATAACGAATATCTCTGCACAGTCTGAAATTATGTGTAGTGGTATCTAATATTGCTTTAACAGTTGGTTTGTATTTTACCACTACAAGTGTCACATTTTATTATGTTTTCTCTGTGCGCAGTTTCACGATTTTAAACATTGATGAATAACAATTCTTGAAATAATGCAACTACCCCGTCATATGGTTTACATATTTATATGATTGTAAAAATAACCTTTAGTCAACCACAATTTTTTTTTCAAATTTTCAAATTTTAAATTCTACTATTATTAAATTTTGCAAGCGTTTCTACCACTTTTTATGCATCCGTGAAACTTTTTTCACTCTGTGGGTTTAATGTGCGATATTTAATTCTGTTATTTAAATGATTCGAATTCCTTAAATCTTACCCCTTTCCGTTTTATCAAAGTCCGTTAGGAACGTAAAGCTGGGAATGTTTCACGGCTCAATAGTTTCAACTGTTCCATCGCAGTAACATTTTCCAAGTAGGAGATTGGTGAAATGCAGTAAAGACATCAGGCTCGCCGTTCCAGATAAGCGACAGCAATGCAACGTGGAAGTATAGTGCTGCCAGACGTCCCTGGCTCGGATCGAGAACGAAATCGCGATTTAACCCATTCTTATTCTGCGGTATAAGTTTTATTTGGCCAACTTTTACCCGAACTAGGTGGTCTGCGACTATCGAAGTAAGATAATTTTCCTTGCATATATATATCGCGTGGTCACAGTGAACTTATGAGGCCATTTTACTATACGAGCGTAATTAGCATGCAAAATAGAGAACATACATAAACGCTGTTTTATTTTCAGGAATTACAGGTGCTCGAAATGGTGAATCAGGAAGTGTTTACTTAATGCGTAACGAAAAAAATCTGAAACCTTCAATTATAATGCATGTGTATACATAAAATAACAAAAAATGTATAAATTTTTATAAATTTTTCACTACAAATGCCGACTACAATTTGTATTTAGTTTTAATATAAACGTCGGATTTTTTACCGAATACATTATTGCATTTTATATCAACTAACATATACTAATTATAGTTGGCAATTTGACTGGTATCAAACATACTGATAGATAGTTTACAGTTTGTTAATATAAATAAATGATGGCACACACAAAGGACGTTTTTTTCCTAATTAGAATACATAATGTTAACAAAAAATTAAATTAGGACACAAATTATTATATGCTTATTCCATGCATCATAATAGAACGAGGTAAGATATCAAATATTTTTAAAATTCTTTATGTAGTTATTTTTAAACATATTCTCGCCTTAAAGATTGTAAACGTTATTAAATATTTAACTTTAACTTCATATGCGCGGGATATTTTCATATTTCCTTCATATTTGGGTATTTTCAACATTTAAGATATTATAAATAAAGTTTGAATTTTGTAAAAATTATTTTGCCTTCCGCCTATGCATTACTATGCAATGGATCATGTTAGGGACCTTATACGTGCAGCGTGAATTACGTGTCGGATATGAACTCTCGTGTTGAAAATAATTTTCTATGCGGAAAATTACATGTTCTGGTGGTCATAATCACCCTAAGAGTGGAATAATGATTACGACATGTTTCCTAAAAGTGTCAGGAAAGATAATATATAACATTGTCAAAAACGCATCCTAGAATATCCATTCCGAACAATTATCGAGCCTCATTACACGCAAAAGGCAGAAAACACTGCTAGTCATATGAGGAGCTGTTATTGCGAAAAAAATGTGGTACTTGAAGTGATGGTAAATATGGCATAGTAATGAGGGAATCTTTGAAAATATGAACAGTGTACATTTGCTTTGAATAATAATTTTAGATATTTCATATTTTCCGACGTTTAATAAATCAGTATCATAACTGGACAAAAAGTTGACGCAAAAATGTTATCCAAAAAAGGATTATTTGTTTTACTTCAATTTAAAATATTTCTTTAAAGTTTTTTTTTACATTGCACAATCGTATAAACATATAGTTATTGATTTCTATAAAACTGTACTAGAATCAGTTTCTCATATATCGTGAGTTAAAACTAAATTCACATATGTTGGAAGTCGTGTTTTCAATCACAAATTGAGAGGAAATATCAATATGAAAAAGATTGGTCAAATTTTATTAACAACATGTGACATTATTATATAGACATGTAGCAAACTCGTTTGCTGTCGTTTTAAAGTAAAAAATACTGACGGTTGAAAAAAAAATATCTCTGCTATTTGCAATTCAGAGCTTTCGAAAAATATTGGCATATATTCAATTGAGAAATTTATAATCCTACTAATTACATTTTTATCGTAAGTTAAAATCGAGTTTTAAAAATAATTACACATAATACAGGGATATTAATTCAATGTTGATTTGCCAATACTAATATAATCATTTTACAGAACGTATTGAAATAACTTTCGACTACGTGAAGTGTTTTCAGATGTTTAAAATTTCTGCACGCAAACGTCAATTACAATTACTGCAATAAAAAGCTATACCATCGTTTATAACACAAACGAACCGACATCAAAATAGCAACTGAAAACGTTTAATGGTACAGGATTCCGATATCCAAGCAAAGTTAACTTGATGCAAGTTATTGATTTAATTTCGAATATCTAGGCTTGTCAGAGAAATTGAATTCTTCATTATCATTTTAAAAAGTAGCAATACCAAATAGTTTTACCCCGTGTAACCTGCACCGTTAAGATAAAGAATAACAAATACATTCTCAAGTATACCCTATTTTATGTGAGTAATATTTAATAACTAATAGGACAAAATTATTAAATTTGGTAGTTTCACTCTAGGTTGTTTTATTGATCTTTTTATTGCATCCGTATAAAATTTGTAGTTTTTTTAGTTTAATTTAATATGAATGCTTACTAATTTGTTCTTATCTGGATCCAGTTTTAATTGTTTAATTGATTAGTGCATTTATGCAATGCAAGGTTTAAATTTGTATGAAATAGTTTAATATTATCTTCAAATTTAGCACTACATTTTCGGATTAATTATCTATTAAAAACATCACTACAGACCAGTAATACACGCATTACTTTATTTAAATAACTGTTGATTATTCCTTTACGAAATATGCAGCCGATAAATTGTTCGTTTTACTATATAGTAGTTCTCGTTTATAAACATGAATGGAACTACTCGAGTTTTCGAGTTTCTACTTCTTTGTTAAATAAATTATCCACAATTGAATGTTCATTACGGTAATTACCAAAATTTGCCTTTGACAACTTATTCTATTAATACCCAACTACATTAAGAGAGAAGTTAAGCAATGGTGACTTCAAGGTTGGCGATTTTTAAGCAAAAATATTTTGTTCAGCAATTTTGTTAAATTATTACTAAAAAACAGTGAAATATTTTTGATAATAACCAGAAACTTTTATAGTGTCCACTGATATGACTGCTTAATTTGGAATTACTGATTCAGAGCGAAAAACTTATTAACAAAAAATGTATTACGTTCAACAAAATATACGTTCATTTTTCGTTCATTATCACATATATTTTATAATTTTTATCATAATTTTATAATAAACGTCACATGAACTTATTATTTTAGTGACTTTTCTACTTGACATCAAATTTTCGACGGACATACTGTTGATCTTGTTCCTAATAGAATTTCGAACTCTCTGCGGTGAACTCGTTAGATAGTGAGTTATTAATTTGCATTCCTAGGAGAGCAAAGTTACATTGAGAGTTGTATGTATATGAAGTGACGTTATGCTAAGACGGAAAAACTAGATTAAAACATTTGAAAACGACTACTATCATTCAAACGTGAATGCTTTAAATGAAGTCATAATATTGAGCAATATGTTCTTTGTTGGACGAAAATGTCTGAGATCCAAAATATATTGTAAATTACGGGTATTTTGTTAAATGCCCTGGTGGAATAGTTTTATGAAAAGTACATAAATTTTTATAAAATGACTGTATAAACAATTTATAAAAATAATATAAGAAAATGGTTGTATAAATATTTGATAAAATTTGATTATTTCCATAAAGTTTCTATAAAATCTGTATGTCAGGTGAATAATCGGTTAGGTATTAGTGTCATATATTTAGAAATTCATAATAATTCGTTCCATGTCCTGTCAAATTGTCAAGACGTGGAAATCTCTGCAGTAATCGAGAAAAGAAGATAAAACGCCGTGGATCGGTGGCAAAAACTGAAAAACTGATGTTCTACCATAGTAGAAATAACTATTCTTTTTTCTCTCGATTCGAGTCGAACATTCAACGTTGAAGTTGAACCACGAGATTTGGTAACATAGGTGCTAAGGTTTGTTGATTTTCACATCAGTTACTCTTGAACCGCCGTAAAATGTAGGTCACATTGGAAAATGTAAAATAAAAGTGAACATGAAAATAAAATAAATCTGCTATGTATTCTTTTTTCGTGGTCTATTTTTTCTTCATCAAAAATTATGATTTCGTACAAGAGATTTTTGTATAGTTTCTGCAGAGGTTATGATAAATTTCACAATGAAACTGACCTCTAGTTAACGAAGAACCACTGCGGTCAAATTTACCGGGCATCATTGAGGGATTGACTTCTACCATTTTCGGTTTATTTATCAGCCTTGATCGATGTGTGGAAGGAATTGCGTGAGATGTCCTAGAACGAACATTTGTTTTTCAGAGTTTTCCACCGGTTCAATGCGTTTCTTATTGTTTTCAAGATTAGCGAGGAGACTTCCTCATTTTGAAATTTTGATAGAATTTAGATCTAATTATTATGAATGACTGAATTTAATTCCGTTTTGAGTCTAACCTTTTCATCTTCTATACGGATGTTTTAAAAATTTGATATAAAAATTGAAACTTGACTTTAGTAAATTTTTATAAAATTTGTATAAACCTTTTCCACTTGAGTGCTTACTTAAAACACAAAGATGTACGAACATTTACGAGTGTGAAGCTTGCTTAACCGAATCCAGCTTTTGTATCGCCGAACGCATTCGTAATTTCCGTCTGTATAATGTTTATTGCTGGGTGCTCAGGGAAGTAACAATAAGTTCGCCATGGTTACATCCAACGGAACGGGCAGCACATTTTCGTAGGAAGCATTGTTGGGGCATTGTTTCGGTAGCGTTCATTCGGTGACCACCTCTTGTGGTGAGTCTATCGATTCAAAGCAGGAGCGGCGAGTAATTCTGGCATTACGCCTGTTCTGGAGATTAGTATTGCTATGGTTTCGCCACTTCTGTTCACTACAGACATTCTGGTTCACTGGTGGCCCTGCATATTAATGGCGATGACCCATCTCCGACTTCCTATCTCTGATAAACAATGATATCTCAATGTTTCTTTAGAACCCGAGCCAAGTGTTTTGGAGACTGCTTCATTTCTTTGTATCGTCGACGATTCTACTCCGGCTTGTAGAAAATCAGACTAAGAGGTTCCATGCAATATAGTAGTTTCGACCTCTTAAATTTATTCACGAATTCACAATCCGTCAATTGCCAACATACAGCATTGATTATTCAATAGATCTGCAAGTCATCGAAACGATCGGTTACACCAGAGCAACCATAAATTCTGCATGAAGATTTCAAAATTGACAGATGGACGTTTGCTTGAATTATTCAAAACTTAGAAGATTGCAATGGACACCTTTTCATCATAGGTATTAAAATTAAAGGCATATACATTTTTGAATGAATATGCTAAAAGCTACTTTTGAATCCATTTGAACGTTATTTACACCTCGTTGCGAATTCGCCCAAAATAAGTTATTGATCCATCCAGTTTACTTCAAATACAAAATATTGTTCTTGAGATGTTTAAAACATGTCAAGTGTTTTGAAAATGACTGCAACTTCGCGAAGTATCCTTAGTTCAGCCATAAACATCTTTCAGGGAACGATAAGTCACAATCAGTCGGCCAACAACAGATTAGAATAGCTCTGCTTCATCCCTCGCAAGGAAGAACATCATGGATTCTCTAGTCTGCAAAGGTAGACCCAACTTCAAGATATCGATAAACTTCATTGGGATTATTCATATGTCATCAACTGTCCAATTACAATGTCAGACAAATTGAAGAGAGCAAAAATCACAATCAACCAGGGCATAATACTCATTTTAAAAAATCTTAAAATGAAATATCTTATGGTAGGAAACATTTTTATTGTACTGGACTGTGTAGATATGCAAGAGCTCTGAGTACGCTAGTAAAATAAAAAGAAAAGTGAAACAAAAATTATCCCGCCTTCAATTACAATCCTCGGAAGTTTCCACAATAACTCCAAGGAATCGCCAGTAAAAAACCTGATTAAAAAAAGTAGAGGTAATAAATCGGTCGATTTATCGGCCAGGAGCGACTTGGCTTACATGGGAGGTCAAAAAGCAATCAGGTTACGCGCACGCACGCCACTCAGGATGGGGAACACGACTCCCCGGACACGATCCGCAAAGCATCCGATTCACAAATGGAAAGTGCCCGCGTTGCCATCGGTGCGCACACCGACCAATGCTAACATGATGGAAGTTCATTGCCGGATACGGACTCCACTCTTCCTTCCTTCCTTCCTCCGTGGATCACAGTACGGGATTTACGATTACGATTACGGAACCAGACTATCTACCGGCATTCAGTTTGGTTCACTAGATCCCATTACGGGATGCCGTAATATTTTACTTTGGCAAATTCGCGAAAATTTATCAAAATCCTTTTTCCCCGTTTTTCTGGATGCTCCGTAAGTTACGGAAATGGTAGAATGTGTACCCAAAGAGGAGGCTAAATTACAATAGTAGAACTCCGTTCCCAGTTGACTTGATCTTTTGTAACGGTTATTGGAGAAATTGTGTTTTAGATGGGTAGCGTATATTGTTAAATTTATTACGAAAATGATCTCCGGTCATCCATCGTGTTATCATTATTTGTCGAGATAATTCATGAAATAGGTTTCTTCAGATGTTCATCTCTAACCGAAACTGATGAGTTCCTTTTCAATTTGATTTTGGTCAATTGTCTTTTAACCCCTTAACTGGTGATGACGTCTATAGACGTCATATCAATATCTTTGAAACGACTCAACCAATCGTCTTGAAACTTGTAAATGAAGGGTTTTTGGGATCGCTGAATTCAAATTTGAGGTAAAAATTTTTAAATTCAAAATGGCCAATCCAATATGGTGAACCGAAATGCAAAATGTTACTTGATTCTGCTAAAATTTGTTACTAGGGTTTTTTTTGGGTCGCTAGTTACGAACCTGTCATCAGTTGCTCAAAATTCAAAATGGCTGACCCAATATAGTGTGAAAAAAATTTAAATAATTTAAAGTACTGTATATTGCCCATTCCGACGTCAAATTTACTAAATTCAATATGGTAAATCCAAAATGCCAGACCGAATGTGGAAAATGAATGTTGACCTTATATTAGCGACCTCAATTTCATGTACTTCATAAAATACTTTTGCCATAGTTTTGCGAGATTGCAGAATTGTATTAGTGATGTAATACTTCACGAAATTACTATTAGGGAACACTACTAGTGATGATCATTTATGCGCACTAGTAGTTGTTTTTTTTTACGAGAGGAGCGGGCAAGTGCGCATATTCTTGTGCAGCTATGCCATTCTGTCTTTCTTCTACTCAAGGACAAGAAAAAGACTGAGAGTATTTTAAACCGCAAAAACTCCCGAGCAACAAATTTCTGTTACATCAAGTAACTTTTTGAATTTTGAAATTTTTACATCAGATTCGTAATCAGCGATCCTCAAAACCCCCTAATTAACATTGTCATGGAAATTGGACGAAAACTGGCTCGTACCAGTTTTGGCACTTTTTATTTGAAAACGCCTACCAGTGAAGGAGTTAACGAACTTATGTTATTCGAATCGCATGAATCTCTTTCTCACTGTTTTTATTTTTTGGTGTGTTAAACTTAGATGAGATATTGCACTTGTTGAAGATAGTTTGATGCCTATTTGGTATATATGTACATTCTTCTTTTGGGAACTATGCAGTCTTCTAGAATTTGTAAATAGTTCTTAGGGTAAATATGTATATCAGGAATAAATTATCGGTTGTATTAATTATGTCATTCGAAAGATCTTTGAAATGTACGTTTTTGGATTCAGTTTCCATCAAGAAATACATTTTCAAATATTTTCAAGGTTTTTGTTTTTACAATTAGGGGTTCGTAATATATTGCGTGTCGATTTTTGTTGATGAAGGAAAATTTCCATTACGATGCAGATGACTTTCATACAATCTACTGTTTCTATAACATCAGATGGTAGTTGATTATTCAAGGAGGCTGCGAAGACGCATTATTTTTCATATCCTTGCTCACATGTTGAATGCGTTATTACCTACATGACATGTCGCTGAAGTTAGCGAATTATTCCTACCGAACTTTTCGAAAGCATAGTGGTTATCAGTGACATTTGCGAAAATAGGGAGAAAGACATCATCTATAATGGTATAAATCGATGCCAAAATAGGTTGAAAATTTTATTGAAGAGTTTTAAAAAAGTTCTCATTGCCTTTACGAATAGTTTGCAGGGAGTAATTTGCTAACTTCAGCTTCATCTTTATGACATATTTGAATAACCAAATAATTACAAACATGTATGACTGACAGGGTTAATAACATTTCCTTTATAAGCGTAGTTATGTAAGAGTATTGCTAATTTTATTATTATACTACATATTATTCATGTATGTAACATAAAATCATGACTCAACTCAGGAGTAGTAACATCTCATATTTCAAAGAATCCAGAGTAATTTATCATCGTACCAATGTACGTCAAACACTCGCCGGATGATAGAAAACATTTCAATCACATAAAAAAGACAACCTCGGTAACTATAAATTCGCTTCGGTATAGAACGCCCTCGAGGCTTGCTATCGAAACAGCGACTTCCGGTGATGTTTACCACAATGCCGAGATTATTTTCGCTCCAAGAGACGCAACAATCGTGTTCCGACTTGCCGATCGTTCCGCAGTACATCTCGTCGCAGAAAGTACTAGTAGATCGGCCGACCGGTATACAAAAACATCAAGGCCTTGATGTACGGATGTATTGCTCTCACATTTTGACGCCTACTCGAACTGGGGGATAATATCGTGACTGGATCTTTGTCAGTAGTCGTGGGATGTGGCAGGAATAGAAACGCGAGAAAGATGCGGATTCGAGATGGGGCGATCGGTTATGCCTCGCCTTACAACATAAAAGCCAGTGCACATATCACCCCGGCGATCTTCGGTACACGCGCCGTGCACGTCTCGCGCACGCTTCCACATATACATGTGCATACGTGTGGCACTCAACATATATATAAACAGGGGAATACCCGCGTTGTCGAGCGCTCGCGTTTACGGGTGCGATTGGACGTTATGCGCGCCGGAACGGAACAACGTAATAGCTTTTGTGTCTCATTACAAGCTCCGATGCGTCGACCGACGAGCAAATACAAAAACCATTTGCGAAATTAGCGTGCATTTTGCGAGGACGCTCGGGATAAACGGCTCGTTGAGGTCGCTTCGTTTTTATGTCGGTGGAAGGGAATTTTTCGTTTGCAAATCGACCCCCGATAAATATCCTCCATTAACGTGAAATGAAATCAGCGTTAATGCGTTAAGTGATTCCCATTTAGTGCAATTGTTGCGAATTCACGTGGAAACAGTAAATCAAATTGTGCTACATAGGAGAAAAGGCAGATTTTTTACAACGGATTTCGTGAAAGTTGGTGAAATGTCTCATTTTAAAACTTATTATTGAACCATCATAATATTTACTGATAGACTATAATTAACTGCATTAACTTAAATTTTATCGAAGATGGCAAATAATAATAATTAACGAAAAAATAATTAACCAAATCTTTTCACAGATATATCGAGTTATCGTGGAAAGTAGTTAACTTCACTAATTTTGATATTCTTGTTTTCTAACGTCAACAAACGGCCAGTGTGAAGAAACAGTTGGGATTTGTGAGGACTCGATCTGTATTCTGAAATATTTGTTTTATATACGTTACAATAGTTTACACGCTGAATTAACTCAACTTAAAATGACGAAATTCATCATATATAACTTCAAATGTCAAGTACTATAATTTTACATTTAATTATGATAATATTAAATAATTGTAAGTAATAAAATAGATGTAATACATTTCATAACCTCATTGCTTTGAAAAATTACTACTGTATGATACGATTTAAAATTTTCAAATTTAAAAATGCTGACAAGTCTAATCAACATAAATGTTGACATTTGGAATTTCAACATTCAAACTCAAAACTTGCAAACTCAACATTCGACAAACTGAACCTTTGCAATTTCACGATTTAACAAATTCAACATTGAATTATGTTTTATTTTGAAAATCAAGTGTAATAACAATAATCGTAAAATAAATTAAATCTTAAATCTGTATTTATAAATGTCAATAATACAAATGAATGATAACAATTTGTATTAAAGAATTTAATGATTATTGTGCGCTTGTCCACGGAGATATTCCATTAAATTAGTATTTCCGTTAGGTTAGGTTAGGCTAGGTTAGGATATGTTAGGTTAGGTTAGATAATGATAGATATGCTGAGACAGACATTTTAATATACATATTATTTGTTGATTTTGTCAAATTGATATGGAAAATGTTGAATCTGTATGTTGAGTTTGTTTTGGTTGATAAGGCATGTAACCTTAAAAATCTCATTCTATGGATGGCACAACATTTTATCGTCGTTAATGCTACTATTATTAAATAGTAGAACCGTTTCTGCCACTTTTTGTATGACTCCTTTGACCATTTTTTTCTCTCTACAAAGACTTCGTTGTTAGTTGCTGATTGATCAAGTTTCATTCATTTATTTCAAAACTTTGAGTAAATTTAATGAAAATAATGAACACTACCGTTTACTATGAAAAAATTGGATATAACGGTAAAAATATCAGGAAATTTTACGTACAGTACACTAATTTTTCTGAATGTATGTTTAAATGAAGCTTTTTAGTCAGTATACTATGTCAAATTGCCAATTTTATGAATTGATAAAATGTAGTAACCAGTTAATGGTAAATTACTTAATATAGAATCCATATAGAAATAAAATATTACGGCATTTAAACACATTTAATATTTTTATATGCACATATTATTATATTAATGATCACGGTGATCAAGGTGATATTTAAAAAAAAAGCAGTTTTCATGGAAAATATTACATTGCTTAGCTCTATTCTATTGACTACTGTCAATTTTTGTGAATCAGTTTTTAATTAACTTACTCTATATCGATGATTTAAATCTCTATTCACGATCATAATAACAGAGCATTTCTTTACAATATAAAATTGCTCTATCGGCATAGTTGAGCACGTACGAGGAAGTCTATTCAGGTTTTCAAATGACAATCTTTGATTTCTCATGATTCAAATCTTTCCAACATTCCATCCTTTTGTTTTTGCAGTTCATTCACTTTTATACGTTCGAATGTACTCCAGTTCTATTCATTCTGCGTGCGCGTTCGTGCTATGAGAGCTTCTCGTATAAAAAGACCATTCATAAATTTTATTCAACTGTACGTGTTGTATACTGCTGAGGGACCTGAATATTGCGACTTCAGTTGTGAAAACCAAGAACACCGAGCATTTCAATTCGCATCCAATTTTCGCCGTTTTCAAAACAAAGGTTTATTTGTAATTTGACAGATAAAACGTCGATTTTCGGAAGACTACAAAATGCTTGCAATTTGAATAGTATAGTTATAATCAGAAGAATTGTGATGTAATAAACAATTGAAAGTTTTTCAAAATGGTTCCGTTTGCCGATTGGAATAATTATGAAAGGTAAGCTAGGAAACATGAATTCTCGACGAAACACTTTTTTCAGTTCTGCTTTAATTGGCTCATATATTACAAATGCCTTTGGAAACATTTGATATGAATTTGTTATAAGGCTGGATGCATACGAATTAATTATGATTGTGATATACATTTCGAATTTAAATGCATGGCGTGTGTTTCACTGTAAAATACGTATTAGCTGTGTACTTCTACAAGGGAACTTGCTAAAATGAAATGTACAAAGAGAATGAATCTGTTTTAGCGTAAACCTTTACGTATAATTAAAATGTTATTTAATATTTAGAAAGAAGAATTATTAATTTCAGCAATTGAAGTAAATAAAGTTGGGGGAGGGTTTTACTTTCTTATCTCACTTTGACCTCTATATTCGTAAAATTTCTGATTTGGTAGTGTACTTATTTTTCTTTTTAAACAATTCTGTTTATGAATCAAAATGTGAATTATGAATTTGCATTGATGTTTCTTCAATCATATTGATAATTTATCGTGTGGTATTAAAATATATATTACCTACGTCTAATTAGATCGAACATTTTGTGTGTCTCGAGCCTTTTTTATGTGTCGAGTTTTGACGAAAAGATTTTTCGATTTGAACTCATTATTTCCTATCCAAGGCAAGTTCCTGTCAAATTAAGGAATACATATGACACTAAATTTAGGTGCAAAATGGTTACTTTACCGCAATTTGACCTATTTCTTTTTTTCTTTTTTTGATTTATTTATTTTGTTTTATTTTTTATTTTTCTGTTTGACTAATTTTTTTATTTTATTATAATTTTTGGCCTAGATTCCACATAGTTTTTAATAATTCAACTATTAGTCGAGGTAGGTATTTCACGATGTGGACTAACAATCAAACTCGCCACCATGTAGAATCAACAAGGATTTTGAAGAGTAACCGGCCAGAATATAAGCCGGAAAAGAATTAGTTCTTTTTCTAACCCTTTTAATACAATTTTATAAGGTTTAAATTTAATTAAGTTCATTCTTCAGTTTAAAATTTAATAACAAAATTTATAAATAGATCTATAGACGAAAAAATGTAAAAAACCGAATTTTCAGAATTATCGACGTGGTAATATTTTACAATTATATAAAAGTTACATTCTGATCCAACTGCGTTCTAAGACACATACGATTTTGCAGTAAAACTTATTTTATTTTTGTAATTTACGACCTGAAGTAAAGAAAAAGACGTTATGCATTTCATCGATGTTAGGTTGAAAATCAAAAGGATGAATTTTCCGCTAAAAATATAATGTAAAGTATAAGTTACCTTCTCTGCTCGGTTCATTCGATGAGCTGCATGAATTTGAAAATATAGTCTTAGGATTAAAGCTACTAAATAATCAAAATTGAACAGAGCGCTTTGTAGTAAAAAGATGCAATAGTTACTGAAGGGCAAGATGCACAAATTAGATAAACATCGTCACTTCGCAACCGAAGAATTCAACTATTCAATGCTATTCACCAACATCATGATATTTTCAAAGGATTTTCAAATTACTTCCTTACCACCCTCTACTCTGCATGAAATAAACAAAACCGTAAAGAAGAAATTGCATCCGAAAATGAGCCAGGAATTCGTGCATAGTTCATGAAGTGCAAGGTGATTGCCCTCTGTCTACTTTTTCCTTGCCATCGTGTATTTTTGAAGTGAAATAATTGGCAGTAGAATTCCAGTACCTTTTGAATGTTATGCAGTGAGTATTTTAACCATCGTTAAAATTGTTCCCTAATAATGACGTAAACGGTCGACAATACAAATCCTCGGCGGTATGTATGAGGGAACAAAAGAGGGACTGGACGGCGACCGGAGGTGCAACGGGGGTCTACCGGGCACTTGTTCGGTGTAAAGGGACACACCCGATTAAAAACGCAGCCGCAACCGCGATACACGTGGCACAATATCTGTGGAAGAACAATGCGAACTCGATGTATATATGTGTATATGCATGCGGGGCGGCAAAGACTGCGGTCGACCGGGACTAATATATATGCGCATGTATCTGATTACGGGAGAACGGCCTTTTCGCACCGACCGGCCGAAAGGACATGCATACATGCACCTATATATATATAGTTCTATAGTTGCTGGAGGCGCCGCATCCTCCGGAGCATAATGCAACCAGGCGGGGCTTTCGCTCCTTCGGCAGCTTTCCGAGTCGTCCCGAATTTATCGCGAGTCTGAATCGCCCGGACGACCCAACATTCGCCGAGCTTAGACATTTCTTCGGCCTCTTTTCCTGCCTTTTATTCTTCAAGACCCTTGTCGATTCTACATCCTGACCAATCTGATCATTTCGACCATATCGCCAACTATCGCGACCATTAGTGCCTTGAATTATTGTAACTGTGTTGAGTATTAGTTTGCCAAATTGCGGTGAGATGACCTTTACTCTCTCTATATTGTCCTATTCACTGTCCCGCAGTCCTTAATTTGACAGTAAATTGCCTTCAAAGAGATATAAGAGTTTTAATCGAAAAATTGTGTTTTCATCAAGACAAGTAAAATGAAAACTAGTCGAAACACGTGCTTGATTTAATCAAGTGTCAGCACTCCGCACTTTGGAAAAATAGGCTTAAAATAACACAGGTCTCCAAAAAGATGGTCTTGGATGTAGTTGGGAAGCTGTGGGTCATTTCCGACGTAATTGTATGCGTAGAATCCAAACTCGAATTCTGAATTGGTCCACCACGACAGGTTTTTGAGATATTTGAGGTCATGTACTCGAAAAACGCGTTATTTTGCTATGTTTGAGGTTACGTACAGGACGCAACAATTTCTGTTGGCCTTCTGTACTGTTTGCATCTTTTAGTACTACCTTTACCTTCAAAATGAGGTTTTATTCGATCACCTAAGATTTTTTTTTACAAAGTTACAGCCATTTTGAAATTACGAGATATATTCCATTAACGTTATCAAAAAACAGTCACAATACTGAAACGTGATTTTAGTTATTAGTATCCATATTTTATATAGTTGTTTATATTTATGTAGGTTTCATCACATTGAATTTGACCTTGAGCTTGTTCTCCAAGAGCATTTCAAGGTAAATTTGTCTACATGTATATCGTAATTTCAAATTAGTGTATCTTGGTGAAGAAAAGTCATAATGGAATTCTGCGCATCCCATATTAAAGAAAAAGAATAGTATCACATTATCCAACGAAAGAAAAAACTCCTAAAAATGTTTTGTTTTCAGTTTTATCTACTGAAAATAATAAAAAAAGAAATATAAAAAGATGTCCTACTGAAAGATATATATATATATATATATATATATATATATATATATATATATATATATATATATATATATATATATATATAAGAAATAATTATATATTCTAGTTAAATTTACTATTTCTCTAGCATAATCAGAACTTTTCATATATATAAATATCTCAGTTAGTGCACATTGAATATTTATATCAAAATGACGGTTTATTGATGCTCCGTCTTTGTACCAATTTTTTTTCTATTTAGGTAGTTTCTAAATAATTTAAATATCTATCTGAAGAAGTGCGGTGAATCCTTTACCTAACTCCTAATATTAATAAAAGAAACATTTTATTCTCTTACCTCCTTGAAAATCGCGATGTTGCATGCTTGCGTAAACGATCAAACATCGGCTATTTCAGCCAAGCGCATTTTTTTGTACGTACTTAATATACAGGTTTTTGGTTCGGTTGGGTAGAGCCCAAAGTCACGACCAGTCAATTAACCAACCTGAAATCCAACATTTTCACATGACCGAAATGAACGGTTTTCGGACAGTTTAGCATGCTTTGCAATATCGGGAATTTCAAGAGGTTAGAGATTAATGACAGAATTACAGCGAGCGTCTTGTCTATTTTGGTCCGAATTATGCAAACGTACGTAGTACGTATAGTGTACAAACGTGCAATCAGCATATGTGAACTTTTAGTCGGGACAATGCTACAAAAAATGTACCATGTGGCAAGTCTTAAATTGCTGATGAAAACCAGAATTTCTTATTATTTACACTTGAAAAATAGTAAGAATCTATTTAATAGTACTTTATAGTTTAAACCGAAATTCTGATTAATGTAACCGTAATTTTTTTACTGTGTAAGGTAATAGCATACCATTTCAACTGATTCTTAAAGGGTTATCGATTTTAGCTCAAATTTTAGTTACGTTAATAGTACGAATTATTGTTTCATTAAAAGGGAAAAAATCTTCTCAAATTAATATTAATAATAAACTGTAAAAATCTGATACCTATTATGAAATGTCAATGAATTAGGTTTTCGTTTTTTGCAAATATTTCATAACTTCCGTCTATTAAGCTTAGTTTAAACATTTCGAAATTGTATTGATACTATTGGAAATGCAGAAATATCGGCGACGATATGGCTATATAAAATCACTTTTTTTTCACTTATAAACGTCTTCTTTTAAGAAACTTTACGAATTAGACGAATCAATGTCGAAATGTCTACAAATTAAAGAAATTATTTTGCCTTCATACTGAAAATGAAGGAAATTTCCGGTCTTAAAATTTGATACACAGTAATTAGAAGGCACAGAATTATCATTTCGCGACATTTTATTCGATTTTGGACCTTTATTTTGTAATATCATTGAACATTTTAAGGCATATCGAATAGTAAGACATAATTGAAAACGGATATACCTTTGCGTTCACTGTAAAAAGAAAACCCTTAGGTCAAGATGAGAATAAGACTGAAATATGGATTCCAGTAAAAAAGTTGAATTAAATTAGACAACATGTAAGCACTCCTCTTACGAGTAGGGCAGCCTTGTATACATTGACCAACCTTAAGATGTAATTATTATAAATATTTGCTTTTACAGTGTTTTCAAACTTTTACGAAAATAATTTTAGAAGCTTGGTGTTACTTCCATGCACAATATAAACAATTTACAAATGGAAATTGTATTATTTTTATTATGTTTTTGTGACTGCTAAATGAATTTCATAAATTACTAGAATTAAAAATTTGTTAGGAATGGGAACAAAAAACGGTTCATAATATAGACAATTAAGGACAATTAATATTAGATTATGCAGAAACTAACTACGTCGATTTTAGCAGTATCTCCATGTAACAAGACATCGATAATGCAGAAAGATAATACAGAAGGAATCATGAGCAATCAAAAGCAGATCTTTAAACGAGTTCCGGTTACAAAAATACTACAGAAAAGTAAAAGCTTTTCCAATTAAAACTTTATTTTGCTCAATTCGTCTTTCACCATCATGACTCCCTTGTTATTGCTATTAAAGACGTATTTAAGAGCTATCCAACTAAAAACTAACTATATTAACGTCTAAATGATAGAAAAATAACATTTTCTCATTTCAGGTAATGTTATCTTTAAATCGGAAATTTATCCCCTACCAGAAATAAGTTGAATATATGAAACCTTTAGTAAGAATGACCCAATTCGTTATACGCGTCAATAATATGGAATTCCAATAATCAAATGAAGCAGAAATTTTACTGTGGATTGTAATTTATTAAGAAAACCATTGGGATTCTATAAAACCTTTTAAATTGCAATTATGACGATTGCCATGCCATTCAGAATTTTTGTAGAAGCTCTGTATCTAGCGCCATAGCATATCTGAATATAATATAAGAAAATAAATAAATATTTATCGGAAACAAAAATCATATCTAGAATTATGAAATACATTTTTATAAATAATACCAATTGCGTTATATTTTCCATGTTTTGAAGTATTTATAATGGAGGGAAGAGTACAGTATTGTTTCATTTAATGAAATTGTTTATAGTGAACGGATGTGAATTGAAACATTATGTGATTAACCTTGAAAATATTGTTCTTTATGAAATTAAAATTGTTATACAGTGTGCGTAAAATACACCCTCATATTCGTAGAAAATGTTTAGGCCCTTGTGTCGAAAACTACTATTTCATGTGTGATTCCTATATTATCGCATAAACTTTACGAAAATGGCAACATCAATATGAAATAAACTAATCACTCAAGAGATATGAATGAAATAAATAGAGAGTGGGAAAGAATAAATATAAAACAGGAAAACGGAATGGTTACGATTACAAATAGTGCTTCATGTTATTCGATAAATACCGAGAAATCTGTAGGATTTACAGACGTACTTTCTGCTGTCACTTTCTGTTAAATCAACAGATTTTTTATGTAGGACTTACCAATAATTATTAATATATATTATTTAACATTCACCTCTCATCATAGTTTCAGCCAGCCTATTAGGATACGAAATGCAATGAATGACGTATATACAAGAGTATTCACTTAACTATTCAGTTTGGAATATATGAAGCAGATCGATTTCAACTTGCATAATTCATTCAGATATGGAAGCCTCATCTCTTTAGTTTAAATTATCAGAAACGAAAAAATAGCATCTTAACTAAACTACTTGTGGAGAATTCATTAAATCTGGGTGCGATAGCACCACTGCATCTAACGCAATAAAACATATTTCCTCTGCCTGTTGACGAGCTCGTAACGCTTTAAACTAATTAATTTTCGCGTTAATTATGATGATTACTGCAAACGTGTAATGCTTCTGGAATCATGTAGTTGTGTGTGAATCGTGAGCAAGAGGAGCAACTAGCTAACAGCCACCGCGGGACCTTTCCTCGGCAACGACGCGCTAGACTAATTCGTGAACTTTGCCGTTTAGAAATCCATCATAATGCCGTCCGTACTCTATGCTGCAACGGCTTCCGACGAGCCCTGTTTAAGTTACGTCGTCACAGGCACTTGCGACGGACGTTCACAAGGCAAGGCCTTCTGCTCTCTGTGAAATTCTGGATATACGTTTATTCCACGTGAAAAGACATAAAATTAAATGCATATGACATCTTTTGATTATGTTGATGCTTAGTCAGATAAAATTAACGGGGCGTAATTCTGAGGGTAATTAGAGAAGATCCTCTGAACAAATATAGTACCAATCTTCTTGTTTGCAGCAACTCTAAAAGTTCGGTTGCCATCTGCAGGACTGGATGTTGACAATAACGGTGGTACATAACAGTGACAGATGATGCCAGGTAATGTCGATGTTCAGGGATATTATTCGGTGATAGGAAATGCTGTTGACGGATCACGAACAATGGGGATGACATCATCGGATCAGAGTCGTTACATCCTCAATATGTCGAGAACACGCATCCTCTTTCCGAAAAATTGTGCATTATTACCAAACATTGCCGTCAAAAACTTTTCTTTACCTTCGTCATAATAAAGTAAAACTTCGATACCACTATGAGTCAAGACAACGATGGAGGGTGATGATGGATGTTGGTGTTAGATCCAAGATTATATATCTTTGGCATCATGTTGTCAATTAACACCGTGCGTATTCTTTTGTTGTCCACATGAATAAATTGCTTGGATGGGCAATAACCAATAAAACGGTTGCTTCAACTATTAAATTAAGGCTTTGAGCTCTAAAAGATAAATTAATTAGGCCAACTTTCGATACTGTGTCACAACTAGATGGTGCCTGTTTCAATGTAACAATGAGACAGGACCTATTTGTAGCAGTTGGTGTTAAGGATAATGGATGATGGAGGTCGTTGCAGAATAAGTAACGAATCGTAGTTAAATCACGTTCAAGATTGAGTAAAACAGTAATGCCCGTTGCATGCTCCTTCAGGATCACTCACCGTCCCTCGTATACCATACAACAATGTGTAAATATAAGTACGTTTGACAATATGTTGTCAATCAACATTCATGTCAGTCACTCAAACAAACGACTTGTTTGTAACTAACCAATAAATCGGTTGTTCCAACCATTGAATTACTGCTTTGTTCCAATTCTGTTGATCAGTTTCACAAAAGATGGTTTACTGCTTAGATAAATAGAAACAGCCAAGTCTTCTTGCTATAAAATCAACGAAAGAACTCTTTCTCCAACACAAACTTCTATGATGATCATATTGACAAACGGAACAACACCTTACCATTTATTTGTCGATTATTATCATCCGATTTATGTGAATGCTCAAATAACCTTGCAAACAGAGGAATAATTAGACAGTATTTGATATACCAGCAACTACAATCGAAAATTTTCAACTTATTTTTCATGCCTCAGACCGGCAAAAAGTCAATACCTTCTGTTTGTACGTATAAATAAGAATCAGATCGATTGAAATAGATCGGAAATATCTGAAGCCGTTTTTATATTAAATATCTGTTGACGATTCGTTACGTTGGAAGGAGATAGAACAAGCAAACAATCTTTACGGCAGTTCGTCAGTGGTTGCTCCCAAAAAGCGTAAGTTTTACGGTCGTTTAGCGATCGGCAAAGAGCACAAACATTCGAAGCTGCAAGAAAAATATCGCTTCTTCTTCGGGCATGTTGAAGTGTCTCCTGGGAGAAAGGAGAGACGCGATCGAAGAACTTCCGGAAGAAAAGTCCCTTTTTTCTCTCTCTATTTCGTAGGATCTCTCGCTCTCTCACCTCGAAAGGCTTGTTTGTCAAACAAGTCCTCGGAGGTTCCGCGTCGAGAAGTGCACGGAGAGGATGTCGCAGGTATGTATTCACCACGTCCTCATGGCGCCGCCACCGTCGTCCGCTCTTTTCCTTCACCCTTCGCTTTAAGTCTCCAGAGATTATCCCCTATCCCCGTGGGAGTTCGCGAGGTGTTGACAGAGCTGTTGTTTTTGCACCGATGCTCCTCTCTCTCGCACGCATTTTGTCAGAATTCTCAACGATATTTATATTTCCACTTATTTTTATCATCGATTCGTCGCTTTTTGTTTGCCATAAAATTCAATTTATACCTAGCCAAAAGCTGATGGAAAGATTCCTATCGGTTTTATTTATCCAAGATGAAATGTTCAAAATCTCAAAATATATGAATTGATGCGAAAAGTGCAGCAAAACTGCGTCTTTTCAGCCTCAATGTGAGAAAGGAAAATACTTTTTCATTCCATCCTTGTCATTTCATATTGTAAAACTCCGATCAATCACAATGGGATTTTTCGAATCGATTTCAATTAAACGAAGATTTTACTTAAGGGTTAGATATAATAGTAAAATTAGATTACATTTCTGCCCATTTACGAAAATGTACAGAAATGATTCCAAAATTTCTTGGTCAAATTTTAAAAATGTGCAACGTCGAGAGTGCACGGATGTCGGTCGATCTCAAGATCCCGAAGAAAATTCTCATTTAAGCATAAAAGGAAGCGGAAGGTTCGTACAGAGGCAAATAATGGACGAGGACATGAGAAGATCTGGTGATG
Organism: Trichopria drosophilae; assembly: GCA_030407085.1. Taxonomy (NCBI): domain Eukaryota; kingdom Metazoa; phylum Arthropoda; class Insecta; order Hymenoptera; family Diapriidae; genus Trichopria; species Trichopria drosophilae. Next base: position 68,385,678 of record CM059583.1, read on the forward strand.
AGAAGAGGAAGAATCACGAAGTTTTCGCGCAAACGTCGTCGACTTGGAAGATCCGTAATGAGGAAGCTGAAAAGGCGCGGCAGAAAACGAGGTACAAAAATTACGGGACGCACCGGGTGACAACTTTTGTACCACCTTTTTGTTCCGCAGCAAAAAAAAATGTCGAAAAGACCCAGCAGTCGCTGGGAAGATGAGAAGATATTTGGGGGGAAATAGTGCGCGGAGTTTGTAAATTATTGAAAAAGAAAATCTTAATCTTTCCTCCTCGAGTTTCTTATTCACATTCGTGTGCTTCACGCCAGATGGAAAGTCAAAAGATGATTATTTTCGAAATAGCTTAAGTATGTTATTTATTTTGTAATTCGAAAAGTTGATTTAAAAGCTAATCTATATTTTACATTTATGTACTCTTTATATGTTGAGCTAAACAGAACTAATCCATCCATATGCAAAGTTTCTTTAAGCTGCGCACGCAATCAACTTGTATTTTCGTTATTCGAGCCTCGAGGTTTACATAGACACCACACATTTTCTCCGTTCCAGACTAATATTTCCACGTTTCTCCTTGGAGCAAATGAAAGCGGCTTTCGCCTTACGTATGATCAATTCGAAATCCGCGAGGATAGCGCGCGACATGAAAAAATTCGGAGGCATTAGGGTTTCGTCCAGAGAAGTCTCTCTTTTGCAGGATCTTAAGGTATATCGTTCGAAATTTACCAAAGAAGATCCGCAATGCTGACGATACCTCCGACTACTTCTTACAGTTTCGAAGGACGGATCAATGTGTGAGTATGCTCATCGGATATAAGAGGAAAAGATTTTAAAAAGTCTTCATGCTGCTGCGAGTTTCTTCGAGGCGTAGACGTCAGATTTATGAAAAACGGAAGAGTAATAGGAGGAAATGAAAAGGATTCAGTGATGGTTGTAGCGAAAGGCTCAAATCGTGAATGATTCGTCTCGGAAGGACTTGGCTGCGATTTTAAAACTAGGTAGACGATTTTTCATCTTTCTCTTATATTCTTGTTATTTACATATTTTTCAGTAATGTTTCCAATTTATCTTATTTCATTCATAAGTAGCTTTTTTATGTCACCTCTCTTACTGCGAACAATGATTGTTAGATTGCCAAACAATATTTGGTAAAAATAACTGCCCATCTATCTTAACAAAAACGAATAATCCAGTCTTAAGAAGTTGCAATACCAATTTTAAATTAGTTTTTAGATATTTTTTTGGATATCTCAACTTATTTAGTCCTGAAATTGCATACATTCCTGCTATAGTTTACCTAATTTACTTTCATGTGAAGTCTGAGTGAATTTTAATGCAAATCTGATCTGGTCTGATGTCTATAAGATTCGCTCTGTCTAGATTTAAAGTCTGTTTTTCCAATATGGTGCCCGGAATACCAAAAAACGTGAACGCATCCTGGAATTCAGTTTTATCAATTGGCGACATAAAATGTTTGATAATCCTGAGTACTAATTCGTAATCAGAGGTTTCAAATTAATAACGGTGAATCGAATATCGCCGCGAAGTCGCACATATTTAAGAACTTTGAAAAACGTGTATTGTGTGGGTGTGTAATGTTCCTGTTTACAAATTCGTAATCAAATTTTTTAAATTCAGAATGATGGATTCGAAATGACGCTTAAAAATCTTTCACATTTATATCAATATTTGTCCAAATACTTAGATTGTTTAAAATATTTTAATTCAATCTCTTTGATTCATCTTTTTCGCACTATTTGTGATTCTTATCATCTTACTCAGAAAAGGAATAGATATTTAAACAAAATCGTTAAATTAAAAAAGAGCACACTTGAAAACTGCGTAGTGTGATTTTACGTTAAAATTAATTTTTTCTCGAAAATCACTCGATTTTGGGTGAGAGAGGGTAAAAGATGTGGGAAATATGTGTAACAGTTTGAGTTGCACAGCTAATTAAAAATTAATACTATGATATGATATAGGTGAAACATTGAATGGGTAATGGAAGTACGCAGGTCCCTACTTCACCTTTTTTTCCCGATTATTTATATCTTTCTTGAATAAATAATATAGAAACTGGATTTTTAGGATTCTGTAAATCTTGATTTTCAAACAGTCTTCTCCATAAAATTCAGAATGAATCGAAAGGGCTATTAAATTTTTAAGATATTACAAGATTTCCGAAGGAACGACGAAAAGTTTCATCGGAATTTTATAGATTTACAACATTCCTTTGTAACTGATCCCTGCATTAGCACCGTTATGGTTAATTCAAGGAATAATTTTAAAAAGTTCTGAAGAGTACTCACGATGTCGAAGTTCAGATTTTGCGCTATCCAATCACGTCCTTGTTTAAATTCTTCATGAAGACCCATGATGTAGAGTGTGTCAAGACCATCGACAATAGTTGCTCCCATAGTAGATGTTCCGAAAATGCTTGCACTATGACCTCGCCTTGCGATGGGGCGCAGCTCATTTTTACCCCAGGCATATCGTACGTAGTTATCCCATCCATGTTTCATCATCTGAAAAAAGAAATTATGAGTTTTAATAAATTTATGCATTTTGTTATAAAAACAACTTAGTTTGCCATTATTATCTATTCGTTTTAAATACATTACATGACTTAAGACCCATATACAAAACGAAAAGTTATGCTAAATCAAGAATGTTAAATATAATGTATGAAGCTACTAGCTAGTATATTATATCTGTAGTTTATAAAATCATCATTATACTAACGACGTTGCTTAGTATGGTGCCGAGTGTAATTTGATTTTATGCATTTTCTGATTACAATGATGTATTTTACATATTAAATTATCATAGAATTTAATTAACTCCCCGCACACATACACAAAAATGGCTTTGATGTGACATCCTATTTGAGCACCAAATATGAAAATGGTCCGTACAAGGACCTGTAACAGACTACAGTATTTTGTTCTATTCAGTCGGCGTTCTTATTTGTAAGCAATCACCAAGAGACCATTTTAGACTGGAAAGACTTTCAGTAATTCTGTATTATTATGTAAACATTTAGGTTTTTTCGTCAATGAGGAAATAGTACTTAACATTCAAAAAGCCGAGGGAGCAAATTAAGTTTCTAAAAATGCAAAGCAAAGAAAACAGACTGTAGTGTGAATTTAAATTAAACTATTTTAGATATCGGAAAAGAGAGAAAAATCAGTTCTTTATATCTATCGGCAATCTTCATTGCGCTTCAACTGTTTCGATAAAATCGCGATGAGTAAAAAGACAATGGATTGTATTTCCAGAATGTTATACCGTTTTCCCTTATTTGCGCGCATTATTTCCACCCAACAGAAAAGTCACAACAAGGGGATCGCGACCTTTTTGCTCCCGAAGTCTCTGAAGAAGGAGACGTTTGTTAAGGACGACAATAATAAAAGAGATCCGGTTCTCGCCCGTCTCTTTTCTCGGGATCTCAGGGTTTGCTTCTTGCGCGCAGCACGCGGTGCACAGTCTGCAGGAAATTAAATCGATCCCGAGGAGAAGCGGATTACTTTCTATGAAAACTCGGGGGTCAGCGGTTCTCAAAATAGCAGGTAATGTCGTTTGTAATCGAAACTGGAACGATGCCGGATTGGAACGGTCCATTCCGCCGTTCAAAAATTCACGACCTAGCCTTTCGATTGGTTGCGGACCTTCGTATGCCAGATCCACAGCCGTCTTTGTAAGTAATGAACATTTTCTTTCAGAATTCACTATTTTAGAGGAAAGATGCTTGGATATGGTAGCTATCCATACTAGTTTGGCTTTGATAAAAGAAAAATACAAACAATTATTAAAATAATAGAGAAAATCGTGAAACGTCAAGTCCTAAAGCATCTATGAATTTTGAAACGCGATTATAGAACACTTAAGAAAGTATATTACTATTACAAGTAGTACATTTAGACAACATTGACTCTAATATGAACTGACTCGACGCTAGTGTAGTGAATCTAACGCCTCCTCTATTGCTGCTTTTTATAGTAATTCATCTATCCTGGTAGAGATGGTCACAAGAATCTGTCCAGAATTATCCTAGATTTTGATGATCTGATAGATTTCTAGACCCTAGTTCTATAATATGGGTAGAAATCCTACTAAAAATGACATGAACTCTGGCGTAAGTCTACCGAGACGCGAGATATTGAGACAGCTAATATAGTTTAATATGAATGCGACAAGCTCCTACAACTTATCGACCTCGGCTCGATTCGAGAATCTTGAATACATCTCGATCGAACGCCCAATATGGCGGCTGGCTCTCAGCTGATTGGCCTGTACATGCTGTCGCGATTGTTTACAACGATATTGTAAAGATCAAAGCTTCATTTCGAAAGAACAATGGTTTACATTTACCCCTGCTCATTTTGTCGAATCGATTGATACCTATTATACAAATTTAATATATTTTCAGTTTGTAATTATTGCTTTATGTCACTCTAAATATATACGTTACTGGTCTAGCGGGTTTTCATCTAGAATTCGTGTATATTTTTACCGCGAATCTACCGCTGCTAGGATAATGGCTAGTTCCACCAGCCAAATCTCTATTGTTAATTTAATGTAACATTTAGAAATTTAAGCGAATTACATAATAACCGAATGAGTCAATTAATTATCACCTTGTGATTTTGGGTATGTTGACAAATGTATACAAATTAGTTTTGTAAGTTGTAAAATGTAGGACCATATCTAATAAATATTTGCAAAAACTGGAATATTAGTGTAAATTCCATGGGAACAATTTGCCTAATGAATAAAACTATAGCGTAGACAGTGAAAATGCTTCAACATACAAAAGTTATTTAAATTTGAACAGTACGTTCTACAGGTGTATCTAGTTTCCACTGAACAACCAGCCATTTAGTTAAATTAACTTATTTTTAAGTTATTAACCCTCCTGTGCATAGAACCAAATATATATCATCCAAGGACGCCAACGCCAAAAAAAAAAACAATTGTTGATTTTTTATCAAATTATATTTTAAACGCTAATGGAAAGTAAGCATCAAAGACGGTGATATAAATGTATTGAAGTCGAAAACACTCTTTTCACGCACGGTGTTTGCAATCAGAAACGACTTTTTCAGTAAAAAAATCGTGCGCAAGAGGTAAAGCGTTGCTCGGTTATCACTTCAGAATCATTAACAAGTGCACTAAGAACATTTCCGAAAGCATACATCACATCTTTGATCGTGATAATGACAAGGCGAAACAGATGTTTCGAACCAGAATAAAAATAACCACCAAACAAATCAAATTTGCTTGGAAAATAAACGACAAATTTTAAATGTTCTTGTCCATTAGACCGTGCTTCCCTCATTGATTGCACGCATCAAGAAATCATGCAGTTATTTCTATACCGTCTGGACTGTAAAATCGCGAGGCGCGATAGGAATTACAGCCTGTTTATATCTGATTATATGTACGTCACGTTGCTTTCTTTTCAGCACCGGATATGCAAGATTTTAAGATAATACGCAAGGAGAAGGTACACGTTTGAAGAGTCGTGAGAAACTCTGCGGAACGCGAATCGCAAATAAATTCAAGTAAATCACTTATAATTGCGAAGAATTTGCTGCGTTTTGTTTTACATGCAAGCAAATGAGCCATCCGTTTATAGGTATTTTTGATCATCTCTTACCGGTTGCAGAAACTGTTATTAATACATACCGTATTTTTTTTATTACAGCTAGAAATTCTTTTGATTATTTGATATATTCTATAATAAGTTGAATTTAATAAGAAAGTTAATTAATTTCTGTCATTGATAAATTGAAATGAAAGGATATTATCCAAGGTATAATTCACTGTAACATGAAGTCAAATTTGACTACTGAAGGGTGGCTCAATTCTGATTTGCTTAAAATGAAATTCATTATAGTCAAGCCATTTTCACTTTCACCCTTTAACGAACAAACAAGCATAATTTGCACATGGATTTTAGAATCGTTTTATTTACCTACATAAACATTTTTTTTAAATAAACCCATTCATAGCTGACTAGTTTTGAGGTCATTCTTTCGAATGCTGTTAGTCGAATTTTAAAAAATGACGTTAAATACAATTTTTTCAAAAATACTAACAAAAATGCGGTTTTTTAGGTTCCATTTTTTTAGAATGCAATTGATTTGTGACCACCTGTTGTCCTATCGAAATCGTGTTCCTGATTGCTTTACTTCATAAATATACCTTCGCATATTTTGATTTTAGTTGATTTGGATTTTTAAATGGCTTGGGTACGCCAAGTTTTTTTCGAAAATGGGAAATCTTGCGATTTTATACGTTTCTAGACAGTTTATGCGCATAAAATAATTTATTTAATATTAATGAAAATCCAAACTCATAAAAATCAAAATGTGTGAATGTATACTTTTAAAGTAAAACAATTGGGAACATGCTTCTGATAAGATAGAAACTAGTCAGAAACCTAGTATCATAATGAAAATTGAATGTATTATACCACAAAAATCGGGGATTTTCCAGTATTTTAAACAACAAATTTGTTAAAAGTAATTTTTCGACAATTTGATCAGCACCATTCGCAAAAGCAACTTCAAAACTAGTCAGATATGGATTTTTCTATGTAGAATACAAATTTTGTATAAATAAAACGATGCTAAAATTCATCTGCAAATTGTGCACGTTTAGTTCTTAATGGATTAAGAAAATGTACCACTTAAGTTCTGAATAATTCCATTTCTTAATAAAAATACTCGATAATAGAAGGGTTTTGTAATTTTTAATTAAAAGCACTTTTTCTTTAGTGTATAGACTAAGTTCTTTTTCCTACCATCAATTACTGTTGATTTTTTTAGGTTGTTATCTCCGTGGTTTACAGAATCTTCTGAAGCGGTGGTAAATATAACTATGTAATTTAACATCAAATTTCAGTTTAAATCTTTAATTCAATTGGTAAATCTAAAGTACAGAACTATACAATTAAATTACGTTGCATTGCATAAAGCATTAGAATCATTTAATATTTACGATTACGACAGATACTCAAGGCCAAATTTCGTTACAATAAATGTATGTACAGGAAGTCCGGAGCAAAGTAAATTAGTATCATCAGCTATATTTCCATGGAGCTATTCACTTTATATGGATATTTGTTTTAAATGTAATATAATTCTCTGGTTTGGTGAACAGTTCTTCGTTTGGAAGTGGTAAATTAGTTAGTAAAAGATTTAGAGATAAAAAGAAATAAACTTAAATCAGACATCTTATTTTGCTTAACCTACCAATACAATTAACAATCATAACGACATTACTGTTATGTTGGTATTAGTTATATTTAGTTAGTTAAATATTTTTTTTACGAGAATATTAATGTCGGAAAAAATAAAATCTCTTAACAGAATACGTTAAGAGAATCTTTTAATTTATATTGGAGACATTTAATTCTCTCGTTATTGGATATTATTTTCTACATTGATGGAAAAATACGCCGTTATCGTAAATAATCGCCGCCGGAAACCAAAAAAAAAGGCAGCATGGTTTGAGTTATGCTGCTCTAGGTTTTTATTAAAGGACTTGCATTTCGAAATGAAAATGTCATAATTATTTATCATGAAATTTCATCAATAGGTTTTTAAATATTTGTAACGCTCATCCTAAAAATTCCAAATCTTGTAAGGTTTGTTGGAAATTTATTCAACATTATATAGAATAGAAGGTATTCACCAAATTGCTATCTAAACACTAAACTATTTAATAAAGATCACCTTCCATGAGCGTGGTAATTTACTAAACAATTTCATATTTTAAAATGGAAATAATTTGCTAAATACTTGTCTAATTTTGGAAATTCTATTATTTTAAAGTTTGAATTAATCGGTTTAACCATCCTCAAAGAAGTGGATTTGTACTGAATATTATTTGAAACCTTTCAGTCACGAATTTTTCCAGTGATGGGTTTTCTCTTAAATTTTGTATACAGGGTGTTTTGGAGCCGCTAATTATGAATCCGGTGTCAGATTTACAAAATTCACAATGGCGGATGCAATATAAGACAAAATTTCCGTTTCTCAGAATTTTCGTCGGCCGTATTGTATCCCCCATTTTGAATGTCGTAAATCTGATATTGGATTCGGGCTCAGCACCCCCAAAAACCGCTGTATACTAAACTTTAAATAATAATAGCTATTAGTTCGTCCTGGCATACATTTCTTTTGGAAATTATACTTTTTTGAAAATAATTTCTTATTAGCCATAATTATTTTACATAATTATGCAATATTATTATTTTTTAATAACATTTATTGAAGTCTTAGGAAAGGATAGAACAAGTAACCGTAACAAAATTGTTGACAAACCACTCATAAACGATGAGAAGGTAGGTGGGACACTGGTGTCCCGCTGTGTCTGATGAAAGGGTTAATATATGTTTGAAAAACCAACGGAAGCCAATGAAATTTCACACATTTGCATTTTTGCCTTTCTGAGTTTTTACTTGGCTAAGATGACAAACAAACCTAAATCAACTAAATTAAGTTTTATTTTACGAACTATTTCATTTTGTACTAATTAGCTGCATATGATAAACAGAATGACGCATAATTTATTACATTGGTTATACCAACCAACTACATAATTTCAAACCATTGTCCACCAACTTGATCAACTTTAGTGGCAAAAATCCTACTACTAATAAATCTGGGATTGCTATTCGATTTTCTAACAAAATTTGCAATACCTTTAATCGAACAGACATAATGTTTGTATCACTAAAAGAAATTTGTTCTGTTAGAAAAATGAAAATTATATTGCAACACTAACATCGTTATTTGCTCTTTAGAAGATGTACATCCCACATGTAATCCAAGATATTTTCACGGCCGTGGAAGAAAATTTATTTTATTTGCAAGTAAATTCATTATTACAAAATCATTTCGTAACGTAATATGTACACTGGCCAATGTAAAATTGAAGCTGGATGCTTTTAAAGATAATATTCATATTTTAACAAGTTCTTGTAAGTTAGCTCTGGCGATTGGCAGGTTACTGTTTATGAAGTATCTCAGGGACATGGTGAAGAATAAACGTTGCATAGGCTACTCCATCCCATTCCTAAAAATTTTCAAATTTCAAATCCAATTTTTACAAATTCATGATGAAATCTATCTCAATTAGATCCCGCTATCATTTCATGAAGACTATTACAATATGTAACCCGTTTTACAGACATAACGCGAAATTATTACAAAAAAGATGTGTTTAATAAAAAGGTTAACATACATTTTTCCTCGACACTTTATCGTTATCATTTTCGTTTGGATAATTGAATTTGGGTACACACCATACCTGTTCACAGACCGCTTCCCACGGGAATTGCGGTCGTCGAAGTTCTTCGAGCTACGAGGAGGAAGGGTTCAGGTCGGTTTCGCCGATGTCGCTCTGGTTATTTCCCTTCTCTTTGATTTTTCAAGCCATTTGCGACCGCGGTTGGTTCGTCACGTTTTTACGAGGACATAATTTCGGGATTTTGTACACAATATCCACAGTTAACGCTGCAGCTTCCTCCTGGAACTAATGTGTTCGCGAGAGTAGCCCGTGGGCCGGACTGGCATCCGCCTACGTCCATGGCCGGTTGATAACAAAAGGGCAAAAAATGATCGACCAAAATAAACGTTAAAACGTTTAAAAAATTACGGTTACCGTCCTCGTGGATGGATATATCGATAACGAATGGACTTCAAGCTAACGAGCCTGTGTTTAATGGGAAATTCTTCATGAAATAAAAAGTGGGAAACGCAAATTGATATCTTTGGATCGAACCACTTTCCATTTTATAATGTATAAAAAAATATAGATAAATTTGCTGTCAAGGACATTTTTTATGACAAAATTGGTGTATTAAAAAGGTCTTCTTTAGCAACATTAGGGGTATAGATAAATGTCATCAATGTAAAGTGCTGCGAGGAAAAATTGTGTTATCCGTCATATATATTTTTTCTCAAGTCGACAAAATCCGTAAACGACTTGAACTCGATTAGTCCAACATTTTGAAGGATTTATTGGGGTAATAGTATCAGAATTCAACTGATGTAGATGATACAACGCATTGAGGAGACCAAATTGACAGGTTTGATAAAATACAAATTATTGATATCCAAATGTTTATAACATTTTCAGATGTGTTTAAAAGCGAATATAGCTATTTGCTGAGAAAATTGATTTTTCTGATCGGCGCCTAAAATTGGACGTCGCCGTTATAAACAGCCGTTATAAAATCAAAATATCAGTATTATTAAATAATAATTTTGTGTCAAATTTTATGTCAAAAAAATGAAATATTATTAAAAATTAATCAAAGAAACTGGTTTGCTGACGTTACAAAGGCAGCACAAAACCACAGCATCATAACATTCCCAACATTTGCATTAAATTTGTTGCAAAAGATTAAGTTGTACAGGCCTAAAACAAAATTTCTTTTGCGGAGAATGTTAACGAATTAACAATTATTATTGTACACATTTCTAAACTACCCAGTCGGTAATGCAAGTAAGATAAACAAAATATTTCTATATCATTTGAAAACTGATTTCCTTTTGATGGGAATGTCACACCCTGAATTTCTTAAAATGAAAATTTATCCGCTTCAGTGAAAGAGCGAATTGTTACTATTGAAAAGCTCCCTAGAATGAGTCAATTCTCACTCCATAACCAGTGAAATTTTATTCTAAGAAATTTAGAGAATAAAAAAGAAATTACGCTAAATTAATTTGTAAATAAGTTCCGAATTCTAGGTTGTTGATTAGAATTTTATAAAATTGAATTCTTGTACGTCATTTAAAGTAAACTAATTTGCTACATTAGTGCTTTGTTTAATCAAGTATCTATAATTTAATCCGATAGAATTATGCCCTCTCATCATTAAACAGAGATTATTGTGTTTCAGCGGTCGGCACGAACTCGAAACAAAGTAAGTCGATGATACTCTACGAGATTTGAACAGTTTGCGCAGCTAATATTTGACAAAGTAAATTAACGATGCTAAATCCCGATGAATTAAATTAAAACATGTATTTATTAAGCTCAACAACTACCATTCACTGCCCATTCTGAAATGCAATATTCAAATTATTCAAAAATAGATAATCAAAATGCGCATTTGCTGTTATTTCCTTTCTGGCATTAGAATATTGAGTTCGAGAAAATCTTTTCATTAGTTTCCGAGTAAAATTTAATTACATTCTATATATGTAATTGGTGATTAATAAACTTTGAAATAAATTTTAATATTAACATAAAATGTAAGTAACTAAGAATATTTTCTACGTTAATTTTAAAAGGAATACGATAAAATCAAAGGTTAAACTTTAATGTTTTACTTTAATGCTGAAAAAAGTCAGTAACTACTAACTGAAAAACATGAAACAATCTTCCGTATGACGAAGTTCAACGTTAATTTCCTCAATTTAAATACCGACGCGTTTCTCAACGAAATTTTCACTTTCCGAGTTTGCGAAGACACTCAGAGTTGCTCGCGATTAATTTCTGCGGAACTTTTTATTTCGAATCATCCGGGTATGAAACGCGTTTAAGAAGGCGCCGCTCGAAATCATCGACTTCCAAAGAAACTTTACTCCGCCGCCGGCCTCCGACTAATGAGCGATCCTGGAGTCGTCTTTTTGAAACATTTGTCGCTCAGATCGAAGACTTTTAATTCGCGTATCAGGAGTGAGTGACGTTGATTAATCGCGAGTGCAATCTCCTTAATAGCTCGTTAAATAGTCGCGGGAGAGTGAGATTCCTGCGACATTTTCAGAAGATCCCCCTTTGGGGCTGAAACGACTCTTGACGTGGCGGTCGAAAAAGGGAAAAAAAATAATTATCGCGAGACATCCAGGCTTCCTCTCTGTTACTCGCAACTGCTGGAAAAGAAGCCAAGTTCCGAAGAAAATATAAAAGGATATTCCAGACGTGAACGACGGAAATAGTAACTGGTTAGAGTGGAGAGTAAATAATTTATTGTAGGTAAAGTAAATTAATGTGAAAAGGTTTAGAAATGTCAAGAGCTTCATTTACAAACCCGTTATGCAAACGAGATGTAGGTTACTCCAGGACCTTTTGAAGCCTTCATCAAGAGTAAAGGGTCTGATTGTTTGTGACCAAAACAATGTGTCATCGTATGTACTCTCCTGTAGGTACTTTTATATAGTCTCTGATACTTTTGGGTTGTCAACGGTGTCACTTTACAGAATTGGTACAGAAAATACAAATGCGTAACATTTTCATAAAATTACAAAACCGAAACGGAAATCTAAAAAGACAATAACTCTCATGAATTTGGGCTTTGCTTTGACAATGCAATTTGTGAAGACTAAACTTGCTTTGTATATATATATAACCTAAAAAATTGGCAACAGTGTGATTTTTGCACATTTAGATTAGTGTATCTAAAAATACTGACGTGATAGAATAATTCTTTGGTCAGATTCGGGTTAAGAGAATCAAATCCTGAGGAAATATAGTCAGGGGTTCAATGTACAAATTTTGGTGACCTGTGTTATAGAAGAAATCAAAAACGCAAAATAAAAAGTTGCACTTTGCAGCCAATGTCTCAAACTCATGGGTGGGTCTATTTTTGCTTTTTTTTTCATTAACTTATATTGTATTACATTTTGTTTAATTTAGATTCAATCAAGTATTTCATCACAAAATCACAGTTTAAAAAAATGAAAGGTACTTTTCTGGCTATTTTTGACGTCGCGCATGAAGATTCCGGATGTCAAAAGTGAATGTCAGCCATCAGGAATTCCAATATCGCGTCATATTTGGAAAAACTTATGTAAAAGGGAATTTCTATAAAATTTAAATAATTATTATAATAAGAAACTTATATAAAAGAAATATCTATAAAAAGAACAAAAGTAATCGAGAAATATACTAGATTTTTTTCAGCCCTTTAAATGTCATTTTCAGACATTTTGTATTTAAATTTTTCATTAAAAATTGATGAAAAATTGTGAAAAAATATTGGTTTATTCTTTGATGACTCAGCACTTTTTGTCGTTTACAATTCTTGCCAAAAGTTGATATTTTTCGAGGAAATGAATTTCAAATATAATAGTTTAGGGTTTATTTCGATCGAGAACTATATATACACTGCATTAGAAAAAATTGCAAAAAATTCATCAAAGAATATAGTAACATTTTTTTGCTAATTTCTCAAAATTTGCTACAAAATGTCTATATTCAAAAATTCAGAATGAAAAATGTCAAGATGCTCATCGTTGATTTCTAAGAACTTTCAGGTCTTCACATATTTTTTAGGAAAATTCATAGTTTCTGAGTTATACCTTCCGGATAATTAACAAAAATGTTCTCAGTGACACCATTCTATAGTCATTTCATTGAAGTACAGAATAAAAGTAAAAATGTTTCTTGACATAGACCTTTGTAGATATATAGGGTTTCAGTGGAATCCCAATATTCTGATAATTCGAAAAAATTCAGAACAATTAATATTTCTAAATTTTGTTTGCAATGTTATTCAATTTTGACGCCATGTTGAAATTCCTGCTTGGTAACACTCAATTTTGTACTCGAAATCTTGAAGAGTGACATCGAAAATAGTAGGATATGTACTTCGATTCTGATACGAAATTACTTGATTGAAATTGAAGTAAAGAAAATAATAAAGTTAATGTATAACACCATACATTTTTATAATTAAAATAAATGTTCAATAAAATCGACCAAGAATATGTAAACTTGCATCGTTATTTTATGATAGTTTTTTTCCTTACAATAAATCCTACTTCACATTGAAACACTTTTAACTCAAGAGGTTATGTGCCATTTTCGAGGATAAGAACATTCAATAAGCGTAAAATCCTGACAACTCATGAAGACAAATGTTCCGCTTATTTTGTCTTTTTCCATTTTCTCGAGGAAACTTTTCCGATTCCGTCTTGATTCATTTAGACTCTCCGATTTTTCCTGAAATTCTCATTTCGAAGTGCAGGTTCACGATTCGGCGCCTCGGTCTAGGTGCCATCTCGCATATATATAATCTTCCGAAACGGTTCGTCTTCTCGCGACCGATCAATTACGAATCCTCCAGTGGGAATTAATTAGCGAGGTTAATTGCCACGGGCTGGGAATCCGGGCGAATCCTCCTCAGTCTGGTCTCTTATTCCGAGCACGCGAGGTTGCCGAGAGAGTCGGGTGCTCTCTTCGCGCGATTATCATCTCTGGCCCCGATTGATTCATAAATTGGCGCCCTACCCGTTCTCACAAACGGCCATTTAACACGTCCCTCCCTATTAATATTCGTTTGCGCGTGCCACTAGGTTAATCTCCGATTACGACACCAAAGTTCACGTCGTGAATGCGGATGATCTCGAGAATGTTGCCGTTTTTTCTGGGTAGATTAATCGGCTCATCCTGAATTTTCCCCGTTAAACCTCATTTCGATCAACGATCGTTGGCATAATATTAGTTCATGAAGGGTAACGGACATTTTTTAAGAATTTTTAAATTATATGAATTAACTAATATTTTGGCGATTAAACAACCAATGAGGACTAAACTCAATATTTGAACCCTGGATCCTCATTTGTCCAATCAATAAATGGTTATAAAAAATTATAAAAAACGTGCACCATGACTACCACTGTGATACTTTTTTTTATAAACACTGGTTTTTCTCTTCATCACAGTAGCGATCGTTTCATAAGCACGCATGGTTGAAAATAAAACCAACCAAAAAAACAAGTTAATATGTTTAAAAAATTATTGGAAATAAATCGCCTTATGTTGAGCAAGGATGGAATTGTAAACAAATGTACTTTTATCACATGATGACATCGCTAGATTTAAATTATGATTATACTAGGATTTTTTTTCTTCAGATCATAAAATAAATGATGGAACTTTACTCGCCACAGAAAGAAATAGATATTACCGGATAACATACTGATGGTACAGGATAACATACTGATGGTACCGGATATCATCTGATGGTATCCAGTGCCATCATTATGTTATTCGGTAACATCAGGATGTTATCGAATACAATATTTTTCTCTCTGGGTGTGATCGCATAACTTAGTAGGGCAGTTTATACTGACCGTAAAAAAGCAGAAATGAATTGAATTTTTATTATTCAAGAGCATTTGAAGATCTTTTCTAATGCAAAATTGCAAATAACTGAACGTCAAATCGTTACTTCGAGCCTATGAAGGACCTATTTTGATAAGATTATCAGAATGTCGTTTTTTAAATAGTAAATAAGTATATTTTTTTAATCATGCTCGGAGTGGACATCTAAGAAATGTTTGTAATCGATCTAAAGGAAATCATCAAGTTGGTTACGAACAGAGATGTATTAGAGCTAAATGCCATTCAATATGATTGCTGCATGACGTACTAAGCTTCAAACGGGACTGCTTGAAAGAAATTATAGAACGGAAAAAGGAAAACTAGGAAAGTATGCAAAGAGAATATTACAGGAGAGGACGTATTTAAAAGAAAACCGAGAATCTGCAAGAAAAAGTCAAGTAGGTATAGAACGTGATGGGTAAAACTATCTGACAAAGAATTTACGAGTAAAAAGCGAAAAAAGCAGTTCTCTAGAGAGGAGGACAGGAAAAGAGGAACAAAGAAATGCACGGAATATAAAAAGGGTGAGAGACGGGAGATAAGAACTGAAATGCATAATACGATCGATGTCGACCGCGAAAGAAATAAAATAAAAATCGAATAAAAAGAACAGGTACGAATACGAAGCGATACACTAATGTCAAACCGGTCATTGGACTCGACAGCTTTTAAATGCTTCGAATGACGAATGAAACATTAATTTATAACAAATTAAAATTCAAGACAAGCGGTAAAACGGGAAGGAGAGAAGGTGATAAATGTGATAAGAGGAGTAAAAGAGGCCAAGAAGGAAAAAGAAAATAAGAGATATAAGCATAACTAGCGAGATGATCTCATTATGCCCGTGCGGGAGACGAACAGTGCCGCTAATAGGGAAACGCGGGAAAGACCGTCGCCATTTCACTGCCAATTTTTCTTGTCCACTAAGCGGAAAATTACGTTCAGTTTGCCGTTCTTCTTTCTTTCGTGAGACGGTCCAGGATGTTCCGGAAAACCCGATGCTGATCCCCGAGCAACCCCCGTAGGGATTGAGATGCGCGTCTGTCCCAAATCTTGCAGCTTCCCTCGAAGACGCCGAAAGACATCGGATTCCGATATATATATATAGTATATTATTTCGGAATATATTAGTCATGGATGAAGAACGTACATATTTTAATATCATTCTTTTCTCAATTTCATATTTCGAAATAAAGGTCGCTGACTAAACGAATCCAATCCATTAAACGATTATCATTCTTCGAGGTTTCGAATATTTTTTCAGGATTCAATTGTAAAGTGCAGGTCAAACTGTTCTTCTTCGGATTTAAAAATGCCTATGTTATATTTTTACCAAATTCATAGATACATTGATATGAATAAGATGATACTATATTCCTAAATATGCGGCTTAAGTAGCTCAGATGATGCCGAATTAATGTTATTTAGAAGCCGATTGAACTACACCAGCAATGAGGGATTCTTTAAGTCTTAGAAGATGAACATTTCTTCGGCTTTTCGTGCAAAAATTTACATGACGTTACTTCAGGCACTTCTTATTTATTGCAGCACATATAATAGTAATGAAAAATCAAGATCGTTTATTGAAAGTTCAATAGTGGATCATTCTTCTTTTTTTTTTGGAAATTTATTCCTAGATTTTTTAAGTCACTGATTACAACTGAAAATATCTGAAAAATTTGTTAGATTTT
The DNA here is from genome assembly GCA_030407085.1 of Trichopria drosophilae. Classification (NCBI taxonomy): domain Eukaryota; kingdom Metazoa; phylum Arthropoda; class Insecta; order Hymenoptera; family Diapriidae; genus Trichopria; species Trichopria drosophilae. The sequence continues at coordinate 68,402,489 of CM059583.1, forward strand.
CATTTTTATATAAGCTTGTTATGTTATCATAACATCGTTGCATCAACATTCGAAAATTTATTTTATTCAGCGACTAAGATATAAATCCAAAACTGACGTATCTAGATGTTATCCACAGAGATGACCCCTTTAATTTGAGAGTGCCAGTGTTCAACTACGGTTTTTTTTTTAAACCAAAGTGGCATTTTTTGGGCACATGACCTAAAATGCCGCAAAATCCTGACGTGATGGGACAGTTCCCAGATTTCAATTATACGCGAAAATTTTCTTTGAAAGTGACCCTTCACTTTCGAACAACAAAATTGACCTGAGAGTAAAAAATGTACTGAATTTCAGACATTTACTGTTGGAGATTTTAGAACTTTTTAACAAGCATCTAAGAAGAAGATGTGATAAAATAGCTCGATTTACTTATTAGTAATATACAAACTAATTTCTGTGTAATCATGTAATGAATTGACGATCATGGAATAAAATGTATACATAATGTCTGAGTTTAAACTGAACTTCGCCCCCGACTAAAACATTTATTTTGAAATGGATAACAAAAAGTGCAAAGCCTAGATGCCATTAATTCGAGTAAAGTTTTGTATTTTATTATTTAAAATGTTGTAATATAATAAATTTCCATACTTATATAATATCATTTTATAGGATTTATCGTGTCCAACAAGACCAATCTTATTAGACTATTTATTTGAATAATTTGTTTGAATAATTGTTACGTAAAAATAAGATGTATTTTCTAGCTCTTTCTGAATTGTGGTATATTATTACTTGAGCAGTAGTAAAACATCTAATCGAAAAATGTAAAGTGCTTACTGAATTACATTAAAAGTTGTAATCGTGGATAGTGAAATCAAAATTGGTTTCTTAACTGGTAATAAGTTAGACAAATTAATTTAAAACTTCTTGTATTTTTAAATGCCATAAAACTATATTTGGTATATTTACTAATATTTTATTATCACAAAAATTCTAAAAGTAGTATGACAGTCCGGTAAGTCAATATTTTCGTAAATCTTGTACGAATCTACAATTTAGTTAGATTGTTATTAATTGCAACGTTACATTTCAAAAATTGGTATGAAAAGATGTTTCATGTTTATAAGATTTTCCTAAACGTCTATTTCTGATTGTATATTTTACATAAAACGTATTTCAACGATAATAAAAAATATAAAATCGTTTAACATTCATCGTAACGGAAACCTGGATACTACATTGTAAAATTGGTTTTAAAGAAAAGGGAATTTATCCTTGACATGTACATAAAAATTAGTGAAATTAAATATAAATTAAAATCCAAGAGGTCTAAACGCGCAATTACGCCCTAAAAACAGTGTTACAGCAAGAATGAGTTGTTTCAATTTAGCGCCACCTCAAAGTGATAAAAGAAAACGTTGACGAATGGCGGAGTACAGTTTACGACATTAAGGCAACGGGGTGCTCCGGCGCATCTAATTGCAGCATTGTTTACTATTGTACATGTACGCGTCGCGAGATATTGTACGCTGTGGTCTCTTCAGCTAATAGCGTGAATTAATCTCTGCTAAGTAGAGGGACACCGATGTGTACAGTGCACATACATACGTATGTATGTGAACTCACTTATACACTGACATGTGCCTTCGAGACGCACCAAGAATCAAGATGAAAGCTGTTCAGGGTGTGACGACAATCTTGTTCATCCTTCCCCAGCATTTCTGTGCTCTTGTTTTGCAGCGTGTTGTCTTTCTTTCTTAATCTCTCTTCTCCTCTCTCTCTTTCTAAGGCTTTAACACGTAACAGTTTTCCTTGTCCCCTAAAAGAATCGCAGGATTCACCATATCTTCATCTTCCGTTTACCAAGGAATGGATGCAGACTCCCTCTAACTAGCGTATCGTTAAAAGGAACCGTTCCTTTGTGCCGAATCCCGACGACGACAATAGACAATACGACTTTGTTCAAGGTCGAGTATATCGTCTCTTTGTTTATCGTGCAACGTGAAATCTGTTACCGAGACTCGAATGTAAGAGGATACATGAAATACAGCCGATGAAACCTTCCGAACCACAAGAGAAATGTCTGCATTTTTCCATTTAATGAGAGGATATATTCTACTGAAATATCGTCTTGTTTTAAACAGTGAAGACGTGGCGAGAAGTTCGTTATTTAAACCTTTAAGGTTATGGCTGCTGTTTTTCATGAAAAGTTAATACGAGCATATGTTCAAATTACAGCCAATAATTTAAGGAGGTTCATTGTTGACATAACTGAATTTGGAAATTTTATATGAAAGATTTCATGTCATTATAATGATACGAAACCGAGCCTTGCATAAAAAATTCCAAATTTATTCACCGTCTTATTCTAAAGTCATTCGTTTTAAGTACAAGAAAATGGTCACTGACACCATGATTTTCATTTATTTCTACATAAGATAAAAAACAAGATATTCTTCTACGAGTTATATAGAACATTTGGACACAAGGTTATTAATCTCGTGATTATGATATAAGTGAATTATACAACAACATATGTCAAAAGAGCGATTTAATAAAAATTAATGGCATAATTCGTTGTGGATAAACATGTAGAGGAAATGAATGAAAAGAATAATCAAAAAAATAAACATCAAAAGAATAAACATTTTTGTAGATATATGGTGTTTCAAGCAGGAAGTCCTAGATGAACCTTCTTAAAGATAAGTTATTTTCTAATGAAAATGAGTTAAAATTAATTGAATATCTTCTACTGTTAAAATTATTTGATTTTCTATTCTATAATCAAAGTGTGACCGTTGCTATATTGAGAACAAACCAGAACGAATTAGACCGGATTAAAAAGTCATTGTTTTTTTAATACGTTTTCTTTCCCAGAGCGAATTGAAATACATAATTTTTTCATTGTTTGAATTTGATACAATGCGTTTCCAGTTTTCATTTTCGACAGATGGATTTCCTAGCAATTCGTTCCTTTACGTTCTCTTATTATTTTGATTCAAATGAAATAGAAATATGAAACACGAAAAGTTAGCAATCAAAATAGATACAGTGCACATTTGCTCAGAAATGAAAGTAAAAATCTTCGTATTGCATTAAATAGATTATTTTAACGTATAAAAATGTCGAATCGGTCCTCCAGAATGTTGAAAAACTTAAGCATTTTTGTCAAATCACACAAATGTATTTTTTAAAATCTTTGAATACTAATATTATTGATCCAACTTCAAGTTTGATTGCCGCTCTAGAGGCAAACTTCAACAACTATTCTCAGAGCAAATTAAAGTTCGTTACAGCAAACGATCTGAAAGTGAAACGACAGTCTCTATTGTAATCGGCTAATATTAACCAAGCAAGAGGTGAAATACTAATAGGAGGTAAAAATACTATTAACAATGTGAAAAAACGAAACTAGCAGAAAAAGAGTATTTAAATGTTAAATAAAGTAGAACAATGTTATAGGTACTTTAAATAAAACACCATATATTTCATTCAAAATTTGTTAAAAGTGTTATTTTGATTGAATCAATTGAAATTTAAGGAAATAACAAAATTTACTTGATTGATATGACTAGAAATTAAGTTTGAACATGAATATGTGATTGTACGACTGTGCACTTTTAGTATTATTTATCAATTAACAAATGTTCTCCATCGAATTAAATGAGGGGTTCTGAAATATGAATAGCACTACATAAATAGCACTAACTAAATCACTACAAACAATTAAAGGAACTGTAGAGCAAAGAGTCAGAAAATCATTTTTTTTAATACATGAAATTTGAAAACGTTATGGAATCTTTCATATCTGAATCTTCTACTTCAAAATAACGAAAGGCTAACGTCTATAATAAAATGGGATTAGAAAAACGCTGAAAATTACATTAAATTATGTAATGACTATATTCTACTTTGCCTGTGTTATGCAATTATTTGCGTTCTCAACCATGAATTCGCGATACTGATTTATCGCAAAATAGTAGAGAATTGCGCCCTTTGAGTTCCGTAAGAGAGTACCGAGTTCAGGAGCGAAATATAAAGACACACCTGTAAAGATCGATTGTTACAAGAGAAAGATAATGCAAGTACAGGGCGATTGTTACATCAGGAAGTTCAGGGTTGCGTGTAAATGACCAAAGCCGTTAAGATAAGCCTCTATGCCATACTCAATCTTCTAGATAGGGGCTTGAGTACCTTATGCATTCGCAAATTTCGACCACTATGAACGCTGTTTTCTTCCGACACTAATAGCATGTAATAAAGTTTGTCCTTATGAAAAAAAGCAACCAAAATATTTCACTTTCACTCAAGTAATCCCTGGTAAATCACGTCATATTACGCTGTTATGTAATTCATAACAATTTAGCTATTTTAATATGCTAATTACCGGTAGTGGAAATTGCCGACAAGGCAACAAGAAGATGCATTTTTTTCATACATTTTCGACAATATAAATCAGTCAGCAAAAAATGGAATGAAATGCTCTACGAAAAGTTGTACAGTAGTCTTTCCAATCACTGAATAATATCCATAGTTATATCTCTTCCCTATATATTCCTATTTCCGAGCATATAAAGCTTTGACTATCACGATTTCATTGCGTGGATTCCTAAGTATCGTCAGGGTATCCCACGTGTTTCTTGAACTTACTCAAATGTGATAAAGAAGAAGCCAAGTCACTATTGTGAAGTACAGTCACGAGGGTCCATCTCCGGATAGGTGATGCCATGTTGCTTTTTGTTGTCTAGTACGTCTAAATGTTTCGTCTATTCTGACCGTATTTACCCGAGCAGCGACCGTGAATAGGTTGCCTTTAGAGGGCGGGGTAGTTGATCTATTGAACACGCAATTTAATTAATAGAGCGTCGGTATTGTTTATTTGTTACTTGATGTTTCTCGCGTGTGAAATGTAACCTTTGTATCTGCCGTGAGATGCAAGAGGAATCACTCAAATAAAAGACCCCGAAGCAATCGGTTTTTCTACACGTCCATATCGCGTTGCCGGTACCAAGTAACACTACCACCAGAAAAAGTAGGATTCGATAAGTCAGTTTTATCTCGATCAAGTAATTTTTGACATAGTGACCGGCCATCTTGAGTCCGCCATTTTGAATTTAAAAAAATCAGAGTTCAGACGCGTAATCAACGCCTAAAAACCCTATATATATATTAATCTTCGCGAAATACGGGTTGTCCAAAAAATGTATGCCAGAAAGGGTTGAACAACAAAAAAACGTATTTTGAGCTTGAGGGTCACTGCACGGGAAAAATAGTTTGTGCTGTTCCCAAACTGTTTCTTAGATACGCATTAGGTTTGGATTGATCAGTCAAACCTGGATTATGTGTAGCCCAAACATTTTTTTCGTACAGTTTATAATAAAACCAAATTAAATAATTTATTATATTGAACTTTCAGGTCGGGATTCGGCACTTGTCATGAATGGTTAGAGCAAGATCTATGATAATTTTGGTAAAAAGCAGTACTCGATTGTAACAGAATTTCCCCGTCTTCTAAAAATTAAAGCCTGGGAAATTTCATATCAATTATCCTGTATATTTTACGACGAAATCAGTATCAAATGATTTAAAATAGCCTATTAGAAATGGTTGTAGAATTCTAATTAAATACCAAACTGATAGAAAAACAAACTAGATTTCCTGTCAAATTTGCGTGCAGACCTCGTTTTATTTTTATATATGCCATAACTTGTCATCTAGAGAGTTGATCTTTGGAATACCAAATCAGCGTATACAGTGTTTCCCATCCAATCCGTTCTTACAAAATGGCGGCTGACTGTCCAAAATTATATCTCCTCCCTACCCCTACTGCCGCGTTTTCGTTTATGTTCATTGCGAGTGTGTGTGTGTGTGTGTGGTACGTGTACAACCGAAGTGTTTCGAGGTTTGCCGATCCTTGCGGAATATCGTAATTCAAATTGTGGTTTACACGTGTGCGTCTGTAGAGTGTTCCCACTATCGTGACTATCGTGATGCGCAAAACAAAACGTCATAGAGGGAGAAAAAGGGAACAGGCTTGTATAATTTTGGAAGGGGGGATTCATAACTTTGGACGGCCTAATAACTTTGGATGGGGCTTTTAAGCCTCATCATTTATTATTTTATCATTTAAGTAAGCCCCATCTGGGGAATACTGTAAATAGTAGTCCGTCCATTATTCTAATTTATCCAATCAGGCAAGATGATGGCCTTCTTCCCTTATTCTAATTTTCCCGTCTCCCCCACTACTTATATTTGCTGTCCCACTATGAAATAGTTAAAAAAAAAAACAAATAATGTAGACCAGATATAACGAATAACATTTCTAGTATAAAGAAATGGAACGAGTCTTACAGTTCCACGACTGAAGTCTTGTTTGCGAAGACTAACTTGGAAAATAATCCAATAAAAATGTTTCCATTTTAAAATTTCGGATATAATCGCTTAATCTCAGTTTGAAAAGCAAAAAGTGTAAAGCAAACGATTCATTCGGTCCGAGTTCAAAAATATTTTCAGGGATAACCGAGGGGATCCGGATCCATTTGTTAATTCTCCGGCAAAGCCTTCGAATCCCGAGCGGGAGAGAATCCATATAATCACTTTGAGCCGCGAAATTGAAAAGCGGATCTCACGTGTCGTCCGAATTCCAATGCGTTTCGGTAAAGTGTTTAGCTTCATTCTCTGCGAAAATCAGGAAAGGGGCGTTTGGGAGGGACGCGCCGCGGGGGGAGGGGGAACCGCGAATTCGCCTTTGATTAATCTCTGTCGTTGCGCCTTTTTTCGTTCTCTCTTTTCTGTACATCCGTGAAAGCCGCGCGCCGGATTCGACGTGAATATTGGCGGGCGAGCACGGGGACAAAGGATTCATCGATTTCCTCTTACACAGGCCCTTTAATTTCCGTTTCCTCTGGCGTGCCGCTGCCGCGAGCGCTAACCGCCGCGTCTACGCGCCTTTCCGTGTACACACACACACACACACACACATATATGTATGTATTATATATACACAGAGTGAAAACGGTGTCGTCACCGTCGAGTTCGTCGATGACGTTGGAATTGGGGATGGTTGGCATCCCGACGCGCCGGTTGGGGTTCAAAGAGAACCTAGCCATTCTTTGCCGCTCCGAGGGGTTTCATCTTTGTCCCGGTAAATCGTCGATTAATGGGGAAAAATTGAGAAACTAATTAAAGAATTAGCGGAGATTCACGAAGCGTTAATTAAAAGGTTAATTACGATCGTTACTGTAAAAGGGGGTTCGAAAGAATGCGGGTCGCTTTGAGACTCGATCTTATTGCTGTCCATCCAACCGCGACGTTCATTATGATAAGAATGTCTGGATTATTTACGAGGTACTAAACGCCCGCGTATACTTCCATCCGGCGCGTGTCGTCGACGTCAAAATCGACGAGCCTTATCGCCGATGTCGTGTTTTACGACCGTAAATTAATCTTTGCTAATCAGTTAAATTATGTGTCTATATAGGGTTAAAAGTTTGTCTTTCCTCGATCGGCAAGCAGAAGCTTTCTCTACAGTTCGTTACGCAACGAACAATTTGACTCGAGATATCTTTGGACTGCTGATTACGTCTAATTCAACGTGTACTTAATGGCGTTTTTTCAATTTTGTGTTTGACATATCATGCAAGGTTAAGTCTGACAAAGTAGGTTACAGCGTTAATCGTTTAATGTTTGATTCCACTTAAGAATATTTGTATTTCAGTGAAAATATCCAAATCGAAATGAAAAGATTTTTAATAGTTTTGAAAGTTGTACTATTATAAGTTCTACATATCACGTCTTTCATGTGACTAAATAAAATGGTTATATCTGAAACTACTTGAGGTAAATGTCCCAATCGTGAAACATGTTGATGAAGGGTTGGTTACGAGCAATAAAATTGAATTTAAAAAACGGTAAAAGTTGAAAGTTTTCATTGTATATTGTACATAATTGGTTTTTAGAATAATAATAACTTTTATGTAATCATTTTAAAGTTGCAAAATTATTTTATCAAGAAAAACTTTCGATAAACTACACTTCGCTATTGTGAAACACCAACATGACAGGATGTCATTTACAATGTCCCTCATATGAAACACGCATATAAAATACCCTTCCTTGTTTGAAAAAAAAATAACTTGACATATTTTGCAAGTATTTTAGCTTCCTGATTCCGAATATGACAACAAAAGTTATCAGTCGGGCATATTGAAGCCGCAATATCAAAAAAGCCACATTTCATTGCGTGTTTTTCCATTTATTTTGAAAAATACAAGTCAGACAAAAAAATTTTTTCAAATAAAAATGATAGAGCATTAAATTCTGTACAAAAAAGGTTGGATACATTTTTTTTTAATGTCAAAGGTAATGTGTATAAATATCTCAGAACATGAAACTGTGTTATAAATGAGGTTATATGATAGAACAAATCGATTATTCTTCGATAAATCAGTCCTTTACGGTATTAGCATTGACATTATGATGAAAATTAATAAAATCTTTTCTGTAGGAAATGTGGTTTTCTATCTTTTTTATTTAAAACATTTTTTTTGTCTGATTTGAACTGTTTACAAAAAACGCATAAAATCGCCATAAAACGCAATTTTTCGAAGATTGCGGCTTCAGTATATCTGAACGGTAAATTTTTATTGTCATATTGGGAAACAGAACACAGAAAAATGTTTAAAAAGACTAGTTAAAATTTTGTTTCTAGTGAGAAAGTTCGTTCGCTATTTTACCCACTAATAGGTTAGGTTTAGACTTAAATTAAACACAGTGTTGTTCAATATAAATAGACGTAGAACTAATTCTAATTTATGCAAAGTTGAAAGTTCATAAAAACGTTCAAAATTTGATTTTGAAAAACGTAAAAAGCGAAGTGTATCATCGTTTCATCAACGGGAGAGATATTTGCGCAAAACTACTTTTTTAATATATTAAAAGAAATTGGACAATGTAACCATTTACGTTGAAATGAAATTAAACAATGACTTCATACCTACCATTTTTGTCCAGATATATGCTTTATTTAGGGTGTAATATTAGTATTTATTGTAGTGTTTCAAAGATTGGGACTTTTACCTTATTCAATCACCAAACTACTTCTAATAATCTTATTATTGATTACGTTACGATGTTATTTCCTCACCCACTAATAAATAATATCTAGAATAATTATTAAGGATTCAAAGTAAAAGCGATATTGTTACTAATATTATTCTAAACTAACGGTAGTTGTTCTACCAGCCGCTTATTTGCTACTTTGAATTATTAAGCATTTGAGTACGTCGAGTAGGAAAAGTTTTGTTTCGAAACCCGGAATTAGTTTTTAATTCTCATTGAATGGTTACTACAGGCTTGGAGGAATGCGTAGCTCACAAACTAATTCTACTGAAATAATTTGGTGGGGAATGATGAGACTTGTTAATAGTAGTAAAATAATCTTCTAGACATTACTTTTATTTAGAATTACTGTAGTTACTACAAGAATCTTAAATTAAGTAATTTTATTAATCGATATTCAAATTATTATATTAAAATAATAAAGAAAATAAACATTTTTAAATAATTTCGAAATTTTAAATTGAAAAAAAGGAATTGACGATGACTTCTTGTGCGAGATCGTTATATGTTAAAAATGATATATCGAGTCCAAAAGAGTGAAACTATAAAAATAAAATCGACGAGACCAATTGTTTTTATAATGAATTTCAGATAAAAATTAAACAGAGGACACTAAATAATGCTCAAAACGTACAGACGATTCAAAATACATTTTTGTGATTCCTTATCAATTATAATTTGACATTTGCCTGTTTTCAACCAAGTGTTAAGTTTTACGATAATATACCGATAATTTGTCAAAACATGTTGGCTATATTGGATTACCCTTTCAAAAATTACATTTGTAGCCACAATTCATTATCAGAAATAGCAAATGTACTGAGATACTAAGTTTCGTGATTAAAAATTCATTTTTAAGAAATGCCTGTTTTTAACGTTGAAATTTTCACTTTAAACATTTTAAACGTAATCTGTAAACCTTAAACCAAAATATTTAGTTACATCTACTGAGCCAGAAGAAAATATAATTATACTAATATAATGTGATTTATTTCTTACCTTGCCTCTGCAATACATGGACTGATCCCATTTTAATTTCCAATATAGGGTACAAAATTCATAATTTACTCACCTTTTGTTATATGAGATTGATTACTTAAAATATCAGTTAACGACCTAAACATCAGCAGCAATACGTTTCATATCATAAACCACTTATTTTGTGTGCAGTAGATTAATATAATTTGTGAAAAATTGGAATTATGCTACGTTGAAAAGTTGTCAATATCCATAATTTATTATCCCTAAGAGCCTGTGGTACCCAGATTTTATTTACATAATAGGACGGCGCGTAATTTCTTATGATAAATACTTTCCAAATTTCTTTGCAATTTCTTGGAACAAGGATCATTATAAAGGAAAATAGAAGTACATTTGTGAAAAAGTGAATTTCCATCCATGTAATGTGATATTTTACTCGTTTGAGAGTGAAATTTCACTGGTGGAAAATTAATTCTTTCGTAAGAGTAGATCAAGTGTCATTCAGCAGAAAATCGATTCCAACTGAAAAAACCCTTTAGTCTGTTCTTGATTTTTTTTCAACATATTCGATGAAAACGTCTTTCAACTTAATTTTTCTATACTTATCTCTTTCCCTTTCATAGCTCTTCGAAAAATTTGTAGGAACTCATATGAATAATTAAAATGCTTTAGTAATTATGTATATAAAGAATATTACAAAAAAATCCAGATAAATATTTCACGATACTTGCCTCCTTAATTTTTTCTCTTCGTTGGTGCGTGACGTCATCGAGAGGTGGATTGGGTTGTTTGACGACGTACTGCAGGACGGTTGGAGCATCAAGTGGTGGTATCGTCACCAGCAACATGTCCGCATGTGGCCTGAATCTCGGGTTCACCACGACCGGTCGCTTCTCCTTCAATTTTGGATAGTCCTGATCTGGTACCACGTTGTCCTGGACCCAGGCTGGATTGACTTGTTCGTTCCTTTCCTCGGGGCCAATGCCACGGTCTACGACACTGGCTAGATCCCGCCTTGTTATAAAGGCACCAGTTAGTAGGACTATCAGCATGACCGATAGCAGGCCGCTGATAGCCAATCTTTGCATAAGCCTCATGTCGTCTATGAAATCAAACCACCCTCGGATGGCCGGAGTCTCTGTCGTCCTAATTGCGCCGACGTTTCTGCATCATTTCAAAAAATATATGTTTTTTTTAAAGTGTTCAAAACAAAATCAAGAATAATTGTCCAAGCGGCGACCTTAATCTTATATAAACGATAAATACGGTTTCCAATATACGGAAAAAACTTTTCGGGTCTTTATACTTCATGATGAAGATTTTGAAAAAATCGTGAAAACTACCATCTTTGTGGACGTATATTTTTGTTTTGACACATCGATTAAGAAAATGGACAACGTTATCGTATTCAGTACACCTTACACTGTCTAGAAATCGATTTGATTTGATTTTACAGAAATTCCAGCATTTGTTAGTCTAATTTATACCATGACAAAGATTGGCGTTTTTTAGGCAGTCTGGGAAAAGTCCGAAATGATCAAGATCTTAGTCATCGGCAGTCAAGGGGTTAATTGAGTTTTGAAATAACTGTAGAAATTTGTTTTCGGTTACGCATTGGTTTCGACGTGGAAAGTGCGTACATTGAATAGAAATTGACAAGAAACTAGGCTCATTTTATTTTGAGGTTGTGATAAACACATACACGAAGAAAATATGTTCTGCAGAATTTACAAAAAGTTCCGTAACAGTTAAAGTATATTTCTTTAAGATTTACAGAATTGACTAATAGAACTTTTTAGGAATTAGAATAAAAGGACCACTATATTGGTTCTGAAATTTTTACATCAGACTTTGTTAAACTCTACATCGTGAGTTTTTGACGGAACTTTTTGTAAATTCTACAAAACATATTTTTTCCGTGTATAAGTTTATATAAAACATAAAAATGATATGATTTCAGTTTTCAAAAATCAGTTGTCAGGAGATTTTGAGTACCATTGTGAGGTGCGAACCGAGATATTCTGATAGTTGGAGCACGTGAGGCCAGTCTGCTACATTATAAAAATGTGATGAATTTTTAAAATTAACCAAATGAATAAATTTAACGCATGTGCCTCACAATCTGATAATCCGTGATGATAAAAATACACATTTTTATTTGTTAAGAAACGTACCCATCGAAAAAATGTTCCTAACACTTCAAACCAATGTTACAATATTGTGAGCAATCATGAAAAAAGAATATCGCGGTAATGGCCCATTAAAAAATAAATCTGCAATGTTGTTATTGGGATAAATTGTACGCAAATATGAAATTACAATGAAATCCACAACTTAAATTATTTACAGCTGCAATTATAAACATTTATATTCGTTAAATACACATTTTACGTAATTAGTGAATTAATCGTATCTACCTCGAGAATTATATGGTTCTTTTGTTTTTATTTACTTATTTGTATTATATTATATAATTACATCAACTCATGATACATTCTGTTTAAAACTAAATAAATAAATTTAAAAAGTAATAAATTATGGTAAACATTTAATTAAACAAATATTTTAGGAGTTTCTTAAATGCGAAAAACAAGCTTAATGGGGTTTAAACATAGAATCTGTAATTTTGAAACAAAACTTGATAATGTATACACCAGACTAAAAACGATAAACATAAAGAGTTCAAGTAACTTTATTAATGGTGAATCTACAAGTGAATCTGCAATCTAAGCAATACATTTGAGCGAACTTAATTTCCTGGAGGGTAAAAACCTCCACTAAGAAATAAATTCGCCTGTTTGGCATTCTAAAATATTCACAGAATTGTAAATAAGTCATTAGTCTGTCAGACTGCCGAACTGCTGCGGAGATGGAGTCGAAAGACTACTAAAATTCGTTTGTTATTTCAATTGACTTGTCGAAACTGAATTACATACTATATCATGCATTTAATTTCATAATGAGTAGAATTAATTTTTAATCTGTTTGCGGCGACGAACGCATTAAAGTATTTAAAATAATGCAAGATAATGCTTTTGAAAAAGGGATTTGCAAAAACTTTACAGAATATTATAAATTTATCAGTATTCTAATCCCTACTTAAACACTAACGAACTAAATAATATTACACGTAATTCTCATAAAATTATTTTGTTTGTACCGCACAAAATTTTATTATGATTTAATTTGTTTAACTTTAAAATTGGTTCAATGACTAAATAATCCTCTGTTTATGCTCTGATTATTTTCTTTACAAATCCTCTTATTCAGTTAATCATTTGCTTGTTGAGTTTATTTGTTTGTGTTGAATTATATTTTTGTTCCTCATATAATCCAGACATGAATATGTAAATTCGTACTTCATCTGCATTTTTAATATTCTTATTAACATATATATTACATATATACAAATTTGCCAGAAATACGTATTATGTGTAGCTTCCTTTATTCGATTTTCTTACAATACTCTTTATTAAAATTTTATTTGATACATAAATTATTGTACCTCACGAAAACGTGAAAAATGCAAATAGCAATTTAACCTCTGTTCCCTTCGGAAAGGTACTATTCAAAATTTTTAACTTTCAATAATAATGTCCGAATTTATTGTATAAATCAATGAAATAGTCTACTTTTGAGAACCATTGAATTACATAACACTTTAGTTAAACAGTACTTTATTACAGAGCTGCTATAAGGACGAGAAAGCTGTCAAAAGCGTGAAAAATGATTAAACTATATTAAGCGGCTTTGCAATCAAAGATTCGCTAATCAAAACAACTTTAAAAAAAAGATTTATCTTTCTATTGACATAAAATAGCAAATTTTTATAACGCTCTTTTCTTTCAGTTTTCCGTGATTTTCAGCTTTCTCTTTGTTAAAGCCATGTACACAGTACGTTGAAAAGTTGAAGTTAACATATTTTTTTATTGTAATCCGTTTCGAAATGATAAAGAAGGTTGAATTAGGTACAAAAATATCCAGAACCAGCGGATAAAAATAACGTTCAAAAAGAAACTAATAACTGAATATCAAGTAATCGATATAAAACAAAGTATACGTCGTATATACAAACTATATATTTTCTCAATCGTCCCAGTTCATAAAAGTTATGGGATTGGCTTGATACTTTGGTAAATTGTTATCCTATATGAATGTGACAAAAGTTTTAAAATATTAAGTTGTTTCTAAAAAATGTGTAGAAACTAGTGGGGGTTAAAGTTTTAATATTTTAGGTGTCACTATTAATTTTAAAACCATATAACTTTTACTAAACTTTATGGATTTTAATGAATAAGTAGTGGATTTTGAAGCGTTTTTCTTATAACAAATAAAAAAAATTCTCTTCTGTTTCTGTTTATATATTTTTGTATCATATTTTATGGATTTTTTGTATATGTTGGTATCTTTTCATATTTTACAACAGCTTGTTCAGAATGTAATTTAAAGTGTCTGTTGTTGTTGCCGAACTCTTGATGCAATGTTTCTTGGTTTATTAGTAAAATAGTCCCATTCTACAGTCACATTCTAGCCTAATTGTGGTGTATTATTTACACGCCTTTGTTATTGTTTCTTTGCAAATATCTTTTAGTTCAATTGAAATGGGCTCTTGCTGTCAGAATGCGATTATTTGGAAAACATTCAAGACTTTAACGTGCTGTATTTCTTTGGCACCAAAAATCCACTTATTAATTGAAATCCATAAAGTTTTGAAAAAGTTACATGGTTTTGAGATTACCATTATTATCTAAAATATAAAAACTTTAATCCCCACTAGTTTGTTGAATTTTTTTAGAAATACGTTAATATTTTGTACTTTGTTGCATTCATATAGGAAAACAACGTACCAAAGTATCAAGCCAATCTCGTAACTTTAATTTTTAGCTTAGTACGATTGAGGAATAAGTCCGCTGTAAAACAAGTTATTCATATATGTATGTCAACTAGTTATGTGTATAGTGTTAACTGAACGACATTGCTAACGGTTTTTGAAAAAAATATGGCATTCTTTATACATGTTATACGACTGTAATATAATTTTGAGGTTAGGTATTCTGTAAAACTTTGTAACGCTTTCAAGCATATTGAATTTTATTTATTTTCTTTATTATTTTAATAGGTAGAAATAGAAGATATTTATGAAATTTTGTCTAAAATAATAGCCGGTTTAATAAGCAACAGTTGCAATCCAGGCCATTCTCAATATAACAGTTTTCGTTTTTTTTATAGGGATTATGGCTGTTTAGAATTTTTTTAAAGTTGAACAAAATCTTAACAAAATAACCAATTTATATTGTTCTGTCCCCAAAACTTTTATGTAATTTCTTTCAATTCGCGAATAAACGTTAAATATGAAGAAAATTGAGTTACATCATATTAAACGTGAAAACGTGTTATAAATAATAATGATAATTCATTTATTTTGTTAATAACAGTATAAAATTTATATTTCTGTATGTTTTTACATAAAATCTTTCCATATATTCTCGATTTAAAATTTGTTATTTATAATCAATAGCTTTAGAGCTTGCCGTTTAATAAATAGTTACATTTCATTTTTGCCCCTTACACTTGATCAGTAACTTTTGAATTAATTAATATTTTCAGCTACAATTTGATAAATAGTTTTATACACTATCAAAAAAAATCGGATAAATGCAACTACGATTGGGAAACTGAAAGGAAAGTAAAATGAACCACGTTTTCGGCTAGGATAACTCTGGTGATGTTATTAAATTTACTAATCAGAACTTAAATTGACGTGAATATTTACCCTAAATTCAGAATGATTGAAGATCAAGAAATGCCACATGAACTTCCAAACTTTTATTCCTTTCACTATATTTTTAGTTTATTTAACTCCTTTACGATCGTAACTTTCCTCATTAAAATTCATTAAGGGCCAATTGAAATAATTTGTGCAGTTAAAAAATAGCCTATATTCAGTGTATCTTTACACATTTTATACCTTGAATAAGTTCCGAAACTTTATTTTAAAAAAATGGGTGATTTCATATGGACTGCCACTATTTCCTTTTTTCTACGAACATTTTCTTGCTATTTTTATAATATTGGCACATTGAATATTATAGTCATGAACCGCTGCTTGAAAACTAATTCTGACTAGTTTTCGTTTTTACTTCATAATTCGCTTATGGCTGAACTAAATCAGTGATTCTAAATCTGAGCATTAAGTAGGAGTAAGTGCGACATTCAATGTCACATGTTCGATTTAACAAGACATCTGGATGTTGGTGTAGATATATATAGTAATCGAATCGTTTTAACGTAAGTCCATCACCGACGGTTTCAGCAATGGCCGACCGACGTTCGCAGGGTTTACAGGACCTTCTATTGTGTACAAAGTCCCTAGTGTGTTGCCTGACACGAACATCTGGGTTAAGCCAATGGAAAGGGAACGGTCGGCAGGGTGCGCGATTCAATTACGCGGACCGCCGAGTACGCGCGACTACTCGAGGCACTGGAAATTGACCCCGGGAAATCCTCGCCAAATACGATATTACGGAAAGCCACAGGCGCAGCCACCGCAACCTAAGGCTCGAATACAAATTTTCCTGAAAATTTGGTCGCCGCTGGAGAAAAACTCATTCATTAACATCGCGAGTGCTACGGAAAATGGCAGAAAGGACTTACTTGTCAACCACCTGTTGTCGTTGCACTTCAAGCACCGCCACGAGTGCTTGGCGAAATGCACCCCAATTCTCGAAACAGCGGGGTCTCCAGGTCTGCCTTATTCAGGTTCCGTTCTTCCAGAGTGTCGACCTTCTCTTCTCAACTCACTGTTTAAACTGTTGGAAAAATATTGAAAATTCGTTAATATGCTTCACTTTTACACACCAATACTATTCCAATCTCGATATCGTTTCGATGTTATTTGCCCATACTGATTTAATCGTGATTCTAGAACATTCGCTTATATTATCCGTTTACGTTAGTTTGCAAGTAATGCAGTTAATCGAAAAAATAAGCTGCGCTCGCTCGCGAAGTTACGTCTAGGGTAGTTTTAATAAAAGCAGATAAACTAAACTATTGGAACTTTATAGGCGGTTCATTTTTTCGAAACTAAAATATCTCATAAAATATGGAGGAGAACTCGAATCGGAAATAAACGATGTGAAATCGAAGTTTCGAACCAATCAAACTTAAGCGCCAATTAAATTATCCTGATGAATGCAAGACCTCTTTAAGACTCGGGACTAATTTTTTTTATGCTGAATTCACGCAATCTTCAACGTTCTTTGTAAATAAGTTTCCTACGTTACTAACTGAAAATAAAATTTGACGGATATTTTGACTAGAAAAAGGAGAAAGGCTTAAGGTAAACTTTTTCTGCGTGAAAAGCCCATCGTCACTTTTTTACAAGCCTTATTTTTCGTAAAAATGTATATTTCATGTAAGTATCATCACACTGGGAACTAGTAAGTAAACTAATGGATCATTCGATTTGTATATACACATTTTAATATACAACTTTAATAATATACAATTAAAAGAGGATGGTGAATACACGGGAAAAAATAGATAGTTCTGCTTTTTACTCGAGTAGCAAAATACGGACCAGACATCTTTTGTAGTTGGCATTACCACTTAATTCTAAATAATAAGAACAACTACCAAAGATGTCTGGTCCATATTTTACTACTTAAGCAGTAAGTCCAACTACCAAATTTTTTTCCGTGTAGCGTAACTGGCATGCTTATTCATATGTAATTCCGAAAGAATTTTTATGCATACTTTTATGTTACTTTTACTTTTGTACTGTCTTTTAGTTTAAATCGTAATTCTATGCGGAATTGTAGGTTAACTGCGGTTATTACCGCGACCATAAGAATTACATGTAATGGCTACACTGCGGTATTAGGTTGTGGGGCCCGCAATAATACCGTTAGTCACCCCATGTTTATGGTTGACACATTTTACTAATTTGGAAAAACTTTTTTTGTTTGTTTTGCTGTTTATATTGATCAACTTTGTTTATGATAATAACATTTTTTTTAAAGTTTCATAAGCTTTGTTTACATGTACTTTGGATTTCTTGATGTGAAAGTTTCTGTTTATGGAATAAAAATTCTGAATAAGAATTCATCATCGGGTTTCAGACATAAGTGTTCGATACTAATGATGATTGCGTAAATAAAAATCCACAATTGGTCACCTGTAATATGTTACAAAGCCAACGTGAATGGAAGAATGGTATTACGTTGTCAAATTACCCTTCATTTAAATACACAAACTGACGAATTTTAGAAATCTATAAAAACTAATATTAAAAAAAATGCACAACATTAATTACGTACCGTGTCACACCTAATTAGTTCATCAGGGTGTCACAAATGACGCATAACATTAACATCGACCGGGTAAGACTTGAATTGGGTATGAGGTCGTTTGTTACCAGAATTGGCGGTTAAGGAATTAACGGCTTGATCGGTGTTCACAAAACGAGATGTGGTCGGGATCCAAGCGAGTTCAACGACTTCCGGTTGGCCGGGCATCTACTTGCAGCAAATGACTCGAACTGAGACTGTAAATCGCGAAGACACGACCGTTAAACTTATTGCAATTGTGCACAGCCCACATTCGGATCTCCCGGGGTATATACGAGGTTGCCGATGCCTGTTTAAGCCAACAGCCGTTAAAAGTCTCGAAAAAGATCAATGTTTCCATTCTCACTTCCGGTTCTACTTCCAGCTGGAAGAGGCGAACAAACAGCGTTTATCTCTTTTGGACCAGCTACAGTTTTTTAGCACCGAATCTATAATCGTTATTTAGTTTTTACGTTTGGACTACTACATAAAAAGAATGAAAAGTAAACAAGTCAAACATGGTTAAACAAATATGTTATTTGATACAATTATTATCGCATAGTACAGTGAAATCTCTGAAATACCAAATTTTGGCATTACAATAAAAAGTTTTACTATATTTTTTTATCAACTGAGAAAAAATTCATCAATATTTGCTCAAAGATATTTTATCCCAATGGACTATTTGTAAATATATATTAATTCACCTATTTAACCTCAAAATATTGTAATTGATATTTATTGTGCTTCTAAGCAAGACAACGAAATTGGTAATAAATCATGATAATATATAAATTGAGGAAGATTCGGTTTTAATATGATAATGATATGATATCGATGGCGGAATAACCCTATTTAATGGACCAGACGACTAGTTCTGTTCAAACTATCTATACCGAGTTCGGTTCCGAATTAATTTAATTCAAATATTAATTTTGATTAAAATTTAGTAGGCGCAAATAATATCTAGATCATATTTTTGAAAAAGAATCTTATTAATGTTCCCACCTTTGATATCCAACAAAATTTTCATGCCTTCATTCAGTATTTGAAAGAGATAATGTTCATTACTCCAAAACTGATGCATTCCCCTTTTTCATTAGAATTTCAATAAAGTATATACCAAAGTAAAAAATAAAAACCAGCTAAATAATCGTGGAAAATCACAGATCGAAAATATTGTAAATAAACTATTCCACAGTGATATTTGCGAGTTTTGCATTGATGCCGGTGATCATAATTGCACATATGTATATGGTTACGAAGTACACAGCGTTTATTACCGAGTACACAATGCAGCGAAAAAATTTCTTTTAATATCACTTCCAAATAGATGTATTTCAAATTTTTTCTATACAAATTTCATATAAATAAATGTTATTTCATACAAATATTGCAGACAATTCTAATGAGGTATGGTTTAGAGTAAAACAGTTAAAAAATACTAGTAATGAATTTGTTAACTTTTTAAAATTTATTTGAATATAAGACTTTGTTAGGGTAAGTAATTATTTTAATTGGGGTAGTTAAATTATAGTTTTTCGCTGTGGAAATTTCGATGTAGTCATAAAAGAAATATACTACTTTACTATACTACTCTACGCGAAATATTTTTTAGTTCATTCCAACCAATTGAAATAATCTTTTTTAGAGTCTTTGCATGAGTTTGATATGTTTGTGCAAGCTTATAGTGAATTTGCTAGCTTCAAATAATATGAAGAAACCCAAGACGGCGAAAGAATACCAATTTTGATATCTACCCCGATGATTCTGTGCTATTTCGAGCTATTCGCATAATCCGCTATAACTGATGAAGTTACATTCGTGTGAGTAGAGTGAATTCAAATAGCTTCTAGAAATTTTCCACTCTCCGGTGATTATTCAGATATAGAAGTGACGTTTCCGCAGCGGGGCTGATCGAAGATACCGAAAGAGAGGAAGACAGAGCTAAAAAGGTATGACGAATATGTGAGAGATAGATTGATAAAGAGAAGAAAATGGAGAGAAGAAGAATTTAAAGAGCTGCAACATTTTTTTTAAATCAAATATGCTGTTGGATAAAACGAAATTTTAAATTCGTTTTGAATTTAAAAAACGCACAAATCTTGTTGAATTTTATATTTTATATTTCACAATTGTAACTTCTAATTAGGACATTGACTAATTAGTAACAATATGAGCAATAAACTAATTTCTGGTAATGAACATTGAAATTTGAGAGTAGAAATTCCCAACCAGTATTTAACCATTAAGTGATCCGATTTTAAAAGAATGAAGCGATAAAGTTCTAGGCGTTATGAGGATGATGAAGCGAGTTATGGAAATTGTGATAAAGGGAACGAAGAATTCATTTAAAAGCTCCTTAAACACTGAAGGCGCAATGAAATTCCGTAAGGTCTTCCTTGGCAGGGACGAATTCGTCGATCTTTCACGAAGGAATTCTCGTTAATCGAGTGACGGTATGATCACATATATTCATCGATCACTTGATTCCGGTGACAAATTATTCCCTAACTACACACTTATGCCAGAAATGCGGATATAATTTATTATCCAAACTGCATCCCCTGAGAAATTCGTTCTTCTAATTAAACGTACGTTAACACTTCAAACTATTCGAAACTTGAAATAATATAGTATTATCGTTGAGGATCTAGAATATGTAAATGTTCATTACGTTTATGAACGCTAAATAACAACCTTGCTGGCTTCTTGGCTCCAGAATTTTAGTTTTTAACGCAATGAAATTAGTAGTCACATTCTAAAATGAAGCTTATTAGAAACATGATAAATTTGATAAAACTTTACACAAATCATTTTTGGTATTCACAAAAATTCATCCAATTTAATCATGATTAGTATCCCGACGCAAAAAAATGTCCATTTTAGAAGATGATTTTTTTGCAGGTATGATACAAGGTAAAGAAATGTTCATGTCGTTTATACAATATGAACATTTTAAACATTCATTGCAGGTTAGGCATTTCAGTGATTTTTGTTAGGATGGACTGCTTTACATGTAAAAATAGTTACATGATGATGTAGCTTGTATGCTCGGAGATGCATATTTTTATTAAACATCAACTTGAAATGTTGCTTTTAAGAAAAAAACATTTTTTACTGATTTATTAGTTTTTATGTATAATTAAGAATAAAAACATTAAACACTTTTCAATATTTCGCCAATATTTTATTCTCAATTTATCTCCGTGCAGGCAAAGTTTCCGAGTATTATGTTTTTTAAGTGTATTTCTACAGTACATAAAAATCCTGCACTGTTTACGCAAATTAATGAACCCCCGGTAGTTGCGATGGAGAAAATATAACGACGAGAAATGTTGAAGATAAATCGTGAAATTTGTTTATGCAGGTTTAAAGGAAGCACTTGAAATTTGTTTGCGCGCATTTTAATGGAAGTCCTGACACTAAATATTTACTTTTACTGTTAAATTGTAAAGTCGACAGGTTCATATACTTTCTTAAGATTTATCTTTACAATGTTTCAAAACAAGTTTCTTGAGATTTTTAAAGACTAAATTTCAAGTGCTCTTGGGGAAGTTTCTGTTTTATTTAAAACGTGAAACTATACTTATATACTCATGTATATTATATAAAAATATTTGTTAAAGCATATCTTTTATGAATAAGGTGAAATATGGAACCGACACTTAATTTTTCGAAAACGATAAAAAAGCTCTACTTTTGACAGGAAAGGAATGTTCTTCAATATCGGATTATAATTTAAAAAAGAACATGTATTGTAGATATTTTACATTGATTTTCTGACTAATTTTTGCTTGACTACTTGGATAGATGTAGACTATTACTCCAGATACAACCTATACTTAACTTATCGAAACCTCAAGTCTACGTTCGATTATTTATTATAAAAAATTTCACTTCAATAACCAAAGGATATTTCGAAATACTGATTAAAACATCGATTATTAATTTCCGTGCATTTTTTCTTTGTTCTATCGACTATTATTTTTTTCTTCATCATACTCATTTGTGCAAATTCTCGACAGCTAAATTAAAACAACAACATTAATTACAATATTTCGAATAAATATTGAACATACCAATTAATTACCAATTACGATCTTATCTCACCAAGGTTCAAAATTCTGAAATCCGGTGTTTGTTATTTGGCGAATAAAAAATCCTTGAATAATTCGACTAAAACTGTGCCCTGAGACCGTTAATTACAATCATTACGACAGGATCGTGAATAAAAGCAATTAATTATGGAACATTAACATATTATCTATATCGCACCGAAAAAAGTAATTACGTCGGATCTCCTCCTTTTCGATATTTTTTTGGTCTTTTTGGCCAGATTGTCGATCGTTCCTTTCGATTTCCCTGCTTGCGCGCTGTTAAGTGTTGGTACGCCCGAGGAATCGACATGACGTGTTTATGTGCCGGTTCGATGCAACTTATTACCCCCAGCCAGCCAAACAGAGATTTGGAATCCCCCTTCTCCTTACCATCACCAAACCCCAATAATGCCAAATTTCCTTCTGTCCCGTATCGGTGAGGTATTCCCCGTTGCTTCCTTCTTCCTCTTCATCCACCTTCACAATTTCTGGTTGGTCGGCACTTTTTTTTTTCGTTTTAGCAACGCAGCAGGATCGACGAACTGCCGCCAGATACGATTTTACGATAGGGCCTGCTCGTAGAAAGGGGTAATGAGAGAAGATAAACCGACCAGTGCGTGCGCTTATCTCCGTTTATTTCTTTCAATTACTTTTTTATTCCATTTCTTTTGTTGCTTCATTTCGTTTTCTTTTCGATATGATCGCCACTTTCTTATCCTTCTCTGCTCTTCACTTCGTACGGGTCATTCCTTTCATTATTTACTTTTAACAATATTCTTTTAAATTTAAGGACCGACATTATGATGAGCCGGAACATTAACGAAAAGACATTATAAGACCCTATTTTACATATCCTAATTTCAAGAAATCCAACGCAATTTTGATTCGTTCATTTATAGCTAATATTTTTGATTACTTAATTTCAAGCAAGGCAACAAATATTGAAAATTTCATCTATAAATAACTATTGTTTTGAGGAAGGTTGAAATAAAAATTCAATAATATATACTCTGGAGTATTAAATGTCGACTAAAGCATGTAGAGCATTCCAAAATCGATGAAAGTATTATAGTTTTCATGCTTGCAAAAGATTTTCAACGTTCTAAATGTCTTAATTCTACTACATTTAAAACCATTTTTTAGAGACTAACTACCTAGTACACCAACAATTTTCAACATGCTGGAGCGATATATTTTTAAGCAGAACTAAATTTTTAGTTGATTTAACTTCTTTACGGTAGTAACCGCAACTTAGAAAATTTTCTTAAAGCGAATCGATCTACCCTGCGTAGTTAAAAAGTAGTCAAATCAACTAAGAATTTTTCTGGAAATTTTTTTTAGTAGAATTATTTTTAGTGTAACTATATTGGCGGTTGCTTTTTTATTATATTAGTGCATGCCTTTTTGAGTTTTATGCATAGTAATAATATTAACTTAAGTAAAAATAGTCAAATTAACAACATCAACATAGTTATACTAACAAAAAAAGTATTTCTTTTAAATACTCTCGATTCAACTGCTCAGTGGGTGATCGAAAGTTGAATTTGTCAAGTAAATTTTTGTCAGTGCAGTAAAAATAGTAACCCCAAAATTACAAGTATTTTTATACTCTTCGTTACAAACGTACTTATAGTAGTTAAAACTCTACAAACAAATAATTATGATATACAAAGGTGAAATAATGCTTGCTTGCACTTCAGTCAGTGCAAACCATAAAAAATAATCGTTGAATTAAATTTTAAAGCATTCGAAAAGAATCGTTCGTTAATGTACGCCCATAACACTAACGAGCAGCAACCAAAGGTATACAGGCCATTAGAAAGACAATGTGTTCGTTTTTATCGATATACCATGTCAGAAAAAAGATTGAATGGTACTTTTTACGATCCGGGAAACAATTATACATTGATAATCGTAATAGCATGAGTTACGTTGAATTGCGTAAGCGTGTATATGAGCGAATTAATATTTTGGTCTCGTAAAGTCAAAATAATATGAAAAATATGCTTTACAGATCGCATTTCTGAAGAAATATTACCCTTCCATATATTTTGCGACATAAATCGTTATACGAATTGTTTACACAATATCTCGACATTAATTAAAATAGAAGAAATTAAATCAAACTCCGATATGTAATTCCAAAACAATACACGTATCATTTCGTGATATTATTTAATTAAATTACAAACCGACGACTGCTGTCGAAAGTATATACAATAACAAGAGCCACGGAACGGAGTAATATATAAATTGTGTATCAATAATCTCGGTCATTAATCAAATGTGATTGCGAGTCCTCGCATTTCGTGATGTGAAACTCAGTCCGGAAATCGGTTAATCTCCTATTCAAAAAATAATAAAGCTTGGGGATTAAACTTTAATTATATTTCTCACTCTTTATTATATGTTTCGTCTGTGGCAATCTGGAAATCCCTGACTGGCTGTCTAGTGATGCTGATAAGCGAGAAATCGAGGAAGTAACGAATGTGACGCGCAAAAAAACCTACGTCAAACTAATATTAAAATTGCCGGCATTCATTAAAAGTACGAGAATGAGGATACGATTTCTGGCGAATGTCTGATATTTACTCCCGTCAGTAGAAATTAATTTCAACAGTCAGTCCTAATTTAAGTTCCGGTGGTGTCCGAAACAAATAACTAAATATAAAAAATATTGAAACTAGCGTATTCGATAAAACTAATTTGATCCGATATGCTGATGTATTACAGAATTTGATGTTTTTGATTGACAATGATAAAGTCGCAAAAAATTAAACACAAATTTAAAATAAACGTATACAATTATTATTTTATTCTTTAATCGTCCTGAATAATACAAATATCAATAAAAAATGTTAATGTCAGAGATAAATTTTGATTTTTTTGTTTAAATTTAGGATGAATAAAATGCAATCATACACTTTATGTTAATATGTTTATTAAGAATCGCCCATCAGTTTTTCTTATCATGCATGTAATGAGGCGATGAAAAGGGAACACCGCAAAAATTCGAGACATGGAAATATCGACATTTAAAAAGCCGACACTCAAAAAACGATGACTATCAAAAAGGTAATGAGTCATACAGCGGTAATATTCATGAAAACAACAATGGCATCTTTTTAAATGTCGATTTTTCAATGTTTGGGATTTTTGAAATTCAATTTTTTGACATCTACCCGATGCAAAAATTTGAAGAGAAATACTGAGTATATTTAGCATTGAATGAGAAAATTTTCAATGCTAGATCAGTAAGAAAAAAGTGATAAAATATATGATCTATTTAGCACTTGGAAAGATAATTTTAGTATATTTTCACATAAATATATAAATAATGAAATTATTTTGACGAAAACTATATCTTTCAACCCTCAAACCTCTTACCAAAATGCAGATCTAACTGAAAAGATTGGAAAATGCATATTGTCTTGACCGTCGTCGTGGCGAAGTATTTTTGGGAGAAAAATCTTTTTAGACCAACAAATATGATATATTAAGAATTTTTGTAAAAAATAAACAGAGGAAATTCACCTATTGTTATTTTAACACATTACAAAATATCATTATAACATCTTGAATGCTGAAAATCGGATAGTTAAAAATCAAAATTGATGAAATTATTTTTTCGGAATTTTTTATAAGAAGATGGTAAATAACTGCAACGAGATAATTCATTACAGTTTCAGGTAATATATTCAAAATTATAAATGTGCAATAATTGAAGAAAGTAATTTTACATATTGCCAAAATCCGACTGCAAATCGTCGAGCTGATGAAATGATATTTTGATGGTATAAACCGATTGGAAATAGGTTGAAGAAATAGACTAAGAGAATTTCCAACGGCCAATCAACGAATATCCAGATAAAATTAGCAGTCCCGAATTCCGCGACTGTTGGCTACCCGGAAAGTAGTCGGGCATAATTATAAATGCACTATATCACTTTCGGCGACTGTACCTCTCGACGACTATTCCACTTGGGTAATCTCCAGTGTGATTGGCAGCAACACGATTTAGCTCTTGGACTTCGAATCGCTGAGATGCAAAATTTCAATTTTGTAAAAACCGCATTTCTTGGAATGTGCATTGAGACAGTTTAATTCAGAAATGAAAGTTACTTCAAATCCACACGTACAGGTGAAATGTTAACGATGTGAATGTAAATGATAATTTGATGGAATGGTGACGGGAAAATTCCCGAGTGCATGACAGGTAAGTTAAAAGTAGAATATAAGAATATTATGTTTAAGTTTGATTAATTCTTTTTGTTAAGGTTATTATTTTTCCGTATAACACTTTAGGATATTGTTTTGGTACTATCCCTTATGTTATAAAGGGTTATCATGATTTATTTTCTTCGGGCAGAACAACTGTCTTGAACATTTTACCATTTCAGATGGATGCCCACAGAGTTACTTCTATTATGCAAAAATTTGCGATAATGAATAGATTTTTTGTAACAATCTCTAGATTTTGGTATTTTTGCTTTCGACATCTTAAAAATTCGATCGATTTCAAGATTTATAAATGTTTTTGTAATTTTACTAGAAAGAATAGTCAAATTTTACGCATACTGAAAATAGATCTCTACACTGAAAAAAATAAGTCTCCATTTAAAAGCATTGATGGACTACATTTAAGATGTAACAAAAACTAGTTCGATTTGAAAAGGACAAACTTATGCACTATACATGGACTAATTTTAAGCCACTTTAATTTGTAACAATTTAAAGAATTATTTTTTCTGTCTAAATTCTTATCTCAGATAAAAGACCTTTGAAATATCAAACATCTAATACGGAAAAATTGATAATTAAAGCAACTTCTCGAATAGTAAGTTATAGATCACACCTTTTTTAGGCGAGTGCTATCTAAATACTTTTCATAAAACATTTTGATACATACCGATACGTATATTTTCAAGAAAAACACAAGTATTCGCAAGTATAATAAGGAAAATTTGTTATTGTTTTCCGTATTATATTTGTATTCATGTTTATATGGCCGAAAAATTTAACCCTTATGATTGCCACTGCATTCTCAGTGTGAAACAAAAAATTAACTATAAATCCTGAAAAACTTGTTAAAGGGTAAATCTGGTAGTTTCTAATATGGCCGTTATCTACTTTTATTTAGACTTTATTTGTTACTCCTTTAATGAAAAAGATATTCACGATGTTAATAAATCTTAACCATTCGCATATTGCTTATTAGTGAAAATGACGAATTCGCTAAAAATAAACTGAAACGTGATTATAAATACCATTAAGAACTATAGACTGCATGCATAAATTATTTTCTTCTAAGGAAAGGTGTTATAAGTGTTTTCTTTTTTATATTGCAAACATCTGTATTTCGATGGTGAGCAAAACCAAATTTGAAATAAGAAAATTACCCCAAGTACAAAAATGAAATATACAAGTATAAGTATGCGAAAGATGTAATTGAACCGTAAAAAATATTAAAAGGAAATAAAACCAGAAATACACTATAATGTGAACTGGGTGTTACCAAACGCGATGACATAAGTTACGGCTGCCGTAAGTGAATTCGGTGACAGCTCCGGAAGCTTTGGGACGAAAAGAGTGTACTCAGAAAGAGTACTTTCAGTACTCTTCTCACGGAGAAGTTGTGATAAATACGAACATGCTGACGCAGTTCCAGGATTAAAGTGTTACCCGCATTGTCCCTAGACATTTCTCTCTCGTCTCCACATCTCCGACTTAGTACTAGGTACTAGCATTCTTTCTTCTTCTGGTCTTTTCATCTCATCACGGGGCAGACTAGGATCGTTAATTACGTTTCGAAGCGGTTAACGTAATTACGTTGCGTGCGTTAATCACTCTTCCCGTAAACCATGATAAGAAAGGGGTTGGAGCTAACTACTACTAATTAGATATTCTCTATTGAGTCTTCATCCAAAATAGTCGAAGAATTGCTCAGAAACAACAAATGGCGTTCAATACTATACAAGTTTTAAAATAACATCAAATGTGTATGAAATTCAGCTTCTTTGGTGAGAAACCACATTTTAGAATAAAGGATTCTAAAATAAAAAAGGTGTCACATCGTCGATTAATGTTATATCAATTAGAATTTTCTAATGACCATAAAATTATATTAACACAACAAAAAGAGAACCTCCTTATACTTGTAAGAAGAGTTGGATACCAACCTCAATTTAAAAATAATTATTTCAATTTTGAGGTAATATTTGCGATGAAATTTGAGATATCTTGTTCTTGAAAAAAGTTCGCAGATAAAGGCTTGTAATCAAATTTTCACTGTCGCTAATTTTAACTCAAGGTTTTATGATGGATTCATGATACTGGAAGGTTCATTTATTTAATTTTTTCATCAAGAACACGTGTTGAAAACTGTAATTTAATGCAGTTTGTTGAAATCGATAGTTGCATCAAATAAGTAAATTATAGAATGCATAGGAAGTTATGGTCTAGTACTTTACCAGTACTCAAAACACCGATAAATATTAAATAGATTTTGTAACGCTTGAAAATTTATTATTACGAAATCCAGAAACTAGTTTAATGGCATCGGTTCGGTTGCATTGTGAAAATTGATTTAAACAAATTTAAGGACGAGGAGAAAAACTTGCTTTTTTCACTTATTTGACTATTTTTCGATTGGCCAATTTGTTTAAACTGAATTACAGCAGGAGTAAAATCGACATAATTTACAAATCAATGCATTGATAAACATGTTTAATTAACCTAAAAATCCCATTTGTCGTAAAATGTTATTTTTTACCTCTGCTTTGGATTCATTGTTGATACAGCAGTAATTTATAGTTTATGTTCTGCATCGTTTACTGTCATTAATCTGTTTTTATGCACTCGTAACACAGATGAAATGGTAAAGTTGGACGAATATGGATTTACGAGTCGTCTAAAAGGAATTGTGTACATCTAATGCTAATTTATGTTAACCGTGCCTCGCACGACTGCATCTGCAATACGCGTTTCTTTATGTAAACAGCAGTATGCATTATTCCGTATTTTTTTTTTTATTAAACAAGTTGTCCATTGATAACGTAAAGCATAATCGATTAAAAAGTCGCTATCGAGAAGTTGCGATTCATCATTTTTCGCTACTACGAGAATGAAAACAATGAAGTTTTACGCGAACGAGCACCTAACGGCAACGTTTATCCATAATTTATTATAACGTAATTTAAAATGCAAATTTTGCATTATCCGTGCATCGTTTATATGCGTATATGGACTATTAATTGTCGGCATAATTATCGATGGTTGCAGCAAAATTTATGGCTCTATTCAATTTACATAAAATAAGGAAGAAAATACGGATTATTATAAAAAGTATTGTCACCGTATCTAGTAATAAACTTGGAAGTTTTTATTTTACAAAATTGGGAATGAGGCGCTTTTCTTAAATAAAAATACGGAATGTGTGATGTAAATATCTTATGAATTTGTATTCAGTTTCCATTTATATTTACTTCCTTTATAACGGGTTCTAATTATGCCTATTTGCAAAGTAAAAACGGTCTAGTTTATATGAATATAAATAATTTTAAAACGTCAGTGTTGTGAATAACTTGGGAAAAATATTCAAAAATAGAGATTCAGAATAATTCTAAAGGGAAATAAACGCGTCTATATATAACATTAAAAGGCGAAAGAACTGAAAGACTTAGTTATAACGACTTCTGAATAAGAAGCGCTGCATATTCATTAAGCGTTCTTCAGTTTTCATTTGAGCGTAATAAATATAATAACTAGATACAATTTTCTTAGCAGAGAGGTGCAAGTTTTTTCAATTTCTTGGATGACCTGCGGCTCTCGACACCGCACACGAGGGTGTACTTTCCGAGCAGGTCTCGAGGGCAAAAATTCCGGAGGGCGTGAGACAAAAGTTTCAAAACACGGAAACAAGGAAACCTAAAGTACATACGTAGTCGCCAGCGTGCAGAAAGCATCCCGATGGCCCTGCTCCAATACCAACTTTTCCCCGCTGATTACAACGGATCGAACTTTTACCGAAAGCTTGGTTAGTCCTTGAACACGAGTCCAAAGTGCTAACCAAGAGTCAAGTTCGATGATGCCCTAAACCATCGATTTGGTCATTTCGAAAAACAAATCCTATATCTCTGACTACAATAAGTTATTAATACTTCGCACCATTAATTTGGAGACTTAAGACAATATTACTGTTCTCTCTAAGTTTTTCATAGATTATGTTAATTCAGCAAATGTTACAAGAGTGTACATCAAAACTTCTACTGAAGAAATGCTAGCAACTCTAGAAATTCTAGAACTTTCAGATGAATAAACTTCATCTCTTGTGTTTAAGCCCTCTTCTGTATGTAAAGTCACTGCTATTTAAAACGACCCTTCGACTGCGTCCTATTGATTAAAAAACTCATGGTTTGCGACCTGATCCTTACTAAATTAGTTAGTACGGTATGATTTGCATTTTTATGGTGTAAATACGCTATCAAGTACGAGATAGTTTGTTAGTAGTCTTTTTACTTATCAAACGTAACTACTGATTTTTTTATTTCCTTGTTATATTTTTTAGCATTTGCACTAACGGGCGAAATTGTAAGAGGGCTTTTTGCCAAATAAAGTCATTTACTGGTTTAATGAAGCATAAAATTTATAAATGTAAAGTAAACTGATTTTTTGATACATTTTGTGATGCATCATTTAATTTATGTCTTTAACCAATGACCTTAAATTCACATTCAATTTCGTTTAAATTTGCTGCTAAGAATTATTCTAATTTAAAAGAGATAACTAAATATTTTACCATTTTTAAATAATTTTTCGATAATTAAATATTTTGTTTTACTAATCCTGATCAGAATTCATACGGATTAGGAATTACATTGTACACTTGTTCTCTTTTCAGATATCAAAATCATCTACAGAGAAAAAAAGTCTTAAAATTGTTACATCTCAAATTAAGCACAGTAAAAGGCTTAATTTCCATCTAAAAATGAGCTAATTTTCTTAAATTAAGTCAATATTTGCGCTTAAAATCTTGTTTTTGGTTTGGGAACTTACTTTTAGTTAATATTCAGGTTCGAAATAAGAATTCTCTAACTTAGGTGTGACAAGCTCGAAAAATTTTTCTTTAAACATAAATCTCCACTAAAATTAAACGTTGCTGTCTAAACCCGTAAAATCAAAATCATTAAGCATAAAGAATTATAAAGATTTACGAATTTAATTACTTCAAGCAGAAAAATGACGATATTTTGGATTTAGTGAACGAATGCAACACAAGCAAT
Organism: Trichopria drosophilae; assembly: GCA_030407085.1. Lineage (NCBI taxonomy): Eukaryota > Metazoa > Arthropoda > Insecta > Hymenoptera > Diapriidae > Trichopria > Trichopria drosophilae. The sequence goes on from CM059583.1 coordinate 68,434,283, forward strand.
TTTTACTAAATTGAGAAGAATGTGTGACGAATGGGACAAACCGTGACGGAAATGAACACAATTCACATGAATAAAACGCGTGCTCCGGACATTTTGCAAAATTAATTTTAATTGGCGACGAAAGAAATAGACCAATCAGAAACCGTTTCAAAATGCGAAACAACGAAATGCTCGAAAGAAACCTTTTAGACAAGTATACCATAGAGAGAATACACAAAGGAGAAAGTGTACAATGCGAGTAATTAATTTTATTACAGAATAAGAAGCGGTGAACATGTTGGATGTGAGATGGGAAAAGAAAACAAACGTCCGGATAGGTGGAAAGAATATGCGAGGGAGGAAGCTAGAAGGTGATAAACAGCGGGTAAGCTAAACACGACGAAATTATCGTGCGGGTAATTTGCGGCTAATGCGAAGGAGCGAATTTGAAAAGGGACGAGAAACCCGTGTTTTTAGAATTACATGCCTAGTCGCAAAGTGCCTCGAGATGATGATGACGGTGATGATTGTCGACGTCGAAAGCCTCGAGATAGGGTGTACGGTGGTTGGCTTTTACACATTTCCGGGACTGAGAAGCAAAGCGACCTGCGCTATTTCACGCTCGAAATTTAGGTCGATGACAATGCACGGCTCCTTTCTCACTGGGGTTAAATTCAGGACCAGAATTTGCTGGATTTACGTAGGTCACCTCGATATACAGTACCGCTCAAAAGTATCAGTTCACCCTTGCGGAATTGTGGCTCAATAAAAAAATCACATTATTTTGTTCAAAATTGAATAAGTATTTGTAATGAAATATTAGACAAAATTCCGAGGAGGCAAATTAAAGCTATAGGGATTACCTTTCGATTACACGTTGTACATTTCTCTTGCAATCATTTAAAAAAATGGGAACGGATTGAAAAAGAAAAAAATAATAGGAAAAAATGACTTTAGTAAATCGAGGTGTATATATAGAAATGAAACCCATGCCTGAGAAGCTGAAAGTCTCCTCTTTAATTCCCTTTTTATTTTTCCCGTACGTTAACTTGGCGATGAGATATCAACATTTTAATTTAGCCAAAATTCCGCAGGGGTGAGCTCATACTTTTGAGCGGTTCTGTACCACTCCAGAATATTTCACGATGTTATTAAGATCTTACGGTACATTCATTTATATTATGTCTCATTATTTTGATCACTTTTTAAAGAATCTACTTTGTCTGTTTTAACAGATTTATCCATTAATATTTTATAGCATGAAAAAGTTTCAAGATGTGTACATGTACACAAGAAATAAAAAGTATCTGCAGTTTTTTAAAAGGCAGTCTTATTCCTATCTGGGGCTGCTGCCCATTCTTATATAAAGCTATTAAAATTTTAAACCGTTAATGTATATTACGTGTGTAGCATAATTTATATTTAAAATCAGAACTAAGCTTTTAATGGCTGCATGAAACTTGCAGGCAATATTGTTAAGCCTCCAGAAACCGCTTTCAAAAGGTTCCGGCGTTCGGTCTGCATTAATTTACAAAATCGGAAATTTAATATATTTTAATATTCATTAAGGTACACGGAAGAAGTTAAAATGTAAATATAAGTTATTCATAAATTACTACCAATATAAAAATCGGAAGTACTTCTGTACAGAAGTTCTTATTAGAATTGTTCACACGTCATCTTTTGAACCTTATGGTTTGCTTACGAGGATTTAATTCCAAATTATACTAAAATGTCGAATAATTATTAAACAATTATGACGAGACAAAGTGCTTGTACCAAATTTAGCACCAACTACACTTACTTCTAAACATTTTTATTAGAATTAATGTATTATGAAAAATAATATCAAAAAGATAAATTGCTTCTTAATTACTAATATTATATAGCGATACTAAATGTAATACAATAGAAGTGAGTGTACTAAACTGAAAACATTTTTTAAATTCCTTCTTTTATCCTAAAATATACATTGAAGGTAAAATTTAAATTGTATATAGCACGATGGTTGCGTTTTTTAATTGCAATGTATTTTTAGAGTGTATATTTCTTCTTAATTACAAAGGAAATGAGGTCACACGGTGCAAGAACGACTTTTCGACGTTTTGTGGAGGCTATTTGCGATATACATTCAGCACCGGTAACGTTGTGCGAGAAATGTCCAATGTTCATTTTTACGAGCGTTTCAAGTCAAAAACGCCGTGACAGGGACGTCCGCTATTGGTTGGTTTTTAATTTATTTGGTGCTTTTATTTTCATAAGAGCTGTAGTTGTAACAACCGTGTAATAAGTCAACCATTTCACGGTTGTATCAGTTATTAGAAATAGTTGTGTCAACTATAGTATAGTCATTTCGTGCGTCTCCTGATCGGTTGAAAAGAGGATTTTTAAGAATAGAATAATAATGTTCTAGTCTAATTTTGCCTTTTTGAGCTGCTCCTTTTAAATGCTTGCAATTAGCGCAAGTAAAAAGTAAAAAATTCATGGACTGATCTAAAAACTAAGTATACATTAAGCATATAACGGAGGAAATAGCGCTTAAAAAGTAAATGACGAGGTGCCAGATCCATTACTTTTTATAACGTTGAAAAGGAATAACCTCAGTTCTCGGAAGTATAAAAGTCTCTTTACGTCCCAGTACGGAGAGTTCTGCTAGGTAAACGAAAAACGCCTTTTCTGTTTTTTATGGAGGGTTCAAATGATTATAAGACCAAACATTATTTTTCAACTGCTGCAGCTGATTTTTCAATACTCACGAGTTCTTAATTATTTTAAATAAATAACGAAGTTTGAGTAATACAACTTTATAATGAAAAATTCAACGTGGGTAATTTATGGTTTTATTTAGACGGGTTTATCGAGTGACCAACAACTGTATCACATTTATAATGCTAAAAAGAGATATTGACCTTTGATAGAACAGATTGGGTTGTTTTCATATTTTTAAAATTTATATCCATAATATAACTGATAATATTTATGTTAATGCAACATACAAAGACAACTTTAAATTTGATATGAGCGTGACCTTCACCTCTAACATGATAAGTTTCATTTTTTTTTCGGCCTACATGTACAGAATAAGTATCATGTTTTAATCTCAAACGGTTTCTAACTTTTTGCCAGTCTACGTTTTAGATGTCTGAATATAATTTACTTAGCTAAAATGTTCTATTATGAATCTATTATATTCGATTACAATTGTAATATAGTATCAACTTTGTACAAAGTTACATTTATATAAAAAATTAGATTTATAAAAATCAAATAACTTAATGAGTAATACAAGTGTTACATTATGTAATTATTATAAATAGCGACGTATCCACGCGAAAACAACGGTTGATTTATTATAAATAGATGGAAATTATTGAAATTACCATAATCGATAACGAAACCTACATTTCCGGATGTATTATTTCCGGATATTATAACAGATCCAAACTTCTCATAGAATTGGATTTTCGTGTAAACCATTGAATAATTCGTTGCATTTAAGAATTCTTAATCTGCAACTGCCAAAACTTTCGTCGACTCAAATATGAAATTTATTTTTCGGAGTTAGAAACATTAAACTTTAGAGGAACATATTAATACGATAATAATTGATTAGGTTAATGACTTGAACATTGCGAAACCAGTGGAAGTAATTTCAATTCTAAACTTGACATTTCTCGAAATCCTTCAGATATTATAATAACTATGTTTTCAAGAAATATGTTATACAAAAATAAGGATTTAAGTTTTGAAAGTTAGAATAAATTGTAAGTGAAGAATTAAAAAAACACAAAATATATCAGCAGATAAATTCTATATTACGCTTTGCTAAATATTTCAGTAATAATTCAAGCTCCAATTTATTAATGAGAACAGTAAAGCAGAAAATATCTGGCTTAAACTTTTGTAATATTTAGCGAGTTATATTACTTAATATTTACCTAGCACATATAAAGTTCATTTTGTCGATTTATTGAAACAAAAATCTCTCATAGCTATGTAAACTTTGCATAGTGATGGTTGTTGAATTATTTGAGCAAATATGATGAGATTTGCAACATGAACTGTACAATTTAAAATACGTATTTTAATGTTTACAACATGCGTTTTGTATTATTTTCAACAATTATTGTAAATATTGCAACGCATCTTATAAATCTTAACAAATTCGACAAGAATTTTCTTGGATATTTTGCCACTCTATTTATCAATTTCAGGTCGTATGTTCATAATGTTCATTTTGAGAAAATGTAAATTTCTTTGAAGTAAAAATTCCAAAACTTGTATTAATTGTTACTAAACAGAAATACACATTTTCTTATAATGAATGATACTACTCCAAATTAATAAAGCACAGAGAGAAACCTCGTTAACAGTTAACGTACTAAATTTAATAGTAAAGTTACATCGTTCATAGTTAACTAATTAGTTTTACAGTCAAGATTATACTTTAATTGTTAATAAATTCTCATCCGTATTTTTGTGGGAAAAATTTGAAACTTGCCTAAGTGAAAGAAACACGTGAGAGATTAATAAAGAACAAATTAAGCAATCGATATTTGAATGGGCAACCGACCCTTAAAACTTGCTTATCATTACACATTTTAATAGCTGTGGGAAACTCCTATTTTGAAAACAATATTGTGTTTTAAATTTGTCACCGATGAATGGTTTACGATCATTTTTTTGAACCATTTAAAAAAATGTTCACAAGAACAAAAAATAAGAAGTTATTTATATCACTAATTTTATTATCAAGAGTAAGCATTCAAATTTCTAACAAGAAAGGAAATCGATGTATCGTCTGTGATCATGTAAATCGATAAAATTAAGATATTTTTCACTCATAACTTTCAGAAAATTGCTGGTATACGATATGTTTTGTTATTATCTTGCTGTGTGCCCCGAGTAGGTTACTTGAATTTCTTAGGAGAGTATAATATTGATGCAGTAATAAAGATACAAATTTACACCCGGCATGTTCATAACCATAAACCTCGACAGCTTCCAAATACAGATTTCCTTGAAAATTGAATATTTCATAAATGTTGATAAACTGTCGTAACATAAATTTGAAACGTTACCATCACTAACGCTGATTTGCGCAACATCGAGCTCCTGCTCGGGGACTGCTGAGCGGCATAAAGGGTAAAATGCACTTCGCGTAGTGAATTTTGCGGAAAGGTGTTTTCTCATAAACACAGGCGCGTGGCAACTAAGTAATAACGAACCGACAAATTAGTCGCGAGCCTTATGCGCGTAACGCGTAAATTCGGTCTGGCGGGTGCAAGAAGGGAAAGCTCCTTGTGCCTCTTGCAATTTTCTGGAAAGTTCGACATGGGTACGACTTACGACTCGATGACTAGTGCACCCAAGCAAACGTACACAGGCTCCCATCAAGTTTCCAGTCACGCTGTGTTTCAGTTACTTCTGGATCTAGTTCCACATGCAGACTTTTGCAAACACTTTGCCTGCGAGCTCCAGCTATGACGTTCGTCTGTAAAGTAGCAACTGCATGGAAATACCCTCCCTATGTTAGTATGCTTGCTCTAATACTTATTGCACCGAACCGGGGCAAAGTGCAATCGCAATGAGACCGACAGATCGTTTTAGTGATGCTCGTATAAAATTGAGTAGAGAGAGATTGTTCAATATTGTTGAAACAAAATTTAAGCACATTTGGGCTCGTACTATACAAGTATTTTGATTAAATAGAACAGTTATATACATGAGATCATGTTACTACTTAATTTCCTTTCTTTTCTACTTTTTAAAAATATTTTATAAGTATTTCTTGCGTTTTAATATGACAGTTTATAATAAATAATGTTTTGACTAAATTACCCGATCACAAGTTTTGCTTCCGAATCATGAAAATGATGGATTCAATATGGCCGCCACAAATAATTTTTTTAATTACCTTGAAATTGGTATATGAGTAATTCTACAAAATCTTTAACTTTTATAGTACGTGACTATGCATCTTGCAAACAAATGAATATCGAACTAAATGGTCAAGATTCTTTTTCTGCGGTATATTGAAATGTTAGCCCTTATATGATTTTTAAGATTATAAACCACTGGAAAGAAGAAAAACGAACGTAAAGTCCGATTTTTACTGAATTTCACAACGTACAATCCAACAATTTCATTTTGATATCACTAAAAAAAAGTAACTATTATCCAATCACTCTAAAAATTTAAGAGAATCTTCGTAAAATCTTGGAGTTTTAATAAACAATATTTTTTTAAATTTTTATTATTTGACATTGTTAAGTTTACAATAGGAGACAAACATTCTAAGAAATAAATGAGCATTTTTCTAGGTTGAAAATAAACATAGATTACTACCTGGCTGATGTCTTTAGACCCGAAATAAAAATTAAAAAAATTTAATTCTAAAATAATTTTTGTATTGACGATAATAAATAATGAGTAAAAAAACTATATTTCTCGTAACAAGTATCTTATCTTTAAATATAAAAACTATAAGATATATAATATAAGTACACCTGCATCTACCATTAGGCTATTGTTTAATTTCAACCTTGACTTTATTCAACTTTATACAACTTTATTAAAAAACGAGTTACGTTAAATGTTTCTTACTCTTGAAGTGCTGTAAAAACCAATAAAATATGTCCCATCAGTGTGCCACTAAAATAATTTTTGATGATTTTGAACACTGAAAAGTTAAAAGTTCTGCAGAATTACTCACATAACAAATAGTTCTTATTACTTTACGACGTATGCAATGGAAAGTCCCATTATTGAATGAATATAAATGTTGTTTTCCCAAACATTGAACAAATATGTATCTTGTGGTGTTGCCGAGCAGCACACGAAATAAATCAACACAAGTCGATAAGTATAAACATCATACATGTATCTAAAGAAACTAGAAAACATTCAACAGGACAAGGAATCATTTCTCCTTCGAGTATCTCCAAGAGACGTGATAAGTAAGTGTTTCTCTAGTAATTTAGGAGAGTCAACAATGCAAAGGCAAATCACGCACGAGGGTCGTTGGATGAGCGGAAGGGCTGGGGGATGAAGACGATACCCGATTTGTAGTCTTGTCGAATAGTCGCCGTAAAACACGCTGGTGCCTTAGCCACACTGGGGACGTCACACATCAGATCGGTTCCTAGGGACTCTCGACGCGCAAAGACCCTGCTTACGTATTTACGGCTTCAATGTGCCTTACGGTTTCCGCAGGATACTACAAGACGCTCCGAGTGGATCAAGAGACATTTTCGCCCTTCGTTTCAGTCACATGCGAAGCGAATCTACGAGGCAAGGGTCTCACCTGCTATTCAATAAATCGCCTCAAGAGGTTCCCGCAACAATCTTATTTTCTTTTTGTCTGGCCACATTCATGACTAGTGATGAACTTCGTTCGTGCCTTTCATGATCAATTCTATACTATAAATTGTGGGATTTTTAAATACAGATGTTTATCACTTTTATAGCCATGATTTTAATTATAAATTTCAGAAAAAGATGTATAGCTACCAAGATTTCAAGCAATACATTGATATATTGTCCAAAATTAGATTTTAATTCAAAGTCTTCTTCCAGATAAATGCTACCCTAACTATAAGATTCCAGAGCACCTATTTAGGATTTGTCCAACAAATGGCGCAGGATAGCCTCAGGCTAGTCGCAATCTCTGAAGCTGATGGGACTTTGGTGTGGCGCTAGCTAACTTAAGCAGTAATTTATTAATTATTCGTCGCCATAAACAATTACAATAATTGTTCTTTTGACTAGCTTATTGCCACATAAGTTCCGATAAAAAATATAACGTGAATACAAATGAAGTCGGTGTCGAGTCCGCAATGGTAAAGGACTTTCAAAATTTATAACCTCAAACTCCCATTTCAGATTTACTACTACCAGTTCAACCCTGGACAAATTTTAGTAATCTGCTAGCCACCGCCATTCCAGTTTCAGTAGTTAAAAAAGAAGAGTGGAAATCCGATGTAGAGCTATAGTCGAATATCACAAACAATAACCGGAGAACTTTATACTAGGCTAGCCCCTGGTAAATTCTAGCCATCTGCTAGCTAGCGACATTCTTTTTACCATAGTTACGGAAGTAAAGTGGCTATCTTAGTGTGGAGCTGGTCGAACATCACAAAGTGATCAGGTAACTTTCTAGCAGCGTGAGAGTGAAGAGAAATGCAACGATCAGAAACTAGAAAACCATGATTTGCCTCATAGTGAACAGTAATTGATGATAAGCAATGTGGTAGATTGAATTCTGTGTCAACGTTTGTCCTTAAACTGATTGAATTGATGAAATATACAGATAGATGACTAGTATATGGGATGCTTGCCATAAGAAGCATTTTGGAAAATTCTCATGGAGTGTCGAATCAAAAATTTCACACAAAAAGACAAAAAATTATCCATGAAAATATGACGACTTCAAGGGCGAACTATGGCTGACTTTAATAGCGATTCGAATGTACTAAGCAATGCTGAATGCTTTGATTTTCCTGCCATCACGTTTTATATCAGTTCTTAAACAAATTTCTTTACAGTTTATATTTTATGAAGGTGCTGAAAATCTTTTACTCACATCTCATAAGTAAACGCCTGACAATTTTTCAGTATAATGCATATTGTACGCTACAAGTGATATAATTTAAATCGGTATTTCTCGAGGATGGCACTGTTTATTCATGAACTTGTTAATATACGGAAGTCTCAAAATTGAATGTTTGAGTATGGCACCGTGTTTGAGTAAGGCGATTGGCGACGCGACATTGTTTCAAACCTGAGTTTGCGTTGAGAACTTTCGAGGTTTTTAGACGGAACATGTATTACGTAAATAATTTATAACATCTTTTGATTATTGTTCATTTTTTGTATATTTTAATACTTTCTCCAAGTTTTGAAATACCAGCAATATTTAACGAATATTCAGTGACAGAATAAGCTTACTTTAAATTCCGATTTCAAATTGAAAAGAATGCATTTAATTTTTAATAATCTAAATGCTATTTATATGGATGTCTACATATATATTTATTTAGTTATTTATTTATGGATATTGCTCATAAAATATTTGATTACCAAGCAGAACGGTATGACGTATACATAGAGTTAAAAATAGATTTCCATGCGAAATTCATTACTACATATTGCATTTTGCCGCAATTCGTTCCTTTACAAAACCAATATTTCGTTTCTCTATTGGTAGAAATATTTGCGTTTTCATTTACAAATGTTCCGGATTATTTATATTCTTTACCATAAAATTAAAAATACCGAAAACAATGGCATGAAATACATTCAATGAAATATCTATCCAAATTAGTCACAGTTATTAAACGGAAGTTATTTCACATTTGTTTACGTGCTTTTTATACGAAGAAAAACTGAATGCATTTGTTAAAATTTATTCAAATTATTTATAATTCGTACAAATTGAACGTGTCACATAAATCATAAATAAAATTGTGTTTTAAACCTGTTATTTGAAAAATTGTGTCTTTCGATGAAAATAAAACATGATATTCATATTTGACTATCAAAGAACGTTTTCTACTCTGGTGGATTCGAGTGAGCAGCAATGAGGGCAAACATGTAGCGAATTCAGATTTACAATCAGTTCGTTTCTTTAGGTATACATATAGTCAGATAGCAGACAACCTGTTGGTTCGTACGTGAGTTTCTTATAGAACTGACGCGCTTGATGTACTTCACATTTGTGGTACTAAAATGTTCTTGCTTCGGCATCATCTGTACCGAGATCATTATGTACCCAGAACTATTAGGAAATTATATTTTTCATATCCAGTTTATTACAAATAGTGAAACAAATTTTTACATTACATTATAACATTTAAACCAAAACAAAAATAAAGTTGACCGCTTATTTAAATGCCTTATCGGACATTCCCGGTTAATGAAAAGATATATTCATATTTTATATCGTTTAAATTAAGTTATAAAAATGAAACGAACTCACTCAATCTTTAGGAATTTAATTATTTTTCATTGTAGTTAATATACCCTCTATTCTTGACATGACATGATAAGAAGGTAATTTAATCTTCAAAGTATCGAAAAAAGGCAGATAGCTTCCAAATAAACGAGTGTCGTGTTTTGCAACAGATTTAGAGTTTAAGTTCATTTTTTGGTAGCTTTCTAAATTGTATCAATTTAATATATCTCTGAGTAACATGAATGAAATAAAATAAAATTATTGAATAAATTTTAAGTAAATTAAATTAATCAATTAATTTATTTAAAATAAAATTATTGAATATTTTGAGTCAATTAAATTCATCGAAATAATTTTAAATAAAAATATGGATAAATTATAGAATAAGTTTCTTATTTTAAGAAATCGCCTTCCTGAAAAATATTTCCCATGGTTTTTGATAGTAGAAATATCTTGAAATAAGATTTGATGTTACAACTTAATAACAAAAATGAATTAAGAATTATTGTTCTCATTGAAAATATTCGTTAACTACTTACTCTCCAGTTATTCGCACGTCATTTAGTTGGCAATAATTTACAAAATTTGTATTTAATGATACATTTATAAAATAAAAAAAGTACACAGTATAAACTTCTCAGTAAATGTTCGAATGCACATTTGACATCCCACAATTTTTTACTTTAAGACCTTTCATTACAAACTAACTATGCTACAACGTAATATAAACCTACTGTTTACGAATTCAATGTATTAATATAATTAAATACTTTTTTTTAAAAGAGAATTAAGCAATTCAAAAGTAAACATCACAGATATAAACGCGTAATAAATGCAATGAGTTATGTTGCAAGTATTTGAAAACTGCTATTGACAAATGGAATGTCAATAAATGTATTACACGTTATCTTGGCATTGCTGATAGATTCTTAAAAAGTAAACTTACTAGCACTATAAACATTCGTAAGAAAAATAAGGACATAATATTTACACTGTCTGATAAAGGTACAACAGGTCTTAGTAGTGAAGTAGACTCACTGAATCTTTTTTCAATTCGAAACTCTTATAAACTGTTAAAATATTTCAATAACGATGCAAATACATTTAGTATATTAATATGACATTAACCAAACATTTACGTATACCCATTCTGAAAGATTATGGTATACCAAAAATACATATGGGATTACTAATCCATTTAGAACCAATTATTTTTTATACTACAGTAACGGAACTAAGAAGTTTCTAATGGAACAAGAAACAAAAGTGCCCACCAGAGAAAACTAATAGAAGAATTGAAAGGAATATCGTTTAACCCGTTTCGTCTCAAAATGACAAAATTGTCACCGATTTTTGTCCTCCGTAAGTTTATGGATATCTTTGAGATATTGTTTTGAAATTTAGGATTCTTATAGTTTTTGGGTGTGCTCTTTTCGAATCTGAAGTGCGTTTTTCGATACCTCTTACCATTTTTTTTTTAAATATGGCCACTTAAATGAAAGAAAACATTGAAAAAAGGGAAAACATTTTCAGCTGTAATTTTTATTGCAAAAGAGTTCCGAGATCGTGTCAGGCCTCTGAATCGTATTGTTTTACATCGAGGGCAATTCGAGTTAAGATTAGTTATTAATTTATATAATAACAGAGAATAACGTTGAGGCTCAGAATCGTCATACAGATAAATTATATTGTAAATGTGCAACTTTTTAATACCGAAGCTAATAGTTTTTAACTTTTCTGCAAACCTACATGTGATTTCATATGCAACTCTTTTTAAAGCTTCAAGTTTATTCAGCAGTACCTTCGCAACTTACGGTTTGACTAAAATTCTTCTACTCTACTACTTTTGGTTAAATATCTAAAATCCTTATTCTTTATTTTATTTATATATTTATTTATTATTTAACTGTACACCAAGAACAGCAGCGGTCATGAGTCGATTTCCGCCAGATAAACAATATTTTCGAAACGTAAACAAACAAAAACGTGAAACGAAATCAACAAAATTGGTCACCGGACGGGGATCGAACTCACGACCTACGACTTCATAGTCCAGTGCGTTACCGCCTTTATGACAAAAATGCGGGTAATTAAAGGTTAATTAAATTTTATTTCACCACGGATAAATAATACTTTTATTAACTTTAAGCAAAGCTTGTTCTGAATTAGAAATAGTTTTCTCAGGGAGAAGTCAGATATGATTTCACAAATGAAGCATGTGGAAATTATATGTTAGCGTGTTTAGTTATTATATTTCTATAATAATATTGCAGCATTTTACGTGCAATGGGGGCATCATCGCGAGACACATACGCATTGTAATTGGGACTTTCGCACGAAAAACTTGAAACTGACATAAAGCAAAAGATTTTGATCTCGTATACATTAGAGGAGGGAATGTAAGTAGGTAGGCGGCTTTTTTGTATGGCAATTTCACACGGCGCGGAAATAACGATTTTCACACGGTGAGGTGCAGCGACATCGGCGAGTTAAGCGAGGCGTAAATAATTCCGGGCTGCAGAGCAGAGCCCGGACTGGAGGTTCGTCTTGTTACGTCGAGCAACAGCCAGGTCGGCCCCGGGAGTCGACGGCAATTAGTCGGGGTCGGTAATTCGATTGGTTGATTCGGCAGTGAAGTACCGTGTCTTTAATCACGCGGCGAGCCCGGAAACGGGTAAGATGCGAGGTGCAAATCAGGCGATTAAATTACCGGATTAAGTCAACAACCGGCGCGGTCGGTGCTGAGAACTGAAAGCGCAACACGGCGATAAGGAAGACCCGGAGACAACGACGAACGGCGTCGTTTCCGGAAGATCGAACTCTCCTCCGTATCTCCGAGTGAATTAGTCACCTAGCTCCTAATTGTCGACGCCTCGCCTCGTGGATGATGCCGAGATATTTAATATTTAGAAGGATGCAGGTATTATGCGTGTATCGCGCCTCGTATTTCGACCTGGAAAAGGAAGCCACGTTACTCCTTTCCGGTCACCGGGTACGATTACGTCTGCCGGGGAGTTATATTGTGTAGTTAACTTGATTAAGGATGTGGTGACGAGACTATTTTCGGGCCGCGTTAAAAAGCATGCTTGTTTCAAATATATATAATCACCCAAATTTACGTGCTACCTGCTCCACGGAAGAATGAAACTAACGTAATTTCGAAATTTTGACAAATAAACAGAAAGTATTTCATCATGGTACCGTTTGTGTTGTAAAACAATCGACGGAACTTTTTGGAAAGTCATAGAAAACTAAGAAAAAATATTAAAAAAATGTTATCTAAATTAATTCAGTAAAATTGGAATACTTTGCAAAATTTTTATAAATGGTTTGTGAAAAGAAGTTTCATGAAAATATATTTCATGAATAGTTTGACTGATAGGGAACAAACTTTAAAACGATCAAAAAGTTTGAGTTGTATTTCATTGTTGTTGAACATATATACACTAAATTAAGAAAAATAAACCTCGACCGACATCTTAACTTCCAAACCTTACTAACTTCACTATATTTTCGGTAGAATTCTTCTATCAACTCATGATTTTGTGATATCGCAACGTAAAAAAGCAAAAAAAAATGCGCTTTTATTCAGAATTTGCCTCCTCATCCGTTCCATTTCGATAAAAATTGAGTCTGTGGGAACACTTTTAATGTCGTAGAACAACTCGTTTGGTACTGTCGGTGCGCGTTTATAGCCAATTCTACGACATTAAGAGTGTTTCCGCGGACTCAATTTTTATCAAAGTTGAACGTATCAGGGAGCAAATTCTTCGTCTTTTTAAGCTTCTACCTGGGTGCAACTTCGTTAGATTTTTGGCGAAATAAATTATATGTGAAAAACGCAAAATGGGCCTTTTTCCCTGTTTTTGGGTCCATAACTTCAGAAATATTCAACCGAGGTCAAGTGCTCTTGAGGAAGAATTGTATGGCTTAAATAAAGCTTAAAAATGAGCCTCATTCATTGAAATAACTTAAAGGTGAGTCAAGTTATTGCAAAAAAAGTAATTTTTTTCTAAATATAATGACCCGTCACTCAAATTCTGAGCCTCAGATCCAATTTTGGTACAGGACTTTTTGGTTTGAAACACCATGAAGAATCACCTTCTGAAATATCGTTACCCAGTTCTTGGACACCCTGTATATGCCCGGATGGTTTATTTTTTATAAAAAACATAATATCTTAAAATGATTCCCTTTTTAAAGGGTGTTGAGTTTGTCTTTTCCATATTTGAAAAACCATAGGCCTAACATACTTTGAAATAGCACAATCTCATCGAAAAAACGGCATTGGAGCAAACTTAATGCCATTTGAAGAGAATTTTCCGAGCGTATCATTGTATACAAAGAAGCCCTTCTGTGCATATACAAACGTTAAAAACGGACAAAAAATGTTGTTGTTTGCATTTATAGGTTAAAAAACCACACAATCGCATCGTTTAAATGCATCGACTTCAGACTTTGTCATACAAACCAATCCAAAACAAGACTTAAACAAGACTAAAAGAACTGATTATAACTGTTTGCAAGAGCAAAGAAAATACAAATAAATCCTTGGCAGAAAATTGAGCGGAGCCCAATAATAAAAGGAACCTTTCGGCAAAGCTCAAAAATTTGATGGATGCACCCGAAACGAGGTTCGAGTAATCAGGTTATATTCCGACGTGTTTTCCGATAAAACGCGCATACCTGGGACGCGCCATTTGTTACTCAATCGCGTTAAAGTAGGTCGTTGAGCTTGACGCGACGTCACGAATGGCATAAAATGCATCCCGTTCATTCGCGGACACCTTGCGCCGCTATGATTAAAAGTTGCGCGATTGTTCCCGTCGGTGTCGCGGTACTTCTCGTAATAACCGCCAGCAAATATCAAACCCTCCCAATCTGGCTACTGGGTGTGGGACGGAGAGGAATTTTCTTAGCGGTCGATATCGAATGCAAAAGAGGGCCCCTTAATGTCGGATCCGTCCTGGCCGATGATGAAGGACCGCCCAGGAAGGCTCTTCGTTTTAGGGGGCCTTTGCGAAAGAAAGAGGCCGATAAAAGGGGAATCCATTTTTTATCGCGCTCGAAAAGGTGACTAGAAGGAGGTAAAAAGGCACGACCGCCGCCATGCCGCCGACGAGTGCTCGTAAACTCACGACGCGTTTCGAAGCTTTTCTTTGAGGCACCCCATGTCGTTCTCTCTCTCTCGAATGCATTTCTGTTCATCGTTCCTTGTTGCCGACGTCATCGGGCGTGCCACTGGCGGCCGCCTTCTTTGAGGCGAGACTTTCTTTCAGTCGATACACACACGCGAGACTTTAAGCTTTCGTTATTGCATTCGTTCAATTTTTCTGAACCGGTAATGAACGATAAATCTGCCACGCTCACCGATTTTACTGAGATATGGTCCGCTTCTTGAATTATTCCTTTTCTTCCATTTGTAATTAATGAAACATTTTTAAAGACCCACAACAATGTATTATATGTCAAGAAAAAATAATAATTTCGGGGTGTTTAAGAGCTAAGTATCTTTATTCACACAAAAACAGTTTAGGGGACTACTAGCTCAATCAGAAATAAATGAATAAAATGCAATGAAGAGATAAAGTCATTGTTTCTTTAAAAAACTGTAATATTTCTGAAAAAGTTGAAAAATATCATCAATAAAAAATCAATCGTTATAATATACGGTCGATGGAGTATATAAAAATAAACATAAACTTCAAATGTAAACATTGGGGCTCGGATGAAAGCCACGTTTATTTATATTTATTAATAAATTAATCATTCCTCCTCTGTTTTATTTATTTAAAATCTCTATCTATTATACCTAACCATCGCGTAAAAGGCAGGGTTTTCGCGATCCCCTTTCTGACAAGTCCACGCGAAAACCTGGGACGAAACGTGTATCTACAATAGACATTAGTTATTTATTTTGTCACTTGAGTATCCACTGATAATTATATTCTTATAAATATTTACATTTCTGACGGTCAATAATTTATAATATATTTAGTTATTATGTACGTTTCGGTAAATTTATGTATAAATTTCACTGTGTGCCCCTTAAATTTGATTTGAATCCACGTTATGTATTGCAACTAACTTTGAATAACTAATCCAATACTTCTAGGTTACATCAGAAATTTCGAATTATGATAATCATCTTGTCCTCACTTCGATTAGTATATTTGAAAATGTATCAAATCAAAATTTATTTACAAGAGAATTCTCTAAGGTGCGTGACTCGGATGCTACTAAAAATTGGCACATCCAAAGGTCGTCTAAATTTTGTGCCATTAAATTGCAAGAAACCAAATGGAGACTGAAATACAGTAAAAAATCGAAAAAATAAACATTCATCGAATTCACATGAAATTCGTTGCTTGAGGAATTTTGGGGTCACTGAATGCGAATATAATTTTGGATTTCTATTAATCAAAATGGTAAATCGAATATGGCCTACGATATTTTGAAAATCAATCGAACGAGTCTGAATTTCATTATTCTGGGGTTTTAGAATTTCATAATCTGAATCTGTGGATATGCACAGTTTCATCCGCTAGTACATTTGCTGCGATTTATTTCTGTATCTATAGAAGAACAGTAGACAGGATTCTCAAACAAATTGAGTTTATTTGCGAGTCCAGACTTAAAGTGTACCTATACTGACCTACTGGTCCGTATTTGGATGAAGAAATCTGATCGTATGAGTGATCTTAAAAACGCAGAGTTTCAAACTAATTTGATCGATTATCAAAATATCGCCGGCCATATTATATTCGCCACATTGAATTGTAGAAAGCTAACATCCTGTTCGTATTCACGAATCCCAAACACCCTCGAGTTACGAGTTTCAAACTAAATCGATGAATTTTTATTATTGCAATTGTTTATCATATTGGAGCCACCATTTTTATTCTTGTAATTTATAGCACCAAGTTCAATCGCCAATTTTCATAAACTATGATGACCTTTCGATGTGCGGGTATAAAATAAAATGTAACTTTATACCACTCGTTTTATTATACAACATTTAAATCAACAGTTGTAAATCGAAGACACCTTGTCAGTTGCAGTATCTTTGGGACTATTCGACAATGATCATCTCTACAAACATTATTACAGAAAGTGGCATTGAAAATGACGATATTTTTTGGGGATATTGAAAAAACAACGAGCAAATATGAATCATTTCTTGAAATAAATAAATTTACGCTGCTTGTATGCATAATAAAATTGAAGACAATTTCAAATACGAAGTAGAGATATTTTTTAATAGAAATTGTAAATTCAATTTCCCATTTTTTATACATCTTTCATAGAATATTCCCATTAAACATTAATATTAAATTCAAGTGATACCTTTTTCAGGAGATGATTTCTTAAGAAATTTTTATGAGATTTAATAATAAAAAAACGTGGTGAATTGAGGATAGATATAGATTAATATAAAAAAAAAGCTTCTAAACATTACGGTTAGAATAGATGACGAAAAATTACTGGCGATTACCGTTGTATAAATAATTAGATTCATAAATTGTCGGTCAAATGGAATGATTTCTTTGACGAATGCTTTTACAAAATTGATAATGTTCAAATATGTTGAGTAAGATCATTACACGCATCCATCAGCAGCACATCAATTAATTCAGTATGACTGTACAAATAAGAAATAAAAATTTATCTATGTACAGAATCATTTTTTTCTAAATAAGTGCTATGAATCTTTTACTAGTCTCAGCATTATAATAATATCACGAAATACTCGATTTTATGGCAAAATATGAAAGAATTATCTTTACATACTCACGTTATAACCGATTTCAAGTTAAATTAAAAGATAAGTATTATTGTGTACGAGGTAATTATTTATAATCAAAGTTCTAGCGCTATTTTGTCAGCATCATCAAATGATAACCTCGGATAATGTTTTTTATAAATTTGATTTAGTCAAAAAACTACTCTTGAAAGATTGAACAGTTTGTCACTAATCAAATGAGGATAAAAATATATTAATTAATGAAACTTGTCTAGCTCATGTTAACAATAAGATATTAACAAAGAAAATCACTTATTTGAGGTTAGTCGAATTCAAGTACACTGTAAATCCGTAATGAGATAACCTATATATAACGGTAATTTTACCAGCTCATTGTAATTTCCCTACGCTTAATGTAGTAAATTTACAACGAAAAATGGGTAATTTACCCATGTATAACGGTAATTTTACATTTTTCGTTGTAAATTTACTACATTTAGCATGGGGAAATTACAATGAGCTGGTAAAATTACCATCATATGTAGGTTATTTCATTATGGATTTTTTACAGTGTAGTTCTTTACTTTTATTTGTACTAAGTTCCAAACTACTGCAGCTAGTAATGGAGTTTCCACTCCTGCAATGGTAGTTTTTGACTAATTCGGTTTTAATCTGGAATTCGAGGTTAACCACGAGTACATAAAAATGTTAATCCAGGGAATTAAAATAGAATGAAACGTTCCCCAAGGCAACGATATGAAACTCGGTAAGTAACTCACATTGTCAACTAACTTCTTGCTCGCTAATCTTAATCAATTCCCCATAAATGGAGCACGTTTATCCTCGTTGTAGACGACTGCATGTGCATATCAGACTTGGGATTTGGAGAGCAAGTGCGGAGCGGGAAAATATAGCTAAGCACGTATAACCTGAATATCTCGACATGGTATAGCTGGAGCGGTTCGTGCAACAGCCGTCAACGGGAAAAAAGAAATTAATCGAGCCTAAAACCGCGGCACGGTACGTCCATCGGGAACGGAACTTTTCCTCCTCGGGTCGGAGGTGGTGGTGAGGTTAGGTACGAACGAAACGACTAACGCCTCGAGCCGTGAACCACACGACGGTTATCGGGGACGGAGGTGCAGGGCGAAAGGGTAACGACGAAAAAGGCAAAAAGGTGCATCCGAAGAGAAGGGTTGAACGTCCGATCCGAGACGGAGTCTGCCCGTGTGTGCGCGAGACAGAGTGAGATTCGTCCATGTGCACGTGGAGAACACGAAGGAGGTGGCTGAAGTTACGAGCGTCGCGGCGTCGTAAATTTGAGCATGGTCGTCGGAGCGACGGGTTCGCATTTTGCGATTTTTCCGCCCACGAGCGACGCGACGCAACGCAGGACGAATGGCTGAACCGAGACGTGCTGCCAACCACCGCGGTGCCCGTCGGAATGAAAAGTCTCCCGGGAAGTCACGAAGCTGCGAAAATATTTATATCGCGCGCGTAACTTTGTATTTCGCGAATGAGATTTTATGTCTAAGAGGTTTTCGCGACTCGCTGCGGATTTTATACAAGCGACATGCGTCAACGTCCTCCGAAATCGCTCCTGCGATAATGTTGCGATAAAGAACAAGCGATATTTACCAATTTTTCACATTTTCCAGAAAATTACTTCTTTGCATTTCTAACCTGAATTTTTATGTATCGCAATATATGGTATCAATGACGGTAATGACATATTAACTTATTTTATGAACGACTTTTCACTTTAGCACGAGTCAACTTTACCAAGTCGTGGTTAAATAATATTTCGACCCTCTTAACCCATTAACGCCCAAGAGGACACAAATTTCACCAAGTTTTTCGGAATATTTCTTGACATTAAAAACCAATTAAATAAATTTTAGACAAAACATTTGCGACGTAAAATTCATCAATCTTTCCGAATCTGCTGTTAAAAAAATCAATTGAGCCCATTCAAAAAAAGTTATGCTTGATTTTTCACAAAAAAATCAGATTTTTTCACTGACAAATATTTTTTAATCGGCATTTTCACATTGGAAACGGTTAAGAGATCACTGAGCGCTGAAAATATCGTGTCCTCGATCCTTTAGCTTTAAAATGTACTTGAAATCATTTTGAAAATGAAGTTGGAAACTGTCAAAATGGCGGCTCAAACACGAAAAGAACGACCAAAAGCTTCTGAATTTTTTATTCGAAAATGATAGGGTTTCGAAAAAAATGTCGCAGAACAAAAACTTCTTAGAATTGATCAAAGAATACGCTCAAGTTTTTTCAGAATTTTTAAATTGCAAAATTTTGAAAAAATATGAAAAGTCATAGAAAAATTGTGATAAAATTTCCAGGTTTTCTTTGATCGACTTTTTGTTCCGTCTCATTTTTTGCGAAAGTCAATCATTCACAAATAAAAAATTTCTGAACGTTTCAAAACATAGGAAACAGGAATTTTTTAAATTTGTACTATTTTGTATTTGTGATCATAACTTTCATGCAGAAAGTACTGCAGAGGCCTGGTTCCGTGTATAATCTAAACTTATTATATTGGAAGAGTGCCAATGACGATCAGAAGAATAGTCGAGACGACTATATACTGTGGGTCAGGATTATACTTTTCAGGGTTGGGAGGAAAACTGATTATACTTCTAATTCTTACAACTGTACTGTCCAATCTGTGTGAGCAACAGAGTGTAAAATTGATCTTTACGCATTCTAATATAAAAAATAAAATAGCAGAACCTTTATGTACTTAACAGACGCATCCACATTTTGTGCAAATACTTCCTAGCACAAACATAAACAGAGAATATCTTACAAAGCATTAAACGTATATGTCCGGGATCTAAAAGGATAACTCAGGGTCGTCGATATTTCATACCTGCATTTCCCGACTATGCATATTTTCGTGAAGAAGTGATGATTAAAACAACTATTTACCTTGCAGTGAAGTCATTCACAATGTTAACAGGAAAACTGTACAGTATAGAGCGAAAGTACCGCGATCATCATAACAATTTTGTTTCCAAAATAACACCGAAAAAAAATTGGCTTGTCCAATAAATAACGGTAGTTACTCTTCCAAAGTAGATAGCAAATGGTTACAAATTAGTTTGTAGGCCTAACAACTCGTTTAAAGGTCCATCCAATTCTTATTTTCACAACACAACTATTGCAGTGTACGCTGCAATGTCGAAATTATTGAAATTTAGTACCTTTCAGCAGAAAAATAGGAGGAAAGTTAAAACAATAATTAATTTCATAATACTACCATTCCCGTGCATAAATTTTTAATCCGTGACGTGTCCTTGGTGGATCTTCGGTGGATCTACTTCGTCGGAAGTCTGTTTTTTGAGAAGATCTTGCACTATCTGTGGATTTATAACGGACCTAATTTCAGTTTGCTTTTGTGTACCAAAACTCATGACGCATTTCTAAAAATTTCGTTAAAAGCGGCGGTAACACGAATTTTTGGTATATGAAGTATACGCAAATTAGATCTGTTATAAATCCACAGTTAGTGCATGCTCGTCTAAAAATAAAAACCGACTTTCGACTGAGTAGATCCACCGAAGATCCATCAAGGTTCGTCAGGGATTTAAAATGTTTGTACGGGTTGTTAAAATGATAACTTGCAGCAAAAAATAAAAAAATATATCCAGTAAATACAAATGCACAACTAACTCAAAATTAGCTCCGGTTTGAGTTACCTGAACGCACATCATGGTTTGATCAGGGATGTAACGTTTGATCTGCTTAGGCCTTCATCAAACTCTCCGACATCAGACCCAGGTCACAACGCAAAAAATTGGTGACATTATTATTGTTATTATTGGACAAGAACAAAGACTGATCAGGTAGTAATCGGGCGTACTTGGATGTAGTATGCCTCGTCACTGCCTAATCAATATTTGTACCAACTTAAAAGATTCCTGCTGGTGAACAAAAACGACGATAGAAAATTGAGAAACGGAATAAAAAAGTCGATTTAAATAATTTATGCCGTATACTTTGCGCTGCAGCTTAAGTTGGGATCTCAAAATATTACAAACGTCGATCACTTCGTCAAAGGCAATCAACATCGTGAATTCAAAGAAACGTAATAAGACACCTGTCTCGCTTAATCGGTTCTGCCGTAATTTTTCCACTTGATATTTTTGCATCGAGGAGTATCAAGACTTGACGAAGGTTTAATTAAACTTCGGAGTGAATATTCCGAGTGCTTGTTTTAATTTAACTTGGGGGAGTAGACAGCCGGCAGTACTTGGGCTCCGCGGAATGTCGTCTACATACTAAATTCGATTTCCGGGAGCAGGCTTTCGATTACATTACAGTAACAGGATGGCTTCTCCGTCGCCGGCGTATCTATCGCGATCGTTTTGTTTCGGTTGCTCTTCGTTAGGCGAACGTAATACTCTTTCCGGTCCGCTTCGTATACGACTTATTCCTTGGCGACGTCGTCCTCGTCTTGATTTCTCCTTCGTGTGGACGCAGCTGGACAACCAGTATCCCATCCACCTGTTCTTTAAGAATATCGAAGAACTGGTCAATGGGATTCGTTGCAAAAACGAAATATTTGTTATTTTGATAAAGACGGTTAAAGTTTGGCTCCTCTGCACAAAGTAAAGTAATGTTGATTGATCTTAATTAATACCGTTGTTTATATATTCCAAAATATTAGTTATGTTCTTGCTCGCTTTTTAACTAGTTAATATTTGACCGACACATTTGAAAGTATTTATTTTCTTGACAGTTGATTAACAAATTTCATTCATTTTTATTTAGTTTTTTCAAGTTTTTCATACCTGCAATATATTTCTAACATGCAGTAAGTAATCAAAATTAAAATGCTTTTTATTTTAAGGGGGTTCTAATGTTCTAAATTTGACTAAAAAACGTAAATAAAAGATGACTGAATGACCTTTTTAATATTTGGGCTCTGTAAGGGCAATTTTAAGCGCTATATATACTGTTTTCTGTAAAATACAAAAGATATTAATTCAGAGCTGACCGAGAATTTTTTGAAAAAGTGATTTTCCGGTAATTTCTCAATGAATTTCCTCGACATTTTCTAGGATACCGTCTATAGTAATTAAAATTGCCCTTACAGAGCCCAAATTTTGAAAAATCGATTCAATCATTTTTTATTTACGGTTTTTAGTGAAAATTTCGACCTTATCGGTCGAGCACTTTAGAACCCCCTTAACTGAATCAAATAAATTACGAAAAATCTACGTTATTTAACTCAGTATGAATGAATGATACAATACTTAAACTAAACAAACATTCTATTCTTATTAGTGTTATTTTTTATTTTATTTTTATTTATTATTTTTTTAACAAAAATTTATTATTTTATTAAATTAGACCTCGTTTGAACTTTAGGTTAAATGTTTAGGTTAAACACAGAATTATAAGGCGATATATTTCTTCTTTAATATTGAAATTCATGTTATTTTTTTATATGCGTTACAGAAGTTGGGAATTATGAAAAAATATTGAAAATTGTGCAGATTCGTTTGACTACAATTTCAACGTTCGGTTCTAAAAATGATCACTTGTTGATTAATTTAAAAAAAAATTATAGGTACAACGAAGACAAATTTATCGTAGACAAAATTTAATTAATTGCAATGGACAAATACATTAAAAATATTGTTTTCAGATTAGGTTATATTCATAGAAATGAACTAGTTGTTGTAAAATCTTTAACCTAAATTTAATGAAAAAATACTCTGATATAATTACATATTATAATTATCTCATTTGGTGGAACAGTACTATAATTTTACATTAACCCGTTTTATAACCTCTAAACATTAACTTTTCCTTTAATGAAATATATGTATATCTCATGGTTTTAAAGAGGAGTGGTATTGAATATCAAATTACGAAAACTAAAATAGCTGATTCAATACAGCGGTTCAAATATCAAAAAAATTTCATCAACGAGCCATTTGGGCAAATCAACATTCCAAACATTCGATATCAATGAAAATTGGTTCGAAAGTCAGAATTGCAAATTTCAAGTGGTTGATTTAAAATGGCGAACGTCAATAAGCCCATATAAATAGTCAATAAATTTCCCATACTTTTTTTTTAATTCTGCTAATTAGTTATTTTATCAACCCGCAATTATACATAAAAAATTGAATTATCGTCAGCTACCGTATTTAAATAATAATTTTGTAAAGAATTCCACATTTTTTACAAATATTCTTGTACAAAATAAGCTTATAAAAAAGTTTTCACGTCAAATTCAAAACGGTTCAGTACAAATATCTCAGATATAGTTTTTTGTAATCAATATCTTTCCGGGTTTTTTAGAATCTTATTTATTTTTACGTTGATTAATAAATCAGTATACAATTAACTTCAGATGCATCAGTTACGTATTTAATCTGCGAACATATTATTTCCTTGTGATTATCGACGAATCTATCAAGAATGAATAGTCGTTGTAACTTGATTGCTATGTTAATGTTATAAATGCAAATAACACTTTAATGGTTATTATAGACGCCTGTGTAGTTGTAGTTAATTATTTTTATTACGTGTTTAATGTGTCTATCGTGAATTCTATTACAGACATTGCAAAATTTCTTTAAAATATCAATTCTACCATCAATTTCGGAGGGAAAAAGTTATATGCAGCACTAATTTATATTTTGAATTTTAAAAATCATTAGAAACATATTATCTTTATAACAATGTTAAAAATATGCTAAGCATATATTGTTAAATTAATTATTTTTTATTAGCCCATTGAAAGCTAGATAAGTCTTCTCATTCAATAGAATGATTATTTTTTTAAATCTCGTGTTATCTTATCTGTATTTATATCGTATTTTTTTTACTTACTTACAAATCATTTTATCCTGGTACAAAATCTACCCAGTTTTGTATTACACTATCCACTTTCCCTGATACTTTAACAAGAGATTGAACGGAAACTAGCCAAAATCTGGACTTATTTTGTACTAGGATTACTTATATCAAAATTATGTTCATGGCAGTTTTTACAAACCTGTTACTCTTACTGATTATTTAATTTTTTCGTTAAAAATTAAACGAGAATTTAAATGACAAAACGTACATATATGTAAGAGGTAACGTAAATTGAAA
Source organism: Trichopria drosophilae (assembly GCA_030407085.1). Lineage (NCBI taxonomy): Eukaryota > Metazoa > Arthropoda > Insecta > Hymenoptera > Diapriidae > Trichopria > Trichopria drosophilae. The sequence continues at coordinate 68,459,095 of CM059583.1, forward strand.
TCAAAATATTCAACTAAGAATTGAATATTTAAATCGGCGATTTAAAATATTTCTCTATGAATATGCAAGACTTTAGACTTTATATAGTAATCTGTTCCTTATTTACATCTCACAATTTGTATCCAATAACGAGTTTACATATACCTATTTCATTTACTGTATCTTTCGATTTGCATTTTGATTTATAAATAAACATGATTTTATTTTCATTATTTCCTATTAGATATTTACGTTAAAAAGTAGCTCATTTACTATATAATCAGGATTGACCTAACTAAAAAGTAGATTATTTTTAATTATTTCACGTTTATTACCCAAAGACAGTTAAAGTTGTCGTCTTGGGGGGAAAATATTTTTTTCATAAAAATGAACATAATTAATTGGCTAGATGAGATTAGATTCGATATAATAATCTATATAAATTATGACGTGCGAAGATGTAATGTGTATTCTAATATTTTAATTTTTTCAAATGTTTCTATTCTGAAGTCAGGAACTCATCTAAAACAATTTAGAATAATTGACATTTCAAAAATAATGTTGACCCGACACGATAATAGTAATTGACATTTTTTACGATTTCTGACATTTTTGTTGTTAAGACAATTCAGGGCCGAACTGGAGATTTTCGGTGAACCAAGTTAACTTTACCGCACAATTTTGTTAAGATTCTTTGTCTGATCACCAAAATTACTCAAAATTCGTAAAAAAGTAATAGCTCTTTTTTAAAATAAATAGATATAATTTATCGTTGGCTTCGGAAATGTCAAAATATCATATGGTAAAGTGGTAGAGAATCTTTTTCTTGAACAAATACGCCATCATTCGTTAAAATCCATTCATTTTTAAAAAATTCTTAACAGCGGAGAAGGAGAAATTTGCACCAATAACAAAAGTGCCTTAACAAATCATTTTTGCACATTTCAATTTTTTTTCAAGAAGAATAATGCTTTCACTTTTCAACAATATTATTAATAATGAAAATTAAACTCTTGGAACGTTATTAAATATTTTTTGTCAACATATGATATTCTGGGGTCCAACTACCTTAATGCGCATTTATGAGAATTTTTCATTAAGTTTTCTCTACATACACTCTTTCAAGAATTTTACAAGACATATTTTCAAGAACCTACAAACGAAAATGTTTCCCCTTGCAGCATCAGAAAAATTTGATAATTTTAGAGAAAGTATGATGATGTTAAATCTCTTGTGGAACAATTAACGACTCAAGTTACCAATGGGTTTATCGATTGCCGTAATGATTTTAAAAGTTTGCAAAACTCAATTGATTCATTAAATGATAACATGAATCAAACAAATGATCGATTAATTACGGTTGAACACAAACTTCTTGACATCGAAGGGAGACTGGAAGTGGTAGAATTAAATAATAGTAAGGTTCAAACTACTGAATCGGAGGCATCCAGAAACTCTATCTACTCTGAAATATTGGATAGACAAATGAGAGCAAGTAATCTCATTTTTTACAATGTTCCGGAGTCAAGTAATGATCTATTGTATATGAAAAACACAATATTTTTGGCGTTGGATAATAATTTGAAGTTGGTTCGAGTTCGAAGAATGGGCAAACCTGTCGTTGGCAAAGCTCGACCATTAATTGTTACTGTTGGATCATCCCAGGAGGTCATATTATTCCTACGTGGAAAGCATTCTTTACCGGATGGTTCTCAACTTCAACGTGAGGAACTGAAGCGATTACGGGAGAAAGTTAAAGATTTTAATAATACTCATCCGAACGATCGGCAATGTATAAAATATGTCAATGGGATACCTACGATTGCGTCCGCTACTAGTACCACCAGGCCTTTAAACTAGGGAATAGGCTGCGTAAATCCAAGCTAAGTTTTTATTATCAAAATGTTCGCAGCCTGAGATCCAGAAGTTTTGATATTCAACGTAACTTGGGTCTTTTTATTAATTTGCCAGATATTATTGCCTTGTCAGAAACGTGGTTGAATGACAATGTTGACGACTGTGAGTTTTGCCTAGGAGGCTATGTAATTCACAGATCTGACAGATCATATGATATCTCTCAGACCACCCGGGGTGGTGGTGTTCTTTTGGCAGTGAGGAATCACCTACTATCTTCTCGGTGTGTTGGTGATTTCAATTCATCACTTAGCGAGCATCTATTTGTTGAAATAAAATCTTCATCTAAGAAATGGATTGTAGGTGTTTCATATTTCACTCCAAATCAGAATTCATCTGTATATGCAGACTTTGCTGCCCAAACTCAAGGATTATATTCTAATTATTCTGATCATGAGTGGATTATAGTTGGTGACTTCAACTTGCCGTTCGTAAATTGGCACGTATCATCTAATTTAGATTTTTCTACAATAAATTATGTGAAGCCTGAAAGACTTCACAGTGTTCACCATCTAATAGATATGTTTAGCTCTCTGGATGTCATGCAGTTCATACCTCCAATGTTGTCTAAAGGTTATTCGTTAGACTTATTTTTTTCCACTGTGGCGCCCACTGAACACAACGTTGATATCGACATCCTTATTGAGCCGGACAATCACCACCAATGTCACCATTTTCAATTCACCACGGAGCCGTTACACGTTATGGATCATTCGTCGAGAATCTACGATTTTTCAAAAGTGGACTATACTGTAGTTAATAGTGAACTGAAGTCCATAGACTGGGACAAAATTTTGGAAACCTGTGATTTAGATTTAAATGTTGATTCGTTTTATGAAAAGTTATATTATGTGTTTGATAAATTTATTCCTATGAAAAATGTTAAATCGCGAATTTTTCCGCGTTGGTATAACAATGAATTAATATCATTAATAAATAATAAGAAAGTTTGGCATAAATTATGGCGAGAGTCAAACAATTGGGATGCATATATACATTTTAAGCAACTTAGGGCTAAATGTATTAAGCTGTCACGCTCACTTTTTTCGCAATATATATCTCGTGTGCAAGCATATTCAAAGACAAATATTAAATCATTTTGGTCCTACATTAACAACATGAGAAGGAATAATGAATTGCCTTCGTCAATGTATTGCGGTGACATAATTGCCAATGATAGTCACTCTATTGCAGACCTTTTTGCTAAGCAATTTAGCTCAGTTTATTCCAAATTACATACATCGGTGACACTGTCTAGTACTTCATTGGCTCTTCTTTCTGATACGATTTCTAATGATTTCAAGGTCACATCAGATGATATAGTTAAGGCAGTTGCGAATATGAAGCCTAGTTTTGATTGTGGTCCTGATATGGTCCCATCGTGTTTTATTAAACAATATTTGCCCAATCTGATAAAACCATTGGTCAATTTATTTAATAAATCTTTGGTAAATGGTAAATTTCCCTCTAAGTGGAAGTTATCTTTCATTACTCCAATTTTTAAGAAAGGGGATAAACGCGATGTGACCAATTACAGACCAGTAGCCATAATCAGTATTATTCCTAAATTATTTGATAGTATTATGACATCTAAGCTAAGCACACTAATTATTAGTAACATATCTAGTCATCAGCACGGTTTTGTAAAAGGTCGCTCGATTACCTCTAATCTATTAATGTTCTCATCGTTTGTTAGTGAAGCACTCGAAAATGATAAACAGGTGGACTGCATTTATTTGGACTTTTCTAGGGCGTTTGATAGTGTGAACCACAGTTTACTTATATCTAAACTTATTTCTATGGGAGTGTCTCCGCAGTTCGTTGCTTGGATTGAGTCATATCTATATGACAGACATCAGATTGTCCGCATCAAGGGGACAATATCTTCAGCATTCAAAACTCCTTCCGGTGTGCCACAAGGGTCTCATTTAGGCCCGTTACTATTTTTAATTTTTATAAACGATATTGTAGATTTTATTTCTAGTTCTCATTGTCTCCTATATGCTGACGATCTGAAGTTATATCGTGTTATTGATTCTCCCTTGTCAGCTTCATCCATGCAGCGTGACTTGTGTGGTATTTCCTCGTGGTGTCATATTAATGGTTTACAGTTAAATGCCTCAAAGTCAACATTTATGCACTTTACTAAATCTAATAATCCAGTGCAATTTCAGTATCAGATTGATGGGATCGATTTAGTTCGTTCTGTGACGATTAGAGACTTAGGTGTCACTTTTGATAGTTCTTTAACTTTTTCGAATCATTTAGAATATGTTATAAAAGTAGCCAACAGAAGTTTAGGCTTTCTTTTTAGATCAACGAAGCTTTTCACTGACTGTCAGGCTATAATTCACATTTTCAAAAGTATAGTTCTTCTTCATTGTATATATGCATCAGAAATTTGGCGCCCTTATTTGAAATACAACATTGGTAGATTGGAAGCGATCCAGAGGAAGTTTTTAAGTATTCTATCGCATAAAACTGATACTCCTATGCATCGGTTCTCACACGAATATGGACCTATTTCTAAAATGCTTGATTTGCGCACGATACAATCAATTCATGAGTTCAGAGATTCCCTTTTTGTCTATAAGGTTATGTCTGACTCTTATAACGCTCAAGAAATTACCAATTTATTCTCTCTTCGGACAGTACGCTATGCATATCGTATACATCGCCCACTTTCTGAGGTTCAATGTAAATCGAGCAGATTTTATTTCTCTACAATAAATAGAATCACTCGTCTGTGGAATAATCTGCCTGAGGAATAAGATCTGCTCGATCTTTATCACTTTTTATACTTAGATGTAAGACTTATAAGTGTGAATATTATGTATGAATGTAGGATTGTATCAAGAGACCATTATTATTATTTTCTTTTTTGTACCAAGGGCATTTATGTCCGTTAATATATTAATAAATAAATAAATAAATAATTTTTATGAGAAAATATCTTTCAGTGTCTTAATTAATATTTTTTGTCCGATGCTTACTTTTTCTACTTCGTTTAAACTTAACCGCAGATCTTAATGAAAAATCTTACGTAAATTCGAGTCGCGATTTTCGATAATAATAACCGTACGATCTCGGTTTTTAATAATTGATCGAAGGGACGTTGACGAAGCCGCACCGCGGAATAACGGCCGTGTGAACTCTGGCACTTTTGCCGGTCCGGCAGATAAATCGCGTCGATTAGCGATTACGAGCGGCCAAAGGGGATCGACACGCTCGTAGATCGCGTTCGCGCAAACCGAAGCATATGCAATCCTCCCCGAGGCGCCCCCTTTCGACGCCAATAAATTTTTATGTTCGATTCGCTCCTCCTTACATAAAAATACCGTACCTCGGGTCTTCCTCCTAAGGTTCGAACGGGATTGCGTGCCTTGTCTTCCGATTCAACATGCAACGGATCAATAAACGAATCTCTGCTGCAATTTTAAAAAAAATCTTTCTTATCCTTTCTTTGGTGTCTTAATCAACTTTGTATCGATGAAATAAATGGCAATTCCAAGAACAATTTATTGCAGCAGTGAAAATTTGGCCTCACTAAAAATCAAAGAATTTGCACATTACTTCAAGAAATGTAAAATTACTTGCCTCTTCAATGACTTGTAACGGACAGATTCGCCAGGAGCGCCTAAACAATGCAAGCGTGTGTGCGTGAGCGTGAGACGCGTGTGAGCGTCGCGTAACGAGGCGGGGCCTCAGTGTATAAATTGGAGGGAAATTTCCGAATTTTGGACAGTCGTCGCCAGGCCGTCTTTACAGTCTGTCGATCGGCTCGAGCACGCGCTCCGATTCCCCGGCTACGTAAGTATCCGTGGGCGGGTAGAGTTAAGTGTATCTAGCTTCAACTTGCAGCGGCACTCAGGTCAGCGCGCCTAGTGTCCCTGTCAAGGTCGGGTAGGCAGGTTCCCCAGAAATTGGATGTAATATATGCTTTTTTCTCCTCACAGGTGGAGTGATCAGAACCATTAAAGAGCTCATAATAAGAGACGCAGTCTCACAGTATTATATATATATATACAGGGTGATCCAAAAGTCCCGGAACAGCAAAATATTTCAGCAGGAGTGCATTTTCGAGGAAAATGTTTCAGACAAAAGTTTCAGGATTTTTCCCTGGCTATTTAATTGCGATATTGAATTTGACCTTGAACATGACCTTGAAGGTTATTTCAAGGTCAAGTTAATTTTTTTAAATGGGAACCCCTATTTTTTTTCATGGATTCTGAAAGAGCGGGAAATTCTACGTCCGAGTATGATATGATCGATTTTTCCGGCAAGGTCATTTCAAGGTGAAACTTAAAACTCCCGTAACGGCGAAATATCTCAGAGGGTGTGCATTTCTTTGGAAATTGTTTCAGACAAAAGTTTAAGGATTTTTCCTGGGATATTTAATGGTAGCACAGAATTTGACCTTGAACATGACCTTGAAGGTTATTTCAAGGTCAAGTTTGTTTTTTTTTAATGGAAACTGCTATTTTTTTTTCACGGATTCGGAGAGAGCACAAAATTTTACGTCCAAATATGCTATGGCCGTTTTTTTCGGCAATGTCATTTCAAGGCCAAACTTAAAACTCCCGGAACAGCGAATTAACTCAGCAAGAGGCACCATTGAATTTAACCTTGAAAATTACCTTGAGGCTTATTCTAAGCTCAAGACTATTTTTTTTTAATTGGAACCCCGTTTTATTTTCGTAATGTTTCCAGAGTTTCCAGAGTGCAATGCATTATCATTGTCCCCGGATAAAAATATACATTTTTTTTTTACATCCGATACGTTTATAAATACCGTATGTATGGGTAACATTTTTACATTGTTTCCAATGCTACCGCCGGCTTTAGCATTACCCAAGATGTACCGCGTGGAGGTAGCACGGTCGGGTTTACACCTCTTCGGGGTGCTTTGTGCAGGTGGTTCCCCTCGCCGTCACCTGTGCGTGTGCGTGTGCGTGTGCGTGTGCGTGTGCGTGTGCGTGTGCGTGTGTGTGTGTGTGGGTGTCCCCAGACAGTTAAGGCAAGATGGGTATACTAAGATTTTGATGAAATTATGTATCTTACTAAAGCTTATGCTCAAAGTGATTGCCATGCACTTCTTGGCAATATCCCAAGCGATTATAAAAAGTCGATACGACTTTTTTAATCATATCTGGTTCTATAGCCGCGATCTCATCCCGTATTCGTTGTTTTACTTCCTCAATATTCACCGGTTTCGTTCGATACACTCTATCTTTGAGATAACCCCATAGAAAATAGTCAAGGGGCGTAAGATCCGGAGATCTTGGTGGCCATTCCATTACACCCCTTCGACCTATCCACCGTTCTGCGAATACATCACTCAAATAATTGCGAACATCTGTTGCATAATGGGGTGCTGCACCATCTTGCTGAAACCAAGTCTGATCGAAATCCTCGCCTACAATAACCTGAATAGCAGGGATGATGTCGTCCCTCAACATATCGTGGTATTTTTGACCAGTCAGGGTACCCTCGATGAAGAAGGGCCCAACTACCGCATTGTTTATAATACCTGCCCATACGTTTACTTTTTCAGGATATTGAGTAGAACGACTATCGACCATCCAATTAGGATTGGTTTCACTCCAATAAGACATGTTATGTCTATTGATTGCCCCATTTAAGAAGAATGTAGCTTCATCAGAAAATACGATGCGATTCAAGAAACCGGCATCAGCATCTATTCGATTCATCATTAATTCCGCAAACTGTAGGCTTCTATCAGGATCGTCTTCATTCAATTGTTGTACGAGTCTAACTTTGTATGGGTGAAATTTTAAGTTTTTAGTTAAGATCCGTTGTACTGTACCGTAACATAAGTCGTGCTGCTGTTTAACTTTCCTGATGGAAGTATGAGGATCTTCCGTTATTGACAGCGCGACATTCAACTCATTTTCTTCAGTTGATGCTGTTACTGGACGACCTGCTCTTGGGAGATCCTTCACAGTACCGTGAACTTCAAAACGATTTATTGTTCTGCAAACAGTAGATTTAGAAATCGGTTCTCGTCCCTCTCTAAATGATGCGTTAAATAAGGTTCGCACATTCTCTAAAGATCGCTGGTTATCACCCCAGCCTCTCATCATGAGAATGGTTATTCTTTCTCGTTCACTTAGCGCAGCCATTGCTCTTTGTACGAAATATACGTATGTATTTTGTTACTGAAATGATGCTTAATACGTTTAGATAGGAAAGGCGTTTAGATAGGAAATCCATGTATCTCACAAAACGATAAAGTTAAGACCAAAATGTAACCTTATAAGACTGTACACGTATGTATAAATTCGATGTGAATGTATGTTGTTTATTTACTTCGCTGGTGACTCGTGCTCTCTGTCGCTGTTCGCGCGCCCAAGTTCACTTTGCACAAGTGTTGCGTAAGATGTATGTATACACTTTTTTTAAACAGTTTATTATTCTCTTTACAAAATTAGAGGACAAGCGAGGGACAGGAACTGATTCCTAAATCGACTTTTGGCAGAACAATAAATTGTTTCGAAGTTTACGGCACTGTAAAGGATCTCCCTAGAGCAGATCGTCCAGTAATAGCATCGACTGAACAAAATGAATTTAACCACTCTCAATACCGGAAGATCCTCATAACTTCGTTAAGAAAATGAAACGGGGTTCCAATTAACAAAAAAAATAATCTTGACCTGAGAATAATCTTGAAGGTAATTTTCAAGGTCAAATTTTATGCTAGCATTAAATATCCCGGAAAAAATCCTGAAACTTTTGTCTGAAACATTTTACCCGAAAATGACCTCTTGCTGAGTTAATTCGCTGTTCCGGGAGTTTTAAGTTTGGCCTTGAAATGACATTGCCGAAAAAAACGGCCATAGCATATTCGGACGTAAAATTTTGTGCTCTTTCCGAATCCGTGAAAAAAAATCGGGGTTCCCATTTAAAAAAATTAACTTGACCTTGAAATAACCTTCAAGGTCATGTTCAAGGTCAAATTCAATATCGCCATTAAATAGCCAGGGAAAAATCCTTAAACTTTTGTCTAAAACATTTTTCCCGAAAATGCACTCCCGCTAAGATATTTTGCTGTTCCGGGACTTTTGGATCACCCTGTATATATATACAGGGTGTCCGAAAAGTATGGAAACACTCAAATATCTCGGAAAATCGACATCGAATCGAAAAAGTAAAAATACACGTATTCAATGGTTTCAAGAGAGCTATCCAGTGACACCTAACACAACCCCCCACCCCCACCCGCTGGGGGTGATAGAGGGGGTAACTTAAAAATTTTAAATGGGAACCCCCAATTTTTATTGCAGATTTTGCTTCCTCAGAAAAAGTTACGTAAATTTTGCCTACCATTATAATTGTTTTTGTTGACAGATGGCGCTGTAATCAACGAAATTAAAAAATTATTCTAAAAAGTTTTAAAAATCTCGCGAAAAACACAACGGATCAAAAAAGTAAAAACACACGTATTCAATGGTTTCAAGAGAGCTATCCAGTGACACCTAACACAACCCCCCACCCCCACCCGCTGGGGGTGATAGAGGGGGTAACTTCAAAATTTTAAATGGGAACCCCCAATTTTTATTGCAGATTTTGCTTCCTCAGAAAAAGTTACGTAAATTTTGCCTACCATTATAATTGTTTTTGTTGACAGATGGCGCTGTAATCAACGAAATTAAAAAATTATTCTAAAAAGTTTTAAAAATCTCGCGAAAAACACAACGGATCAAAAAAGTAAAAACACACGTATTTAATGGTTTCAAGAGAGCTATCCAGTGACACCTAACACGACCCCCCACCCCCACAGGCTGGGGGTGATGGAGGGGGAAACTTAAAAATTTTAAATGGGAACTCCCAAATTTTATTGCAGATTTCTCTTCTTCAGAAAAAGTTACGTAAATTTTACCTATTATAATTATTTTTGTTAACAGATGGAGCTGCAATCTGCGAAATTAAAAAATTACTAAAAAATATTTAACTTGACGTACATGGAATAGCATACCACGTTTTCAGAATTTTAAATAACGTCTTTTGCCTTTAAATATTTCTAGTTTACCGATTCTCACCGCGAGGAGGTAGACGATTTTGAGAATCTTCTGTTTTACTTTTTTTTTTATTTGATTTCTGTTTTTTACCTTTTTTTTATTCTTCACTATTAAATTTTTTTATGTTTTTTTTTAATGTATTTGCTTACCTTTTCTTCCAGATATTAAAATTCTTTATTCGCTCCCCCCTTGTAATTGTGCATACAAAGTTTTTGACAGAAAAATGAAGAATCGACATCCTTATTCTACGAGGAAGTGAATGTCGTGTATCCGAATAGCGTAAATGGTGACCAAATCCGCATATGGTGTTATGGCTTTCTTGCATGACTGTGATTTTGTATACTTGTGTGAAAGTACTGTAGGTATCGCTTGCGGAAACCCATTGCATACACTCGGTCGATTTTTTCAACTGCCAGTGTTACAGAGAAAGTAGTCAATAATCGAACATCGTCAGCGTCCAAATCAAAACAGCACGTCTTAGTATTAGTTAAGCTCTATTGTTTGAATGAGTCAAGGTCTCGGTTATTTTTCAGCTTTGTGAAAATTACACATGCGAGCGTCACTCTTGTCGAAAACTTGGTCAAATTCGTACCGCAAAAAATCGCAATTCTCTTCGTTCTCGCTATTTGATACTTAATGTAATGTTTCTCTAACATTTGAATTTCTTCTAATTTTTTATATTTCTTTTATTTCTTCATTCTTTGCTTCATATTTCTTCCATTTCGATACATTCTGTATTCTGCCTCCTGTTGTAATTTGGCATACTATGTCTTTGACACAAAAAGAAAGGATCGAAATCCTTATTCTGCGAGGATGCGGCGATAAAAAAAGAACATACGAACAAGTCGTCCGCCAATTTAATGATACCCATCCTGATCGTCTACCTATTTGCAAATCAACTGTTTGTAAGACTGTTTCTCGGTTTCAAGATACTGGCTCTGTCAATGATCGACCAAAATCAGGAAGACCAAAAACGTCCACGAACGAAGACAACAGTTTAGCGGTCTGTGCAAGTGTCGTTGAGGACGTCCATACTTCGGTAAGAAAGATTGCGCAAGCCACTGGTATCGGCAAATCGTCTGTCCATGAAATATTAAAAGCAAATAAGTTCCATCCATATAAAATAAAATATGTACAAGAACTTTCGGAAGATGACTTCGATCGGAGATTAGAATTTTGTGAGGAAATGATGAGACGTTGTGACGAAAATGAATTATTTCCTTTCTGGATATGCTTCTCTGATGAAGCTACGTTTCAGTTGAGTGGAGAAGTTAATAGGCACAACCTACGATATTGGTCGGACGAAAATCCTCATTGGATGAGAGATACTCACACACAACATCCACAGAAAATCAATGTTTGGGCTGGCATTTTGTGCAATCAAATTGTTGGGCCTTTCTTCGTTGAAGAGAATTTCACGGCTGAAAGGTACTGTAATTTGTTAAATAACCAGATTATACCGGCAATACGAAATATTGCTGGTATAGCGTTTGATAATGTCTGGTTTCAACAGGATGGAGCTCCTTGTCATTTTGGTTTGATTGTACGCAATCTATTAAATAATATTTTCCCCCGACGTTGGATTGGTAGGAGGGGTTCGATCGAGTGGCCACCGAGGTCACCTGATCTAACTCCTCTGGACTATTTTTACTGGGGTTTCTTGAAGAACAAGGTCTACGAAACGAAACCAAAAGACATTGATGAGTTGAAAGAAAAAATAATTCAAGGTTCTAATACAGTATCTCAAGAAATGCTGCAAAAAGTTTATGATAACTTCTATGCACGATTGGGATATTGTCAAGTTGCTGAAGGACTTCAATTCGAACATCTTATAAATTAGTGGGCATAGACATGTTAAAAATCCAGTAAAGAAAATAGAAGCGAAGGAAAATTTAAACTTTAAAATAGAAAAAAAATTAAAAAAATAAAAAAAAAACAAATAAAAGGTAAAAACAAAAAAAAAAATATACAAAAATAAAAAAAAAAGATTCTCAAAATCGTCTACCTCCTCGCGGTAAGAATCGGTGAACTTTGAAATATTTAAAGGCAAAAGACGTCATTTAAAATTTTGGAAACGTGGTCCGCTATTCCAGGTACGTGGTTCGCTGATTGCAGCTCCATCTGTTAACAAAAATAATTATAATAGGTAAAATTTACGTAACTTTTTCTGAAGAAGAGAAATCTGCAATAAAATTTGGGAGTTCCCATTTAAAATTTAAAATTTAAAATTTAAAGTTTCCCCCTCCATCACCCCCAGCCTGTGGGGGTGGGGGGTCGTGTTAGGTGTCACTGGATAGCTCTCTTGAAACCATTAAATACGTGTGTTTTTACTTTTTTGATCCGTTGTGTTTTTCGCGAGATTTTTAAAACTTTTTAGAATAATTTTTTAATTTCGTTGATTACAGCGCCATCTGTCAACAAAAACAATTATAATGGTAGGCAAAATTTACGTAACTTTTTCTGAGGAAGCAAAATCTGCAATAAAAATTGGGGGTTCCCATTTAAAATTTTGAAGTTACCCCCTCTATCACCCCCAGCGGGTGGGGGTGGGGGGTTGTGTTAGGTGTCACTGGATAGCTCTCTTGAAACCATTGAATACGTGTATTTTTACTTTTACGATTCGATGTCGATTTTCCGAGATATTTGAGTGTTTCCATACTTTTCGGACACCCTGTATATATATATATGCAGCTGTATGCAAAATTATAAAAAGAGGAATCTCTAATAAACATATTCTTTGATACCTACAATCTGTCTCTCGAGTCCACTTATTTACCTAACCTACACGTTTCAGACTAAACCTTAATTTCCATTTGTTTCGATGGTTCAGAGAGAAAATCATTTCTTAACCCATTAACGCCGGAAAGGAAACTTTTTGCGCTTCAATTTCAATTAAGTATTTCGTATAAAAATAGAATATCAACCAAATTGAAAGGTATCTTACTGTTTTCAAGGTTGCTCATTTCAAAGGCATCATCAAAATTGTGCTATCATAATTACAAAATTAAATATAGCGATTTAAATGGAAAAAAACGGAAGAAATCGGTTATATTTAATTGATTAAAACGTTTTTTTCTCATCAAAAGAGTATTTTCGGTCATAAAATTCCTTCACTAAAGCTGAAGAAAAAAGTTGTAATATTCAGATATATTTTTAAAATATTAACAAAATAACATCGTGATCACAAAATAACGATGGCAGTGAATATTTTCTTTTTAAAACTTAACAAATTTTTTTCATGAAAACTATAAACTTTAGACAACATTTTCTAAGAATAAAAATGTCTTAGAATGTATCAAAGAGCATGCCCAAATTTTTTCAGAATGTATTGATATCATTTTTTATTTTTTAAATTTTTGAAAAAAAAAGAATCTTTTAAAAAAGTCGTTTAAAAAACCTAAAAATAGTTTACTGTGTTCTTTGACAAATTCGAAGATATTTTTGTTCCAAGGAGTTTTTTTCTAGTCTATAGTTTTCGATAAAATAAATTATTATTCTTGAAATCTAGAAATGATTAATAATTTTTTATCTCAAAAACTATCAACTTTAAATATAATTAGTCAAATATTACTCCCAATTTTTAACAGATTTTTTAAATTAATTTTTTCAACATTTCGATTTTCTTAATTTTGAAAAATAACAAATTGTATCAATACATTTTGAAAAAAAATTGAGAATATTCTTTGACACATTCTAAGAATTGTTTGTTCTTAGAACATTTTTTTAGAGTTTGCAGTTTTCATGAAAAAAATTTGTTAAATTTTAAAAAGAAAAATCTCACTTCGGATACCACTTTGTGATCATGATGTTAGTTTTTAATATTAAAAAAAATATATTTTAATATTACAACTATTTTCTACGCCTTTAGTGAAGGAATTTTGTGCTAGCAAATACTCTTTCGATGAGAAAAAAATGTTTTATAAAAAAGTATACGCGATTTTTTTTATATTTAAATCGCTATATTTAATTTTGTAGTTTAGATAGCTTGATATTGACAATACCATTGAAATCAGCGATCTTGGAAATAGCATGACACATAAATTTCAATTTTTTTTAACATTAATTTTCATACGAAATACTTGATTGAAATTTAAGTGGGGAATTTGTCCTTCCTGGCGTAAATGGGTTAATGATATTATACAGTTTACATATTTACTGTTTTTAAGGTGAAGAGATAAAATACACGGATTGATGGTATGATAAATTAACACTACAAAATCGAAATTCAATCGACGGAATTCCTTTTTCAATATTTTGATTTCTCATACGTAATTCGAATTCATAAGTAAAAAATACTATAAAAATTAAATAAAATAAGAAACTTCTCTATTTATCTTATTTATATATATTTGTGATAATGAAACGATGCATCGTGGGTAGGTTTTTAACAAATTAAATACGGCTTATGCCCTGCTAATGAAAAATCTATAATTTCTTATTTGTAATAATTATAGTGAAATTTTTATATTGACCTTCATCTTAAAAATACTATTAAAAATTTATAATTAAAAGAAATAATACGTCAATTAAGAGAGTCAATAATTTGGAAACTAATAATGCGTGCATTTTGGTAATGGCATCAACTTTTGCATCGAGACGGGCATAATACAGGCACGCGACGAGCTCGGTGATTCTGACAGGTCATAGTTGCATCCGATAATGTGATTTTCTAGGATGAATATGGTTGCGAAAACAGAATTTGCTTTCACATCTCCGACCGCGGTTACTCGAATATTTAAAATTGGAAAATGGCTCCAACATAATAAGGGGTTTACTTTTGGCTTACTTTTTCATAACGAATTGATGGTTAATAACCTAATATTCGGATTCATATTTTTTTCTGGTTGGTGCAAAGAACATTTATCAACAATTTGCGCGGATAACTTTTTCAGTTCGCATTTTCTCAGAGATGACACGAAAACCCTAAATTGTGAGTTTTGTAACTAACCTCATTATATTTGCTGTTATATAATGAGATTGCTGCCATTATAATACGTTATGCTGTTTCAGTAACCTTTAACACAAACACACGGAAAGGAAGAAACACGACTGAGTCCTGTCTACGCAGCACTGGTTACTGCGTGGCCAGTTCGCAAATACTTTTTATTTCAACTCGCTATAACACGGTCAATTTTAAGAATTTTGAAACGAATAAAAAATGAAATTGTTCATTATAGTTTCCCAGATCTAGTGCAGAAAGAAAAAATGATATATCTTAATGAATAAAAAAGTTATTAATTTTTTAATGCAGAACTGCGAAATTTGTGTTTTTATACATTCAGGCGCTTCGTTTATCGAGCGAATTTCAAGCATCCGAAAACTTTCAGCGAGAAAGTTGTTCATTAAGGTATGAACAAATTTTTTGGAAAGTTTCATCTCCATTGCATTAATAGTTTAAAAGTAATGAATGTTTAATGTTGGTTGTGGCCTTGCGCGCATCGCCGTGGAACACATGACGCGCTGGCCGTCGGCCGCTACCTATTTTAAACATTCATTCATTTTAAAACTATTAATGAAATTGAGATGAAACTTTCCAGAAAATTTGTTCATACCTTAATGAACAACTTTCTCGCTGAAAGTTTTTGGATGCTTGAAATTCGCTCGATAAACGAAGCGCCTGAATGTATAAAAACACAAATTTCTCAGTTCTGCATTAAAAAATTAATAACTTTTTTATTCATTAAGATATATCATTTTTTTCTTTCTGCGCTAGATCTGGGAAACTGTAATGAACAATTTCATTTTTTATTCGTTTCAAAATTCTCAAAATTGACCGAGTTCTAGCGAGTTGAAATAAAAAGTATTTGCGAACTGGCCACGCAGTAACCAGTGCTGCGTAGACAGGACTCGGTCGTGTTTCTTCCTTTCCGTGCAGAGAAGAGATTAAGTTTATCCTATTGAACCCGTTTAGGAAAATGCTGTAACTAAATTCGATTTAAATACAATAAATTACTAACTTAATGTAAGTAAGTGAATCATTTATATTTTTTGATGTACTGAAAAAGAACAGCAATGAAATTTGTCTAAAGACTAATTTCTGATGAGCAAAATTTTATTATAATAATCTCTTAATCTATGCTTGTAATGGGAATTATACGAAACTTCTCTACTAGTTTGGGAAATTCTACGAAGTATATAGTCCGTCCAAAATTACCAATTCTATTTAGTAAATCTTACTCACGTCTAAGTAGTATCTACTACGCTCTTCTCTCCAATCAGTAATCGTATTTTGAACACAAAGACTAATTTATGCCACCTAATAAAACGCAGAATAATAAAGACTTATTATTGACTTAGTAGATCTTTTTTATCAGTATCCTACATTTCTTTGAGGTTTGAAACGAACTAATTTGGAGTTATTAATGATCTGTTTTGTTACTTATTTTAAACTTATCATTGACATAACAATATCTTATCTACGGAAGACTTCTGATAACTTAATGTAACAGAACCAAGCTGCGTTTTATTTTGTAGGGAAGGATTAACCAAAAAAAATTATTACATTGTGAAAACAAAGCCGTTTTCACGATTGTTTTTTAAATAATGAAATGTTACAAACTATATTAAGTTTGTTCCATTTAGCGAAGATGTAGGGAATGATTTTACTAAATTCGAACCGTGTCAATTAAAGTAATAAAATCAGTTAATTATTAACAATTGTTATTATATGTTATAAAGATACTGACAATAATAAACAACAGTTATTAATTCAACAAAAGTTACCTAAATTTTATTTCATAAATTTCGTAGCAAAGACATTTGCTTTTCACCCCACTCCAATTTTTTTATCACCACTCTCATTTTCATCGAATAGAAAATCATGTAATAAATTTCTTCTAATAATCCCGTTTCAATAAAATCGAAAGTATCGTCTATCTACTTTTGAGGGAAATTGATTTTGTTACTCTCAATGGAGAAATGCTTGGTTCACGCATAATAGCTATCGGCTTGGAACGTTGCTGAGTTCGATAATTAATTAATTAACAACTCTACTGAAACCTTAATCAATAGCATCGTTCGACTTTCGGATATTAACGGCAATCGACTAATGAACGATTATCTTGAGTTAGAGGACCGTTATGCATGCAGAGCTCATCATGGCGGTCTTTAATAAACGCGTTGCGTAATAAGCGCTATTTGCGCCCGACGACCTCGTACCGAATTGAAACGACTCCTTGCTAATTACCAGATACCGATAATCATTACCCCTTGACAATTATTGCCCCAACTCAAGTGCGTTGCCGCGATACTCCATACCGGAGATTCAATTTTCACTCCTCACTTTTGAGATATTTTGATGCTGCACGAGAAGCGCCTTTTAACTCTTACAGCCACAAAATTTTACTCGATAGCCGTGAAATTGTTTCGTAATATCCTCAGTAAAATTGTTTTTGCCACGCAGTTGTATGCAATATGAAATTAAATCTTAATTTCCTACAAAACTTTGTTGTAATTTTATTAACAAAATAACATATTTAAATAAATATTTACACTTAGAATATTTTGAAATCTAAGATGAAGAACTACAAGCGGAATAATTTTCCAGCAGTTTTATATAAACCTGAGATAAAAACGTACACTTATGTAAGTAAACATAAACGTTGAGCACCGACGAGACGGTAACAACTTTTTCTGCCTCTCAATTCATCAATCTCAACTCATTGCTGTGATTTTTGCATGCATTTTAAATTCAAAATTATATTTTTATACCCGACGGTTTAACTACCTGACAGATATTATTTTCGCATTCGTTTGCTTATCTATGCCATGTGAGATAAGTTTGTATTAATGCAAATATCGTAGAGTTATATAAACACAATTTTAGAATTTACTATACGAGAATATCGTATAAATGTAGAATCCTTCATAACAAACGACTTCAAAACCTTACTATCTGTAAATTGTGTGTATTTTTTCCATCAAAAGAAATTATGATAATTGCGAAAAAAGATAATTCCGATAATTACGAAATTGATATAATTGCATTAATTATCCTGCTTTCCGAGAAATAATAAAGATTACCTTTGAAAATTAAATATAAAACACCACTGAATAATAATGAAAATGATTTTTTTAACTAGGTTTTTAATTAGGTTTACAATTTTTATATTAACTGTTAATAATCAATTTATTATTAGTTTAATTTGGATAAAATTACTTTCGTTTCATGTAAATAATATATTTCTCAATTAGTGAGTTAAAATTATTAGTCGAACAAAGCTTTGCAGAAAATACTATTTCTACGCGTTTGTTTATTTTCCATACGTTTGTTTTTTATTTACATTTTATTTTATGACATAACAATTCCACAACGAGAGAAGTGTTGCGTATTTTTTCAGCTTGTATCGTAGTTGGACGTTTCGTATTCGAATTTAATTATAAATAAACACGATTGAGACTTGGCCTCTGGAACGTATATTTTGAAAATTACGAAATAATGAAAGCCATTGCAAGTGAATTTCTAAGTTTTAATATTTTTGCAAGGAATATCATTTACCGATGATAAATTTATTTAATAAGTTAAGAAATTTTATCAGGAATTGAATCATCTGTTTTCTGTACTTCATCCTTGGTGACGTTATGTGTTTATTTACTCTGTCAGTGATATTAACTTTATTCTCGGGTAAATACACTTAAATCTTGTCAAGACGTTAACTTTCTCCTCTTCCAGAATCGTGATTAAATTAACATACTTGAAAGGATTAGCATATTTGGTTTTAATTGTATTTATTCCGTGTATTTGGTACAGTTTCCACTTCAGGCATGGTGCATAACTGTTGTAAATTATCTGATGAAAAAGACCGCTCAGAAATACGTTTTATTTCAAGCAAGAGGAATAACTGAACCTCTCAAGTTGAGTGTATTCGCACACTTCACGAAAGTAAATTTTTCAACCAGTTCGAGTAGCCTTTGCCATTCAATTAAAGCGAAAATGTATTGCACAAAGGGAACTAGACATTTTCCATCTTTCGATGGATAACGAATTTCGGCTCACTTATTACAGTGTAAATCGCAACAAAAAAATTTAAATATTTTCCAATTACTTTCTGTTTTAGGGTCAAAAATTCACCGATTAACTGAAAATTAACCCTTTAGACTTACCTTCAGAGTTTTTATTAACACCAAGTGATATAAACTGACGAAAAATATTAGGAAATCACTTCTTATGTTTTTAATGGTTCTCATTCCTGTAGTGGTGGTAATCATTTTATATAATGAAATTTAAGCTTAGAAAAATTAAAAATTATTTTAAAAAAACACGTAATTTCTTGATTTATTTTCTCTTAAATGAAGTGTCGTTCCTTTTACATTCTTTTATATTTTAACACTTATCAAGATCAATTTAACCTTTTAACGTCTAAATGAGCACAATTAGCGCATGAAATTAAGCCACGTTACATTTAAACAAGAGACGTGCTTAAGAAATGGAAACTCACGTCAAAAAATGTCGTTTAACACTTTTTTTTATATGAAATCTAAACAAAAAAATCTGATTTTTGAACTACATTTTGTTAATGCAATTTTTACTAATACGCCGGCTTCTGGTCACCGCAAAACGTATCGAAAATGTGTTTCTGATTTTGTTGTGAAATGTACGTTCACATATTTTTATTTTTGTCGATTTTGATTTTTCAGTGGTTCCAGAAAGGAGAATTTTTGGCTTTTTTCGAAAAAAAATTAGGTGTTTTTGGGTACGTTGAAGCTGACATTTTTATATCTATAATAAGTAAAATTGCGCTAACTTCCACGTTTTATAAAAAATCAAGAGAAATTGCAATCTATAATTGACTGCATATGAATATCCAACCAATATTACAACATCCAAAATGGGCTATAGATCATAACAACAAATGAGATGTGTGAATCTTTGTATATCTGAAGGAAAAATGTTTCGACTTAAAATACTTCCAGAGTTGTTGTGTAGTATTTTGATAATTTATAAAATACAATACCAAATATTTAAAAAAGAACATTCATGTTAAGACAATATTATCTATGCATTAAAAACTAGAATTTTATAGAGAAGCCTACAAACTCAAAGATGTGGAAAATTCCTCATCTTAAAAAAAATGTTTGGCACTCTGGTTACTCTATGTATTTAAAGTAAAACAATCGAGAACCCGTAAAAGCATGGTTTCATCATTTTATTTAAAAATTGTATCTATGTTAAATGGTTGAAATAAATAACGGTGCATCAAGCTGCGCACAAAATTTCAATAACAATATATTTTTTAAAAACTGAACACAATTTCTTTCAGGAACTTAAAAGACACTTTTTCTAATGAAATAAAAGTGTCTTAGAATAACTCTAAATTTCTTTCAGAATTTCACGATAATATACTTTGAAAAACGAAAAATCAATGGAAATTAGATGCATAATTAACAAGTTTCTGACTTTGCATAGTATATATTTATGTTATGCTCGGTCATAGAGATCAGGATCTAGTTATATTTTAGCCATATTAAAGGATATGCAGTGAACAACATTTTATTTTACGTAAAATTAAACAGGAAACCACTTTTTTTCTCATTTCAACCAACACCGCTGAAAAGAGTGCTTGAAAACGTAAGAGACAATGATTCCCGACTATTTTATCCGTTACCTTCATTGTATGGTGACACTGAATACTTAAAGGCCGAAATCGCATTAAGGAGCTGGCTTCAGATAATTTACTAACATGAATTTGTCGTATGGAGAGCTACAAAAATTAACTGCGCTTATTGACTAATATAAACGTTCAAAATCTTTATTGAATATCAATCGTTAATAAAATTATTTAAATACTGTTCATATTTTGAAAAGCATCAAAGTTAATATACCTGAAGAAAAAATTAAAAAGCCTTCAAAATTGAAATTCCTCATTAAATAGTAAATAAATAGTCCATGTTTTATCCATAAAAATTAACGCAATTATTAGATATAATTAATATTGACATACACATTTGGCATATAAAACTACCATTAACTACAACTAATGCTCAACTATTTCCGATTTAAAAAAAAAGAAGAAGACATTGGAAAGTAATATATATTGAAATGTGACGTTGAATCATTCATAGCGTTGCCATTCATCGCTGCCAATATTGAGAATCAAGGAACGGATGAATCGTAAACTATCCCTACTTCTCGCCTAATGGTTTACATGGAAATCGATAAGGAAACATATTTCATATTGGGAATTATGGAAGGGGTAACGTTTCGTTCGGGCACCCTCTTTCATCGTGTAATGCCCAAGAGATTGACTTTTTAGACGTGTACTGTCGGCCAGTATTGGGGACGCGGAGCGTATAATGACGGCCGTCGCATAAATATCCGGTTTCGTTATCCGAAAGACGCAAAACAGCGGCAGCAGCGACGATTTTTCTTCGCTCGAGTTGCATAAGAAGAGCGCTCGTCGGTCCCGCGGGGAATAAAAGGAAAACTGCCAGCAAGGGGGGCGCATCAATCGATTTATACTCCGAGTGTACTTTTCCTTGTATTTGCCTCGTCGGCGTGCACGCGGATTTTTCTCTGTGGTGCTAAAATTTCCCCGTCCCATTTTCCTGCACGCCCCGCGCTCCAGAGCATCAGACCCCTGAATAAAATATCGGCGCATTTCTCATCGGTGTTCCGCCGCCACCGCGTGCGCGAGATGCGTTTTTGAGAACTATTGGAACGAGATCGGGGTTACGATAATGGAGGTCGCCCCGACGCGACGGCCGCGCTTTCTTATCGCGACACGTGCTCTAATATGGCTGCGGTAAATCACCCTTTCAATTGCATAACGATAAAAATAAGGCGCCCGGCAAAATGAACCCTTTATTAGCCGCTCCCGAACCTCGCCTCTTCACTTCCAAATACATTTTCCCACGGCGGAATACGCGACATTAACGCGCCTGCTGCGTGCATTTGTAATATAAAATAGATTTACTAAGAGATACGTTTCGCATGAGCGATTACGGAACTTCAAACCCATAAACTCATGAAAATTTATGAAATTTCTGCCTGGGATTCTATATTCTTTAAAATCCGTTCAAAACTTTTTATAAAATTCTGTACAATGAATAATATAAAAACAAAATAACTCTTAGCCACTTTGACTACAATCGAACCCCCGTTATTGAATATTGTCGGGACCTTTGCCGTACACAGAAAGAAACAAGTCTTAAAATTGTTACATCTTAAATTCATCATCAGGTGAGGCTTAATTTAAGCCCGGAATTGCGTTTATTTTCTTTAATTCAGTCAGTGTTTTGGCTTAAAGTATTACTTTCAGTGAGCAAAACTGACTTTTAGACGATATTTTGGCTTAAAATAAGATTTATCGAGCTTATGGTATGTAAGTTAGTTCTTTGTAGGAACATGTGCCCATCCGCCGCGCATGCGCATCTTTTCTCGTGCACCCGAAAGTGTCTAAAAAGGTTAGACCAGCGGAGGAGAAAGTATTCGTTAACGGAGCCGTCTGAATATTCGATAACGGGGGTTCGACTGTACTTTTCAACCTATCCGCTTAGTCCAAAATGTGCTCAACTACGTTTCATTTGTTACAATACTAAAGTCAGTAAAACCTTCGCGCGGGACTTTCAAATATTTCGTGGGTGACCTCCCTATCGGTACAAAACGTTCCACTTATTTTGACCTTGAAAATTACCCTGAATTATGTTGGTAATGTTAGGTTAGGTTGGGTTAGATTAGGTAAATACAATATATTAACGGTTTACCAGTATTTTATGATGGCAATTATTTTTATTTTTGCACGAGATTTTTCAATTATATTCTGTTACAGATATTTTGTACTCTAATATTATATCTTGATATTACATGACGACACTCATCGCGGGTTGTTCCGCCAAAGATAAAACGGGCCTTATCAAACGTGTCAAATTAATCTCGGACCACGTGCTGATCAAGATGCCGCATGGCATGTCTTATCAAAATCTTCGAGGTTAACACCCGATCATGGATTGTTCAAGATTCAATCAGTTTTAAAGAAATATTTGTAATTTTGTGTTTAATTTAAGCGTTGTGTAAAAATGTCAGAATAAACAAATTGTCGGTTTGTTTTATATTCCATCACTGAATTCTTGATGAGTGGCACAGACAAAACCTGACCCATACCTCATATGCGGCAGTCTAATCAGGCCCTGATCTAATTAAACGTCATATTCTTCATCATATCCTGAACCTGAAATACATCGACATTTCTACTGGGGTATCTAACGCAGATTTTTTGTAGTTTTAATAACATCGATCAATGTAACAGCCAAGTATGAATACGAAAAGTCAAATTCTGATAATGATAGTAAAATTGCCACAATTACGTTTTATATCGATTAGTAATATCAAAACATTTAGCATCGGAAAGTAATGCATCAGTAGTACTCAATACAGTATATTCAAATACTCTAAATCGTAATTGTTTCAATTAACCCATTAAGGCCCAAGTGAACTGATTTTTCACGTTGAATTTGAATGTTTATAGCATTTTCAAAAATTTATGTACGTTTTGGAAACCCATCATTTCCTATGTTTTTGAGGTCACTCTTTCGAGTGCCGCTGAGATAATTGTGAAAAAACGTCACTTAACCTCACTTTTTTAAGCAAATACATAAAAAATACCGAATTTTCATGATATTTTTTTTATAAATTCATATTTTTTTATAAGAAAAGTTTTTTTTTCTTTACAAAATGTAGTTTGGACTGTCACTATATTAGTTCTACCATTTTGTATTCGCCAAGTCGATCGTATATATCGTATATCATAACAAATGTTTTGAGATAAAGTTGTTTATTTATTTGCTCAAATATGTTGTACATAAAAGATGATATTTATTTGAAGTCTATTTAATGACTTCGAATTAACAATCCTCTAATACGATTACGTGACATACGAATATAAATCAGTTAATCATATTTGCAGTGTAAAAATGATATGAAATGTAGCAGTACAAAAACAACATTCATAAAAAATAAGAAGCGATAGTAAGTTAACGATCTTCCGTGTCACTCGTATCTACAATGCATTTCATAAAGCACACGACGCTTTATCATTACGTTCGCAGCCGTCATAACTATGACGATTATTAATTGCACGCCCTCGACTGTAAAACGTTAAATTAAATTTAGTGCGTACTCTTCTATGCCCGACATAAGACGACAAAAAAGTCAAGTCGACATGAAAGTCCCATTACACGGCCGAGAGTAAAAAAGTAGACAGATAAAGTAGCCTCTATTAATCAAAGCTGACTTAAATGAGCGTATGTACATCGAGCTTGATGGTAATAGACCGAGTACAGTGACGGGCCAGGTGAAGGACGGCCAGGTGTCCTCCTTTGCATATGTACGCCAGTGTAACGAGCGCATCCCCGGGCCCTTTATGCGCCCCCTGTCCGTAGGGTTGCACATTTCGATTTTATGTCGGTATAGACGAAAGGGGGGCTTTCGAAGGCCCTCCTGTGGAGTCGATGGCACTCGAACTACGGTCGTTTAACAAACGTCCGGGATGAATAAATCGTCGATGACGAACATCCGACGTCCTTACGACAGCAACACTAATCAGATTCGAATCTTTTTTCGCTCGCCCGGAGACAAGATACCGATCTTAGTTATGAATAAGTGAACACCGTTTCTACTTTGCGCGCAATATTCGATCTATCGAAACGAGATACAACCCACATTTTAAGGGGCGATTTATCATTTTAAAAAATGGTTTCAACCTTCGAATAAGACGTCACTCTCTACAAGGAAGGATCCATTTTGCATTTTTTTTCCACGTGGTCTACATTTTTTAATCATCTTTTCAAATGGAATTATTGCTGTTCATTTAATTTCATTTAATCCATAAATCTGTGTCTGTACTGAAAATTCTTTTTCTCATAAAATCGCAATGTTAAATTTCGCCTACAATTTTCATGAAAAAAAGTCTTCGAAAAACTGCCAACATATTACCTGAAGCATTTCTTATATTTATTTTAGCAATATTTAGAGAACAACTTTTTTTATTTTTATTATTTAATTTTTTTAAAAACTTTATTTAAACTCATCATTTTAATAACTGTAGAAAATCCAGTCCATGTTTTGACATTCTCAACTTCGTGAAAGTTCAATAATTTTTGTGGGCATTTTGTTTTCATTACTGAATGAAACGTAGACGGAGTCTACCGTAGCGATAGGTGCACAAATAATAGATTGCAGGTTTAATTTTATTTTGGTCAAATTTAAAATAAAAGTCGTACTAGGTTAGATATTTTAGGTTATGATATAGCAAGAACGAGATTCAGATGTTCAATAATCCGATTCTGCTCCAGACAGTTATTCTTTTGACGCTGCAAAAGAAGAATGTACAAACTTTTGAAAAATTAGATTTTGACCAATTTTGCTACATCATATAACCATTTAAATAATTTTACTCGTATTTATTTCTAAATACCAAAATAATGATTTTTCGAAGAATATTGAATTCATTACAAATTTCAGAAGCATATGATTTGTCAAGAATATAAACATATATTTCAGAATTCGTAACCCAAGGTTTGTAACAGAATGTAAAGAAAATATCCAAGATATCGGACAATTTTCTTATCGATTGCAAATTATATTTAGCCGATTATTTGAAAATGAGACAAATAATTATTTTTGTACTCCACAAGAACATCACTGTAAAGTTATATTCTATTTTTAGAATGTATTACTGCAATTACAATGAAGTTTGCGAATAATCAATACTCCACAAACAGCCCTTTCAGCTATCTGGAAAACAGTCCGGAAAAATTGAAAATGACATTTTAAAAATATGAATTAAATTGTTGGTTCTCTTGTTTATATTTTCGTATATTTTTTATACCTTTACATAACTAGTGGCTGGGTAAGGGGATAAATGTTGATTTTATTTAGTTTTACTCTTTTTATTTTTTAAATAACTTCGTTGATCAAGTTTGTATGAGTTCGGAGCATCCTTTGTTCAAAATTAAACTCGAAAATTTACTGAATTCGATAACAACGGGCTGCATACATTTCTGAGGGTGAGCATTATATTATCTAGTAAACATTGAACCACATTTATGATAAAGGCATTCCTTATTCAAAATCATATTGATCATCAATTTTTTTAGTATCCATTTAAGATTTTGGCATTCCTAACGAACAGTAGACTGAGAATTATCTACTTGACAAATTTAACTCTCATTTCATCTAAAAGTAGTAAAAAGAAGTACTTTTATACTCAAGTACATCAAGCTGATGCTGGTACTTTTATTTAATTTTTAAAAATTACTCAGAAGAAAAGACACAAAGGAATTTTGCGCATCCCATATTAAAGAAAAAGAGAAGTATCACATGATCCAACGAAAGGAAAAACTCCAAAAAATGTTGTGTCTTCTGTACATGGCCTCAAAAATAGTAAAAAACGCGTTTTTCGAGTAAATAACCTCAAATATCTCAAAATCTTGACGTGATGGACCACTTCTGACTTTGGATTCTGATTCTACGCAGAAAATTACGTCGGAAATGACCCACAGCTTCCCAACAACAAAACTATGTTGACCTGTGTAGTTAATAAATATATCAATAGCCACATGCTCAGTTAATAACTAACATTTTCTTCTACCTTTAGATAAATTAACCCCCATAATTAATTCTGGTAACTGCCTTATTAGTTATTTTAAATGCTTAAGAGGATCTATTGAACTAGACTTTCTAAATCTATCGAAAGAGTGAATTCTTAATCCAAGAAATTTAGAGATCACCAAATAGTTGAAATCTCATATTTAAGAAGAAATTTGTTCATAATAAGCTCCGCCGATAAAATGTTTTTACTAGAAAATGTTAATCAATCTGTAATGTATTCGGAGATCAAAGTGAAGGATTGATTTTGGGTAGTAACGAATTTCACGGATAATCCGCGTAAACAGCGATTGCTGCCATGTTCTTTTTACATAGTCACATTGACGTAACTAGCCATAAAACAGGCCACGACCGATCATTACGTAATTACGCCGGGAGTAATTAATGTAGCGGGTAATTGAAGCCATAAAGCCGAATAGCGCATCGGACAGGGCTATCGAAGGGGCTGATCGAAGGGAAACACAAATGAAATTCGCAGACGAGCCATCGGGGCATAACGGACAGCCAGAGGCCACGATAGCGGCTTGACAGTAAGCTCGGACTTTGATGACGTCACAGATAAGATTTGCGTGAAAAGCGAGCGCCAGCGCAATCGTGTCCGGTCCGATCGTGCCGGATAAGACGCGCCCTCCTTACCTTCGACCAGTCGGTTCTATTTAATCTCACCGGGCTTTGATCTCATTTTACCCTTCGTTCTATCCTCCACCGATCCCCGCCATCCATCTCCGTGACTGACTTTGTTTCTTTTTTTAAACACCGCGCCACGCCGCCGCCGTCTTCCCGTTAATCCTTTTTCTTCAATGTCTTTCAACTTTGCCCTTCGACCCCGATAGTTCCGTTTTTCGTTCCTCCACGACGCACTTTCATTAATTTCCTTTCATCCAGTGTCGTCATATCAATCTCCTGGTCCCCACTGTCGTCACCTTTCCCATCCCCATTCCAAGTTGTTTAATTCCTAATGTACTTGATCTTCTTTATTGATTTTAGCTTGGATTTCAGCATTGTGGACGCATGTGATTTTCATAGGCTGCCGACCTACGAGGTTTTAAGAAAGCCATTGAAGGTAGCCCAAATGAGGAAGCCAGAGACATGAGCGAGTCTTAGAAACCTTTAAATTTTAGTTCATATAAACGACAAAGTCTTTCTTCTGAAGTACATTTTTGCAATTTATACAAGCATTTATATTGGTTAATATAAGTTTTTTACATTAAGAACATTAAGTCACAAAAGTATTTATTTTTAGTTGATTTTGGTGCTTGGGGTCTAATCTCTGTCGATAACTCAGCTTTCTTTCCTATTCACTGATAAGTCCAAAACTCGGCTATACTCTCTTAATCTGAATCAGTGAAAATTTCGCCAAATGCGTCAGCGAAAATAATTTTTTTCTGTAGAGATTCTATTTTTCTGGTTCACTTATTGAATTAATCAGTAAATAGACACTGCTTTCCAGTGAAAACCACTGGTTGCCGATACAAAGCATATGGTTTGATTCCAGTGATTTTATTGAAATTCGCCTAAAATCTATAATAGTTAGTAAATAGTATATTCCAGGGAAAGGCACGTGATTTCATTCCACTGATTTCAGTCAAATTCACTGGATCGATCAGTGAATAGGCATTGTTTTAATGGCTGATAATCGCAAATATGAATTAGCAACTGTCGCGAATACGAAAGGCTCTGATGTACGTACGAGAGGGGATAGAGTCGCGGATGCCGAATATCGACGAAGTGTAACGACAAAATTATTAGATTAGATTTGCAATCCGAGACGACAGGACGCTTTGTATAATTTTCGGGATCTTGTCGATTGCAATAAAAGAAGAGTTTTCTTGTGTTCAACCAGTGGTGGTTAAGTTTCTTAAATCCTGTTCCCGACAGCAACTATGAACTGTCAATTAGTAGTTTTTCACTGGTTCAGATTAAGAGAATAATTATCATTTTCTAGTTCATGGGTAGATTTAATTCTTGCCTATAAACCTCTCTTTGCCATTTTAAACAAAGAAATATGAAGTCGTAATTTTAATTATTAACGACTTTCAAAACATTCGTGTATTTCATATAAAATGTGATAAAAACGTATTCATTACAGTTTTGATTGAAATCTGAAATCATTTTAATTACCTTTTCAGTATCAAATAAATTTACAAAAAAATTGTTTTTCAAATATTAACAGTTGACAATATCGAGGGACCTTTAAAACAATAGTTTCCGAAGTTTCCGAATTAATGTTTCCTGTATTTTGCATTTGTGAAATGAATATACAGATGTTCAAATAACGTTTTTATTCCACTATCAGTATATTATTCAAAGTTATCCTTTTTTACCCAGTTATGATGTTACTCACGATCTTTAAACATATATTAAGAGCTTTTCGAAGCAAACAATTATTACATATATAGATTTAGTCCTTTTTGCCCATATGTCATTCATACGACCATAAGCTTTCCTCAGTTAATTTATTTCTCGTTGGCTATTTCATTACGGTTTTCTGGACATTCGTCGTTCGAGATGGATTATCGTTTGAGCGTGTTATATTTTCCCGAAAACACACCGTGTGAGCTTTTCGCTGCAAACATAGGGGAGACCATGTTATTGCTGTCAATCACGATAAAGCTTTAGATATCTTGATTACGTCATTCAATGGAGGTTGGGCGAGATACGGTATTGTTAATTAAGTAATATTCAAAACAACCTAGATCTTATTCAAAAGAATTCTGTATTTAAATAAATATTTATTTGAATAGTTGTAAGTTATTTAACTTAAGATTATATTTTTTTATGTATAACAAACGTTTATTGACTTTAGTAAATATAATTTATATTATTTCAGTGCATGCTATTGGCAGGTGAAATTGATATAATTAATAAAATATCGTTATCGTTAGACGTAAAAACAACTTTCTTTATCTATAGACGACTTCTAAAATCTAAGACGATTAATAAATTAAATTGTAGATTGCCTAATATAAATATATTCCAGTATATGAATAAATCATTTATTTCCACTGAACACTCGGTTCAATAGGTGGCAAACAAATCAATTATTTCAATTAAGAATCATTTCTGAATATTTATAATATGTTTCATAATTGATAAGGGATGGATCAGCTGCATCCTTTGAATGCATATTCTAATAGTTTCTGCAAAACTGACTTTGTTATTGTTTTATTCATTCATTACCAGAACATTCGTCTTTAGTGGTACAAATAACTTATTTAAAAAATTGCAAAAAATCGATGTGATATTCTCAAAAGTTGTAATAAATATAAGTATGAGATTCTAAACAATACCTACTAATTTGATAAAAATATTTAAGAATGTACGTAATGTATGAATAATAATAAACACATTCCATGTTGTTCACTAAAAATTTTGACACTTTCTCAGATGAGGAACACCACCAAAATTTCAAGCTTACATTTTTATAATCTTTTGAATTTTGTAGTTGGCATTTTTTAAGACTAAAAAATGTAATATTTTAAAGAAGATCGTAAATTTTACATAAAATATATCTTTTTTTATCCAGATCGGAATTAAGAAGGCTGGTATATGCTCTCTTTAGTAATTACATAGACAAAGCATTGTTAACTCGTTTCAAAATGTCGATAAAGTTTTCGTTTAAAAAAAGTCAAGAAGTCTTAACATTAAAACATTATTTTGTCATCGGAACTGTAGTTGAACTCGTTGAACGCACGAGTTTATATTCATCTTACTTTATAAAATCTATACTATACGTCGAAACTTCAGATATGTAGTACCTAATATAAGAAAATCGAAAAATAGTTTTGCAAGTTTACTTTTCCAGAAACTTCAGTCGTATGTTTTCATTATTTTATAATGTATTGTTCTTTCACCAGATGTCTCGTCTTGAATGCAGGTAACGAAAATCGACTACCTTTTCTAATACAAAAGTTTTCTCGTCTCTTTATGTTTAAATAAAATATACCGTAATAAAATAAAAGTAATTCTAAAAATTAATAATTAATTAAATACTGCCTTATCTGCGATATAAAACTTTAATACGTGTCCACTTCATAATGTAAAGAAATATACGAGTTAAGAATGACATTTTTACTACATACTTCACTGCTTCCAGCCAATTTTTATTGAGCAGACTATACACACAAAAAAAAGAATTCTAAAACATGAAAGAAGAATCAAAACCTTAAACTCTATTAATAAATGCAGTAGTAAATAACCTCTAATGGAAATTTACATCATGTTAAATATTATTTTTCACTATTTCAGATAATATCGTACAAGCGGTTATATTTCGATTTTAAACTCTTGATCGTATTCATCCATACGATATTAAATACAATAGTCAATTGCTAAATAATATTCTTTATACAATTCGTTGTTGTATGCTTTCAAATTATTGACGCTTTTTAGCAACATTAGAAATTACTTATTCAAAATATACTTATTTATTAACTGTTATTTTAATTATTTTTAGAAATAACGCCTATTAATCCATTGATTGTAAATCTTTAAAACGAAAATTCTTTACTTAAATTCTCGACATATAATCTCGAGTTATAATGTTTAGTTATTTTATAAAATATCATGAAAAATGCAATAACTTAAAAAAAAAAATAGTGTATTCTACCCTATATGACCTTTTTCTTATTTGTTCCGAAAAATTGTGAGAGTCGTTTTCTTATGAAAGTAAATGATCGTTCATTGAAATTGAAAGAGAATTCAAACGGTAAGTAACAGTTATTGATTGAATGCACTTGACCAGTTTAAATTTCTCTTTAAATGTAGGATCACTTCTCCCTTCAGCAATATCAAATCTAATAAAATGTTTAATTTTACAGATTTTGTTTTACTTTTAGGGTATCCACCCTTAAGTTCTTAAAAGTACTCAAGCTGATATAGATAATTTCTGATAAGATGAGAAAAAAACATTAAAGAATAAATAAATATTTTATTTAAAAACGCGAAACTAATATGAAATAAGTACAACACGAAAAAATTGCATTTATTGTCGTTTCTTCTTAATTTTTTCAATACGAAGTCTGAAATGAAAAGAAACTAGAAAAGTGAAAACAAACAATGAAAATCATGAGGAATGCACATAAAATTGATGCCGCAAGCCCCTCTTTGAACTCAGAAAAGTGCACTGGATAAGGTAGAAGAGTAACGGAAATTGACGAGTACCAAAACAAACAGAACGCTGATAGATTTGACAATGCTATAACTCCACTAAACAAAGTCATAAATCCACGCCAAACTTTGAAGTGGCAAGTTCGCAACTTCGGTATTCGTTTACTTTGCGGCAATGTTAATGCGCGTGTATACAACCTCAATTACGATCGCCCGTCTCTCGTGGTTTTCTTTGTAACGAGAAAGTATCTACCTTACGTGGGAAAAAGTTTCACCCTTTAAGCACCACCAAGTTCAACCATCAACCCCCTTAGTTCAACACTTTTACTTGTTAGATGTGGATGTGGGTGGGTAGGGGGGTGCCAGGGTTGCATCTCGGATTTGGGCTGACTAAGGGGACTTAACGCTGGCTACATCAGCAGGCTAATTATCCGCGCTGCAATGTTCAGAACCTCGGAACGTATCCTCGTTATCGAGGTATTTCCGTATCGCAGTCGCGAATCATCGTTGCGCCGCGAATCCTGCCCACCCACGCATTTGCCTCTGCACCGCCCTCCCCCGCCCCCGGGATCCCTGACCCTCTCCCCCCGACCCCTCGGGGTAACTTTTAATTAATCGCGGTTGCTCGAGTTAACGAGGAATTAAAATAATTACGTCGATAACTAAAATCACTTTGCGATTTGCGGTCGAGTTTTTCCGGCGTGCCGAACACCGAATCTGTTTTTCGTCCGGGAAATGTTTTTCCCTCGCTTATAAATATTGAAACCAGAAAATTACCCGCTAATCTATTCATGATTTGACCGACTTTTTCCTTGTTTGGCAAACCTTTCGAAGGAAAATCGACATTTTGACGCTCCTTTTCGGCATTATCTATCAAATTACTTCAAAAATTCACATTAAAGCATCACGACAACCAAATGATTAGGGGTTGCGATCCATAATGTATTTTGATATTCTGAGTTTTGCAATTTTAAACGCTGATTAAGAATGACGTCAAAGAAGTAGTTATATCGCAACTTTGAAGGACATTTATGCCACTAAACAATTTTTCGTTACAAAAATATAAACAGTTTTTGCTAAATAAATTGAATAAATAAAGTTTTATTTCGTGTTGTGCTTAAAACTTTGAAATATTTTGAATCAATAATTTAAGGGATGCAATTTTCCCTAAGTACTTTTTCAGTCTATATTGATCATTCGTTCATTAACATGTCCACAGTAATCGTCTTTTTCAAACAAAAAAATGCTAACAATAAATTTTAAGAAAATTGGGACACCTGAAAATTTTGTATATCACAGAAGATTTTTCTGACTTGAAATAAAATATTGGAAAAAATTTAAAAATGTCACTTGCATATGACCATCCTTATTCATTACAAGACAATAAATTTTAATAATATGATAATATGATTATGTAAATAGTCTTGTGTAATACAGACTAGGGGTGATTATTTCAGTACATTAGTATAACCAAAAAATATTTTTCCTAAAATCTAAACTTTCAAAATTGTTTAATTGTTAAAAAGGGTAACAAAAACCAAAATCTCCGTTATATATGAAATCACAAATGTTATGATTTATTACGTTAATCCTTAACTAACGAGATTTATATGTATATTGAAACCATATTTTATATAAAATTATAAGCGTCTCTATATTTGAATAGATTTAGATAGATCAGAAAAGATTAATGATTTTATGAATAATGGCAATAAAAAATTAAGATCTCGTGAGAGATAAAATAGAAATAAAATTTACTGGACTATAGATGAAGATGACGGAAGTTGATAGACGCACACAAGAATACCTTAAATTCGACCACCACAAAACTAAGTTACTAATCTCCCAGTTTCTTTCTTGTCAGTTGCTTTATTCGTTGATAATGGTCGATAAAGCACTCGAATTTATCCATCATTCATAAACATGCGGTGAAAGACGATATTAATACACGAAACTCAATCAATGTCAGGAGCGAGCATCGCAGCTATCTGTTACATGGGAAGAAAACAATTATTTAGATGATCGAATGAAATGTAATACGTATGAAACTTTTTGTTCTTGGATGGTAAAGATAGAAGGAGGCGCAAATCTGGGCACTGGGGATACAGGTAAATTACGCCTTTCCGTAGTCGCCTGTCTTGGACATTCACGGTAGCCGCAGATGAATCGCTACGGAGCATGATCGATCATGAAGGTCCGTTGGGTCGGCACCCGGTCATACAGATTCGGTGCATTATGAGCGTCAAATTTCGATGATTAATGTCTCTGGCAATGGCTCGAAGGGAGCACGACGAAAGCACGCGAGATTGTAGATCATTCGCGATTAATAGACAAGGATCTTTCCTCCAGTACCACCCTTCGAATTCGGGCGTCATCGTCGCCGTCGTAAAAGTCGTTACTCCGGCTCGATCTTTATCTTCACTAGCGAGATTTTTCATTCTCTAAGAGATGGATTAATTACGTCTTGACGAATCGACCCCGTGGCGGAACTCAGATAGTGATAGGATCTATTCGAAAAATGGGGTAAGCGAATGGGATACTCGGTAAATATTTACTACGCTGATACATTACGATTCGACGCTAGTGATTAAGTGCTGTACTTAACTAGGCAATATTATATGCATAATGTCGAATCGAATTGTGACGTTGAGTTGTGAATGATTTGAGATTGAATGATATCGTTTATTCGTGGCACGATAGAATGTTAAATATTGACCCTTGTAAGAATAATGTAAAAAATATTCGTTATGGCTTCGATATATTTTTTGTTCAAATGGAATATTTCGTATACCATGGGTTCAGTAACGTAATCGCTAAATTATATTTCTTTAATGGATTAAAACTAAGACTAAGTGGTTTCACTGAGATTGCTCATGAATCATATTTGCAATGAAAAAAAAAACGATTTATTTGTCCTATGAAAGATTCTCTTTGAAAAGACGACACCGTTTGTGATCATGTACTAGATGCAAAATTTTAATTATTAATAAACATTGTTCACTATTAACAATATGTTTATTTTCATTTATATAAAGAAGTCTTCTTTAAGACAATTACATCGTTTTGAAAGATGTACCTCTAGCAAGACGCGGATCTATTGAAATAGACAACAAATAAATCTTCAAAATTGCCACAATGAGGCTTAATTTAAGTTCGTAATTGGAAGTTGGTCTAACTTTTTTACATTACCTAAATGTTTAGGCTTAAAGTCCTTTATATAAAAAAACACCTTCAGACTACAATTTCGCGTAAGATAATATGTCTCTTGTTTGTAAAAATAAATTTAAGAAATCTTTTTTAAAGACTGATACGAGCAAAAATATTGCCAGGTTATCATAGTTAAATGCGCAACAAATATCAGATATTTTGTTTCTATTCAAAACAAGTCAGGTTAACTCTTGAGATGAAATTCTTTCTCATATATCGTTCGTAATTATTATTTGATTCAATTGTTTGAAAACAGGCACTTTTTGCCTTTTTCTGTAATCGACATTTTCAATCTTTCTCGATTTTGCCCCAATTATCAGGGTTTCTGGACTTTTTTCGTTGTTCAGAAAATAACTGAATTTTTGTTCAATGCTGTTATAAATCGCTTTATGCAGTTTTAATTAGGAAAGTATAATTATACATTTTTTTATGTTATTATAGTTACATTTCTTATACCCGCTATAATAATTCTATACTTTATGTACAAGGGCTTAGCTGATATTCAGCGTATTTATTTCTTTCTTCAATGTTTTTTCATGCTTAATTATTCCTTCATAACTTGAAATAAATAATAATTTAATACTTGTTAGAAACGTTTGAAAATTTTTATTTTTAAATTCTTGTTTATTTATACGTTACAGTCTTTCTGCAACAAGAGCCTTCAAATTAATCTAAAAGCGAGAATATTTATTTTCTTCCTTGCGATACGGTTTTTTATCAATTTCATTACTTTCCAATCTGTCATCGTCTCACTTTTAAATTTTTAATTTTACTTTTTTTATTTGGAAACGTTCTATATATATGTATCTATGCTTCATCCATCATTCAATCGATCAAAGTTTTAATCAATTTTTTATTACTTTTTTTATCTTTACCAATCTAGGTTATTTTCACTCGTTTTGTTCCTTTTTCGGATCCGATTTTCTCACAACTTTGAAAATTAAACGATGAATATAGTACGTTTGTGAAAATTGAAATACTACTTTGGATGGTTACTTTGTTACTTTGCGGAGATTTGCTTATCCTATGTTATTTTGAAAACTTTGCGATTTAAAGAAATGTTAATATTCCATTCCTAATTGCTTTAATTATTAAGTTTTAAAATAATTCTTTTTCGTTCGTTAGAAGATCCTCGTACAATATTAAATTAATACTCTTTATATAATTGTTTAATCATTAACTGATTCTTATTTCTTTATTCCTTAATTCGGTTTTGTCGATTTTTCGATACTTTGGTATTCCTCTTGTGGTATTTCTATTGACATCAGACATTTCCATTGACATCCTCTAGCTCTAGTTTTTTGATGACATTAACTCTATACTCTTGGTAATTGCAAATATATTCTTGTAAAATAGCCACTAATCTGCGTTACTGCATTACAGCTTATTCGGGACAAAAAAACGTAAGTCTCCTGAAAATTTCAAGAAAAGAAAATCATTTTTGAGCGCGAAAAAATTAAAAACAAAAAACACGGTTTTGTGAAAAGAATGTGTGTGTACACTTAGATTCGGAAAAGCTTTATTTTAACCAACTATGGTCACGTTGTACAATAGTAACTGTTTGCACGGAAGTTCGGCGGATACTGACGTCGTTTTCGTACGCTTCAATTTTCGAATACCTTTCGGTTAAGTCATTCGTTATTTTCCGGCTTCCAATCGTCATCATGAAATACAATCCTCACAGTTTCTTCTATTTTTTTCTGAAATTTTGAGGTTATGTGAAAAATGGTGTATACACAAAAATTGTAGATCTTTTTTATACCTATAACATTCCCACAAAACATTTTTCGATTGGAGGTCAATTGTCGCCGGTAATAACAAAAAAAAACGCTGTAAAAATTGTAAATTACCTATAATCACCTATATTTGGAGAAAACGATCAGCTGGGATTTCGCGGTTTGGAAATATTGGCGCAAAATAGATGTACAAATA
Source organism: Trichopria drosophilae (assembly GCA_030407085.1). Classification (NCBI taxonomy): domain Eukaryota; kingdom Metazoa; phylum Arthropoda; class Insecta; order Hymenoptera; family Diapriidae; genus Trichopria; species Trichopria drosophilae. The sequence continues at coordinate 68,495,878 of CM059583.1, forward strand.
AAGCCGTGTCCAAATGCTGCGTAGAAAGTTCTTATTTTTCGCACAAGAAAATCCGCAAAAAATTGTCGATTGCCATTTAATTATATATTAATACACTTTCCAGGGGTATCTGTAAAAACAGTACAGGATATGCAGATTCCCGAGTAGAAATTTATTACGGCGCTGATCAGGGCCTGATCAAAAGCGTTACACCCTGATTAGGGCCTGAACAAATTTCTGCTCGGGTTAGTGTTAACTGACTCATGAGGGGTTAAATTCGTTAAATTATTTGTTAACTTACAAACCCCATAGTATCCAAATGTTGTTTCAAAGCAATTATTCAAGGCACTTAATTACACATCAATCAGTTATTGATTAATTATTTCATTAAGAAGTATCCTAAGTGGTCCGAATCTTTTCTAGTAACTCCGCAGGTTATACCCCCTTTTTCTAAAAGATTATATTTGTTTCCAGCAAAGTTTTACTCGAAATATGCTGCAGTTTTTTATCGATATTGCATTCGCGAATGTTTATACAGCGTGAAATTTCTATGTGTAAATACCATCTCCAGGAAAGGTGTGAGAATAAGGAAAAGCCAGGGTGTAAGAACGCAGGCGATGGTTCCGCTTCTCCGAAACGAAACGGCAGCTGAAGAACGAGCAACCGGGTAGACGAGGGTGGAAAGCAGCCGGGGTTGATTGGTACCGCAGACTCGGATAAGCAAAAGTTCACCGGAAGTTGAACGTCGTGACGAGCAAACTCTCATCTTTGCCGTTCGCGATTCCCCCAAGGGTAGGGGAACAAAGGCAAAGAGCGCAGTTCCGTCACACTTTATATACCCGAGTCAGAAACGTTAGGATTATATTCGACCGTCCGCGGGAACAGGGGGTTGCAAGGTAAAAGATCCCACGAATGCTTCTCATGCAGGAATGTTTGTAGACGTATGGTGTATGTATATAATATCTATGTAGGTGTAGGGACGACCCCGCCTTCGACCGGTGGTCTTAGGGCATACCGCGGATTACATCGGCGTATGCGGCTGACGTTTCGCCGACGTCGACAGCTTCCAATTGACCGGCTCCTTGCCAGAAACGGCCCCCCGTGCTATACGCGAGAAAAGAGAAAAGGTTTCCTTACTTACTTTTCGCCCCTTTTATAAGATCCGGACGTCGGAACGTGTTTTATACGATCGGATACTGCGGCAAACTTTGACTTAGGATGTCAAACGGGAGGTAAAAACATTCTTCCATCCTTTTTGTAATACACTTTTATGTCAGCTGGAGTACCTTCAAAGGTTTCCATATTTAAGGAAAAATTTTTCATGCATGAGTGTGTTTCGAGATGTGATTGACAACTTAAAAGAATGCTCTCGATTTACATGGAACATTAAGGAGATTTTTATTTATTTCATGTGAAATAATTTACTAAAACTTTTGGTGTGACTTATGTTAGAAATAAATGGTATCGCTTTTAATGTTTTAAAAGTACGATATAAAGGCAAAAGCGCCATATTGAAAGTACTAAGTCTACAATAGCCGCTTGTACAAAAATTTTAAATCCGTGACGGATCGTTGGTGGATCTTCTGTGGATCTACGCCGTCAGAAGTCGGATTTTTTGAGATGATCCTGCACTACGTAATTTTCACAAAATTTTCGACGTTACTCGGTCAAATAATCGATATTTGTCCAAGAAGATGCAAAATTACAACATGCAGACGCCATCTTGAAGCCGCCATTTTGTCTTTTGAAAAAAAACGGGAGAAGAAGGGGCTGAGCAAAAAGACCCGATCAGTGCCTTTTGCAATGGCCAGCATTGCCCATTTCAATGTCAAAAAACGAGATTCTTGCGAAGAAACAACAAAAAACAGTATTTTTTCTAAAAAATGATGCAAAACTTTTTTCTTTGAAATTGCCGGCTGATTCTGATTACGGCATTTGAAAGAGGTGGTCCAAATCTATCGATTTCGAATTATTTTTGGAACAAACATTACAGCGTTGAAAGTTGTATCCAAATTCCGGACTTCCGGGACGAAAAGGGTTAATTGAATTAGTATTAATTTTTACTAATAAAAAGTAAAAAAAAACTCTAATTTATTAGTCACATTCGGCGAGTTTCTAATTAATGATTGTATTTTTTAATACCTTGTTAGTGAAACTAGTTATTAAAAATGATTACTAATTCAATTAGTGTCTGCTTTTTTTCTCCTCCATTAATATAGTTTGTTACAAATTCCCTTTTAAAGAATTCGGATGGTATAATTATGTATAATGATGCGTAATTCATATAAAATTGAGAAAAACGAAGTATAGATTTTAGCCAGAAGCTAGGTAGATCAAACAGAAAATATATCGAAAAGTTGTATCTATTTTTTATCGATGCAAACGGAGCGAAAAATCGAGCAGTAAAAGGACAAGCTCGAAGGGATAAGGGAGGGAAAAGGGACCGCGAACGAGAAGAGCGCTGATCAAACGAAATCTCCAATACCCCGTGGAAATTAAGTAGACATTGGAAATGGATCGAAAGAGCAAATAACGCGTGAGCTAGGGCTACACATCCTTCACGGAAAGAGCTCTTTATCAGCCGAATTGAGAGTAAGAGAGGCAACTCCAGTCCAATCAAGTGTAACGATACAGGCGTGCTTCAGCGAATGCGGATATTCGATATACATTCAACCGACATCGTCCCGAACTGGGTAATTCAATGTTTCGAAATTTGTAACGTGAAGCTACAACAGTCCGTATTCATGTATGTTTAAGATGTAGATTTATTACTTTTTTTCAATTACTTAAATTGAGAAGGAATAATTCAAGACTAATTATTTCACTGATCTATTTATCTTTGACAAGACTACACGGCGAAAAAGTTGGTAACAACTCTGTAGGTTTATTTGCATATTGACAAATTCAAACGAATTAGATGGTTGTAATGTAATATTTAGTTGTCTCCTAACCTAACTGTTTGGTTCTAATAATCAAACGCATTTAAGTTCTTCGACTCATGCGGTTTGATTTTGGTAACCAGCCATTTATTTGCGTAAACCAAATCAGGTTCAACCAAATCTTCCCACGTTACAAAGGAGATGTCAATTGATCGAAAAATAAGGGATCCCGAGTTGAAATATCCCGATTTGACCCCAATAGATACAAGGCTCGAGCCGAAATACGGCCTGGTTAACCTGATTAAAAATTCGATTCGGGTTCTGGCTGGAATCCAGCCGGGCTAGTCCGATCCCTTCGAATTCTGAATACAACGAGGGTAACCTGGTCGGGATCCGATCATAGCTGAAGTCGGGTAAGCGTGACAAGCCCGGCCGGATCCTGGATACAACCAGGGTAACCCGAATTGATTCCGGTCAGAGCCCAGTTGCCATTTCTTCTCGAGATTACCTGTCAGAATACAAATATATTCTTATGAAGATTTAAAAGTGGAGAATTGGTTAGAAAATATGAACCTAAGGTGGTTTGAACCATATGAAATGAGGGGTTTCTGTATAAATATTGAAGAACAATTTGCTATTTCAAAAGGTTAGAAAGATTCTACAAGGTGGAGAAAGAAATTCCGTTTTCCTTTCTTTTTAATTTTTAGTAACGTACGATCTTTAAGAATCGATCGGAATGAATAGGTCCCACAAGAGGAGTAAACGTAAAAATAATTTATTTATGTATTCCCTTACCACCGAGTTTTAACCTAGGATGCCATATACAACAAAAAAAGAAAGTGTAAACTATTATATTTCATGGCAAAAGAATGATAATGTGCTGAGAATGCAAATATCGATCCAAGAAACGACACTAATAACTTAGGAATGATGAATCCAATTAATTAATCGCGCTGAAAGCAAAATGATTGCTAACTCTCTTATATATAAATATACATTCATTTTCAACTTATAAATGTGTATTACATTACTCCATGTTAAAAGTGCCATTTTCTTATATATAATATATCTTCGAAATACTTTACAAGTCGATAAAACGAATTCCCATCGAGGAAGAACGGTTAAGCAGTTACCTGGAGACTATTCCACTCTCGCACGGCCGCATTTACTATGATAATGACAAATTTGAATTGTCAGAGACACGGAATTGCACTTCTCCAGCAAAGTTGGCCCGATGAATAAATTGAAGAAATGTACGAATTACCTGTCATTTTCGAATTGGCCGTCTGAGAGGGAACGCTTCGTAAAGCCCGTTAGATCATATCGCGTTAAGCATCCGCCCACTCGCTGCGTTCGGTTTCTGTTCCGCTACACCGGTCTGATTTAAGGTATCAATTATTTACACACAGAATAGCGGAGGCTGCTTCCAAGTCCACAGGGAAAGCTGCTCTCGGATGGCACACACATGCGAAAATACACACGCACACAAAGGGATACAACGTGGAAATCACCCGATAACGTCGCTCGTCAATTCCGTCATTGATCAACGGCCGGCGAACCGAATGTTTTAGTTAAGAGATAGGATTCGGCCTTCGGCAATTGCGAGACTGTCGCTTTTTGTTCCAACGGTCGCGGCTCGATCTATTATCTGCAGACGGGTACAAATAGAAAATTTGCTATGCATCAGCTGCGATAGAGATGGCAAAATAATTTAAATGATAGACCCAGAGGAACGAGATCCGACACATTTTCGAATTATTGAGGGTCAATCAAGCTCCTGTGAAAGCACAATTTAAGAGTCGGGCAGGGAAAGCGATCGAACCGATATATCAATCGAATCCTAATGGACATTTGCTGTACTTTCATTATATTTGACCTACGTCTGCTTACTCGAATTCATTAATTAACAAACATGTCTCAACGTCATCCGATTGCCGAAATGCGAGGTATTCAAATAACCAAACCTGCCTAGCCACGCTCTCGGGTCATCGAAACATCGAGAAAATGTATTATTGTTACAGACGGAACGGTATTTCGAAATCGGTTTGTGACGTGATCGACGTACGATGCATCCGAAAAACAATTTCCGTTGCAATATTCATTGATCCTGATTTGTAATTGATGGATTGCATTTTTGCCGAGTAGAATGAATATACAGCCTAGGGGAAAGTTTGATTGCCGATCGAAGCGTGTCAAAACTAAAACTGTAACTATAGTGGAAATGATTATTGATATTTTTATCGATGTGCAAGTTGCTCAATTGTTTGAAATGCTTTTATCAATTTATTCATGTGGTAAGTTGGGAATGCGGCACCAAAAAGAATGTTTTCCACAATATTTGTCTCGGTGTCGACATGGGTAGTTTTTATTTTATGATTACTAAACCAGGTTGGCTGTAAAATCGCATAGCGTGGAAACCAAATAGTTTTGCCGGCGCACTAAACATGACTCTATACTTATGACATTGTCTAAAGGTAAAGCGTGAATGAAAGGAAACACAACTGGCCAACTCTTCAGTTCGGTTTAAACAGTAGCAATTAGTAAACTTTCAGTTCCAATAATTTTTATTAAAACACTGACTTAACTTGAGGTTCTTGGTTATTAAGTTTGTTTTCTGGAAAATGAAAATAAAAGGAAAATGCGGCCAAATAAACTACGTTGCTAACTACAATTGATTTATTTGATTCTGATAATTTACGTAATCCAAAAACCTGAATTTTAATTCCTGAAATTAAATTGCCTGGTTGTTATTGACTCTTACAAATTATCGAGTTATTGTGTTCATGGGGATTTGATTGGAAAATTGAGGTTGCTGTAACTGAACCAGTTTTATTTACGGAATATTCTGAATAGGTCGCCGAGATAGCCGACGCGATATCAAATGATGGTCCGTTATTATATTCAACTGCAACGATCTAGTAACCAAATTAGTTTAATGTTGCAAAAGATCGAGCTTGATTCTTGTAATTTATCACGTCGAATAGCCGCGATGGAATATTTATCTAGAAACTTAATAGATTATCTTGAATCAAAATGGATCGTGTAATTGTATCACAAGGAAACAATTACGTTTAGTTCTTTGACAACATATTTTGGTTTTCGCCAATAAACGATTGGGTTTCAGTGCTAAACCTTCTTCATATTTTGAGTGTTCAGTTGATTCCGAAGTGTGATGCAAAAAATTGAACTAGAATTCTAATGCGATGGATAACCCAAGAATATTTAAGCCAAACTGGCTGAACCAGTAGCCAAACGTATTCACAACCAAATTAGCTTAAGTATCACAACCATTCAGTTCAGTTGATTCCCAGCAATAAAACTGAATAATAACCTTAAATGTAGCTGCATCAACTGGACCCCGCGTATTTTTCGTAAATTAACCTGCATTAAAATTAGGTTCGGTTGATTTTCCATGATACATCCGTGAAAAGAACCTTCCTCTTGAATGTAGCTTAACACCAAAATAATAGTACTCGACATGTTTTATTGTAGTTGCATTCGCCTTTAAATTACGCTTTTATGTCGCGGCCGTGCGTAACCGGAAAAGGACGTCTATACCAAGGCCATTAGTGTAAAGTGCATGGAGAACATATGGGTCATTCGACATAGCATAAAAGCTATACGTAAAAGAAAGCCTTAGGGTCAAAGCAACATTGTTAAATTCTCAAAGAAAACTGAGTATTAGTTAAACGAGATGAGGGAAAGTGAAAGATCAGAGGCATGCAAACCCTGAGGGCATAGGACAAGTCGGGCATCTCTGATCATGAAAAAGAAAGACGAGCGTGGAAAGAGAATTAAGGGCACTCATGCAACCCTCGTTAAATAGAGAAAAGAAAGAGTTATTGTCACTGGAGCCGCGAAAATTTAGCGAGTCACTGACCCGTGATAAATAGCGGCGGCGCAACGAGCGTCCCCGGCAGTTACTTTACACTCACCTAGTCGGTAAAAGCGGCCGCGAACTCTTTCGTTCCCACGAGTTGGCGATTCGCCGTTGGTCGTAAAAGGCAAAACACGGATTCGAACACGAGTAGGCGCACCCATACACACGCTCGTCGATGATGGCGCGAGCGGTGGCCATACCGCTTTCGGAAAGCTCAACGCCTCTTAAATTTTAAGCTGGGTCCCGCGTCAAGGGCGTTAGAGCGCTTAGCCGCGAATCGCGCACTCGTTACTTCATGGCGACACCGGTGGAAGCAAAGAGAAGTCGAGAGATTAACCGTAGAAATCGGCCAAGTGAAAGTGCGAGGCACTATGTTACTAACTAAGATAAAGAGATTAGCGCCTATCAGAGAATGAAGGATAATTGAGTATCCTGATGAGATTCAGCTAAAATCTTTCGTCACCTCGTGACGCTGTTTTGAAAAAACATGGCATAATATCTTGGAACGTAATGCAATGGGCAAAGTATTACGTAATTCCTCCTCGAATCTTCGACAGAGTTCTGGTTAGATTCCTCAGATTGGCAAATTGTTGGCTGCAGGTTTATGGCCGGCAGTTAGAAAAATGTGGGTGGCCGTCTCGTTTAGCTGGTATATACTTTGTAGAAAATAGAAAGGATAAGATTACTAATAAACTCTTACTTTCCCTGCTTCGATGTTCTTTCAGCATTTTTTACTCTGGAGGTATATTTTGAAAACGAATATAAAAATCTCGAATGAATCAATGATGTTGAATTATTAAAAATTTACATAGAAATTCTACGATCAAAAGAGTCTAACTAGAAGAGGATAAAAGAAACAATTTATTGAGAAATCTACACAATCTGTAAAAAACTATATAATTTATTTTATCTGTTATTACTACTGATAATGATTCTGTAAAGGTAAAGACGGATAGGGACTAGAATATTTGCTGGACAAGTATATATTCGACGTTGAAATAAAGACTATTGTGAATGGTCTATCCTTTGACTTTCTGGTTGCCCATGATGTACCATGTGGTGATTTGATAACTATTTTTGGAACCAAAAACGATGACACACTCAGAATTTCCCTGGAAAACGTAAATCACGTCTCGTTTTCAACAAAAGTGAGGTTAAATTAACCCATTAACGTCAAAAAGGACACTTTTCTGGGCGCAATTTTAATGGAGAATTTCGTAATAAAACCAAAGGTAACAAAAAAATATATAATCATATCCTAATATTTTCAAGGTGCCTCTTTTCAATGCTGCAGTCCAAATATGTCTAACATTTCAATTTATTTATAATTTTGGCATAAATATATAAAAAATACGATTATTGTATTAGAGCTAAAAGATATGGCGATAATCAAAAGATAAAAATCATATATTTATCGTTAACATATCTTATTTGTTGTGAATCAATATTTTATTTCGTCAAATTTAAAGAAACCTACATAACTAAAAAAAAATTCAGTTGTATATTCTACAATTAAACACAAACATGGTAAATTTAACCAACCTCAGATTTTACTTAAATTTTCGTGGCTACGACGGAATGTGTTTGTAACCTTATTCATTAAGTAATCTATGGAGAAATTCATTTCGGAATACATAATTCGGAACTGTATAAAGGTCACAATATGTATTAGACAATTATGAGGATTTGCATTTCAACATTATCTTCTCGTCATCCGCCGAAGGCTTGTCGGAGATCTTGGATTTGTCTTTAATTAATATGGAGAATAGGAGATTCAGGATGAAACCCTGGGGATCCTTCGCATGCATACATGCTCACGTCGGTAGATTTTCATCAAAGTCAATTTCGTCGACGGATGATTATTAAACACTTACTTTGAATATTTGTATCGCTTATAGTGGAAAAAATATCACAAATCGAGCAAGAATATATTAATAGATTATAGTGAGTAAAATTATCACTTCTCATTTGAATTTTTTTCTTATATGATATATAAATTTCTGTTTCAATGGATACATTTCTACGTTGCAAAAACCGGTGTTAGTATTTTTTTTTTAATTTAATGATTTACGTATTTTATTCATATAACGCTGGACAATTTTCTTACTGTACAATATTTGTTGTTTATTTCTATTGTTTGGAAATTTCAAGGTACGATCTTCATTGACGACATGAACAAATTAGGTTATGTTAGTTGTAGAAACGACGGTTGCCGAATTTTTGTTTAATATTAAATAAAACGTTTTGAATACATTCACTTTTACTGAAAACATAAACGCAAGGTGTTTTTTTTTATAACCGATAATTCTATATATTGCTTCAACTTTAAATTTAATATGTGAAATTTATAGAAGACAGATATTTTTGGGGCGTTTATTGGGACAAGATATTTTTGTGTGTTAAATATCTTGGAATAATATGTTACATCTTTATACTGTAATATGGCCCTCTACTTCGTAAATCTTATAAAATCGCTCTAATCCATAATGATGCTTATGCGTAAACAACAATTTTTCATGTTTAAGAAAAAGCCATTACAATTTTCAAAAAAGAAACGCCAAAAGTGAATGGAGCGAATTCACCTACAGTTTACACTCAGTAGGCAGTGAAAATTATGACTAATTTGATTTTGGTAAAATACGTCAGAACGCGTCGCAGGTGACAAATGGCGATTCGTATATATTTTACACTTTAACACGCCCGACAATAAAGTGAGCTACGTTAAAGAAAAAATGATTAATATGGTACATACGTTTTAACCATGGAATAGATCGTTTCGATCCTTATACGCCATATCCGGCAGAGATCAGTAAATTAAGTATTCTGCATGATGCAAAAAACATCGTCAATTGAGAACTCAAAAGAAAAGAAAAATGGTATCTTACGCCAACAAAACTTATCCGTCATTTTTCGAGGTATCGCCATGATGGAAAAAATAAATTGGAAAGCAAAGATCGTTTTAACGCAAACATCGAATAGAAAATATGCTCGGGTTTTAATTTTCTATTTGATTTGTGGTGCAAAACGGATGGTCGGGATACGAAAACGGTTGATGAAACCCCCGATAAGTGTCGAGCTAATTGAGCAAGGGGACAATTAAGAATCGCTTTACACCGAGATCGCCGATAACGGCATCTGCTGCAATTCCCAGTGGCCCCGACCCGGAGACACAACCCCTTCGCTATTAACAGAAAAGGAACACACCAGAGAGATTAAGAACGGTGTAAAATACTGCCAAGAAACGCCAAAGGTCCATTAACTGCGAGGTGACTCACTCGAGGAGAAAAATACGGTTTCTCACGTAAACGGCGCTAAGAGCTTGCGGTTTTTCACGCTTCACTTTTCTTCTCGTCCTCGATCTTCTTTTCTGCCCCACCACTTGTAATCTACTCGGTACACCTTCTTTGTCCTTTGGCCGATCGGATACCCACCTTCGACACCCGTTGCTCCTCGAAAAAAATATCCTATTATTTACTTGGGAAGCTGGTCCGTTTATCCAGTCCCTATTCTATTCCGGACATTTTTTCCACCATTTTCTCCCTATAAAAAATATTTCACTCGGCGCGGAAAATGGATGTTAAAAGACATTTTACGTCGAATAATTTCTGCGAGGCTAGCGAAATTGTATTATTCCGATGTGAAAGGAAATTACGTCCCGATTTACGTTGGGATGCGACAATTTAATGTACTGCTGAAAATGTGGAAATTATCGAAATAAAATTTAAAAGCGGTTCAGTACAAAAATTACATTTCTTCTCGAATTTCCCACGACGATGCACTCAAAATATTTCAATAGAAATATATCATTGTATCGAATTTGTATAATACGATAATGTCGAGTTTAATATCTTGGAAAAATTAATTATTCATTTTTAGGCGATTTTAATTACAATTATTTCCAATGGCTTACGAAATCCATTTGTTAATAATTTTTTCATTTTCATTTATTTAAAACGTTTATTTCAGCGGTTTCATTTGTAGCAATAATATTTTAATAAATTTTGGTATAACTTGCGAAATAATTTATCACGAATATTATTCAATGTACAGATAATTATTTTCTTGATAAAATGTAAGAAATAATTAATAATCATCACTTTCTGAATTGTATCAAATTAAAATTGTCGCCTTTCAAAGCATTTGTGATAGCCTGAGTAATTCTTCGATTTCACCGATTTCTGATTTCCAGCATGTATTCTCACTGTGATGCAAGGCGAGATTGAAAGGTACCTTATCGGCTTATGCCGATCACATACATGAGGTTGGCAGGAACTGAACGAACAATACTGGGAATAGACGTTAGATGCATACGGATTTACATGTTATTTTTATCGCAAATTGATTTTCATTTCGCGAACAGCGCTTCTCTAAGACATTTGTCATGGATATTGATGATTTTACTTTTATATATCGATAAAAAATTACAAAATGGGAGAAAAGGCGACTGTCCGATGGACATCTTATTTAATTTTGGAGCAATTTAGTAAAGATTTCAATCAGAGCGTAAAAAAATGGAAATTTTGAAGCTGATGCAGATCATTTAAGATTGAACATGCGCGTTATCGTAAAATTTAATCCAACATCGTGTAATGCGATGGCAACTATGTAAAAATCGATTTGCCCATTGAATTCCGAGCGGCGAAGCGTGAGCAGCGCGCGTGTACAAACCGGTTCCTTTCCAGATACCTTTCTCTGGATATACGTAGACCAGTAGGAAGAGGCCATCGGACGGCAAAAATGGCTCGTGACTTCGTGAATGTGATTAATTCGAAACTAGCGACGAGTTTGCGAGTCAAGTGCAAGGTAAGCCCGAGGGCTAATTATGCGGGTTATGCAACCCTGAAACCGGATAGGCCATTTATAACTTGGGAAATTGGAACTCCAGCCGATACAATATTCAGGCAGCTCGTATTGCTGTATCAATAATAATGCATTACAAGGGATAGCGCCACTTTGCGTTAGGTTAGTTCGATAGTGCAAACAGTTTCTAGTTTCGCAGGGATCTAATTGATCTCCCTTTCTTGTACTAAGTCATGCGAATTAAAATATACTATATATATTTTTCTAAATTCTATCAATCGGAGATTCATATACCTAAAAAAAAAAGTTATTTTAAAATATTCCTCATTTTCTTGGGCAATTTCAATAAAATTTACTTTATTCCGTAATAATAATATTGCATTCTGGTTCAAGGATGTGAAATCACCAATTTTTAAATTTAAATAATTAATATATATTTTCGCTATGAAATCCTTATTATTAAACTTAAAATCAATATTATGAGTATTGCAAATTTAAAAAAACAATACTCTGAAATACCATTTTTTCCAGTATCATATAATCATCGATTACTGTGACTTGCTTAAGTAATAATGGTAAACATAAAACTTATTACATAACATAGTAGAATTATAATTATTATAAATGATAGGTATAATATTTATTAAAAAAATAAGGAAAGATACGAATTCATATAGTTATTCTTTCAAAATTCTAAAACCTGATTCAAAATGGCGAAATTTTTTTTAACAGAAATTGTAAATACAGAAGTCCCGGTATAATTGCATCTCGCTATATTTGCCTGTCACCGCTCTCTTTTTCCCGCACTTTGCGGGCTGCGGCCTCAGGAAGGGCCTGATATGACGTCATGAGCATAACGCGATTGACTAGAGTGGGAGAAGCGGCGCTCCCCTTCTTTTGACAAATATAAGAAAATGGGAGGGGAGGCGAAGAACCGAGCGTGCAAATATACCGGGACTCGACTAATTTTAACAAGAGATCCGTTTCATGTCAAGTTAAGTTTCAACAAAATTCAACCGTTTGGTTACCCTTGAGCACAAAAGGGTTCAAATCACGCTGACCGAAAAACATTATTATTTTGTGTATGCTTTGAATATACCAAGTTTCCTTATGAAAGTATTTTTTTATACTGAAAATAACAGGGACCCGTAACTTTATAACACTTATACATTGTCAACATAGGATAGTGTAACGAAATATTTCGTTATCTTTTCGGTATTCCATGTATTTTTGGTATAGTGTTAATTTCGTTACTTTCGTTACGGGTCCCTGGAAAATAATAGCAGTCTCAAAATTTCTCCATCAAGTCGCTTTTGAAGGAAAACGACGTTAAATATTTCAAAATTAGCGTTTTTTGTCCTATTTGGAGACGTGACATGAAATTTTGAATATGCCAATTTACCCGTATTGATATTGCAGATAACATTTCCATGATTTTCAAAGAATTATGGCAAGCTGAGGAAAAAACTTTTCCCTGAACTTTCCCTGCATTTGAAGTTCGATTTTGCGAAACGCAATTTAAAAATCAAGTTTTTAAATAATGAGCATATCCAATAAAAGGTTTCTTCATTTGATAGGAAATTATTTAAATATAGAATGTTAAAATAAGTATTCAGTCCGTAAATACACACGTCTTTAAAACTTATGTCGATTATGTAGCTCGTAAAATATTTATTAACGGCAGGTGGTCCTTTTGAAACCGAATATTCGAATTTATTCGTATTTTGCTATCAAGGCAATAAATTCCAGGCAGTTTTGTTTCATGTTACTCATTTCTATATTTACAATTTTACATGTTTGAAATGAATATTGGATTACATACATTGAAAATGCCAAACTGCAAAAAAAGATTCAAAATTAAATGATTACTGTTAGTGCCCAAATAGTAAAAATAGCTCTTCAATAGGCCTCCAAGTTATCCTAACCAATTAAGTTTTTAAATATTGAACAGATAGAGTTCATAAAGAAGCTTTACGACGATGCACATAATTTAAATTAAAAACTGATTCTCAAGACATATTTACGTTTATTTATTAGTCGTAAAATCATAACCATGAGATTCAATTGTGCTTAAAATCAAAATTCTTTAAGAGCTCATTTTACTAACTACCTAAACGAAGACCACTTTAAGAGATGTTTCTAAAGGTATACACTGCAATATTTTATATATATATATGGGTTGGAGGGTAGCCAGCAGCTCCGTAAAGAAACTCATACCTCAATATACTCGAGATAAATTTTCCATACAAATTGGGTTTTATTATTCAGACTTTTAAGAAAAAAATTTCACATCTGTAATGGACAATGTTACTGTCGATGCACGGAGAAAAATGTATGCTAACCATTGCTATCTACATGTTTCGAATAGGAGAATATGTATTTGCAGATGGTTTTCTATATAGTATTTCCCATTATGTTACTGTCTTGAGGTGTTCAATAAATTTATAGCATAAAAGTATTACTACTACTAATTCGTAACATAGTAAAATAATAAACATAATTATATTAAAGGTTAACATCAGAGCTATTGAGTTCTTCCAGTTTTATATGCGTATAGTATTTTTAGCATAGAACAATAAACACGAATTGGTTTATTTGTAAAACAGTGCTTACCAAAATTTCATGTTACTTATTCAAAATGTTTCTCGCCGTGTAGGATCGAAAATACAGCAGATAAATGGTTAAAAATGAGAATAATTATTTCTGACACTGGGGACCACGGAATAAGCCGAAACAAGAACATCTAACACCTAGCAATATTCTGCGAGGTAGTAAATTTTCATGAGAATTGGCTATTATTCGGTATCGTTTCAATTCAACCCATAGTATTGCCAGGCTTACTACTTAATTTAGCCGCTTTCCCAGAGAACGCGATTCCGTTATCGCGGTCAAACGCGTAAAGCCGGCACTTGGGCTATCGCACCTCCGCCGCCGGTTACTAGAATCCTCAGCAATCCTGCGGCGGCGATAGTTGCGTGCGCTCCACAGCCCCCTAGGATATTCTACATTCGAATACTTGTTCGCGGGATTTCTACATGGGTATATACTAACGAAATCGGCTACCGTAATGCTGATATCGTGGTGCAATATGGGAGATATACTCCCTTACTCCTTTCCATCTCAACAAGAAGCTACCTTTTGGATTTGCGAGAATCCCTGGATTTGGTACAAAGTCAAGGCTGCTAGATTTTAAAAGTTAGAAAGAGATTTCGCTACTTCTTCGAGTTCGCCTAAGAAACTCGCGGGTTCTCATTTGCATGAAATCTCGTACAGGGCACATTCCCGAGGACATCCTCATGAGCTCCTCATGGCGTCGAAATATCCACGTCCCGTTTTCGTCCTTAAGATTTTCTATTCCCTGAGGATATCCCTGAGAGTAGTAAACGAACAATGAAATGGGACATTTATCCATTCTTAGGAGCGCATGAGGTCGCCCTAAGTAAAATGTATGGGCATAGGTTAAAAATTGGATGGCATTTTTTTCCCAGATGGACGATAAAATATTCAGTTTTTAAAAAAAGGCGGATGCTGTAAAAAGGTGATGAAAATTTCACAGATTCATTCTAAATGACACGACGACCCTTTTTACGAAGAAGTAACGCGTTTTACTAAGAAGGATGAACGGGGTTTCATGATGGCAATTGCACGAAATATGCTCTCCAACAAGAAAAGAATTCTTAAATCACAAGAGAGTCACAGGAGTTGCTTCTCATTTATACCAATCTTACCACAGAGAAGGGATGAATACTATCTTTGTATTATAAAACAGAGGAATACACTTATTTGAGTAAGCACAAACACATTTATTCCCGTATTTCTTGAATTATTGACTCAAAAAGCTTTCAGGAACCCGATAATACTAGTTTGAACATACATCCACCTCGTTATACTAGAGGATTGATCAACAATACGCGATCCTGATCTGGTTCACATAATCATCACGTTGCTCTGGAATTTAGGAAATTGCCAACAATAACATCCTTGTGCTAACAACGAGTCGGTCGTCAAGATAAAAATCTTAATGATGATCTGAACAATGGACACGTTCCTCCGTAACCTCATTGTGAATTCATTTGTTTCTTCCATTACATCACTGAGTTTATCTTCGTCTGGTCTTGATACGATTGATAAACTTTTGGCCCGCTAACATACAGTTATCAGGTTCGCAGGCACAGATATTGCCTGTATCGCGATCTTTATTGTGCAACTTTTCTCGGCGCATCGACCAGCGACATAACTGGTCGATGTCGGCAAAAGATTATCGATGGCGCTTGCGCACACTGAGGTACATTCCAGCGGCTTATCAGCGCCCGATAGTCGCGGGCCGTGAAATTAGAATGGAGCGTCGAATCCGCGGGAGCTCACCTACAACAAAGCGATTAACTCGGGCTTCGTCACGCACCAGATTACGTTCCCGTAAAAACCTATTTTTAATCGATTTGTCAAATAGACTCCCACTGATTTTCGAATATCTGCTATGCACTGCCGCTAAAGAAGCCAATAGACTGTTGATAGACTTACGACAAGATAGTTGTACTAGCTAGGGTTAATTGCTCTAAATTGTAACTAACGAGTTACCAGATTGAGATTAATAATACACATCAATTGTGAATAATGTAGTTTATCTTACTAGAAACAAAATCGTTGTATGCTGCGTTTGAACAACATTACGCACACGCACACATATCCTATACAAGTACACAATACACACACTTTCATTTAATCTTCTAAGAAACTCGAGAAATCTCTACGAATCTCAATTTCCAATTACTAGAAGACAGACTTCAATTCGCAAAGATTCTATGTTCCCGTTCCAGCAAAATTCCGTGAATAAACATTTTTTTTTGTAGCCAGACTGAAATAAACTCTTAATTATAGAATATACCTACACTGTCCATCCAGAATTCTGTAAAAAGCACCGGAGTAGTCATTGTTTTGGGAAAACTAAACTAACGCTCCCAGGGAGATTCCATGGAACTTGCATGGAGCTTCATTTTAAGCTCCAAAAGAATTAAGTAATTGGAATTTCAGTAAACTTAGTGAACATAACTCTCTTACGTAGTTTAGTGGACGTTATCAAAATTAAATATAAGAAGTGCTTAAAAGATGATCTTGCACCTTTTAACATTTAGTACAAAACTTTTCATGGTTCTGTCTTCAGGAATAAAATCTAACTGCTTAGTAAAGTGAACAGTGTGGTAAACACAACACGAGAACATCAGAATAACGTAAATGATCGAGATGATGTTACTTTAATACGATTTAGGTAAGGTCATGCGTATAGTTAAGGTAATGGGGCAATGATCAGAAGATTCTTAAATCAATGTCATGAATCTGCTCTGTCATTATCAACAAATCACTTTCCATCTCATCATAAGCGACTCCTAAACCACCAGCTTCTGAACTGAAAACAAATTTTGAGCCGAACCACCCAGGTAAATAACATGTCAGCAACTTCAAAATATCAATTAAATTGTTAAGATAGAATATATTCGTCACGCTATTCCTCGCATAATTCAAAAACTAAATAGAACCAAAATTCATAAATCATTCAAAATAGTCGAAACCGCACACATTTCATCAATTAAAATCGAAACCCTGGAAAGCTGATGCGCAAATGAACAGGCGATCGAAGCGAGCGATTCGGCGAAAGTAATAAAAAGCGGATGGGGCGTTAGCGGAAGTGAGAATATAATTAGAGCTTCTGCGAGATGAAACGTCAGCGATCTTCGACGGGGTGAAAAGAAGAGAACGCCGCTGTGAATAATGGAACGCTATCGATTAGTTAATTGCCGGATGGTCAGCAGCCAGAATCGAGGTATTCCAGTCGAGGGAGGCATCGCAGAGAGAAAGGCGCGGCCCGTCCAAACTCGGCTTTGGTGGCGATGTCGAAGAAACCGGAAAAGGCAAAAGTGGAGGAGGAACGACTAGAGGAGAAAGAGAGGAGAAGGTGACTTGGAATACCGGTCGTGTCGTTGATCCCCAAATAGGTGAATCTCGCAAGGTCCCTGCAAGGCCGAACGCTATACCGATTGTTTTCGCGACCCCTCTTAAAACTCCCTGTTTCACACACGCTTCATTTTCCTCCCCTTAGTTTAACGATACTCTTGAAACAAGGTTTTAAGCAGTCTCATCGATTAAAGTTGAAGCTTTTGAATGGTAACCAGTTCAACAAAAGTCATTTCTGAATAATCCTGATACATTAATTGCTAAAAAAAGTAACGCTTCAAACATCCGCTTACAGCACGACGACTTCTAGCAAACTCGTTTAGCATAGAGGATTATCTGTCGAGGTAATCGCTAGTAACGCGAAAAAAAGCAGAAATAAAAAGTTGAGAACGCCAGACCAGTCGTCGACTATTTATGTTAACCGCGCGAAAGTGTTTCCCTCGCGCGATACGCGGTACTAATAGCAGTGACGCGACTAGCAGCGTAACGTTAAAACGCCGTTGATAGGCGCCTTAGTCGTAAAGTGCATGCACCAACAGACTCCACTCCATACGTATACATTTATGGGAGCGTTGACGCTCGTCGCTCGAGTAAACGTAATATGGTTTGCAGGCTTGATGACCTCGAAGTCTGCCGCCTACGATCTATACCTAATATATAGCGATACGCTGCACGTATACTCTAATAACGTATTTACGAATAATCTATGTACACAGCTCACGCTATTCGGCTGTAACAAACTGTCGGTTTTAGTTATTCCCCGTTAGTCCACTGAAAAACTTGTTTGGTGACGTAGCGAATCAGCAAAACTTTTCGGCGACTTTCGCCTCGAGGTCACCGTGGTAACTGTACGTTAGAGCAGAATTGTTGTAATGCTTTATCTGCGAAGTTATCATTAAAACAACTCCAAATAAGAATTCACATATTCATAAATAATGTTGAAAAGTAAACTTTTCAACTTCAGGTGTAATTGAAAAGTTCATTCCAAGTTGAAGAGCTGGTAGAAAAGTCAGGACGTTTCAGTCATTGCAAGAGAAAATATGAATTGATCTACTAAGAAGAACATCAAGAACATCAAGTGGCCTAACTATAACTAAGAGAGAATTTGATTGGAATTACACTGTCTCCAAATCTTAGGAGATATTATTTACCCCGGATCAACAACTACTGGAAATAGTGTACTTGTGATCATTCCTAGAACACAAGACCACAAGTAGAAATGTGTTGCAAAATGATCACGAGAATGTCTAACCATCCTAGAAGAGAATTACTGTTTAATGTAACGCGGTATCGACCTACTTTAAGGTGTCGACATATTTGATGAGGTTCAAACAATTTTTTTCCATGGATTTCAGTGAAAATAATCTCGTAAATGAAGTGGTTTTTCATATATTAATACTTATTGAAATTGTGATTAGATTTTGTAAAGCATTTATTTATGTAATCCCACAAACACCAAGAAGTATTATGCAGTATAAAGAGAGGTCCACCATAACAACCCACACCGAATGAAAACATCTAAATGTTGTCCTTGATTAGAGTTATTTTAAGAGATTCTTTGGCGTACAATAAGAGACAAATTGTTATATGTATATAAATTTACGAGGAGAATTATTTGGCTTCAAGGTCTATGGGTATCCTGGCTTCTAACGGATTTCTTTCAAGGAATACAGTGATTTTCTCAACGCAATCAATGCTACTTTGAAATCTGACAAGATTGTTTAGGTATTTTCCACTGCTTAGTATCGATCATTTTTGGTGTGCCATATATAACGTTTGTATGAAACGAAATAGCATAAAATAAAACACAAAGAACTTGTCTCGTTACCCTTGACTTAGAAAAGAATGTCCCCTCTTTAATTTAGGGAATTTGACGAACGCAACTGGAATCGGAATCTTACAAGATAGATTCTGATTTACCTCGCTAGAATTGTTCTGAGAGATTCTTGGTTTGCAACATACAATATTTTGTTTCTGTTTAAGCAAGTGAATAAAATGATGCCATTGCATAGTTATTTTAGCGATCCCAACTATAATAAGTGGATTTGGTTACAACCTTTATATCAGGAAGCCCATCAATATATAGCTATTACAAAAATTCCATATAGAGTTTGATTTAACAAGTGATTTAACAAATGAACTGAAATCTGAAAAGACCTGTATGAGACTAAGTCTAAGGATGATTCATCCCCATGCAGGACGGTTTGGTCGATCTGGTCATAATATCAAAATTCCCCACATGAAAAGAAACATTCGCATGAATTGTCGTAAGCTACATGATTTGATGCATTACAAATCTTGACCTAGCTCGCCATCACATGCGGTTTTCGAAAGAAGCAAAATAGTTACGAATACAGTTTCATTATGAAATCTACATCCCTTTCGGGGAAATGATGTTCTTGCACTCCTCGCGCAAAAGCTATTAGTTCTTATTGACATCGAACGATCAAGATTTCAGAAGCACGAAAAAATCCATAGGTACTAAAATATCTAAACGTCCCGCAAATATCGCGATACCAGATAGGATTTTTGGAATAAATTTGTTTGAAGCGCAAGATCTGGCGATTCGTAAAGCGGAAAGTCGTGCTCGGTAGCACCCGACATTCCAGCAATGTACCCAATCATGGACGGGATGTTTGGGATCGTTGTTGAACATGTAAATCCTGAGATAGCTCGACCAACGAAGGTAACATCCGAAAGAGGCGCACCTTTTGCGGAATGCATTTATTCATTTTGCCTTTTTTATTAGGCGGGTGTGAAACGGCAATGCACCTCAGCAACCGCCGAAGCGATAAAGAATTCATTCCTCAACTCAGGCTCGCGTCCGCGGAAAACGCGACGGTGAAACAGATGGCCAGTAAAATGCTAATAGCCTTACGGTTCCCGCTTCCTGCAAGAGCAAAAGTACGTAACGTACAAGCCCCGGTGCGACGGCCTCGAGACGACGCGAGGCTCCAGCCCTTAGTTCCCCTTAACTGCTCGTTGCCCGACATGTATATTCATATGGCCGGTCGCCTTTGCAGTGCGGCCGTCCGCTCATTATTCTCACGTACGTAGAGAGGCGCATAGCCCGTGTGATTTTCCCTGGCATTATGGCCCTTGCAGTCGCGTGGATCCCCTTCATTCGCGCGAGCGAACGGCCCAAGTACCTCGTCTTCTCCTTTTTCTCTTGGCCTTCCTTGTTTTTTTTACTCCAAAATTGAGAGATTTCAACGAAAAGAGCCAATTAACCACGCCGACGCAAATGAGGTAGGGACACGGTTGGAAGGTGGCGCTGTTTGATTATGACTTACGTTAAACAGGTTTCTTTTTAAACTGATCCCCATTTTTAACTTGGAAAGTGTTTCTTTGTAGTTTCGACCTCTACAAAATTGGCGACAATTTTCCTGTAATAGACGGAAAAAATTTTGTTTGTATGTTTTACCATTCGAGATGGTAATTTTGGGACAGACTTGCAGAATGAGAAAAATCGATATACTTTTTAATAAAAATGATTTTCTGTCATTTTTATGGTCTGATTATCAAAAATTTAAAGAACATTCAGTAACTGTTGTCCAAAGGAATGTTAATTTTTCTGATTCTGCAAGATTGTCCCAAATTTGCCAACTGAAATGGTAAAATTTCCAAGAAAATTTTTCTTCATGTAGGAAGCTAAGGTAAAAGACATAGATGTACATGTCTTCAGACTGAAAAGTTATTCCATATACTTCTGATGGAAGTGTGGCTTCATATTTCAACGTTTGTCTGTTGCAATTAAATTGGATGTCAAATACTGTAGTAATACAGTTAAAGTACATAACAAACAAAAATAAAGATAGGTTGAGATGTCCAAATGAGAGACAAAGGAAAAGTATGGTCAGTAAAAGAAAGGGCTATTTGGAATGCTGTTCCAACTCCTCTATTGTTAAGGTCCCGATAACAAATACAAGAAACGAATTTCGATTGTATTCCGGAAATGTCCGCCACTGCGATCCGTGTAATAACGAATACTTGAGTAAGAAAACAGCTTTCAAGTCAGGACTTTTGAACGACAACCATCTTTTGGTCGTTTTCAATTGAAAAAATGAAGCTGAAATTAGCCCCCTATTCCAGCCTCTACTCCTTTTCGATCGTCTTAATAATATGCATTCGCACATCAGTTCCAGGTCCAGAAAATTCATAGATATGCCAAAATAAATGCAGAACATGAATCCGAAGCGTCCTTAACGATGCTGAAATTAATTAACGAGTTATAAAATTAGGGGTGAGTGAATTAGGGGCTAGAATAGGAGGCTGGCGTAAGCTTCATGTGGAAAAACGTGTAGACTTCTCTTCCGCCCGCTGGACAAAGATTGCTCTAGTTAACACATATTTAAACTTTTTTTTCAACTGAAGATACGTCGCCATTATTGGTCGTGTTTTCCAGAATACTTATCTAAAGAATGCCGACATTACGATCCAAGGATCATAAAAAGAGTTGGGAATCGACGTGAATGATAGCAAAACTTGTGGCGAATGATGTTCACGACGTGGAGCCCTTCAGCACTTCATATTGGAATCTAGACACGGCTTGTTCGAATGATTCCGGTCTATAGGACTCGCCCTGACAACTATGTAGTGGCGCTATAGTAGCATCTGCAATATGGATAACACCGCGAGCAGAGACTCCACAAGTATTTTTCGCAATTAAATTCAAGTTTATCTCGATAATTAGGAACCAAAACACCTAACATGAAGAACATTTTGCTTTTATCAAAATATTGGTTGTTCTTTATTAAATGGATTATCCATTCGACTGTCAATCTTTTACTGGTATATTAAACTACTTCAATTCCTGCATTAATGAAATGATGACCACGGAACTCTAAAATAATAATACAATTGTTGAGGAATTACAGTTAGGAAATGCTATTCCCCGAAAATTTGAAAACCTAATAATAAGATATCCTGTAGATCGGTAAATTTTACAAAACATTCCTCATAGTTTCTTATACACAACAAAAATTTAAACAAATAAATTTGCAACACATGAAGGACGAAAGTTATAAAAAAAGAAGAAATACCTATGATAGCATAGAATCGTTTTTCTCCATGGACGAAAAAGCCCTCGTGACGTAAAACCTCGCAAAAACGTGCATATTAAAAATTTATTGTGTTTATTGAAATACCGCTGCGAGCAGCGTGTGCTTTTATTTTTGCACGTATATTATCACTGAAATTCGGGGAACATGCCCCGGGGTGATGCCGTAACCCCCGTCGTCGGTGGCGGGCGTACATTTTCGAAATTTTAAAATCACGCATCGGCCAAAATGAATGGCTACATGTATCATCCGAAAAGAGAAGGAGGACCGATATCGTGACCCGCCGCGACAGACGGGCGAGAGCATAATCGCAATTTGCAAATTCCCGCGGTGCGGCTGGCTGGCGATAAATTAAGTCCTCGCCTCTTGTGCTCTAACAGATACGAAAATGTAATGTTTGCCCGCGTTTTCCTTCGCTGCGGGTGGCGACCGAAGACGTCCAATCTTGACGTTCGAATGGCAACATTGGCAAACACAATGGGAACGAACGAGGTGGTAAGGGTCAAGGAGTACTGTCACGAAACGTCTTAATCGCTCGAAACCAAAGTGCGATAGTTTGCGAAACATTTGGTTGTCGTCTGTTTGGAAACTTTATTGCGAAATTATTATTCAAAGGTCCAACGCGTGTTCACCCACAAATGCCATATTGTATTTTTTTTTTTTTTTTTTTTTTTTAATTATTACCATAATGGTGCAATTTCACTGTAGGCATGAGTGAATGTTTAATAAGTCATTTTAAGGAGCGCATCTATTATGTATAAAAGTAATCGTCTTATTTGTTGGAATTATGTGTTACATGTGCGCCACCAAACGGTGATCGTTTAACTCTTTAACGCCGGGGCGGACACTTTTTTTCGTCGTTCATTTTCAACTTTAATTTTCTCTGCCATTAAGAATATAAAAAATCCTTCAGGAACCATTTCTTATATATTTGACCTCGCTCTTTCAGAGTCTGCAATCAAAATAAAAAAAATGAATTTTCAAAAAGTTGCAGCCATTTTTTAAAGAAAAATGAAATTTTTGACAATTTTCTTTCAGAAATGATTTTTCTTTCATATAGCAGGTCACCAGAGCACTTTTTCACCTAAAAATATCGCGTCCGCAATATCTAAGCTTGAAAATGGCGAAACGTACTTTTCAAAATTTAAAGATGGCGGCTCAAAAATGTTGGCCGAGGAATTTTTTCCCCAGAAATATCGAGAGAAATATTAATAATCTGTGTATCCTTATTGTTTTCAATTTTTTATTTGTATGGCGTTGAGCATCTAAATATTTCTGAGGTCGCTCATAACGAATCTGAAGTCAGATTTGAAAACAATAAGGATACACAGATTATTAATATTTCTCTCGATATTTCTGGGGAAAAAATTCTTCGGCCAACATTTTTGAGCCGCCATCTTTAAATTTTGAAAAGTACGTTTCACCAATTTTAGGCTTAGATATTGCGGACGCGATAGTTTCAGGTAAAACAGTGCTCTGGTGACCTGCTATATGAAAAAAAAGCATTTCTGAAAGAAAATTGTCAAAAATTTCGATTTTTCTTTAAAAAAATGGCTGTAACTTTTTGAAAATTCATTTTTTTTATTTTGATTGCAGACTCTGAAAGAACGAGGTCAAATACATAGGAAATGGTTCCTGAAGGTTTTTTTACATTCTTAGTCGCCGAGGAAATTAAAGTTGAAAATGAACGAAAAAAAGAGTCAATCCCTTCGTTAAAGGGTTAAAGCGACAGTCTCAAGTATCTGTGTTGCTATTGTCTATCGATAGTTTCGTTCAAAATGGCTGCACTCAGTGAAGACACCATTAAATAAAGTAAATATTTTACCCGTGCAAAAGTCACTAGTCGATTGAAAATCGCTTCATTCCAGTGAAGCCTGTAAAAACATCTGACAATTCAACTTTTCGAGTATGCAAGGATGTGCACTTGCAAAACAATCGAGAACTCCTTCGTTGTTATCAATAACCTATGTCAATATGAATAACAGTTATTATTCGATACAATGCATAATAGTTATGCAGGTTGCGAGGATCCACAGCAATAGAGAATTTCCGCAATCGTGGTAATTTCTTCGACACTGACCTAATTTAATTAACCTCGGCGCCCTTAACGTTTACGAGGTAAGTGGAACGCAGACTTAAGATAGGAATTTCCGCAGCGATAAGATATATTCGCCAAACTATGATAGCGCGGCGCTTGGAATAGTTACTACGCTATTATAAATTATTATCGTATTTCCGAGGTTGCTATTCTTAATGTAAAATGAAGTAAAGGTTAACTTAAAAGCTAGACCGCGTGTACGATATCACATTTTTTTGCTTATGACTATATTTTATATTTTGCAGTCTATGTTTTATACATATAGTGAAAGATCTAAAGCGTGTTTTAGTGTATAGAAACTTTTATGAAGATAATTTTAATATAATTCTAGTTACTCTGGTATTACTATAGTGAATATTGAAAATAGTTGTAAAATTGAATAAACTGAATTTGCATTATTTCAAGGAATTCATGACATTTAACAATTTCTAATGCGTTAAATAAATTCGTACATTTCACATTTCATTAGTAACAAGTATCACTAATTGAATTAGTGCTTCAGTTTTCATCTGTAGGGAATACCTTTTATCGAGTTTTAATGAGGAAAGCGTGTAAATGATTTTTACACCTTATTTTATTAATTTTAAACTTTTAATTTTAGAGAAACTGGTAACGTTTGTTAGAGGCTATTTTTCACAAATATTTTAATCTACAATAAATCCAGTAATCTGAATGTAATGTTCTGTTGTTAAAAAAATCGACGTAATTATTAATTAAATTTAATAATCCAATATTTAAGAGCATCTTAAATAATCTGAAAATGTACTGCAGGATATTTTTCTAAAATATTTTACATAAACCATCATTAAAACAATTGAATGAAACTTGCGTAGCATAAAAATAGACTAGCTTTGTCCGCGGTATTCGTTCCTTATTGATGTCAATTGCAGATAACGACAAAAAGAAACTGCTATAAAATATTATCGACAAGAAAATGTTAAAGTTGTGCTTGATAAGAAATAACATTCTGACTACTGAAAAACTAGGTTATGACAATTAACCTCAAAATCTAATGACGGTTAATTTTGAGAAATCCTTTAGAAATTCGGATGATGCCTAAAGTTCCGTTTCCAGCGGAAAATGTAATAAAATTACCAAGAAACTTAAAATAAGTAATTCCTTTTCGGTATGAAAATAATATTATACCTTAATTAGTTCTACATCCTTGTTACTTGACTTCAACTTATTCTAAGCTATTTCTGGTCGTAAATGAGTTTCATAATTTAATTTTATCAAATTTGAAGACTAGTTCAAAAATAAATCAAGGCTCAAATCTTCTCTTTAATAAGGCGAGGACAATTAACATACTGGAAAGGGTTATTCTAAATTCGGATTAAAATATATTATTTATGTAATATTTCTAATTTTAGGTTAGAGACTTTCGAAAGAATAAGAATGATTAGTATTCTCTTGTTGATTAAACATTTTGTGAACACGCGAAATATGATATCGAGAAGGCAAATTTGTGACCGTATTCACATTCATAAAGCGTCTACGTAAATAGAAATTCAGAACGATATCAATGCGGCTATTCGTTGTTTTATATCAGCTTAATTTAGAACGATAAAGTTAAAACGCAAAACACGATTTTGATGTTTACTTAAAAGCATCGACGCGCTCGTGGTTATCGAACTGGGTGGTATATGATAATCCCGCTAATAATGAAATTATCGATTCGTCAATACCGATTACACCAATCTCGCAGAATGACATGGCAGAATCTCGCGTGTATGAAATTTCAATGTAAATATGTAAATCGACCGACCGTTCGGGCTAGAGTTTAAGGAAAAATTTCACTTTATCCAATAATAGTCGAAATGGAAAAGCGTTCGTTCCTCAGAGCGCATAGACACGAATGAATATTCATGAAATGGGATTTCCGGTGATGTGTCAGACACTGCTCCAGTGTAAACTTCAATGTGAAACCCGAGACAGAGATAAAATCGCGAAAAGAGAAAGAGACCGACAGTTGGTCAGCTAGAGATAAAACTGGGTGAGAGAGACAGAGAGGGGCAGAGGAAAAAGAAAGAGAGGATGTTGAGTCATTTAAGCGACACGAACAAACGATAAATCGCTGCTTCTAATCTATACACCGAAACAATGAACTTGAACCACGTACCGCAAGGCTACAGTGACGGCTACAACGAGGGAGTTTAAAGTCTAGTTACTGATACGTGTAGGTAAAACATGTCCGCGGTTTTCAACTTCCTGCAAATGCCGATATTAGTAGTGCATGTTGGAATGTAACAATTTCATTCTCAACAAAAAGCGAACCATGGTGTTGGAATACTGTGGAAACTAAAATACCCATGGACGATAAGCTTTGCTTGTAATGCTTTGCTAAAATTGGGAGCGATTCAAGAGATTATTTTAATGGGCTATTCATTCGGATAACGTTTGGTATCGGTCGCGAATTCGTAGCTATAATCTCCTTAATATTATACCAGATAAAGACAATTAGTTTATATGTTTGCTGTAGTGTTGGAGAGATCTTTGTATACAAGAAAAGTAAGTGACCACCCACTTCGCCAGTTTGCCAGTTATGGCACAGCACGGAGAGTCAAGTAGACAGACATTAATTATATTAGGTTAGGTTAGGATAAAAGTTATGAATTCTGGTCATCGTTCTGCAGAAACACCTAGATCAGTAAAATAAGCGAAAACTCACCAAAAGAAATACTTATTTATTATTTTTAGACAATTTTATTCAAATCGCTATTAAACACATCAACAAATAATATGAAAAGGCGTTAATTTAAACATTTCGCATTTGCTCTCCCGCCAGATTTTTTCGAAAAACTACAAGATGACACTTTTAAGTTAAATTATGTATTTTTTTCGCACATATATGGATTGTAAATTTCGCATAACGATCGTAGACATGAAGAATTCAGATGTTGACTATTGCACAGGTCTACAAAAAAGAGGGTCTTAGATCTTGTTGCGAAGCTGTGGGTCATTTCCGACGTAATTGAATGCGTAGAATGCAAACTCGAAGTCAGAATTGGTCCATCACGACAGGTTTTTGAGATATTTGAGGTCATGTACTCGAAAAACGCGTTATTTTGCTATGTTTAAAGTTACGTACAGGACGCAACAATTTTTTTGGCCTTCTGTACTATTTGCATCTTTTAGTACTCCTTTACCCTTCAAAATGAGGTTTTATTCGATCACCTAAGATTTTTTCTTACAAAGTTACGGCCATTTTGAAATTACGAGATACATTCCATTAACGTTATCAAAAAACAGTCACGATACTGAAACGTGATTGTAGTTATTAGTATCCATATTTTATACAGTTGTTTATATTTATATAGGTTTCATGACATTGAATTTGACCTTGAGCTTGTTCTCCAAGAGCATTTCAAGGCAAATTTCTTTACTTGGTGAAGAAAAGTCGTAATGGAATTCTGCGCATCACACATTAAAGAAAAAGAGTAATATCACATGATCCAAAGAAAGAAAAAACTCCTAAAAATGTTGTGACTTCTGTAGATGACGTCAAAAATAGCAAAAAAAGGCGTTTTTCGAGTAAATAACGTTAAATATCTCAAAATCCTGACGTGATGGGCCACTTCTGTGTGATCTCAATGTGAATGTAGCAGGTAAAAATGGGTTCATAATTAAATTGTCGTGGTAGACTTAGTAAAAGTTGTTCCTATTTCACATGAATATTTCAATAAAACAGCTGGTATATGACGAATTTGAGGTGTTAGAAATTAAAAACAGAAATAATGTTGAATTGCTTTGCTTGCGGAAGACACATACTGCATCTTAGAGAACAATGTGTAATCAACAATTTTTCATAGGAATTCGTCATGTTTTCCACCGTTGCACGTCAAATAATCGATATTTCTGAGCAAGGAAACGAGATATTGCAATTTGCAGACACCATTTTGATTTTTTAAAAGACCTGGTAAATAATCGAGTTTTTTTTTCTACGGTATCTCTTGCTGATTTTAAGAAGTTTTAATAGGAGGTCCTAAGTTATCGATCTCTGACTTTTAGATCAAAAGTTCTGACTGAAAATTTTTGTCTAAATTAAGAATTTTCGATACAAAATTGCCTGATTTTTTTTGATAATTTGTTACACCTATAACGATACATAAAATGCGTCGTCATTTTTCTAAGTTTCTATCACACGCTCAGGAAAAATGCATTAAAACTAAAATATATATTCTTAGAAGGTTTGCCGTTTTAATTGGAAGCTTTGAATTTTTCAATATTTGTGTACAAAAATGAAAACAAAAATCGAACAATCTTATTTTTAAGCGTGTTTTTTCTATGATATTATACTATATGATATTCGTATTCAGCACATCGAATTACGTAAGAACACATATGTATACTGAAAATTTGAGAAGTGATGATGCAAATACCATTTGGGCACACCGTGAAATGGGACAAACTCAATGAAATTATGATCAAATATTATACTGATATTATGTAACTTGCTACCTTCACATACATTGTAGGACCTCGAGAAATATATTATTTCTGAAAATTTCATTACAAGAGAATATTAAATAAATAATGAACGCGGAAAATGATGTAAAATGTACAATCGACTCGTGCCAATTCTCTTGTTATTGATGCTCGGGAAAAAGCGTTGGAAAAAAGCCATTCCTGTCGATTGGTATCGTATCGGCCAATCTGCGATTCGCTCGTACCTGGATAGCCACTTTAAAACTGTACATCCCAAGTGATCCCT
Source organism: Trichopria drosophilae (assembly GCA_030407085.1). NCBI lineage: Eukaryota > Metazoa > Arthropoda > Insecta > Hymenoptera > Diapriidae > Trichopria > Trichopria drosophilae. Next base: position 68,525,234 of record CM059583.1, read on the forward strand.
TCGCATTACAGAACTGCTCATTTAAAAATCGTACAAAAAATAGCCGTTAACTGTCCGGTCTGAGATATGTGCGTCTCCATGTTGGATGTGGGAGATGACTTAATGGGACGAGAAGTAGGGTCAAGGTGGAGTGTAGGCGCCCTATCTATTTACGAGCCTTGTTTATGCCTATTCGATAGTGCACACGTAGTCGTACATGCCGCGAATGGCGATTCGCCACCTTAAGTACCTCACGTAGACTCGAGAAGATATCAATTCGATGTTTCCAGCAGCCGTACAAGAAGGCTGGCGCGTGTACGACGATATACCGCAATCGTTGCGTAGCGGATTTATCACCGCGGGGTGCTCGACAATGAGATTTACCGGCGAGAACGAAATCTCTTGCTCATGACAGCCGACGAAACGGGAATACGTTCAACGGAGAAAAATGGTCCACCCCGATTTTTCCCCCTGTCTGCATTGTCTAAAATCCATTGGACGGTTTTTACGGTGGATCGACATTGGTCCCGGTGTCGATAAGAGAATCTTATAACCTTAATAATTTTTGACAAATGGGCCAGTCTTATAATAGTTTGAATTCAATAAAAGAATATTAACAAGAATCGTTATCATTCAACTCCGCCAATGTTCCAAATGAATGAATTTCAATCTATTGGACCAGTGACCTACGGTTTTCAGAATATAATGACGATCCAACCGGAAAACCTGCACTCAGTGAAATTGTCGATTGTTTTTTTTTTACCGTTGAGAGTAAATCAGTTCTCATTCCATATGTCATTGTATTCCAGCCCTGTGCACTATTGAAGAGTTATTTGTTATCTATGAATGGACGATTTTATAGCTCAACGGAGTATATGACCCCCACACCTGTGAATTTCCTGGATTTGCGTCGAACTATTTTCGACCATTATCAGTTGACTAGCCAATCATCTTCCCATTTTATTTTGCTAATAACGTTTCGCGATCATGTCTCTAAGCTAGGTGCATTATGTGACCATATGTTCAATTAAAGTACACTGACCTACCGATAGTGCAATAAAACATTGTCATAAAAACTTCAGACAAACGGTTGATTTGTTCCGATCGTATTATAGAGAAACTTTCCGTACAAAATTATTTGTTATATCTGCCATGTATCATTGTCGTTTTAATTGCCCAGTTGAGCACGTAATTCTAACTAAAATACTTTTTTTTACACATTATTCTGAATAGAAAATATAGATTTTATATTCGTTATCATATTTTACAGAGAATGTCAAGTGTGAACGGAAAAAAAAGATATTAAAAACGGTAATATATTAACGATTTACATGTGACGAGATAAAAACCTGATTTATAATCACAATATTATAAGTATTAAAAATTACCCTTTCTGTCCCAGAACAAAAGAAATCGCGATTTCTCAAAAACACATTGAAATGCTTATGATGTTAGTAAATATTATCATCTTAAGAAATAAAAAAAAATAATACTATGAATCATAATTAATCCGTATAAATGCACTGAATTTTTATTGTATATTAGTCTGATTTTTTTTTACAAAAAATCTATTTCAATTCTGTTTTCTTTGTTTGTACAGGGAAAGAAAAAACCTTGTATGAACTGTAAAATGCTCAGTTTGGAGTTTGCATGATTCAAGCTACATCCGGTTCCGCTAATGTATCTATTTTATATATGTATATGAATGTGTACCATACAAGCGAAAAAAATACGTCAATGACCAGAAACTAATTTTAATATCTGGATATTAAGATCGCACGTCACACACTAAATATAATACTAAAAAATTGACACGGTAATATCATAGATAATAAACTGAAGATACCAAATGATAATAATTCTTAATACAGTCCTCCTCAATATATGTTTTATATCAGCACTTAAGATAACCTTTTCCCCTTGCATGGAAACATTTTAAATGATAAATATTTAATATCGCAAAACATTAAGAAATTTGTTGTATAACTCAATAGAAGCGCTACAGTAGCAAATTGTCACATTTAGTAGGCTTCTTTCGATTAGTTAGCTAAACATGAGAATTGAAGTGGATGTTGGTGTAATGCGCTATGTGGAATTTGTACATGCAATTTGTCAAAGATGTTAAACATAGCCGAGCATAAACGTAAGCAAGTAATGGTGTAAATTAAGCAAACATTGTTAATGTATGTAAACCTGTCTTCAGAACAAGAAATCTTATGTTTTTGTGCATTTTTTATATCATCAAGTTAGTCATGTCTATAAAACGTTGTAGTAATTATATTTTCGAGTCCTTATTTTGTCCAGTATTTTAAGGAAATATTTTAACTAATATTACTATAATATTAATAACAAAATTATGGCGATTTTTATCAAAAGTTTCAACTCAAAATTCAACGTATAAAAACCTAATAAAGTTTACTTATAACGCGATCAACAGATAACATTCGTGGTTATATTCAAAATATTTACTTGAAAGGAGTAATCATTAAGATATTCTTCGATAAAACTAATATAATTTCAATATGAATTATTTGATAATATTAAATAAGATTTATATTATTGGGCAGTTAATTTTGTTCCATGCAAACCTAAATTACTTCGACCCAGACCATAGGTCTGGCGAAGTATTGAATTTGGTAAGTTCCCGCCAAAAAATTACCCTATAGTTTTTCATCAAATGTCGACGTTTCAGGCCCTAAGGAGCCCAAAGCAACAATAAAAAAATTGGTGTCCGTTAGGTTGTACGTCCGTCCGTCCGTGGGCAAAATTTTGTATACGCGATATCTCGCGACTGGCAGGACGAATTTAAAAAGTACAAACGGATTTGGGTTTATCTTGGCCAAACTTAGATCTGATTAGTTTTTGGAGACAATGCATACTAGATTATGGGGAGGTTTAACAAAAAAAAACGCTCAAAAAACACGTTTTTTCCATTTTTTAACAAAAAATACAAATCGTACAAAAAAATGTTTCAAACAAAAAATATAGAACATCGAATAAAAATATTAATAACTTCTACATAAAAACACCGTGTAATTATAGAACATCGAATTCTCTACAAAAAGGTTATATTCATTTCTTCGTAAAATCAACGATAATGCCATAAAAAACGGAAACCGATGTGTCCCACATATAACAAAATTTATTTCCTGCAACCCGACCTGTCAAATACTCGACTAAACCGCGTTTTTTTAAGCATCAGTGTGAACAAGACGTGCTCATTTATCAGTGCTTCGGCTGACCTGCGGCCGGGGTCGAAGTTTTGTAAATGCTCATTTTCGATTTTAATATAGGGTGAATATGCCAATGAATGGACGATTTTCTACATATTTCTATTTCTTATGAATGTATGATGCACAACATGCAACAAAATACATATTTTTATGTTCTTTGAACATTCAAAACAATATTTACAGTACTATTGATCTTCCAGTGTTTATTATTTAGTAAAATCAAAGCAAAGTTTTAAAGCCATCCAAAACTGGTACTGAAAACGTCCCATTTGATTTAACCCGTCTATTCATTGGGGTTTAGCGGATTTTTTTACAAACGTATGAAGACGAGGTTAATAATTAAATAAAATCAAAGGTTGAACTACACGGTCATAAAGAGCAGAGTCTAACGATTCTAATGGTGGTATCATAATTAAATTTTCATAAAAGAATTCAAAAGTTACAATCGATCAAAGTGTGAAAAATGCTTAACCGTCCATTCATTGGCATATTCACTCTATTTAAGGAACAAGATATTGTTACAATATATGTATAGAAACTACTCGAACCTAACGATGCTAGAACTACCCTCTGCCGCCTTCTTTCCTGGCAGTGTTAAAATGGGAATATTCCTGGAAGCATCAGCCTTTCGTCAGGGAACTGCAATACGAATTTAGCCAAAATTGTAGGCACCCGGGTCGAAGGCATCTAGTTTTTACTTTTGAAATTCTTGTTTACTGGAGTTATACTGGATATCTTAAGCAGACATTTATTATTATTATTAATCCAAACTGGCTTTTAGTTTATTTGCTGTATTTTAAAATTATTTCTTGATGATTCATTCGTCTCTACACTTTATATTTTCTGCATTATAAAAATCAGTTTAAATTCTAAAAAATGAAATATCCTTTTTAGCGAAGCAATTTCGACTCTTTGGAATGGGAAGTCTCTAACGAGTGAAAACTCACACCGAAAAAAAAATTTCATAATTTCAAGTAAATATTTACTTGATTAGTCGCAACAAAATATTTACTTAAAATAAGGAAATATTTTCTGAATTTAAATAAATATTTACTTGCTGGATAAAATCAAATTAATATTTAGTTGAATTAACAAACTATTTTTCTATTGTAAGTAAACATTTACTGGAATTTAGGAAATTCAGTGCAACATAGTTCTTATAAGTAATAAAGTACGCTCAATAAATTAGTTCATTCTGACAGTATAGATGCGCGACTACATTTCAAACCATCAGAATTGTATACCATTATCTACAATAAATGTATGCATAACAAAATATTGCTGGCACAAAAGAAACATGCATCAGCATGAAAATCATAAAGATATACATATAATTTATAAAATAATAAGAGATTTATATTCAAATTGTGTATTGAACTTTTCATACACTCTGTAAAAGGCTAATGATGAAAGAAGAGTTTGCATGCACATCAGTTGCTATTAACAGTATGAAAATGATGACGAAAAATAAACGTCCTTTGAAAGCATCCGTAAAAGAACGTCAATCGTTATATTTGAAATGTAACGCTCCAATATATAAAATCCCCGTCAAATAAAATGAGCGAATTATCTGTTTAAGTAAAATAAGTAAATATAAAAAATCATACGCGTGCGTCATAAAATATTTAATTTATATGCTTTTATTTTATGTATACATGTGTACGTATTTGTATAAGTTCTGTATATATCCTGCACAATTTGCGACTATCTCATGCGAATTCGGAATACATACACGGAAAAAACTCTATAGTTGCACCAACCATTCTATAGTTGGACCAACTATTCTATAGTTGACACAATAATTTGGTTCGGTTGATACAACCATAGAATGGTTGATACAACTATTCAATAGTTGTCCCAACTAGGCGTGTTTTTTCCGTGTAGGGTGAAACCCTACGTATATGCATGCAAAGCACAAATTAGCAAAAATATTTTGGTGCCAGTAAACATGCGCGGTGAAATCGGTCAGAGATTGGCATTGATATGATGTAATCTCAATCGAACGATTTTATTTTTATTTATCCAATCTAGAGTAGTTTAAAACTTGCATGGACAATTTTCGCCTTCAAACGAATTCACCCGATTTGTTCTGAATGAAATTGATGCATTGTCAATATTAGAAATGTATATGAAAAATCGAGCAAAATTTGAAAATATGTTCGAAACCCAAATGGTACAATTCCAGTAGTTGAATAATTTTGAATTTTGTTTACATGCGCGTGAGAGAAAAGGAGTGTAACATGGGAATTAAGATGTAAATGAAAAAAACTTTCGACTTTGGTCGGACAAATTCCCGGCATGCGACCTTGCAGTTTGTAGTAAAAAAGAAGACCATAGAAAATAAAAGGATGAGAGAAAACGGGTGCCGTAACGACCACGAACGGGGAAAATTCAGGTTTTAGAACTGCAATTACCTATTTTGCACGGCGGAAAAGAGAAGTCGAACCGTCAAGTAAGACCGACGTGCGTCATACTGCCGCTAACGGGTTTACCATGCATATAAAAGTTACCGTTGTAACGGCTACTGTTTTTGCGACTTTCATTCTGGTGGCGCTCGCCACGAATTATCATTAAATGTGGAACAACAAATGAGATAACCTTTCACCCTGACTCCACACGGCCTGGTAGTTGTTATTTTATGTTCCAGTTTGCTTTCTCGATTTTACGTCTTAAGAAGCTCCCATTCTGTGTTTTTTAAGGAATACTGTATTTTTGGGTTTAATGGCTGAAAAAAGGTCCCCTTGGTATTGTAATTTTAAGCTTTGAGCATTTTATCGCCCGGAAAATTTCGTTAGTAGCGAGAAAGCTATCGCTGTAGACCCGGTATTCTACTAGATAATACATTCATATTTAGAAAGTCTAAAAAAATGTTACTTTCACGATTTCAGATTATCTATCGAAAACAATATTTCCATATTTTGGCTTGAGTAACTAGCATTTTAGTTACTTAATATTAACAAAAGAAAGCGATGAAAGCGGTGTAAAGTATTGTTAAGTTTCTCCGATGAGTCTGTCTGCCATGTCTGTTAAACACAAATTGTATTTTGTTTATTGCGAGTGAGATTGAAACATATTTATGTACAAAACTTATATAAAATTTAACAATAGTTTTTAACATTATGCAAAATAAACACATAAATGTTAAAACGGAAAAGTTTACTGAAAAATAAAATTATTTTCGAACTGTAAAAAACCAACATTTTTACTAGATGTCACGTTGATAAGAAATCGATTTATACGTCTTGCGCTATAAAAGTACTCGTGCATACGTGTAAATCCGTATGTATAATACAGAACGAAGAATTTTTAGGTCGTAGGGTCTCAATCGAAATACACGATAAATGTAAATTTACACGTGCATATAAGTATTTTTATACTGTGAACCAATTGCATTTCAATTTGACGCATTTCTTGTGCTACATTACAATCGTTTCTTTAACATTGAAAATTGCATACGATATAAAAAAGTGCTTTTATATTTTATAATAAATGAAGTGAATATTTAAACGCTTAATTATTAATACTAGTAGTGTAAAAATAAAAAATATCTAATAATTGATTGAACTGGTGAATGAATTTCTGCGATATTGATAAAATGTGTGAATTCAAATCACAGAAATTGGAAATATTTTTACTGAATAAGGGTTTATTTACCTCCAAATATTTTATGCATTTTGATTAAAAGATTTTTTACTAATTAATGTTCACAAATTATTTTAAAGAACTAATATCTTAGAATCCTTGTATATTTTTTATTTTAAATAATGTATTGCAACGTGTACACGGGTAGTTTTTTTTTTGTACATTTTTCTTTTTTTCTTTTTGACGAATTATTATCATTTCCGAACTATGCCTTAAATAACCTGTCAGAAGATAATGGATTTTTACGTTCGTGATAATATTTACTCTTACATATTTCAAGGCTACCGTCATACCGCTCGAAACATTTTTCGAACGGGATCTATAAAATTGGTTTATATTACTTTTTTTTTATCACAAATTTACCAAAATAATTTCTTATGTACACTATTATTTTTCTTCCTGATATTTTTAACTATAAAAATATATGTGAAGACAGCATATTCACTCAAAGCAAATAAAAAGGAAAATCTAGGATCGTTATAGTCGTAAAGTTGAAATATTTTATATGGCACATTTATTATTTCAAAGTTCCATGTTGCGTTTAGAATGTAGCTAGAATGAAGGTGCTTTAATGGTTTAAATATAAATTTGAAATAAATTAATTAATAACTATGAAAAATGCTCATTAATATAATACGTATTATTTTTTTAAATATTATGGTATTTTACGTACTATTTTATTTCTTTCCGTGTTAAATGTTTCTATTTTTATCTATTTTTCATGTGTTTTATTCATATTTTATAAGGTACATATACATAACATATCGCACGTTTAACATTGACAGTTTATATCGATTATCGATTGTTGACGCATCGATTCGTCCATAGTGCAGATCCTATTGAAGATTATGGGATCGATACTGAATACTGTAATGATGAAAAATGGATACGAAAACCTTCGATAATACACATGTAACAGTACAATATTTTTGCTTAAAATACCAAACATACCTTGCATATTTTCATGTAAAATAAACATGAACTGACCTCAAGTAAATTACGATTATTTGTGTAAAAATAAAAATATTTTTACATAAAATGTATACTCATAGGATGAAAAAAGTAATAATTATTCTTTTCCTGAAATAATTCTATAATAAGAAAACAAATTCGTTTTAAATATTTTAAACATTTAGTTATGCAATTTTTCTTTGTGTTAACGGATAATGTAGCCTTAATATCCGATAGTAAATATTATTTTCATTTATTAATTAGTTAACATGTAAAATTTTATTATTTATGAAGTCGTTTGATGTAAATGTGGTTTATTAACTATTGTAATAAAATTGGACTAAACTGAATAGAAATTGGATCGAATATCGTATTTAAAAATCTTCGTTCTTCTATCGTTCTGTAAAATCTTCTGATGGCAGAGGTAGTTTTCGAAGTTAGATCACAGAATTATATTGCAATTGTAATGTGTCTGCAGTAATGAAATTGGAATATTATTATCATCTTAATTATGTAAATTAAATTACATGAGATGTATAGACAATATTTGAAAGATGAAAAACATTTAATAAATACAATAATATCTCTTTGAATCTGTGTAGACCTGTACTTTTCACGCGCATATGCTTCAATCTCCGAAAATATTCGTATAAAATTTTTATAAACTTGACTTATAAATAGAGAGTTTTATTGCGTCTAAGTATACTATTGGGTATGTCTTCTCAGAATTTCTTTAATGAACCTAAAAACTCTACCTTATTAAACGTATGGTACAACTGAACAATACGCGAATTCTAATAGTCATTTTGACAATGTATTTTTACATTCAGATTACGAATACGATAATAACATTTAGATGTTGAACATATCGAAGCCGGCATCCTGAAAAGAGTCAACAAAAAAAATCACAATTTTTCTTGTATGCATATATAAAACAGATGCATACAAAAATAGTCACAACCAGAAATCAAGCGGAAAATTACATCAAAAGAAGGTTATAAACATAATGTTATTAGTGAGTGGGATCCAAAATATCTTTTATGTTTACGGTTGGAAACTAATCATCAGTAAAGTATGCATTCTTAGTGATCGATTCTTGCTATTGAAAATACTACAAAACGTTATATCTGTACAGCACTCACTAAATATGAATCAATCAAAAAGATTGTTACTAATAAAGACTACGAATCTCAAATTTTACTAATCTCAAATATGTAAAATAATTTAGTGCAATTTGACTAAATTTCTTCATTCTTTTTTTTAGACAATCAAAATGTAGACAGTATACAATATGATATGCGTCGATTTAGCACTTCTCTGTATTTAAAATGATCATCTTTAATATATCAACCGCTTTTTTTTAGTGTACTAAAACATGATAACTAATTTATTAACTCGAAAAGCTTCATTTCCTGAATTTTTGATATTAACTTGAAATATCGAATAATAAAACGGAATCATTCGACGAGAATTGGAAGGAAGATTAATAGAAGGAAATTATTGTAGGCAATTTGGCGGCACAAACGCAGCCGTGATTTTGATTAATCAACTGCACAGAGACTCTGATTGTGGTGCGTGCGTAGGTGAATAAATTGAAGGGAATTGCAGTCACAATAGTTGCGATTATTAGAAATCATACACAGAAGACTACGAGCACTCGCCGTTTAGTTACGTGATTAACCAAGGCCATATGCAATGGACGGTGCGTATACAGTTGTGTCATTCACACACTGCATTCAGAGTCACTCTTGCAGTCGACGGCCGACCATCGTTTCGCGATTCAAGAAAATAATGCTAATATTCATTACAGCAGAAGCCGTTCAAATATTTCATACGCTATCTTTTTTTATACTGATTCAATCAATGCCACTTGAATCAATATCTCCTTTTATGCATAGCTATGGGAATAAAACCAAGTAAAGATGCCGTAAAACTTGATGAATGGAGATTAAATCATCGATTTCAAGTAACTAGAAAAACAACATTAATTAACAAAAATGAAGAATATTGCATTACTATTAAAATTAATTAAAATGATAGTATTGGCCTTCAATTTAACAAAAATGATAATAACCAACGTTCCAATCATTGGATGAGTCAATTTTGTTATAGACTTTTAAAAATACCTTCAGTACAATAATTTTAAATGACGACCTCAAATCATTCTAGACATTTTTCTATTTACCGCAATTAAAATCAATACTTTTATCTTTTATTATCTATAATGGTATTCCTTGTAAAGTAATATTGTAAACAATATTTTAGCTATTACACCGGTTGGTTTTTTCATGTTAATTAAAAATTCAGAAATATTAATTCGTAGCATATAATAAAAAGTGTAATATTTAAAATACACAATATAGAACATAGAAAATACATTTTATTCGTGAATAAGAAATGCAGTGCTTTGCCACCGTGAGAAATTTACAAAGATAACGATCAAGTAAGGTCTTATCATGTCTAATTACATCAATTATCTGTACATATAAACATCACTCGGATCAAGTTTCGTATAGCTAGGTGTAACATAATCGGATAATATCTCATTTAATCTCGATCTTTCATAGGGATACAATATTTTCATGAAAAAAGAAGAATGTTATGTTTGACAAGAAATATATATATATATATATATATATATATATATAAAACGATTTGAAAAATTAACTTAAAATAACATTTTAGTTTATTTCAACACATAGTGAGTTTACAGAGTAAGTCTACAATATAAACCGAGAGCTAAATTGGATTACAAAATGCGCATCGATTAATGCAGTGATTGCTTCGCTCTATATTTATATAAACAAATCTCCTCTTGTTTACCAACAACAGATTACGGTGCTGTGTCCAGTAAATCTGAGAATGCAAATCATGTTTCGTTTAATCAACATTATTAAAAGAACGAATTAAAATAGATTATGGATATTATATTTAAAATCACAAGATTAATAAATATAAATTATTATGACGATAAAAAATGCTATTTCAGAAAATCGGAAATATTTTTTGTTGCATGAATTTTGGCCTAAAAATGAATTTCTGGGAGTAAAAAGCTTTCTCCATCGAATGTTCCTTTAAATTAAAAAGTAGGATTGCATTAGGTACGTCTGTTGCCGCAGCTTCAATATCGGATTCCCTATGTGGACTTCTCTCAGACTCGCCAGGTACGTAATTAGAATTGACTATTCTATCTATGTTCAAATTGCTAATGTAAAAATAAAATGCCAAATAAAATCTTGCCATGTCTGCTTTTATCGCTAAAATTTTAGTTACCTGCATTTCTATTATTTTTCTTGACAAATGCCACAAAATAGTAGAAAATCAAAGAGGACTCGATTAATACCAATATTGATGGACGTAAACTCTTTTTAGATAAGAATTACACTAACATTTATTCTGTTTAACACACATCACTTTACATTAGTGAAACAAAATTTAATATTTGAAAAATAAAATCGTAAAGAATAACATTAGGATTATATTTGGTACGAAAAATAATTATGCGACACTTTGTAAACACCAACAAACGATTCCAAACTGGATTATTATTATAAGTTTTAGACATTTATATTAAAAGTTACTCGAATAATTTTATATGAAGCCGAACAGTTTTATTGTGCTCATATTCTGGGCACATGTTACTTTTTTTTGCAATTTTACATACATGTCCAAATCTTTTAAAATACACCAGAACTTAAACAACTTTTTACCTATTTTAAGACAGTGAAATTTCCGGAAATAATTTAGAATTTTTTTACGACTAAGCTATACCGTAATGATTATAATCGATCCGGTCTTTATTCAAAATGGGAATCTTGGTTAGTCATTTTTTTTTAATTCTGAATGTAATTAATCTACTACACAATATAATATGTCACATATCCTCTTGTTATTATTTGCACATTTTCTAATTATTAGTTTTACGTTATAAGAACCAATCGACATAAAATTCTTCAAAATGAATTTCTGATAACCTAAGTAAAAACAAATGTAAAAAATGAAAAGATAGAGAAAATACTTCACATTGCTAACATTACTGATATTTACAATTACTAATTCTCTGTTAACCCATTAAGTCCCAAAAAGGCAAAATTTGTATAAAAAATAGTAGGGTTAGATATTTTCAAAAAGATTTTCTTATTTTTTCACATAGTTTCCTGAGCTCAAACGTAAGATACAAATTTTGACTTTTTGGGACTTAATAGGTTAATATGTTTGTCCATTCTAAACATTAAAAACTCTGATATTTAACAATTTTCTTAAAGCGTGTTGAAAAAATGTTGTAAGGAAATAGGAAGTAGGAAGTTGTGTCATGAATCTATACCTACTGACTCAGACAATTACAGATGATTCAGTTAAACTGCTATTTCTTGAAGGCAACCGTATCAATTCCTGCGCTGCACTAGAAGGTTGGAACAATGGATTAATTAATAGAAGTTTATGAGACTGGCCATTTTATGGCTTTAGACTGTTGCTTTGTGCACCGCGTCGATCATTTTTTTTATTGCTGGTGACATTTGAGGTATTAGCAATAATACAAAATTTTAAGTTGTTGACACCGATAAACGTTAGCTAAATGTGTGAATGACTTGGAAAAATTGTAAAAATATTTTTCACGAGCGTTGATAAAATTATAAAATGATTTTTCGGTTTTTGCATAGACTTTTAAAAATACCATCAAAATAATTTGAAATGACGACCTCAAATCATTCTAGACATTTTTCTATTTACCACAATTAAAATCAATACTTTTATCTTTTATTAAAAGTAACTGTCCGCTTGTCGATATGACTAATTTTTATGTGTCAGCTTTTTGCCTGTCGACTTATCAATTGTCAGTTTTTTGACTGCCGGTTTTTGGAACTGTCGGCTTTTTGATTTGTCGGTTTTTCGACCCGCATCCGTATTTGTAAACATGTTATCGGTAAAATAATTATTTTCTTTGATTGATTATCCCGCATATTTGTCAATAAACATTTTTACGTTAAATATGAGAGAACTAAAGGGTGCGGGTCGAAAAACCGACAAATAAAAAAGCCGATAGGACCAAAAACCTACAATCGAAAAGCCGACACTTCAACAAATGACTGCTTGTCGATGTGTCCAATTTTTTTGTGTCGGCTTTTTGACTGGCGACTTTTCGATTGTCGGTTTTTTGACCTGTCGGCTTTTAGATTTGTTGGTTTTTTGACCCACACCCGAACTAAATCGTATGCGTCTCTGTGCGTGTATAATATATATATATATATATATATAAAGATAAACGACCGGATATTAAATTTTAGTTTATCAATCACGAAGGTAACAATGTGGAAAATGAACCAAAAGAATACTTTTTTCAAAAAAAGTCCTACACAGAAAATAAAAGCCGGTTAAGGATGACAAATAAATCGAAATTACATATCCTTAAAAAATTGACATCGATTTCGTTGAATTTGTATAATTTGTGCGATTGTTCGTAACACGGGTGTACATATGGGGGCGCTATTGTTCCAACAACAATGACGAATTGGAAAGCATACATTATTGGCGTTATTTTTAATATTTTTCGATGGAAGCAACTCGAGTTGTGGAAGAAAAGAATAACGAATGCGTTCGATTTATTTTTAGCAGGAGCCCGAAGAAGTCCCCCGAAGCGTGTGCGCAAACTGACGAATTGTATTACGGGCGCCGATATTCTTGGAGCCATTGAAACCGAACAAGACTCGATTAATTAAAGATTAAAGTTTAAGTCGGCAAAGTCGCCATTGTGCGTGGGGATCGGAGAATGCCAAATACAACTGAAAGATTGATCGGTCTTGAAGCAATTCCGATATACCACACGTCCTCTGGAATGCCTCTCGTGAGATAACCATGACCGAAGATATGCAAAATGGCGAAACTTTTCGCTCGCTCGTGCATTCCACCGGTTACTATTATTCCTTCGAGTTCGCGAATGTCGCTTAAAGAGGTTTCTCTCCACGGAGGCACCGAGGAGAAGTCGAGAAATGTTACTCGTTCAAGGTCCGACTGCGACTGCACGGTGACTCCTTGTTTGTGTGTGTGCGTGTCAGCTTTGCCGTACGTGTATCGACATACACCCACACACCCATACGCACGAGGAGAGAGCAGGCCGTGCCGAAAGATTTGCTCGTTTTTCGCGATTACGAGGAGGAACCAACGACAGGAATGGCCGATTTTTCTCTTAATAAGGAGAGACCCGACGTGACGGTCCAAAAAATCCTCTTTTTCCCAGCAGGTGAAACACTCGGATATTAATTGCCTTCCGGCGGAATGTGAATCGTAGTCCTTACTTTTTACTTTCACCAACTTTGAATAGTGTATATGCAATTATTTTTTGCAGATGTCCAAAGTGTACGGTTTTTTCAAAAATTATTCACAACCGAGCATTCTTTTTCTTTCTTCGTACATTTCAATATAAACATTTTTTGTGCGAACGTTTAAAAGGAACTTTTTTTTCTTTTCAAATTTCCGACATTAATATTTACTGTTCATTCGTTATTTGTGCTTTTGCGCATGAGTCTAAAGTACAAAGGCATTGAAGAGATAAGGGGACGATTTGTCCACAGATTCAGCGATATGATGTATTTAATAATTAATAGAATTTCTCGACCCTTGTAAATAATATTGTATGAGTATTGCTTAAAAAAGGTCAGCATAAAAAGGAAGAAAACAGGGGGTTTTAAATAAAAATTAAAGAATAAAATTAAAAATAAAAATAAAAATATGACGTTTTGACTCTCGGATTGTAACCCTCTTCAGAAAAAAGTAAATTACTAAACTCCGTTTTTAAACACTACTCATACAGTATTATATGATGTATTCATTCAAAACATACAGAAAATTATTTCTTTAGTAATCTGTTACTTTGAATTCACTGGAAATATCGTAAAAATTGTATAAAGAATGTTTATGATCAGAAAATTATTTGGACCAATGTTTTTTAGGTTTACACAAATTTTATTCGTCAAAGCAAGAGATAAGAGAGAGAGAGAGAGAGAGAGAGAGAGGGGGGGGGCGGGGAGGGTTTAGTTAGTTAGTTAGTTGTCTTTATTTTGCCATGGGATAATTGTCCCTTGTGGCAATTGATACATAACTCGGTATAATATAAAAATTACATAAATAAAGTAAAGAATTACAAATACATTAGAATAATATAAAAAAAAATATAATTAATAAGCTAATTTCTTATAACTAAACTAAATATGAATATAAGAGAGTCTATCGTGAGACCTAGATACATTAGAAAATAATTAAGTAATCAAGTAATCGCCGAAGGAGAATAAGGACCAGGAACGCTTACTACAGTTTAGAATGAATGGGATGGTCTAAAGAAAATAGGTGTCTGAACAGATGAGTCTTGAACGATCGAAGGGAAGGCAAGTTACGAATGTCAGTCGGCAAAGAGTCCCAGAATTTGATTGCACTTACCCTTTCGTTTTGATAGGGTTTATTTCTAAACCTACACTATATGACCAATTAACAATGGACGCAATCTCGTCGTTCAATCTGAATATGGCAGAGTCAGCTTCTTCGGGTTCACACTGAAGGTAAATTTGAAGGTCATCTGCGAATAGTGTAAATGATTCCTTACAAAAATGTAGTGAACGAATTAAGGTATTGATTAGTATGAGAAATAATATAGGCCCAGGGGAAGAACCCTGTGGAACTCCAGACGAGACACTTTTAAATGAGGATTGAATATCATCACTCATTACAGCAATTGATCGACAACTTATATAAGATGCTATAAATGTTAGTGAATCATCAGAGAACCCTAATTCCCTGAAACATCGAAGTAGTATAACATGGTTGATTGTGTCAAAAGCTTTACGAAAATCAAATAATACCAAGATTGTAATATTGCCTTTGTTTATTCCCGTACGAATGTCTTCAGTTAGTTTTAAGAGCGCCGTTTGCGTACTGTGTCGCTTTCGGAAACCTGATTGCAACGGGTGTAACAGATTGTTGCTTTCGAGAAATTGGGTCATTTGTGAAGTGAACAAAAAGTCGAAGCCTTTAGCAAAATGAGATAAGGTGATGATGGGACGCGTATCAGAAGGTGTTAACGGGGCTTTTATTTTGTTGAGAGGGGTAACGTACGCTTGTTTCCAAAGTTCTGGATAAGTTAAAGAAGATAATGAGAGATTATAAATACTAGTGATAAATGGTGCAATCATAGGTAGTATATCTTTAAAATATTTAAGAGGTAAATCATCAGGGCTACGACTAGACGTACGCGACAAAAAGTGCAGTAAGGGTTTATTGAATGATTTATTTTTTATTTAAATTTCTTTCAGTAAAAGGCTATTTGAATTAACCATCATCACGAAATTGATTAAAATATTGAAAATAAAATTTGATATTCGTAAAAAAACTTTACCTAACTAATTACGGATTGATTAAATTTAAATAAAAGGAAATTTTTTAGTTAACAACATTTTCTGCAATTCCTTTTACATTTCCTCAGAATTCCTCATAACAAATTACTAAGATAATCATTTTCCTCGTTTTGCAGGCGTAAAATTGTCATGTCACGGCCCATGTATTACATAGCGGTTTTACTCTCTATATTCCTTAGAGTGAAAATTGTGCCACCCCTTTATTAAGAGTGAAAAACTCATTCCTAGAAGAGTGATATATCAATCTTAATAAAATTTCACTTTGTGAAATGGTGGCTCAATTTTCACTCCAAGGAATTTAGAGAGAACTTTATGATCCCTTGTGAGTCTTTTTTTGTATGTTTTGAGATACAATTAGATCTATTAGAGACTCTTAGATAAATGTAAAGTTACTTAGATCCGATTTTGTCTAATTCAGTTCTATTAAAAAATTTAATTAAGTTAACATTGAAAAAGACCCACAAGAGTTCGAAATGTCAATAAAAATATATATAGTATTTCATTTTTATTTAAACATGTACGTACATTTCTCATTATTATTCCGAAAGATCGTAAAAAATGAAGAAAAAGTTATGGAAGTTTAATGCGGTCGATGCAAGAAAACAATTAAGGGGCACCAATTTTGCGATTGCCTTAAAAATAAATAAAGTTAGGAATTTAACAAAAGAAAATTACTGCACGGAATATTTTAATGTATTTGTGGATATGCATATAAAAAATATATGATACATTTTGTTTGACAACAATATTGCAAATTTAGCCAGTTATTAATAATCCGATAAGGGTCTAAAAAAATCTCTGACTGCAGTATAATATAGCGACCTTCATAGTGTCTGAAACACAAAACAAAAAATAGATTAATTTACGTTAGACGTAGTTAGGTTAGGTTATCTTATTGCATTTTGAAATGATTAAAAACAATAATAAAAATTGCTATGGCTAATATGGAAAAAAAAATTCTTAAGAATATCATTAAGCTGAATATTTCATTTTCAAGTTCCAAAAATCCTTTTTTTTAACTGCGTACGCTAAATGCTTTCTCAGCGCCTAACTGTTTTCGGTTTGTTAAGGATTCACGCACTGTACAAGTAGCGCATTAAATGCTTACTTAGGGCCCTATGTTTATTTACCGCACCCGTTAAAAAAAATATTTTAGGATAAAATTGTGCGGTAGGGGATTCCCATTATATCGTAATGTAGTATTATAACATAATAAAAAACACACCAAACTGATAGATTTCAAGAATATCAGTAGTAATTATTATTTCCATATTGATTATTTTCTATTGTCATTCTATTGTTTCTAATCATAATTGTTCGTAACTAAATTTAGAAAATATTTTTAAAGTGTATTATCTTGAAAGGCTTCATTTTAAATTTACTATCTTGCCTTAAAAATACTACGTTTAATGTATACGTATGTCAGATATCAAGTTCTAACAATGTTTGAACTAACAATTTAGCATTCAAGTTATAGTCACTAATTCGCGAATAATGCATTGGTTTAGTAATCGATCGTCTTGCCCTAAATATCAACAAATAAATTAGTTTCATGGTGAAATTTTTATTTTGTATTTACATAACGACGTGTCCTAACTCTTCAAGGAATTCATAAATATTTAGGCTTTAAATTGTGCTTTTAATTTTAGAAATTAACTTTTAGGTAATGATTAGATTGGAAATAATAATGTTCCTTATTACTTGTTAAAAACACTCAAAAATTTTTACTTCAAGCCAACATATTATCTAAAGTTAAATATTTACTAAAAGGAAAGTTTAAAACATGCGTAATTTAATTACATTAGCCCCTTTTAAACTAAAATTATACGATGCCCGATTTAAGATGTTATTTTGTCTATTAGTCTTGTTGTTTAAACTATTAAAATGTGACAGTTATCACAGCTTATACTAGAGAAGGTCATTTCAAATAAATAAAATTTACATATCACTCAAAAAGATTGAGGAAACTAAGAAATAACAAAAAATTACATAAATCTTGGTGATTTCATTGAAAAGTACAAGAGTGTTACAAGAAGTGCAGGGTAAAAAATATTCATACTAAGGATTTAAGAATTTTTGCGAGGAAACCTTCGACGACGTCGCTTGCACCGAAAATTCTCTCAGCATATACAACGCAACAAAAACACGCAATTTCCGAAGTCGTAAAAATATTCGTTCCGACGACGCTTTTTACTGTCGGACTCCATAAAAAAATGTAGGTAAAAAGTTAGTGGTTCTGGACTAGCCCGCACGCGTTCGTCTTATAGAAATACCGACTAATTCTTCGCGTGTATTCGACGTATAGGATTGCGCACCAGGAGGGTCTGCATCCGTCGACCGGTCGGTAGGTTCGAGACCAGCTGTTTCTTTTATTTTTCACGGATTGGTGGCCGAAAACCTGACGACGCGACAGGTACATCATTCAGCCGTTGAAAATGTCCAATGCTATCGAATCCAAATCTTTCTTGTCAGACGGAATTTCGACGCGATTATCTCTTTAAGCCTGCACTACGTAATATTCCCTACGAATTAGTTCCTGACTGAAAAAGGCCTAATGTCGCATTCGCCTTAAGATTATTCTCAAAAATATGCATTTCCATAAATCCTTTTATTTATCGTAACTCTCTTTTAAATCCAGACATCTAAAATTAATTTTCATAAATTTTTTTATTAAATGCATCCGTTGTTACGTTCAGGTAATAACCCAGTTTTATAATTTACTTAAATTATATTTCATTACAAAATTAACGTTCTTTTAAAATAGAAATTGCGTTTAAAATGAAGTAATTCAATTATTTGGGTGTAATCGCTTCGAAAAATAAATTGACGTCCATTAAACGATGTACGTTTTATGTATCAATTTACAAAATGTGGGCTCTCAATTGAATTTCAGAAGACAAACGTAATATAATTATTATTAACTGGACGCGGCGCGTAGGGAATAGCGGTACATTTGCATTCTTCCTCTGTGCTTTGCATCTTAATCTGGGCTACAAAATTCCGATCATTGCTTACAAATTATGTATAGTAGGTACGGGCTTGCTACGAATTATCCGAAGCCTACTTCGATATAACTGGAATATATCTAACACAATAATCTTCATATATATTTTGCCTATTGCACTCTAGACATTTCTAAATTCTGATGGGACTACATATAAACATTTGATATTTTCATTTGCAAAATAATGTTTAGTTACAATTATACATTTTGAAGATTACAGCTGTATAAATATTGCCTAATTTTTAGAATCACTCATGACGGATTCTAAAAAATGAACACCATTTGTGCCAACACGATGCGGAATAATTACTCAAACTCAGAAACAACGTTGCCGTTCCAAATTCCATTCCCAAAATTCCGAACAGACCTTTTAGGAGGCTAGAGCATTTACCTTCAGGGACTACCGACATCTAAGGGACACATGGTATACAACAGAAATTCTTGCCTTTTCTTCAAAACTAAATTATGTAATATTTAACACATCAAAATTTATTGCATCTCCAGAGCGAACAACGAGACGTTATTACTCCATTATTATAGTTAATATTCTTGTTATGTCCTGCACTCTTTATATGGTTCGTGACTGTATGAATTTAGGTATATTTCAAAGCAGCTTTGGTGTTAAACATAATTTTAATAAAATTATTTCAATACAATTTTTTAAATTGTAGGTGTTTAATTAATTTAAATAGTAATTCCTCGTTTAATATTTTTATTATTGAAATATATTTAATTAAAAAAATTATATGAATGAAATTTGAAATAAATGTTTACATAATTTGAATTATTTGTTATTTCAATGAAATTTTGCAAATTCTTCACTTTGTCATATGGTTTATAAAGGAATTTACAAGGGAATTTGTTATACAATCTAGTTTAAAGCCGCTTTGCGAACGATGCTTAAATTTTGACTACGCTTTCTAGCGGCAACTTCTGATTAAATTTTAACTATGGAAACTTTTGCCACGATTTAAGTAAGTTTTTTGAGAATTGTAGTGATCCAGCAAACATATATGTCAATTTATAATAATTTAATGTTTATTTTATCATTTAGGTATTCTTATAAAAATACATGTACCGCTACTTCTTCGCAATGATAAATTGCTCTTCACAAGTATGGAAATCATAGTCATAAAAGATCGAGTTGAAGGAAATTACTTGTAAAAACTGAATTATCACCTACAAACACTCAACACATTCACGTTCAAGACAATAATACAGAAACTTCCGCTCCAAGAAATTACGTTATGAACGGTGAACACTTTAATTTCCTTTACGCAATAGTTAATTAAATTAGAAACGTCGATCTACTTTAACCAAAAACACCGGGAATATTTACTTAAATGGGAACACAATTGTTCAATATTTTCATTCAATTAATATCTCAATATCGTAACATTATTTATAGATTCGTGAATGTAAATAAACGTTTACAATTAAAATGATAATATTCAATGAATTTTTAGTATACATCGTTAACCTTCATTTTGCTTCTAATAATAATTTTATAAATGAAATTGAATATGGATAGTTTTACACTTTTTAATAAGCAAATATGTAATAAGGAAATGATTAAATACTCTTTACACTTAAAAAGAATTGATTAATGCACGAGTCGTTTTACAAATGTTGAAAATAAGAAAGGTGTCGAATTTATTACTTATTCATACGTGTTTATTTGATTACTATAATGAAAAAGATTAATTTATTAAAAGGAGTTATATTAATTAAATAAACAATTTATTGGATTTTTAAATAGCATTTGAAAATAACCGAACAATTTTGCAAGAAATACCGTACCTTTTTACAATCGTGATTGAGCTTTTTTCGACATGACAATTTAAGCGGTATTCAGCTCAATTTTTTATGACCTTCATATTTCACGAATAGTCATGTCATTTGTCATTATATCATCGTTTGTATCAAATGGACGGAAAATCAGTTAATTGCGACAGAGACGACGTTAAGTATTGATTTCATTACTTAATTGATGTTACCACCAATGCGTTTATGATACTATGAATATTTGAAAACATGTATAGTTTTGGGAGTGTTAATAGTACCTATTAATCACATGTACGTTTCGTACACGTAAACAAACTGTTCAACTCTTAGAACATTCCCATTCGAGTTACTATTAAACCTCTATTTGAAACGTCCACTATACTATATAAAGAATAAAAATATGTATGAATTAACAATTCATTTTTAATAATGTTAAAGTAGATGATTGGATAGTACTTTAAAAATTGCCTACGAGAAATATATATATATCTATATAAATAACTTTATATTGTTTTAAATAAAATGTATACATGACAAGTTTATTTTACGTCATTCAAGTCAATAACACAGGAAGTGATTAAAAAGTAATGTAAAAAATTATCTTAATACTAACTTTCGCGAATCTCAATAATATCTTGCAAATGCTAATATCTTTCTCAGTTTCTTTCGGATCGGAACTTTTTACGGTACATTTTAAATATGTCATACATGATATTTGACTTGCGCCTATTTCACTTCAAATAATATAGGAATGATGAAAGAGATTCAAGAGAAGGAGCAAAGTCCATATCAAATAATAAAGAAAAATAGATATTTTTTATTAGGCTGGAATTAAATATCCATTTTTTAATACTAAATATTAAAGTAAAAAGGTTCAAAAAATGTTAAAGTTAATAAAAGATATGTCAGTAAATACTAGACATTGTAACGAATATTAAGATTTTGACATTTAATGACGTTTGTTGTCAAAATGACAAGTCGAAATAATTTGCTCCGAATTTTGACATTTCAATGTTTGTACTGATTGCACATTGAATAAGCACTTTAGGAAGCGATTATTGATCATTTGAACATTACTCACCGGAAGAGTTTTTTACAATCGGGATTGACTTAGATAAGTATCACAAAATATTTTGAATACAAGAGCAGAAAAAGAATCGAATGAAATCGTCGTTACTGCTTTTCGCATTGCACTTAACTCACTATTCATGTCGTTTACGTCCTCTTTTTTCAACTTTACATTCCACGCCATTTCAAGTTTTCTTTTTGTCATCATTCTCTCTGACATTAGTCGCATTTCAAGGATTGTAAACCGACGAAATGGAACTTAAAAACTGCACAAGGAATAATAAAAGACATGAACAGTATATAAATAGGACTGAGTAAGCTTGAAAAATTTAAATGACCCATTCACGTTGCCCAAATTCTTCGTTATACCAGCAGCTTGCACATAAGTCTGTTTCTAAGATTACAGACACGTGTACAGCTGATTTTGAGGCAATTGAAATCGGTCTGGGAATTTTCAGACGCCCACTTGACAAATAACGTCATACATTGGTCGAACCAGGATGGTTATCACGTGGAAAAGCGACCTTGAAAAGAGCAGACTCGAACAAACCAGTTTATTTCTACCGTCTCTTGGACGCTTTGAGTCGAACCTCAAACTATCCGACCTGTTTTCAAAACCGACAAAAACCTTCATTCTTGTTTTCCTATATATAAAAAAAAAAATAGGTAGAAACATTTCGCGTTCAATCCTATACTGCAATTCTGACATATCGTCGATATTTCAGTCACGGGAATTGTCGGATCGTGCGAAAAACCCGGTTTTCACGTAGTTTAACGGGGCTATCGAAACGATATCGAACTTTGGAATTGACGCCCGTGGCCGGCGACAAATTCGGCACACGAGAATTTCGCGTCATGATAAGCCGCGAACCATAATACCAGTATAAATAAGTACCTGATTCGTATTTTTTCTGTATGGATCGTTGTTGGCGATTGAAATGCACAATATCACAGCTTGTATCACAGTAAGTTAATTCTTCATCGGATGAGTAAAGAAATGCAAGAACAGAATCCACGTCACGGTAGCAAAAGACCGGATGACATTAACACTTGGAGCTTTCCCGAATTTTTCAAAAAATTCCTAGTAACGACTCCGTTTTTTATCTCTCCACAAACCACTGAGCTGCAGCACAATATGACAATTTTCCACCACACGTTACTCTCTCACTCTCTCTTGTTATTCTCGGAATAGAATCGTACGCGTCCCTGATCGAGGGGGAAACCGGAAAGTTTCCAACGCAGTTGCCCGAAAGTAACCCCGACGCCGCCGACTTTTCCAACCACCTGTTACGAACCGATCGAATTTTTAAAATTTATCAACGATCGATGTTTCTGGGATGAGGAGGGCACTCGCGATCCGGTGCTTCCGGCGTGCATTCACGGGACGATTATTCCGTAGATGTTCCGGTGCACTGGAAGATCGGTCTAGTGGAGGCGCTAGAAAGTCGTTCCTCCCTCGAATGCGTTTCGCAGAGCACTGAAGCCCCGCGAGTACGAATCGGCGTGCGCGCTTGGTTCGGAGCCGGGGGACCGGGATGGACACACTCGGTGCACTCGGTGTACACTCGATCTCGGCGAACGGAACCGAATGCACCCGACCGACTCCGAGAAGTCGCACGAGTACAACGAACACGAGAAGGACCGACCGGCGACCTCTCCTCGTCCTTGTCCTTTGGGTGTCGCGCCTCCACCGCTTCGTCCTTTCAGTCCTCGTTGAATGGGCGATCGGAACGGGTCCTGTTATGCGTACGGTCTGACCTGCATGCCTTCCTAGACAGTTTTAATATAATCTTCTCAAAATGGAGTTTCCATGTACACACAATGAACGGCGTACGTATGAAATTAAAGCGAAACTCTAGAATACAGTCTTCATTATTTTCAATAAACGATACAATAAATTTTACTTCTTTTTCATCAATGTGACAATTGAACATTTTTCTAGCAAAGCACGAAAATTATTCTGCATCGTGCAGATAATTTACTGACGTCAGAATGCAATGTTTGAAAAAAATTAAAATACTTGCGTGCAGTAATTCCATTTTTGTTCATCATGAGATATTTATATGTACTATTGTATAACTTATTACGGACAATATGAACAATACAATTTATTTAACTGTTTATTTATTTATTTATGAATAAAGTGGCATTGCTGTCCTTAATAACATAAAGTTATAAAATTACTTACAATAATAGAAATGAAAAATTAACATATTAAAAAATCATATGAAATTTTTAGCGTTTTTTTTTTAATTAAAACATATGTAATGCTTCGTAATATACCAGACAAATTTGATACAAGTAACGTTTTATGGTTACAATGAGTCAAAGGTAGAATGCCCTATTCAATTCTAGTGATATTTTTAAAACCTCCTAAAATTAATAAGACGTTACCAATATGTATGAAGTTTTCACGTGAATCTAGTGGCATCCACCCTTCGGCCTTTAGCTCATGTATCCCTCGATTGGGCAAGGTTTGATAAACTCAGCTATTTAATTGACAATAGAACAAAAATTAAAATTATCCTTTTTAACTCTTTAAAGCATGCTACACCTTTTTGTAATTTATTGTTTATATATTTAAGGTAACTATTAATACATTTTGGTGCAATTTTTTGATTCCTTACTTGAATAACATGTTAATAAACGTAAATAAATCAATATTTTTAATTAATTATCATGTTATATTGTTTAAAAAAATTAAACAAAGTGTAAAAATGTTGGATTTTGTACGGAAAATATATGCGGAGAAGAAAACGTCACTCAAATATGACAAGACTGGACACTAGGGGGTTTTCGGGATCACTGATTACGAATCAGGCCTCAGATTTTGAAAATTCAAAATGACGGATCCAAAATCCGAGGGTGAATATGACTTGTTTTTACATTTCGGTCGGCCATTTTGGATCCGTCATTTTGAATTTTCAAAATCTGATGCCTGATTCGTAATCAGTGATCCCGAAAACCCCCGAGTACCCAATTTCACCTCGATCAAGTAAATTTGTGTAATTCGGTCGGCTATATTGGATGCGCCATTTTGAATACTGAAAATCTGAATCTGACCTCGAATAGTCCCGAGTAACCAATTTCAAATATTTTCAGCGTAAAGAAAAAATGTATACTTCAAAGGGCTAAAAGTCGACCTCATCACATGTCATCCGGAGTATTATTATATTACTTATTTATAAACCCGAATCTTCTTAGGTCATTTAATATTTTTTTTGTATGAAACCACATTCCTGTCGTTAATTGAAACAAGCACTACCGCTGATTTTACGAAGAAAGTGCATAAAACCTTTTATGTAGAGAATTTGATGTTCTATCTTTTTTGTTGGAAATAATTTTTGACGTGATTTGTATTTTAAATAAGAAATGCAAAAAATATTTTTCGTATTTTTCAGCTTTTTTGTTCGAACTCCTCATAATCTACTATGGAATCGGAGAAGTTTCTAATCTATTACTGACTTATTTATACATAAGAATTATAATATATGCAAATTAAGAATGTGTATTTTTAAAGGCAGCAGGTTTTGATGAAATCGTAGACGATTATGATTTCAGCGGAAACATAATCCTTTTAAATCTTATATCTTATATTAACACAGGTCATCAAGATGCTATTACTGAAAAACTCTGTGTTATTTCCCAAGTAATTTTGAATAATTAGAATCTGAATTCCCGGTCAGATGTTGATAATTATCTTAGATTGTTTAGATATTTGAAGTTCAGTAAAGAGTACAACAACTTTTTTCACGTTCTTCAGTACTTGCTGTGTTCAGGATTACTCGTACCCTTTAGAACGTTATGATCATTTCAAATGATGACATGCTCCAAATAACGTAAAAATTCACAGTATCCTTTAAAATCTATATATTTCTATTTGATAATTTCTTTCGAAAATGTGTAATTAGATGTTTCTAAATGGAATACCCGAGATGTTGGTAGGATAAATGTCATAACTTACAATAACCTTAACTGTATGAAAAAAAGTGATAGATGATTGATTAATAGCTCATAATCTAAAACGTGCCAGGTTCAATTTGAAAAACATACATCTTATAAAATTATATTATTATTTCATTGTTATAAAATAGTATATTGTGAATCCAGGGCGAAATGATAGTGATTGCAACGATGGTCAAGTTGACTCGCTTCGCTCGGACGGTAAGACAATCGTTGCAGTGTTTCTCTTTGCCCGTGATATTTTTTGTCCTACTCTCATAAAATTTGCGATATTATGAAGCATGCGAAACTCGTCGAAAATCGTTAATCTGGACCATGTGAACATTTTTCGATTTTAGATTACCTAATTTGAATACGTTGATTACCATTTGACGCTTTTCTCTGTCCGCAAAAACGATTGACCATGTAGAAAACTATCCGCTCACAAGACAAATTTTCGCGTAGATGAAATTGGCCATTTTCAGTCGGTTACGGATGCATGTAATATCGTGATTTTGAAACGAGTGAGACAAAAATATCATTTTTGAGGTATCTTATAACTAAGTGAAAAAAATCTTCATTTTTCGGTCATTATAATTTAGTAGACAATAATAAATATTGTAACCGATAACGTTGTAAATAATTGCGTAACTGAGATATCAGTTCACGTAACACTCGTAACTATTATATTAATTTATGTAGCCACAAAAAAGCATTGTACTGTTGAGACTTGCTAAAAAATATCTCTGTAGTATATGTCATTAAACTGTTAAAAAATGCGTTTCGCACGGACGATCAATGTGTAATAATAGACTCTTTTTTACGTTATTTCAATGAATGGCGGCTTATTTTCAAGATCTAGTTAAGCCCTACAAATCAATTTCGTGAACATTAGACATGCGATGAATATTTCTCAAGTTATGGCCTCAAAAATGGTAAAAATGGGCAATTTTTGCGATTTCCCGCATCTTAGTCACTTCGCTAAATAGTTAACGAAATATCATACAGGAAGAAGTTGTAGGGCTGGAAAAGATGAAAAATTGTAAATGTTTTCCTAAATTCTACAATATTAAGAGTGTTCTGTCGGACTCAATTTTTATCGAAATCGAATGTATGAGGAGAAATCAAATGTTCTTGAGATAATTATAATGAGAGAGCCTGAAAATGAGCCCTCACTCATTTAAATAACTTATAAGCGAGTCGAGTTATTGCAAAGAAAGTAATTTTTTGTAACCTTCAATGACTCGTTACTCTGAGCTTCAGATTCAATATTGGTACTAGACTTTTTTGTTTAAATTATCAAGGAGAGTCACCTCCTGAATGTGGCTGGCCGGTTCTTGGACACCCTGTTTATATATACACACTTCTCTTACATTTCGAATAAAATGATCTATTTTATACTAACATTAATAGTAGCAATGAATATCTGCCATAAGAATAATAACGAATATATCTGCTGTGCAAATAACTCAATGATAGATAAAATGTAACGACATTTACAGACATTCAAAATGCATAGACTATTCGATCGATATGACATTTTCATTTTAAAACGTTGTATATGTGTATTTGAAACTCTACAAACGGGGATGGCATGAAACGATTCGCTAACAGGAATTTGTTGTTTTGGATTTCCCTACTAATACTTTTTAGTAAAAATGGAAAAATCTTTTTTTGATAGGCAGATTTTTTAATATTTTACTCACTTGTCAGGTGAATGTTTTCCTACCATTCCGAACCTAATAATACTCTGAGCTATATACTACCTCGTTTAAAAACATTACTTAAAGTAGAAAAGTGATATTTGCTATCTCAACAGAAAGCTGAGTATGAATTTAATTTTAAACGTTTAATTCAATTTTACGCCGAAGATCAGGTGGTTTAGATTCCACCTTGATAAACTGTAGGCCACGTCGCGATTTAGTCTCATATGGGTTCAGAAAAGTCGACGTAAAATAAAAAAAAATTGAATTTTACAAAGACAAAACTGATGTTCGGGCATATTTAACTTAGCACAAACCAATAATACTTTTCACATTCTATATGTATCATTACTCCCTCAATTTGAAACAGTGAAAAAAGTTCACTATTTGAGTCACTGGCACTCAGTAACTATTCACTGGGAATCAATGAATTTTCACTGTTTCAAATTGAGAGAGTACAGATAATTTTTGTAATAGTATTAAATACCGCATTGTTGTTGCCTCAAATTTTACTACCCGCAAATTAAATACCTTTTGCCACATTCAGTAACATTCCATGCCATTGTTGAGGTATATAATATTTGCCAATAAAATTTATACTCAGAAACCTGACATTAATGATGCTAATTCCAAATCTGGCTGCAGAATTGCTCTAACACGCTTTCAAATTTAATTTTAAAAATTTCCTACAGTTTAGCAAATCATAGAAATAATATATTGTATCATCTGTTTCAGATAGGCGGTGCACCGAAACAAAAAATCATCGATAATAAGTAAATCTGCAAGCAGGTTCAAGTTTGGATAAAGAATGAGGTGAGAAGAGGAGCATCGAGAAAATGTGACAATTATGAGGATGTTATTTCCATAAGTTCGTGGGGAAATATTTTTATAGATGACTTAAGCATGAGACATTGAGTTTTATGATGATTGGGTCATTATGAATCGGCATTGGAACCGTCTTTAATAAATTGTCACTTATATTTCATAAAAATATATATACAAAAGTTTGATAAAATAGAAAGGATTTTTACGAGATAAACTCCGATTGTCAAGAACCATTGTACAAATTTAGAGAAAAAAGAACGTCAAAATATTAAAAGTTCAATATGCTGATATTTTATTTTCTATGTAATTTTAAATGAGAATTATAGCTTTAAAATTTTAATTCAACATTTAACCCAGAGGATTACAATTTATAATTTCGTTGCATTTACTTCAGATTCTGTATACATGTATATCATAGAAGAGACGGTTCTCAAAATTTAATACCAGGTTTATTTAATTTTTCACGTAAGACGAGAGCGACGGAACATTCAAGGCGAAAATTGAGGGTTGATGCCTTGGACATGCGCCTACGTTTGGCTCTGGCCGAGGAAGACTTTTACGGACTTCTTTGCAGAAACTTGTTTTTGAAAGGCTTCTAATGACGTCTGCACTCGTGAGATTTCTGAATATACAGTATGAAGGGGAAATATAATCATACAAATTTCAGTACTTTTAGTAGTCGAAAATTTACATCGCATTAAATATTTGTTCAAACGATAATAAATATAAGAGTAGAGAAAAATGTAATGTTTTCTGTGCTTACCAATTATCGTTAAATTGCTACAGCTGGAATATTTTAAAATGTAAATATGAAAACAATAATTCAAGTAAAAACTTGATCTTTTTTAAACAGCTCAGATTTAGCACAATTTAAGACTTTATTATTATACTTCAATGTTGAAATTACAGATTTATGAGAGTGCTTTTTGAAATTTGGTATTTATACAGTGCCATTTATTTAAATTGAAATTGTGGTTTTGTGGAACGATATTCACTCCGCGGTTAGTGATAGAGGGTCCCAAAGTTCTCGGTACCTCGGCTACCAAAGAGCAGCAGATTTCGCTCGTGAATAACTACAGTTTGCAGTTGGCATGATGTACGAAGTTGTGACGTCGTAAATGAGTTATAATTATAGGATGAAGTGCCAACGACCTGTATTTCAGTTTATTTGTGCAGTAAAATATTAAGCGCCCAAAAGAAAATGGAGTGTTTCAATCATGTAATATGGAATCGACAGAAAGAAAATTGTAATACTCTACAAAAGAACTAATTTTCGAAACTGAAAGTAGCTGAAACTTGGTAAATCCATGTATAATTACGAAGCTATAATAATATTAAATCAAAAACAAATTAGTGTTAAATAACGTATTTTTCAACTTTTATTTTCCCCTGCATAATTATTAAACAGAAAAAAATCAAAATTTAGAGATTTTACAGTTTTATGTAGTAATAGTCTAGAAACAGACTTTCATTATGGAAATTATAGGGGTAGACGGATTATATTGAAACGCAGGTTGATTCGAAACTTTTAAATAAATAAAGAACCGTGGAACATTATAAAGTGATGTTGGAAAATGTTACTGCTAGACAACTATTTTGCAAGAGGCATGTGATATTCATAACGTTTTATACCAATGATAACATATTTTTGTTTTTGGAACCTCTGTCAGAGATTTTGTTTGTTTCTAAATGTTCTTTTTTCTGTAGTGAACATCGAGTGTCACTGCAGTATTGTATTCTAAATGTGATGTTAGGAAATCCTCTTTAAATACTCTTTTGTATGAATTTGAAGAAATCGCAACCCAAAACTCCATATGTGTGGTGGGTCAAAAACGGAACAGTAATGATTTTTTTATCTATTTATTTTAACTTAATTGAAGTGAGATATCCGCATGTAGTATCTTACCACTTCCTACGAGAGCGTCTGATTATTCTGGAATTGATTTTTCGAATTAGTAAGTAATTCCGTTACCATGATACTTAATTTATAAATATTTGTAATAAAATTAAAATTAGTTGTCATATGTATGTGACATGCTTTAGTATCTCTGTGTCCTTAAGATATAAAAATTACTTGATTAATTCAAGTTGCCAAATACAATGAAAAAAAATAAACAAAAATCGATTTGAATCTGTTTATGTTCCGGCTTACCCTTCCTGTTTCGATTGCAACGTGTTCACTGCATAAACATTGAAATGAACGAATTACTATTTCTTTTTTTCTATTCTTTTTTTTGTTCACTGAGGATTCCGTGAAACTTGTTACATTTGAATTCGCTGTTTTACAAGTGACATGAATATAGTCAGTTACTATAGAGGCAATAGATCAAGGATGTATACATATACTCGATGTAATTTTTCGTTTACGCGGTAAAAGTTTGAGCAGAGTTATAGTTACTATTTTACTGAAATCGAAGAAAATAAATTAAAATTCTTATATATCATTGAGATGGTACAGCAAAAATGTCGAGGCTTAGATGTTGGAATTCCGATTTCGGTCATTATGAATTGTACATATAGTTATATAGTTAATATTACATTATACATATACTTAATATTTGAATTTGTCCGTAGACTTAATAACTGAATTCCGAAATTCGACTCCGGAACACTTTGCTCACATTTCAGTAAACAACTTTAGATCTTTGATTTGGAAAGGAAAACGACCCGCTCTACCTAACCTAAAACTTGACTAGCTGAAACAAACATTCTGTAGAGTCTCTCAATCAAAGAATATTGTTTTGTGAAAATATTAATATTATTTTAATACCGGCTTCGTAGCTCAGGCGGTAATGCACTGGACTTAGAAGTCGTAGGGGATGAGTTCCATCCCTGTACGGGGAACAATTTTTCGATTTCGTTTTCAAGCAGCAGCTCGCTGTTGGTAAGACGAGCCACGTTGATTGTTTTTCGTTTCGAAAATATTGTTTATTTGTCGGAAATCGACTCATAACCCTGTACTTGGTGTAGGTTTCTGCAGTTCCGACATTTCATACATAAATGTGAAGTATGACGCCATCTTCTTAAGTCGATCTGCAGCTCTCATAAAATCTTATGATGAATTATATGGTAACAATTTAGTGAAAGAGAGATTCCGCCCGTCAAATATTAAATAAAATAAATTCAAATATAATAAAATATTCTATATGGATATTTTTCCAAACATGTCGCTCATTGAGGAGGAGGAGGGAGGGAGGACATCAGTGATTGGTCTGCATATAAACTGTCTAAATTGGTTGAAGGATTTTAATATTGATCTGGAAACTTCGAAAATCATAAGTGTGGCAATCTGATTCGATCTGTGAATCAATTCTGCTGTTTCAAATAAAGCCATTTCACTGATTAAAACAGTCAATCAAATTCACCGAGTCAAAAAGTTACATTTCATTGTTTGTCAGTAATCCCTTTTTCACTGTGGCACTCAGTGACTATTCACTTAGAATTGGTGAATTTGCACTGTTTTAAATTCAGAGATTATGTAATTGCAATAGTTGTATTAATCAAATTTTTCAGCGTATTTTAGAAAAAGATTAAAGAATAATACCACTTGTTACAATAAAGTACTTTGAAATCACCTTGTGATTGGTTGTATATATACACATTGTCTATTAATTTTTAATGTGCGAAATCTTATTAACTTTCTTCGTTTGTTTCGTTAAATAAGTTATATAATTTTATATTTTACATTGAAAATATATATTTTTAACTTTTCAAGTTACAAAGTAGAAGAGATTGATTTTATTACATAATATTAATTAAATATAATACTAAAAATATTCATTACATAAAGTCATCCACGTTTATGTTAATGAAAAAGTAATGATTTTGTTAATTTTTAATGCACTTTCTCTTTTGCTCTAGTTAGATAGTATATATTCGGGATAATGTGATATTCCATAAATCGTACATCATTATATTAAAGCAGTGATGTAAGATTGAAAGCAAAGTTCAAAAATTGATTTAAATCGCAATAACCCTATAATTCAGCGAAACAAATTTAACATGAATTGGTACGCGATGTATCATTTAGTCGCGTGGAAAGGAGCAGGTCTTCGCATTTATACGAACGCAACGAAGGTCGCACTCAAGGTCTGCAGCTTGTCTGCGTGCAGGTTGCACGACGATGCACAGGACCAGCTGAAATTCTCGCTTCCATGCTGAGTGTACCTACGTATTATTAACATAATGAACCTAGTTAAGACGATTTACATAATTCAATCATTTTCACGGAATTTTGCTCCAATGTACTGGCCAGCTTTCCGCCGCTTTTGATGCGAAGGATATATGGTAGACCAAGCATCATTTCTAAGTCTAAATTTATAGAATGTAACTATGGAAATGTACATGAACAAATGCATTTTATTTAGTAACAATGTACTGTTACAAATTTGAAATAGTTCGTTAGAAGATTCATTTATATTAAGGAAATATGCGATAAGACATAATTGACGTTAATAGTTGATACACAGCCGTGGGTATTACATGAAATTTAAGTTTATTTAAATTAATAAACGTGTAATTAAAAAGCATATTGTATAAGTTATAAATTATATATTCACTGACCTAAATAATTGGTACAGTAAAATTTAAAATGACGAGTTAGAAAGTAAATAATGAATAGTTTTTAGAGGAATATGCAATTTAACTGAATAACAGGTGGATTAACTAGTTTTAAGTTCGCAGCTTTGAAAACCATGAAATATTTCATTTTCGCCCGATAACTCATGGGCATTTTCCAAATTCTTTTCTGATACTTTTTTTAATAGAGCGTATGACATCGTACGAACTCAGAAAAACAGGAATAACTTTTGTTCCAGTAGGAGTTACTAAATTTTTATATTTTACATTTTTCGTGGGAGTTTCGCGCAACAAATCAGCCCAATCTCATTTCTTTAAACATGCGGAACATTATAGTTAGTAAAAATTGGACAATTTAAATTTTACAATTATGTTAAATAAAATAATAAAAAAATTATTATCCAAAAATTCAACACCCGATTACTTCCATAATTTATAACATTTTTTAATGCTTGAAATGAGTTTCTATTCAGTGATGAACTGTAGAAACTTTAAATTATGCATATACTACACAATTCTTTGAACCTATTCGGGAAAGGATTGAAATTTAACAAATAATCATTTCAACCCAAGTAAAAAAGTTCTTCCCAAAATCCAAGTTCAAACCTAAAATTTCAGCGACACGACCATAATGATAACAGAACAAACACATGGTAAACTCCAATACATGAGCCCGTGGAAAAAACCGCCAAAATATTGGCCGGGGAAAAAAGTTCCGAAAATCAAAACACCGAAAGACCAACATTTCGATATAGCATGGCTTCAGCGTGATTTTTTCCACTTTGTCTTTGAAAATTTGGCAAAAAGAAAGAAAAATTAAAACACCTTGGACTCACGCAATATAGAAAATTTAGCCTTTCGGGGTTTTGATTTTCGGAATGAAGAGACCCCTATGAAGCAAATCACCGAAGTTTTATTATGAACTATTGAACGCGTTTTCTTTATCATTCGATAACACACTCCATTATCGTGTCGGTTTTATAAAGATTATGCAAACTGTAAAAAAATTCGGGCCTATTTTATTTCGACTCAATTGTTTGTAATGAGGTTGATACGATTTGTTTATTGACAACTTTGCATAAAAACCTCTAAAAACGACGCGGTATCGGAATATACAATAAAATTATTAAAAAATTGGTTCAATAATTCATAAAAAAAATTCAGTTATTTCCTTCCTTGCGTTCTCTTACTGACTACTGAATATGTTATGGTTTACAAATATCCTCTTCTTTATGGTATATACAATTCCCGTATAACACAAAGCTCTCTTTAAGTTCCTCAGGAGTTCAATTTCAGAAGCTTCCTAAGACCTCGCACAATTGCTCCAAATGAGTTCTCTGGAAGCTCTACCAGTAAGCTTACACGGACGGGCACAATTTTAAGTCTGTGCGAACTCTCACGAATCTCTGAAGAAAGTTCTGACAGAACTCCAGTGTAGTTCTGTTGAAGCTCCGATTGCTTTTGAAAGAGCTCCGTGGAAGTTCCGTTACAGAAGTACATCTGAGTTCCGGGCGAATTAGTTAACCTAACCTCGACCAATCAGCGAACGGCTTTCTTCTGGTGCTTCTGTGATATTTATCGTGATTTTGTATTGTTCTTCCCGCATAGAGATATACGAATAGAGCGCGTTATTTCTATAGTTCACGTGGTTTACGGATAAACGGTGACTTTGTCGTCGAGGTGGTTTTCCTTGAGGTTGCCTTTCCTGGTCGCGGATCGTCCTGGAGGATGACGGTTGCCTTATTGCCTGCCCGTTTCCTGGCCTGATTCAAATTTCAAACATCGAGATTACGTTAGAACGAAGAGTATAATATTATAATTATATTAATCTTTATTTGCATTTTTCAATCGGTTTTTGTTATTTTTTGCAGCATTTTTCTCTTTAGATTTTTGCCCTGTGTGATATTGTTGCTGTTGGTTGTGGTTCGTTGCTGCTGTTCCTCCCGCTGTCGTTCCTGAGTCCCTTCTGGACCATTTTCCTGTTTTTTCATCTTCTGAGTAATTTTACTTTTTCTCCGATAAAACGTATATGAGACCTTCGAAAGAGCTTCCAGAGAGCTTCCAAAGAGCTTCAAGAGAGCTCCCAGAGAGCTTCTACAGAGCTTCCAGAGAGCTTCTAAAGAGCTTCCAGCGA
Source organism: Trichopria drosophilae (assembly GCA_030407085.1). Taxonomy (NCBI): domain Eukaryota; kingdom Metazoa; phylum Arthropoda; class Insecta; order Hymenoptera; family Diapriidae; genus Trichopria; species Trichopria drosophilae. Next base: position 68,560,480 of record CM059583.1, read on the forward strand.
ACTTACGTGCGAGTTCCTTAGGAGTTAGAACGGAGCTACATATGAGTGTTCGCAAAAGCGGACATAGAAGCTCCCAGAGAACTCCATACGAAGCTCTCAAGATGGTTAAGAAGGTTCTGAGGAGCTCCATAGGAGCTTATTGTGTTATACGGAATTATCTGGAAAGTGATTTACACTTTAGAATGATTAGCGTAATATTTTGTCGGCTTTTGCCTCGAGTCCATGTTTTGGAGTATTGCATGTATTCGTTCTATTGCGATTATCGTCGTGTCGCAGAAATTTCGACAGTCCTGAAGTACATTACGATTTCGTATTGATTTCTTTCCACATCGCAATAATTACAATATAATATCCTTAATTATAATTTAAAGTAAAAAGTTTATGTTACTAGCATGTAGTTGACTTAAATATTTCAAAAAAATGTTCTGTTGAAAAATCTATTTTAAAACCCGGAAAAATATAATTAAAAAATTGTAGTGTAATGCTACATAATAGAAAATATAATTACTGATAAAGATAATTGGCCCCTAAAAACGTATACATATTCCATCGCATAGTCACGTTCTGAAACACATGGTTTGGAATATCCCCGGTAAATAATGATTATAAACAACATACCAACCCTTTAAACGATGGGAAATTCTAACAAATTTTATATAACCCATATATTTTGATTTATGTAGCGTAAATTATTAAACCGAAAGTTCCAATTAATTAATCCAATATATATACCAACTACTGTACACAAAAATATCATGATATAAATAAAACGGATGTAAAATAAATAACTCATCTTGCACTGATTGGAATATAAAACTACCATAAATTTTGCAGTGGATAATCGCGTGCCTCGCTTAAATCTACTTTCTGCAGCTGAATTTCAATGCATCAATTAATTAATTACTAAATTTGCACTGCACATTTTATTTATTTTACGAAAACTGGACCTTTTTAATATGCGAATATATACATTGTGGCTAATTACGAAAAATATTGTTTACAATATGCGTGTAAATATATAAAGTGTATTAAATTTTGTTAGGTATATTTTTGTTTAATAGCAATCTTAAATTTCAATATTTTTACAACTTTTTATTACGTATACAGTAATAAAAATATCGTTTGTTAAATCTACATTTTTTCTTTAGGTGCATTCTCATTTTCATTATGTGCGTTGTAATGTATGTTGCGAACTAAATAAATGTATTTTAATTTGCGGTACCCGGTGGAGGTTTTTCTGCAGTTTTCCCTCCACCATTGCACACCCGAATGGGGGTACTCCTCACGAAGTCGGCTGCAGCCGCAAAGACGGGCGCCTATAGGTCATTATTGTACGGGCCCTTCTAAAATGGCGACGATATCGTGAATTAAAACTTAAAAGAGTCTATGTAACGGATGAGTCACGGCAGTATGGATACATAAGAATTCAGTCTAATGCTTTGTTAAATTATCCGGGATGTAATCTTTGATTAATATTTGCAATTGAATGTCGAACGTGCCAAATTAATATTGCGCCTGATTTGCATGGAGAACTGAATGCTAGTGCTTCTTTTCGATGAAATGCATTTCGGGTATGTACGAGAACTTTGGATGCTTGTGCTCCAATTTTATACGACTGTTGACTGTATTAACGTCAACAATGGATACTGATAGTTGCATGTTTAATCGAATGCTAGTGCTTCGAATGAAGAAAACTGCATTATCGGTACTCGTATCGAGAATCGGATGCTAGTGCTTCGATTCAGGGACATACGATTTCGTCGGATGCTAGTGCTCCGATTTAGCGGTGACCAGGAACCCAATAGATGCTTGTGCTCTAATTGGAGGAAACTTGTATGGAGAATCGGATGCTAGTGCTTCGATTCGGAGAAATACAAGTTTAGCGGATGCTAGTGCTCCGATCCAATGGAAATCACGAATCCGATAGATGCTTGCGCTCTAATTGGTGGAAAATTTATGAAGACGGAAGCTTGTGCTCCGATTGATGGAATTATGATTGAATGGATGCTTGTGCTCCGAATTTATGAAATTGATTCATCATATTTATTTATTAGGATTCATCTAATCTTGTTGGCAAGATTTATGATTAAATACAATTTGGCATTTCGATATTTCAATTTGATTATGGAAAGAACCTAGAATGTTCTAGACAAATTCGAACGTAGGCGTCCGGAAAAAACAATTGAAAATAGTTCCCTAACGACCGCTGTTTATCCTCGTTAGCAACGGCGGTCTATAAATTCGGGTGTCTCCATGCCGTCGTTCTTCTTTCGATTTCGATCGCTTAGAGTTGCCGGTCCGTTTAATTAAAATCGTCGCCATTAAACAATAAAGTTTGTTGTTTGCTCAAGAAACTGTAGTTTCATTACGCGTTTCGCTCGGTTATTGACAATGTAAATTATAAATTCTACAGTCTTAAGAAGTCAAATATTGCAAATGTGAAAGGTTGGAGTAATATCAGTATGTACGACAAACTGTAGAAGTTTATGCAGTAACATTTTATCAATAAAATGAGACCAATCGAACAATTTCATATATTTTTTCATTTATTTTCGTAATCTAATTCATTCATTAATTGCATATATGAAATGCGGAAATATATAAAATGCGTATGCCTAATTATTAAAAAATAATTATAATTAGTTTTTGTTACAAATATATTGTATGCTTTTTAGGACTGAACATGGCGAGTTATATAATTCAGATAACAATAAATTACAATATTCATATGCAGATTTCAGAGGTTATGTTATTATAAAGAATAAGGAAGAGGGGACTGCAGGTTGCAGCCCTCCTCCCCCACCCTCTCCCTCACAACTTTGAAATAGTTTAACGCTAACAGTGAACATTTTTCGATCAATTGCCCGTCGACCAATTATTGCTGTATCGATTGTGCTTTCAATGAATAGGCTTTTTATCAATTGACATGGTTCCGAAAGCTGAGGCATTATGGTTTGATCACTGGTGAAGTTCTTCACTTGCCAAAATTTGTAAAAACATAACACTGACAAACTAAAAATTCAAAAACTGTCAGCGCGTAAACAATCCCCAGTCTCCCTTAATACATTATACTAAATAAGATGCTTTAAATACTAATTTTACAGGGAAAACAGTTTTATAATATACAAAATGCATATTTAACTTAAAGAGTACGTTCGCAGTGTATGAAAACATGACGAAATAACAAGCATAATAATGGATACAAAAGATACAATGTACACAATATTTATGATTCGTAGAAAATGTGCAAAATATACGAAATATTTTTGCACAAACATCCGGAGTCTGGTACTCACATATGTTTAAAGAGTTTCTAAATTTCTTACTTTGAAATTCGCATGGATGCACTAACGTAGTTGTTTTTGCGTTCCATCAAAAATAGGTCACAATAACAAAATAAATGACAAAGTTATCAATGCTTGCTTCGAAATGTGCTAATATATTCGCAACGTAGATTAGTAATGTACATTTTATATTAGTAATGTGTATAAAGATTATTAATATCAACTTTTCTTCTTATATGTACATAATGTTACGCAGTTCTAAAATATGTTCCATAACTATAATAACATCAGCTTTGTAAAATGCACGTTAAATGTTACACTTGTAAAATACCTTCATCTAATAATGCTAAATGACTAGAAACCTGACCTAAAAACATGCCAAACTTGTAAAAAAGATCATTAGGTATTTCTTAGTTTAAATTAGTACATCGTTTGTTGCTTGAATTATTAAAACATTACTTGATTCTATGGTAATACTGATAAATATATTCAAGATATTTTGGAATGTTTAAGAAGCTATTTTTAGAATCAAGCAATGATATAAAAACAACATTATTTTCTATGTAATGTGACAATTGTAGTAATTATATTGATAAAAACTGATTGATGGTGAAAAGTGGTAATTTTACTCATTGTAAAAAAACTGGCGAATTAAGGGGCTACAACTTCCTTGTAGTGGTATTTTATTAGCTATTTCTCGAAATGAGATAAACGCGAAAAATTGCAACAACTGTCATTTTTACCCATTTTATGACTATAGCAAGAGCTATGTTCATTTGAGGTCAAAGAGCCTCAAAAATGAATTGTTGAATCTCAAAGTGACTTTAAAATAAGTCTGACTCTAATCTGAAATAATTTGGTTAGGATAACTTCAAAAAAAGACAAGTTATTGCAAAAAGGAGTGATTTATTTTCCAAACTTCAATGGCGCGCCAATCAAATTGAAGGCATCGGATTCAATTTTGGTTACAGACTTTTTTGCTTGAAATTTCATAGAGAATACGTACCAGTAATATGGTCAGCGAGTTGTGGGTATATATATATATATATATATATATGTTAGTTTTGAATATAAATTATAAACGAAAACTGATTCGTCGTGGAAAGTACTAATTCATTGAAAAAAAACTGGAGAATAGATAACAAATATATATATATATATATATAATATATATATATATATATATATATATATTTCATATAATGAAAACTGATTTATCGTGAGAAGTGCTAACCCACTATATATATATATATTTACACTATACATATAACCCACTATATATAATATAGTTAGCACTTCTCACGATAAATCAGTTTTCATTTATAATTTATAAGCAGAACTAACATTTCCATACAATGTTTGATTTTGAGTGTAACATAGGAATGTATTCACAAGTAAATTCGCGTAATCTGATAAAAAAATACTCAAAAACTAAAATCAATGTCAGCAAGTTAAATGTACCTACATTTAGTCGAAAATTATATAAAATTCCGAAGATTACATTTAATAATTACCGAACTCGTTTGTCAAATGAGCAATATCTTCGCTGACCGACTTTCGTTTCATCAAATTATTGAAGGCTGTAGATATATTTATCAATTGTTTCATGTAAATAAGTTTGACATTCTTAAATATATTCTTTACATAACTGCTATCGATAATGACGTATAATAACCGGATGACTACACAAATAGCATTATCGATATATAATAAAAATCTGGAATTGTCATTAAAAAAAAAAATAAAGTTATGATACTAAACATTAATATCATCGATTATGGGTAAATAATTACATATATGTTATAATAGCATTATCGATATATAATAAAAATCAATTTTCTGTAAAAAAACAAACATATTCATGGATATTACTACATCATATTTTTCAAAAACTAGTTGAACAACCAAAATACTAATGTATAATCTAGATATATATATATATATATACATTTAATCCACAACAGACCTGAAACTTCTACGTAAATAAAAGTCAATTTTCTGTAAAATATATATGTAGCAGATAGTACAAATAATGAATATGTTCGTTTTTTTACAGAAAATTGATTTTTATTTACCTAGAAGTTTCAGGTCTGTTGTGGATTAAAATCAAATAAAATAAAACAACACTACAATTCCTATGAAAAGTTGCTTATCCAAGAAGAGTAGCAGATCACACTGTAGTCCTAACGTTGTATATATGTAAATAAGTTCGTTTCTTATTACTGTATATCAATAATCTACTTTTTTAGTTTCACTTATTAGAATTGACGAAATTTTACCCATAAAGGCAGATTATACCCTGTGAATTTGAAACAATGAAAATTCACTGACTCCCAGTGGGTAGTGACTTATTGCCATAGTGCAAAAGGATCCACTAAGAAGGAGTGAAATGTCACTGTTTTAGTCAGTGAAATTAGGTTGCTTTCTGTGACAATAAAATTGATTCACTGCTTGAATCAGTGAAACTTTAATGCGAAACAGTGAAATTCATACGCCGTTTCACTGTTTGAAAGTCATTGACCCAGCAGTGAGTATTCATTCACTGATTCCAATATTGAGGTTTTCACCATTTCGAATTGAGAGAGTTCATTACATGATTATCCAAGCATGTCAATGTCATTAAATTAAAAAAAATGCCTAACGGTTTGTTAGAAGTTATCGTTTTAGCGATTTCATTGATCAAACCCAAATAAAGTCTCGCGGGTGTCTGCGTGCAAATCATTAACACATGTTCGATGGATCTTGCGTGCTAGGAACAGTTTGTAGAAGTATAGTAACAACAACGTACTCGAGAAGTCTATAGACTATAGTCTAGTCTAGCTCAGAGTAGTTTAGCGAGGCGCAAAGGTCCTAATAGCACGGCAAACTTCGACCCAGCAGTTGCGTCTTGCCACATGCGAGGTTCATTGGAATCTAGTTAACTCTTCGGCCATGCCGAACTTTGATCTAATAATTAGGTACACGCGAGAACGATTATATCTTCATCAGTTTTACAAGCACCACAATAACGGATAAGGCTTGATAACGCCCTTCTTCCTCTCCACCTAGTTTTCTTAATTGGTTTTCGATATTACTGTTTTTATTATTTCTTTAAATTGCATGGATAAATTCGTATGTTAATAAAAGTCGTAGCAATGTGGGAGTAGCAAATTGTACTAAATTTAAATCCAACCGATCCAGATTAAACATCTAGATAGCAATTTTTTACAGCTAATGTAAGATGTCTTTAAAAATGAACAATAATTGCAACTAATAAATTACAACATTTATGGAAAATTAACATGGTCGCATGCGGCATCGCTATACACTTGTGAACCACAAACAAATAAAGAAAATAAAAAATTTTTCAAAGTAATGTTCATTGGAGCTGCCATTTTCAGGTCGTTAACATGAAGTGCTATATAAATACAAAATTAGATATAAAATTTGTAGCACCTTTCTTCGGCATTAAGGACCTTTCTTTTAGTTTTTTAAATTTGGATGCATTTCAAATTATATGTACATATATTAATATATTTAAATGAATACAACTTACCAACATACACGTTTCGTTTTAATTACGGGCAACTTTTAGAAACTCTACAGTAGTGTCAACAATATTTTTTCAATTAATATTTAGTTACGAAAAGTACATATTTCCCATATTACCATAGTTGTTTATATCTAATTATCACCAATCACATTTTTTGTGTACATTATATGAAAGAAAACTAAATATGCACTTGCTCCCAACGCATTACCGAAGAAATTTTATAAGACATTTTTTTTCGAACTTTTTATCAATGGTCAAAAAATTCTCGTGTAAATATAACTCGCAGGACATTTAGTAGTAATGCGAATATTATTGATAAGAATTTGCTATATAAACAGTGGGGCAACAAACATAAAACTGCAGGTGATCTACTTAATAGGAATATACTATAGGTCGTACAATAAATAACTAAAAAATATAACCTGATAACCTACAAGAAACTCAAAGAAATAACTTTTATCCGTGAGACACACTTTTTATATTTATTCTGCCGGCTCACTACCGAGCACTCAAAGGTTAAACTTCGAAGAACTTTGCTCTCATCGAGAATAGCACATTTTTTCACGCATATTTGTACACCGATTCGCGACATTAATTAAATTCGCAGATTTTTCCGTTACGATGTGAAGGGCAAAGAAGTATTGTTTTTGGTATGAGATTTTCCTGTTCCTTTTTTCAAACGAAGAGTCGGACGAAAGGAGAGAAACACAGAGAGCCGTAATGGAGAACTAAAGAGAAGGTCGAAAAAAACGAATCGGCTTTGTTAGAGAGATCAAAGTTAAGCGAATGTGTACACAGTCACAAAGAGATTGTCAGCCCCTTTATTGAAAAGCCATGCGAATCTTCGCTCGCGACTCGAAGTTCGCGAGGTATATCGATAATATCTGTCGCATCCAATGAGGAAGTGAAATATTTGAACTATACATATCATAAAATTGTATTGGTATTTGGCTAAAATTTCAAATTTCTTTCACGTATCTCAACAATTCCATGGTGCGATTACACGATGTTGGGTAATGGTGTCGATGATGATGAACTCTGATGGATGATGTATATCAGATGTATATCTGACATATTGTATATCAACATCAACCGCACTAAGATGTGGTAATAGTTTTCGAATTCATGATTAAATTAGGAGAAACTGTTGCCTTTTTCAATCTATCATTAACCAATCATTATTTTATTTCATCATACTAGGTCATCATCAATCACCTTATGGTATTGTCACACCCGCAATTCACTGATTTGTTTCATAATGTCTTGCAAATTTCTGTCGTACAGTACAACCAATTATCATCGTCCACTCAGCACTATCATTCTGAATAAATGCATTGCTTATTACATTGTAAACCGTTGTCAAACGTTTAATTCTTTGATCAATTTATCACTGACAGGACTCAAAATGCATTACCTGCATTAGGTTGCAATTCGATGACCCCGAAAACACCCGAGTAAGCATTTATTTATAAAATTTCTGTTAATTTTTGGAGGTCATCTTGGATCCACCATTTTGCAATTTTAAATATCAGCGTTCAAATTCTTATTCAGCTTCTTAAACCAAACGTAATGAATTTTTATTTTCCATTGCCTTTCGCAAATATAAATAATTGCAATATGTCATAATTTACGAGAAATTCTATTGAATAGGCCACTGTTTTGGTTAGCCATCACCAAATTTTAAAATTATATGCATGTAATTTGAAAGTACAACCATCGAGTGCACTTTTTAACTACATTTTAGCTCGTCTGAAAGTCGATATCAAGCCGAAAACTTGGTTAATGAAAATTATATATAAATTGCACATTTTTCAAGTTTTCTCAATGCTATTTGAAAGAGTGATCACTAAAATTATAAAATTAAGTATCTTCGATTCTTTTTATCTGCTTTCATAATTTTTTATTCGATTTTTCCATGATTTTTTTCATACCGTAAATAAGAATTAACTGTTAAGTAAAGATTCTGAGCATTTCGGTATTAATGGTCTACGTTCAACAGCTATTTTATGTCATCGTCTTTAATTTGACATTAGTATGAATTATTTTTACAAAGAATATTTCAGTAGCGATTAATGTTACTATAAAAAATTGAAATAGTACAATTTCTCTTTTAATATAAATGCTCTATACAACATTTGAAAAACTGGGTTTTTTGGGTTTCAATATCCCTAAAAATTGTGAAGAATTTTAATAAAAATTTGTATTCCACTTTGATGTAAAAAGAGATTTATTTCGATATAATGCAAAGAAAATTTAGTTCACTCGAATGTGGAATTTTAATATTGTCACGCACACGATGTATTACACGGCTATAAGTGGGTGGGTCTATAATACGATATAAATCGAGATTGGCGGCTCTAACTCTGAAAATCGACTGACACGTGACGTCTGAACCTCGCGAGCGTTGCTACGGTTAAAAAAAATTCCTGACACGACAGACCGTATTTTTACGAGTTCGGCTATTCGCGTACCTGAATGCGTGCGATAAAAAAGATGACCGAGAACGTGACACCTACAACCCCAGTGTGAACATGTGGGACAAAATTGGTGCTCCTATATACGCGACGAGATAAGCGAACTTGAACATACGTTGCGATTTTAGAGGGCCATCGGACTTTTCTAGAAAATTCCCGACAAGCGAGTTCCTGCCATCTTACGATAATAACCTGTAAAAATATTTTATTTTATGCAAATGTCACTGTCGCATATTAAATGGTATAAAAATGTTTTTAGGAGGTAGTAAAGTGATGTTTAAAAATGTGTATCTTTATCGCGGAGATTTTCTTTGGAAATCCTAAAATCATTTAACTCCTTGATGCCTAATTTAAATATGTTCCGAAGATTGTGAGGTCACTAATTACATATCCGACCTAACCATTTAAGCACTGGAAATGGGGTGTCTAAAAAGGCCGGTCCAAATCCTAGGATTTCATTCCAGTAGTTATGCTCGTTAAGGCAGTATTGTCACAATGACGAAATGCAGTTGATAATCCAGTGAATAAAGGCAGAGGAGTTCGCTTTTTTCAGTGTACGTGTAAAAGGTATATACCGAAAGAATTTGTTAGTAAGTTCTGCCGAAAACTCAAGTAAAATTTGCCGAAGACGTTAAGTAACCACCATTATGTAACATTTACATAGTCACTTCGGTAATAATTGCTGAACAAAATCTAGAAAATCTACTTAATGACTTGAGTAACAACTTTTCTGTAGATTTTACTTAATAACTTCGGCAAATATTGCCGAGCCAGAGCACATCACTGCATCGAAACATACAAGACAGCTGTTTGTCCGGTTTTAGCAGATGTCGGTAATTCGGTATATATTTTGCAATTATTAATGAATTATATGAATTGTTGAAACTAATTGTTCGAGTATTAGTATTGTATCATTGTTTTTATGTGACTGGTTAATAACTCAAACAAAGATTTGAGGTTAACTTATGTCAAATGAAAACACATGCATTCATATCACATATTCCCATTCCTATACAATTGCAATTATAATTAAATAAAATAGATGTCTAGGAACATGAAACACGGTATAGTATATCACATATTGAGAAAATTACAACCCATAAATACATGGCTATGAATTTTGTTGTCGTAATGACAGTTTCTGTTTGTTTGATTACTCGTATTAAACATATTTTTGTGTACATCTAATTTTATCTTTTTTCAATATACATACAACATAAGTAGTGAAAAATATGTAGCGAAATGTTTTTGATGATATGTATGAGGATACGAGTTTAATAAAAATTTTCGTTTGTCCATATAATGCACTCAAATATTATACGTGTTCCTTATTTATATATATTCGTTTGCTGATTTTTAGTGAGGAAAATATAAAGCGTTAGATATAACATTCACATAGGCTTACATTTACAATAATATTCAGAAGCGAGACAATTAGACAAATGTAAACTATGATTATAGGTATATATTTATATATCTGCAAGCAATATGTTAAGATGTTACAGTCAAAATGAGATAACAAAATTCATATCCATTACTCTTATCGACTGTAACTTTCTTGACATATTGCTTTTAGATATTTGTCGAATTGCTTCTCTTATAAATATTATTGTAAATGACAGTTCCCATTGCGACAACAAAAATCATATCCATACTCGTCTTGACTGTAACATCTTAACATATTGCTTCCAGATATATAAATATATACATATAATCATAGTTTACATTTGTCTAATTGTCTCTCTTATGAATATTATGTAAATGTAAGACTATGTGAATGTTATGTCCAAGGGTTTACATTTTCCTCACTAAAAATCAGAAAACAAATGTACATAAGTAAAGAACACGAATAATATTTAAGTGCATTATATGGACAAACGAAAATTTTTATGAAACATATCATCAAAAACATTTTGCTACATATTTTTCACTACTTATTTTGTATCTACGTTAAAAAAAGAATAAAATTAGATGTACACAAAAATATGTTCAAGACGAGTAATCAAACAAACAGAAACTCATTATGTATATACTCACGTCATTACGACAACAAAATTCATAGCCATGTACTTATGGGTTGTAATTTTCTCAATATGTGATATACTATACCGTGTTTCATGTCCCTAAACATCTATTTTTTTTAATTATAATTGCAATTGTATAGGAATGGGAATATGTGATATGAATGCACGAGTTTTCATTTGACATAAGTTAACCTCAAATCTTTGTTTGAGTTATTAACCAGTCAAATAAAAACAATGATAAACTAGATGCCTTCGACCCGGGTGCCTACAATTTTGGCTAAATTCGTATTGCAGTTCCCTGACGAAAGGCTGATGCTTCCCCGGGAATATTCCCATTTTAACACTGCCAGGAAAGAAGGCGGCAGAGGGTAGTTCTAGCATCGTTAGGTTCGAGTAGTTTCTATACGTATATATTGTAACAATATCTTGTTCCTTAAATAGGGTGAATATGCCAATGAATGGACGGTTAAGCATTTTTCACACTTTGATCGATTCCCGAGTCGAAATTGGTTTATCTCGAATCGTCCTCGATGCGTTCAGTTGAACCTCTTGCGATCCTTCGAAACCCTTCACATGCTGACTTCATTACGATCAAATTGACAGATTCAAGCTTCTCACTTGGGCCTACACTGTGACAGTTATTACCAAATTTGCAGGGTTAGAGGCGCAAAAGAGTTCTCGAAAATGGGGCTCAGTCAGTCCTCGTAGAACCTCTCAATTTTCAAGGGCAAGATTCGGCAGCGTAAAAATAAATAAAATTAATATATTTAATTAAAATATATTTTTTTATTATGCAACAGTAACTTTTACATTTATATTCGTGTAATTAAAATATTATAAAAATAATTTATTAAACATTTTATAACGTTGAGGTTATACATTCTGTCACGTTTTCGAATAACTGGTTATGGAGGCGGAAAAGAGGTCTTGAAAATGGGACTCATTTAGACCTTGTGGAACCTCTCAATTTTCAATGGCGAGATTTAGCGGTGTATCAATTATTCGAAAATATATAACCTCAACATTATAAAATGTTTAATAAATGAATTTTTATAATAAATTACACGAATATAAATGTAAAAGTTGCTGTTGCATAATAAAAAAAAATTCATTTTAATTTAATATATTAATTTTATTTCTTCTTACTCTGCCGAATCTCGCCCTTGAAAATTGAGAGGTTCTGCGAGGACTGACTGAGTCCCATTTTCGAGAACTCTTTTGCGCCTCCAACCCTGCAAATTTGGTGATAACCGTCACAGCGGAGGCCCAAATGAGAAGCTCGAATCTGTCATTTTGATCGTAATGAAGTTAGCATGCGAAGGGTTTCGAAGGATCGCAAAAGGTTCAACTGAACGCATCGAGGACGATTCGAGATAAACCAATTTCGACTCGGGTTGTAACTTTTGAATTCTTTTATGAAAATTTAATTATGATACCACCATTAGAATCGTTACACTCTGCTCTTTATGACCGTGTAGTTCAACCTTTGATTTTATTTAATTATTAACCTCGTCTTCATACGTTTGTAAAAAAATTCGCTAAACCCCAATGAATAGACGGGTTAAATCAAATGGGACGTTTTCAGTATCAGTTTTGGATGGCTTTAAAACTTTTCTTTGATTTTACAAAATAATAAACACTGGAAGATCAATAGTACTGTAAATATTGTTTTGAATGTTCAAAGAACATAAAAATATGTATTTTGTTGCATGTTGTGCATCATACATTCATAAGAAATAGAAATATGTAGAAAATCGTCCATTCATTGGTAGTCGTCCATTCATTGGCATATTCACCCTATATTAAAATTGAAAATGAGCATTTTCAAAACTTCGACCCCGACCGCAGGTCAGCCGAGGCACTGATAAATGAGCACGTCTTGTTCACACTGATGCTTAAAAAAACGCGGTTTAGTCGAGTTTTTGACAGGTCGGGTTGCAGGAAATAAATTTTGTTATATGTGGGACACATCGGTTTCCGTTTTTTACGGCATTATCGTTGATTTTACGAAGAAATGAATATAACCTTTTTGTAGAGAATTCGATGTTCTATATTTTTTGTTTGAAACATTTTTTTTGTACGATTTGTATTTTTTGTTAAAAAATGGAAAAATAGTAGTTTTCGATACAAGGGCGTATGCGTAAAGAACTTTACACACACACACGTGTGCCGAAATATTGTTTACGTACGGCTTTTTCGTGCGTAAAGTATAATCGAGTGCGTAAAGTTTACTTTACGCACAAGTTTACTTTACGCACCGAAAAGACGTACATAAACGTATTTTTTGAGCAATATCTACTTAATAGAATTTCAGGAACTGTTACATAAGTAGTTAAGTAATATGTGCTGAATAAGTTCGGCAAATTTTACTTAGTTTTCAGTTCGGAGATTTTCTTGACCAACTTAGGTAAAATCTACATACGATTTCTTTCAGTGTATGAGTATAACTAATAAAAATTAGCGAGTGAATAACTATATACAATATTGGTGCAAAACATAGTGCCTTCTAAACATTTTGTTTCAAAATATACTTGGTAGAAATCTATTCAGTTTCCTTGGTAGAAATCTGTCTAGTATTTTATTACATTGCCCTATTTTTCTATACCTTTAAAACGGGAAAGACAGAAACTGGCAAGAAACTGGACTCATTTTCTACCAGGGTTATGTTGTACTACCCTATTTTTGTGCACCATTTACAGGGTAAGTAAACTGGACAGAAACTATCCAAAAAGAGGGTTCCTTTTCCACATTGTATTTATGTAATTGCAGTTAATTTCAGAGATTTCTGTACGATTCTCCACTTCCAATTTAACACATCCCGGACATTTTACATAATGTAATTCCTGCATAATACTTCAGTTACATTTTTCGAAAGTTTTCTGCAAACATTTTTTTGACTGTAAACACAAACAAATTTTGTATTTGAAAGTATTGATCACCACGTTACGCGCCAGATCAGGACCTTAGTAAACTACTTGGGATATCGCCTATTCGTTAGCTCTTGTCTCGGAAAGTAAAATATAAGCTACTCTGTTTCTGAAGTTTTGAAACAAACTAACCTTTTAACAATCTGACCCTTAAAAAGTTTACTGCAATATAAATGAGCAAAATACGAAATTATAAAAGAAATAAAAAACGCATAAAAGTTGTGGCATATTTTGTAAATTGGGTCCATCACATGACTTCACTCTGTATTGCTCTGTAAAAAAATGTTCTCAAAATCTACTCAATTTGTCAGGAAACAAGAAGTCTTTTTATTTCAAGTTACAATCAAACTATACTATTAATGAAGGGTTTCACGTTTCGTCATAGACAACTTATTTCTTTATATTCCTTGTAATAGTTATAAAAAAAGGTTATTGTCGTGGAGTTATCTACGCTGACTTTAAGTATATATATTAAGAAGTTATCTGTACAACAATTCCGTTTGTTACCCTAGAAGATAGTAAATCCAGATGTTATTTGCAGCAATCCTTATATGAATACCTTTTTGTCTCAATAACAAATTAAATTGTTGGTGTAATTTTAACAGTACCTAACAATAGCATAATAATTCTTTTTGTCTGGGTATTACGAGTGGAATTAAATGGTAGCATTTTATGCACAAATTGTTGACATAAATCGCAGTCAGTTCTTGAGTAGACCACGTGATGGTCACAAATTCTACGTTAGAATGTCTTTTTGAAAAGTGGCAAGTTCTTATCCCATTTCGATAGGTTTGCTTTTAAAACGTGCTTTCAACGGAACTTTTGGGAAATGTACGACAATGTAGCTACATCGTGATTGTAATGTCTCTGTTTGTCAACCGGGTTTACAAGAAGTCTGCAAGCAACTTGGAGCGCTTCAGTAGGACGAATCGGGATTTGCACATTGAATGAAACTCGGTGTCGAGTATTATTCGCATCACGTTTACGGATTCGTCGGTTAGTGGTTTACCCAAACGTAAACGCGAAACGTGCGGCCAAGTTTCTGTGGTGTACAAGGGACACCTATAGATACTGCTGAACAACTTTAATGTTGCACATGACCCTCGAGGAATGTGCGGGGGTCTATCTTTGCGCTACTTACAAGTTTGTCGATTGGGATCACACCAAAAGTCTCGCGTATATGCATTTCTTCTTCCAAATTTTGTGAACTTTGAACTTAGTAATTATGCATCAAAGTAATAAAAAAACTGTTCCGAAATTGACGCCAAAAATTATCATAAACAAAATCAAGAGTTGACATTGGCATAATCAAAAAATATAATATAATTTGATAGAGTTAAAATATTCGTTTCATTAACAAAACTGATTTTTGATATCTGTGTATGTAAATAAGTTGCAAAATAAATTTCTCAAAATAGAATTTTGAGTTACATTGCCCAGTTGTGTGATACCTTTAACATGGAAAGTAACGAAGCTGGATATAGAAACTATAGCAACAAATTGGATTCATTTTCTACTAGATTACATACATTTGTTATTAAGTCAAGTTAAATTGTTTTAGCCCAGCAATCTTTCGTGGGGCAGCTAAGCAAGAATGGATAATCGCGGTCATCTTTGCAGCTCAAAAAACCTTAAATTATAGCAATACTGCAGCGATGGTAACGTTCTGTGGCAAACATGTCAGTGCTGCTGTTTGCTTGCAATATAATTTCGACGTTTCAACTAAATTGCAGCACCATTGTTGTAGCTTAAGAAGATGCAAAAGTCTTTCAAAAAAGGTTGAGTTTGAGATGGAGTAGCATGTAATTGAACTGAGAATGGAACACTACAGCAAGAAATGCGAGGAAATTTGTTTCTAATAGTTTGCTGCGATTACTCCATGAAAAATGGTTATGCAAAGTTCGGCATATTTATAATTTCAGTAGAATTGCCGATACGCGGAGTTTTTTCGAGGTAATTGTCTAAAACTCCTGTTTTGTTTTGCTTTTTTTTTAATGTCTTGAGATGTTGCAAGTAACAGCGCCATATTGAGAAAGCGGTCAGGCTGTAAAACAGCTTTAGCTGTGTCTCGCCCTTTGTACTCTTTTAGTGTTACAATAAAGACATTATTATTATTATATAAAGCGGAATCTTAATAGACAGTTAAAGAAATAAAAAAGAAAGAATGAAAAATAAACATTTGATAGGATTGCTCCCAAAATAGACTAGGAGCTAGTGACCAAAAAATGTGAATGATAGATAAATGTATGCAACTTAAAGGGACATTGTACATTGTATGTGTATTTCAAGAATTTTAAGCTTAAACTTAATGCAATTTCGCTATCTTCTGTTTATTGCGATGAAACTCACGAAAAAGAACTTTGCATACGAATACAGCATGCACATGTGCTAGTGGTGATTTTTGAAAATGCAAAATTTTTCTAATAACACAATGTAAAACTTCTCAACTTCTTCATTACCAACATAGATGGCACTGCTATTTAAGTTTTTCCGTAAATGGTGGCGGTGGATTTTATATATTACACATATCCTACATCTATACCCATTTCATCCCATTTCATCCTCGGTTTAGCCAAAATATATGTGTAGCTTGAACAACAAAAGTTCAGTATATTATCCTGTCATTAAATTTAACTAAACTGTAACCTAAGGATAATACAAAATTCTGACATAACGTTCAGTAAGTACTTTACAATATCTTCTATTTCAGGTGGACGTCAAATGACTTTTTATTGCAAAAATTGCATAATTTGCAATGTCGCTGCCATATACGGTGCACCAATACCATGCCTCCTATTTTACAGCATCAAATGCTGCTTGAGTAAATAGTGATGGAGCTGCTGCTCTTTCTATGACAATATTATTGCAGTTGTTTTATACTTACCTTTTTATGTACGTTTAACTTTTTCGTTGAATTTACAGATACTTTTTATTGCACAATTAAGTAATGAATGATATGAAATAATGGCATTGCTGCTGATGTTTTACTGCACAACCTACAATACTGTCTTTGCTACAGTATTTCTGTTGACAACTATAACTATTTGATTACAACTAAAACTATTTCATATTCAAAAATTCTACTTACCTGTACTGTACTGCTGTTTATAATGTATGGACCTTGGTGAACTTGTATGTGGAAATTCTTACCTGGAACAAAAAATATTCGCATTATATTAGAGTAATGGCGTCAAATGAATTAAAATGTGTATACAAAAAATATTCGTACAGGTAGTGTTTAATACTAATCTTCAAAGTATAAATATTTAATACATTATTGTTGATAATAATAACACACGGTGTTTTATTTATGTTGATTGCTATGTATTAATTGATTTAAAGTACTTTCAATTATAATTCGCAAAATTCCATTTTATTTGAAGTCCATTATGTTATGTATGTAATAGACTGAGATACTAAATGTAGTAGACAAATAAACTTGATTTTTCATTATAACCATGTAATAATTTTAGTTAAGTCAGAATCCTGATCTTGCTTTCATGAAGAATGTTTTCTTGCAGATTAATATCTAATCAAGCACCTTTTAAAAATCTTGCTGTTTGCTATATACACCCATAATTCGTACAGTAGGAGACGTTTACTTACGAAAATTCCAAAAGCATTTTAATTTATGGCTAATCGGACGTTTTTCGTCCTGTTTTTGTACTTCTGTTTTTGAGTTTTATAAAATTTACAACCGAACATATCGAATTTTATTAACCATAAAAGCAAAAGGTACAATAGCCGGGTGAAAAACACCGGTTATCCCGAAATTGAAAATTTCTTTACAATTTTTGTAAGTCTCTCAGGGTATGCTTCTACATAAACCTTTATTGATTACGCAGCAATTACAAAAACCAATTTGAAATGCATAGACAAAAAATACATCGGATGAAGTTGAATTACATTGATAGATTATTATTATCTTATCAGTCGAGTAAATCAAACGTCCAGCGACTAAATTGATATAATCTTATGATTAATAATATACATGAATTAAGAATTCTAAACTTCTGAAATGCAAGACAGAATGATCTAGTATTTTGCTACGTCTGATTTACACTTACTACACTAAACTTCTTGTTAGGCATAAAACAAAACCAATGCCTTTAAACGTTGAGAAATTTAAAGAATTTCAGAATGTAACTTCGACATTTTTTTAATAAATTTAAAATGTTATAAAACTTCAAATTAATTCTAATTATACTGAGGTCTAAATAAGTCTTTTTCAAATGTGCATGCTTTTATTTAAGTACATTCAAATTACATCCACAAACATATTTCAGTTCAGGTGAATGATAAAATTCACATAATTTAATTAAATATATTAATAGATTTTTCAGTTGGGCATTATATTTATAAAACATTTAATAAAAGCCGAATTTTCAAAACCTGTTATTTTATTGTTTTGCTCTTCTATTCCCTTTATGAAATAATTGGTATAACGAAATTTCTCATGTGCAGAGAACGTAGGGTAATTTCGTTAATAATAATAATGGCATTTCAGTTTTCGTATAAAAAAAGTTGGGTAATGCCCGCAGGGCTTCCATAATTGTATCTTTCTGTATAATTCCGTATATTTACGCTAATAAGTATAAATATATGTTTCATTCAATGAAATATATATTTAATAAATTATATAAATAAAATATGTATATATGTAATATATATTGTAGTAGGCGCAAATGAAATGTTAAATATAAAAAGTTTACATTTAAATAATCTACGTAAAACTTACTTCGAAGTAAATTGTACATCATTTGGCATATTTTTGATCCAAAGAATGTAACCTTACAACCCGAAAAATCCGAAACATAATAAGGTTAATTATTAAATTACTTTTGACGCAAATAACGGCCCAAGTACAGATTTCTTTTCAGACAAGTTATAAATATACATAAGTAGAAAACGCTAATACTATGCTTAAAGAGCACATTTAAAATATTGGCTTTAATTCTTTCTCATAACGTTGGGATTAAAAATATAAATAATAAAAAAGCATATTTCTATATCATGCTTATTTGTTGCCAAAAGTATGTAATGTTTATGATATAAGTAATTACACGAGAGAAATCCTTCATTAATAAATTATATGCAGTTTAAAAAACTTGCAATTTGTTAAAGCAAAAATTTTGCAAAACAAGAAATCAGATTATTTTTAACAGCTTTTCGTTATTTTCATGTCATTTATTGTGGTTCAACGAATCAAAAATATTAAATTTAACAATCGTAGAAAAATTATTCCACTACTTGTAATTAATAAGATCGATATATATATATATATATATGACATGAATAATATTTTTTCAATCACACATAGTATTATTAGTGATGCGGTACTAGAAATGTAATTCAAATCCAATAGTAGGTACAAATTCTATGAAATCAGATTTCAAAAGTGTGGTATCTTGTTTGGTAAGAATCCACAAGTGTGCTGATGTATTTTGCGAAATTTCATTTATTCCACTCTATTGGCAAATTAAGAAATATATTTATAAAATTGCACTACCATCAATCAACAAAAAAGTAGATATTGTAGAAATTAAAAATGTCAGCATCAATCCATTTAAGATTTAAGAAATACATTTCTGTTTGGTTTACATTTTTGTTAATTAAAAAAAAAAATGCGTTGTGAAACTTGTGTACTTTTATTACATAATAATTATATATAAATAATCCAAAAATTAAAAATCTTTACAAAATATTTTAATGAACCTTGTTTTTTAATTATGTTCAATTGCGGCAGACGTAATGTTTACCCTTGTAAATATTATTGAATCACGGGAGTAAACAACTCGTATATACGATTTATGATAAATTATATATCACAAAATTATACACATACCTGTGTTATAGCTATGGAATCTACAATATTTTGAAATTGCGCCTGTAATCAACTCATTTCAAGTTATATCGTGAGATTTTCCCAAATCTGCGCCTTTAAACACGAGCGGGTCGCAGATTTAAAGATACGAAGACGTTGAAATTGAAGAAGTTTTCCGGCATTTTCTCCGGTAGAGTTTTTTTCTCATTGTTATCGCCAGCGAACTACGTATTCGCAGAGGTGCTGATGTTGCGTTGCTCTGTATTAAATTTCCATTTACCCGGCGCGTAACAATAATAATGAGATCGCGGCAAAGAGGACGCGCGGATCTAGAACGGAGGAAACTTTTGTGGAATCTTATTTTTCAAGATGAAAGTATTCTCCGTTTTTAGTGTCGGTGTTCTTTCTCAAAATGGCTCGTTATCACGCAATTTTCTAGCATCTATACAGTCTTTAAAAACAAATCACAAAGAAAATAAATTAGATCAATCGATATACGCAATTTTATGATTCTTTATACGGCTTGTACGAAACATTCATAGCACATTTTTACTGTACTTAAAACAAATCACATTTCTAAAAATAAACGTTTCCCATAACTAGCAGTTTTATAATGACCGTACAAGTGCAGATTGTGTCTTATATTTTAGATAAGATGTTTTAAAACCATCTCCCTTCCTACGACAATTTTATCTTATATTGATCATGAAATTTGAACAAGCTGAAATCAATATTAAAAAATGCTTTTACATTTTTTCTGAAATTTAAAAACAAAAAGGTGTTTCACCTATTTCTTTAGATTTTCAATGTAATAACAAATTTATTTGAAAATGAATATATTTTCCTCCGTAGTTATGAAATAGTTATGAAAATAATTAAACAATAGATTTAGGTCCTTAGTTTTTGTCTAAATTTTGGTTTAGAAAGTAAAGTCTTTGATGGGATTAGATAAATTATTAGTGATTTTTCATTTCAATCCATTAGATGCTAAAATATTAAAAATACCTTAGAGGTAACTTCTGTTGTTAATAATTTGAAGATTTCCAGTAGAAGCAAATTTGTAAAATAGCGTAAACTGTATATTATTATGTAGTATAAATGTATAGTTAAAAGTTTATTCGTAATGGGTCAGAAGCCTGGCTACTTAAACCTTTCTCATCTCACCGGCAATTGTTCAGACTACCAAAATAATATCATCAACGAAATTTAGGTGTTTTAAACCATATTCGTACTCTGTTAATCTCAATCTGTGAAAATTTCGCTAAATGCGCCAGCAAAAACAATGTTTGCTGTTAAATCAGTCAATTTCACTGTTTAACCAGTCGATTTTACTATTTAACAAGTCGAAATATTGTATTTACCGAAACTCCTGGAGAACTCAACCCTAATGGTCACTATTTCACTGGTTCTTCAGTTGATCATTATTTTAACATCGATCACTGAATATAACCAGTGATTTGCTTTATCCTACATGAAACTAAACATGATCTCTATACAATTTCAATAAAGTAGATTTTAAGGCTGCAAGAACTTAATTCCTTGAATTTGTGCCGATTTTTCAGACCCAAAAAGTTTGTAAAAGGGGAGCGTAAATAAATATTCTGTGCTGTTTTTTGCGTTTTCATAATTTTGAGTTCCACAAGCTGCCCATGCACGAAATTCTAGATACTGGATACGCCACCGAAAAATTGAATAATAGCGATCTGTTTCAGGTGTTATCTATAATAAAGGAACACAGAATCCATTATTAGTTAAATCCCTAATTTTATATATAAGCAGTTCAGTAAATCGAAGATTCTGTAGCTGGCAAAACTACAAAATCCGGTTCATACAACTTTCCTTTCCCATATTCGGTGGCTCTCATCAGAGCCCCACTGTTAGTTCATACGACCGTAAATACCAACAATTAAATTATTATTATATTATCTATAATATTTATCGTAATTGCTCGTTTTTAACCATTTTTATAACCTTTAAAAATGCATGCAAGTGCTACTGCATAGTTTTAGGGGAGTGTACAAAGTTATATTTGCACCTTATAGGCTTCATTTTCTTGTAATAGATGATATTACCATATATACCCCGAAAAGTTAGCAGTTACATTTCAGCACCCAGATCACGAAGTTCGTTTTTATTATTTAATATTGAGAATTGTAAGCTATTTTTCCGGTTAACCGTTGAATTAATCAGGAAATAGACACTGCTTTCCAGTGAAAACCACTGATTATCGACACAAAGCATATGTGCTTATATGGTTTGATTTGAGTGATTTTAGTGAAATTCGCCTAATCTATCAGTTAGAAAAAACTATATTCCAGCGGAAAGCACGTAATTTCATTCCACTGATTTCAGCCCAACTCACTGGATCGATCAGTGAATAGGCATTGTTTTGAAGCGGCAGAAATGCGATATCATTTCAATGATTTTCCAGCCAATTTAGAAGAGTTCGTTGTTGAAATCAGTCCCTAATGGCTGATTCACAGCGATCGCAAATGCGCTTTGTGAATTAGCGACTATGAACGGTCAATTAGTAGTTTTTCGCTGATTCAGATTAAGAGAGTAAACATGAGTGCAAACAAAGAACTTTTGCCATTTTAGCTTTGGGATAAATTGTCGACACTTAATGGTCATATTGGCTCCTGCGTCATGTGACCCATTTTCCAATACGTATATAAATACAGCACTGGAATAAAAATTAAGACAATATTGTTTCTATTATTTTTATTAGTGTTTAAGTTGCATTCCGGATGAAATGATAAACTCGTAGATTTAACGCGTTAGAGTTCCTTAAAGTTCAAAATAATAACAGGCGCTTCGTGGTCCGACTCGCGCGATGTTGTTTGTCGTAATGGGTCGATCATGCCATCAAATAGACCAAACGTATTTATTGATGATCTCGGTTCGTTGGACCAGATTGGTTTCGATTAATTCGGCGGAATGTCTAGCCGCAACACGTCATCCGTTCAAACCCGAAGTGTAAACGCAGAACATAAATACGAAGGCAAACGCCGGGTTCACTTGCTGAGTCATGGAACTAAGCCACAAAATCTAAACTAGCTGAGCTACCATTGCAGTGAATTGAGTTTCTTTTTACGATCTCCTATCATTACGCATTTGGAGAAATTGAATTTCATCCCCCTGATAGGGGTTTATTTACATCCTTCTTCCTTCTTTACTTTTCATTTCATTTCATTTCATCAGGCAATCGGATATATTTACATTCAAATTTAACCACAATTCTTTTAAGATTACATTTTCTTATCTTGGTATTTTACGACATTAATTAACTATACCATGTCCCAAAATTGTATCCATAAAATGTAATGTTTCGTTTACTATCACTATAATATTGAATCTCTAAGATAGCACGTGAAGAAAAGAAATAGTTAATTCTGAAAAGCAATCACTTTCAAAAATTCATTGGAAAATTCCAGTATGACAGAATGAAAATTTGATCATATTAAAAACACCTATAGTATTCATTAAACAGAAAATTTATAAGAAATAATAATGTTATAAGTTCTTTTGTGACTAATATAATAGAAATAAGAAATAATTTGTCAATACCTTTATGATCTTCCCTACAGAAGCGAAATTGAATAATTTATATCATGAAATATTAAAACCAAATAAACTATTATGACAAATACAAAAATAATTCTACTATTACCAAAAAAAAGAAATGAAATATATAAAATGATAGTAAATATATTCTTTAGTACTTACCAATTATTTCCTCTTCAAAAAGAATCCAAAAAAAAGAAAGTATTATTTTAAATAGGGATAACCCACAATACGCAAATTAATACTAAGTTTAGAGATAATGGTACTCCGCACGGTTTCAATGTTCAGACCGAACTGAACGAACTTTTCAATTCGAAAATGAACCTCGACTACTCAGAACATTCATATACATATACATTCATGCCTATTTCTATAATTTAAATTTGAATATCTTCATTACATACAATGTACATTATTCTGGATGTAACAGACCTCCCTCCATAGAATCATTGCCGTCCTCGGTAATGAACAATCTTAGTTTAAATAAGAATTCCACAATGCATACGCATTTATTTTGTTACATTTTATACAAAATACAAAAAGAAATAAAATGAATAGTAAAACAAAAATGTTATAAGAGAAATTCTCACAATATCCAAGATATTTTTTTCGTTGCAGGGTTACAATTCTGCTCGTTTATAAACCAATTTTAATAAATTATTCCTCTTGTCCTTTTTTCTTTGGGTTGCCTTCGTTCCACCAAGGTATATAGTTAACAACTTGTTTCTAAAACCCATCTTAAGAGATTCGTAAGCGCAGTCCACAACTCCTCTTCCCACGCCAACACAGCCCTCTAGATTCAGACTCCCCAATAAACTATTATTTCTGATCAAATGACGGATCTCATCGTCACTTACTCCAAAACTGTTGGAACAATCGACTGTTCTTAAATGTGGCAAATCTGCTAAAAAATGGACGCCTACTGTTGGATGCATAAATCGTATGTTTATCTTCTGTAAATTCGTTAGCAATCCCAATGGATCAAGAGAAAATTCACCCCTAATGTTCGAACACCCAGAAATGTCTAGTTTCGTTAATTCTTTCAGGTGCATTCCCATATTGTATACGAGATCTTCATTTGCCCATGCACAATACAATATTTCTAAGTTTTTTAACGATGAACATGCCTCCGGTAAATTTGTTTCCTGACTCATAAAAACTTCATCCATTTCTAGAAACATTGGTTCTCCAACTACGTTCATTTCTTCTTCTGTTAGCTGCATGGATTCGAAATTTCTTCCTACTGGATATTCATTTACACTCAATTCTTTTAAAAACATTTTATTATTTTTATTGTTAACTATTGCTTCTATTATTTCTTTTCCAAATGCATGTTTATTTTGTTTTAATTTAAGAATTTTTATACAATTTTGTGTTTTCAAAAATTGTGCTAACCACGTCGCCTTGAGATCATTGCAGTCCTCAAATGATATTGTTTCTAAAAATCGACTTAAGTTTTGCAAACATTTTCCAGTTATATTTGACCCCTTAAATAATATTTCTTGTAACATTACATTATTTTTAAATAAAATACTAAGTTCTTTATCCATAGGCCCTATAGTAATTCCTATGTGTATTTTCTCGAGTTGCGTATTATCCTTTGCGACTGCATAAAACCCATTTGGTCGGACAGTTATTCCTCAGGTTGATAATTCTCTTAATATTTTGCATTTATCTCCTGCTATGGTAACTATTTGCGGAGGTATTAGTTTGGCATTATTTGTTAATTCAATGGTCTTCAAGGTTTTGTGTCCTTTTTGAATTACTTGGTAGACATCTTCCGAAGCTATTTCTGACTTGAATTCATCTTGAATTCAATCTGATATGATTCCATCCGTCTTGAAACATCCAGGAATTTGTCGATAATGATGTGATATCATTATATGACCTGAGGCTTCCTTCTTTCCAAGTGGTCGATAGAGTTTCACACCGCTCTCTGTCCTTATAAGTTAGGAAAGAACATATTTTTGCTATTGGAAGCTCTGGAAGCTGCAGGGATGAGTTTGCGACCGGTTCAGGTACAGGAACGAAATCAGGAACAGAGTCCCTATTATGCCAAACATCCGCAGATAAAATTCTCAACTTCCGATTGTGTAAAGAAAACGATTGAGTTTTTGAAGAGTCTAAAATCCTTTGGGCCTGCTCAACCGTGGAAAAGGTAACGAAAGCAACATTACCACGACTTCTCTTAAGAATGACGGCATGTTCTGCCCCATAATTCCTAAAAAGTCCCATTAGGTCTTGCTTATTTGATCGACTTGCCAACCTTGCAATAAAGACCCGTCTGATTTTTGCTGTCTTCTCTAGTTGATTCATTTTCTAAAAGGGAAGAAAAAAAAAAGAAAAAAGGAAAAAAAAAGTACATATATAAAAAACAAAAAAATTATGTATATATAAGTTAAGTTTTAGATATTACTATTTTAGGATCTTCCACGATACCCTATAGAGTATTCTTAGGTTTTCCACAGTATACTTAATATCTTATAGCTAAATCAACACAACCTTATCTACATGTTTTTGTATAATTTTTCCCTGTGAGTCTTTTAACAATACATTTTTCCTATCCGTTTGTCCTAACATAGTATATGAAGTGCTATATCTTCCGCCAAATTTTCCAGATTTAGGTTCAATTACAACTTTTACCTTATCACCTACCTGTCCTAAAAATGGTTTAGATCGCTTGTCATAATTTTCTTTTGACCTTTCTTTCGCTTTTATTAGATTTTTCCCAGCTAAGACTTGCATTTCTGTTAATCTATGTATTAAATCCGATAAATATGAATTATAAGTTTTTAATTCGCCATTATCAGGAAATGAACTAGGACATCGTGCCACTTTCCCAAAAATCAATTCAAAAGGAGTAAAATTAGTACCTTCATGAATCGAAGTATTGTATGAAAAGATCGCAAATGGTACTAACTTATCCCAATCATTATAGTCCGTAAGATAATGTTTAATATATTCGACTAATACCGCATGACTTCTTTCTAAACTGCCATTAGTTTGAGGTCTATAACTAGAAGTTGTATTTGGATGAATTTTAAATATTTTCGATATATTCTTCATTATTTTACCTATAAAATTTGGCCCTCTATCAGATAGAATATCTTTAGGTGCTCCATATTGTAATATAAATTTAGTTACAAACACATGAGCTATCGTTTCTGCTAATATATTAGGGACCGGTACGGCAACACTGTATTTTGTCAAATTATCTTGCATAGTTATTATATATTTATTACCACTGGGCGTTATAGGGAGAGGTCCCACAGCATCTAAACGAACTTTTTCGAATGCTTCTATGGGAGTGTCGGTAATAATCATCGGCTCGCGCGTTCTAGCTCTTACTATCTTATTTTTATGACAACTATCACATTCACGGATAAAATTTTGAATGTCATTTTTCATTCCTGGCCAATAGAACCTTTCACGAATTCTTTTATAAGTTTTTGATATGCCTTTATGCCCGCCTATGACTATTATGAAACTCTTCAACGATTTTTGAACGTAATTCCTCAGGGGGTATTTGAACTTGACCTGTGCATATCGATATTGTTAAGCTTTTATTAATTTGAAAAGTACGGCAAAATAATTCTTTTAACGATTCCACTGAATAATCCTCTATAAAGTCACCTACTTGGGATATCCTAAAGGAAACCACCTTCAATCTTTGAAGTAACGCGCTTAAATTAAGTAGGGCTATTCTTAAATTCTCTTTTAAAACATTGTCGAAATGTCTATTTTTGATAACAACAGTAAAAACTTTATATTTTTGATTCGGTGTAATTAGTATTTGTCCTATTTTTGGTTTCATTTCTTTTATTTCATCTAAATTAATTATTTCCAAATCAAGTAATAATTTTCCTACTGGTGTAACTATTTTACAGTCGGACGAGATAAAATGCACATAATTGTCTGGTCTATATGTTAAATTCTCCCCAGTAAAACCTACTGATGTCTTATTCGCATTATTGTCAGTAAGGTCTACGTCTAGCAAAATTTCTTCTGTTGTCACTACTCTATCTATGTCATTAGAAGTTATCAATTGTCTTGGAGTAATTGTATTTTTCTGTTTAGTAGGATTATCCACAATACCTCCCTCTTTCGAGTTTAGTCTATATTGTGATGTACTATAAGGAGTGGATAAAGCTAATGGATTTTTAGGGAGGCTATTATTAAATGTATCGTCAGTTGAAGTTAATGGAGGGTGAATGATATGAGTATGTTCTTCGATGTTATCCACACTCAAATTTTCATTTATTGCAACTGGCAACCTCCTATTCGTCTTTCCTTCAGGTTTTTTGGTTAACTCTGATCCTAGAGCTTTGTGAAATAATCCAAATTCTTGAGCTCTCAAATTCTTCATTCCTGCTATTATTTCTTCTTCTATCTCTGGTACGTGTTGGCGTTCTTTGAGCGAATTATCAAACTGATTAATTGAGTTCTTTAATTCCTGTAAATTTACAGAAAATGACCTCTGATCTTCATCATTTTCGTCTGTATCACTCAAATCATGATTAGATTCTTCCAATTCTATAACATCTAGAGTAGGACGTATATTTGGAGCTTCACGTTCTTCTATATCTTGTTCTTCTAAGTTATTTTCTTCTACCATAGATGAAAGATCTTCATCTATCTCTTCAATTGGATTAAATTCTAAATTTGGGAAAACGCTTTTATGTTTTTGACGTATTGGAGGCTTTTCTAGCTGATCCGTTTGTTTAATCATTCCTGACCTTGTCCTACTAGGCAATATATTATTCTACGAAAATTCAACATTTTTATTTTTAGAACCTATGGGTCTTCCAGGCCCCTTCAAGATACTTTGAGGTTGTCCATTGTTTGAGGCTTCGGCCGCTTTGTCTATTGGTAATATTTTCGTTGTAACTTGCGTTGATGGTAATATATCCATAGAACAAACTTGATCTTTGTCAACTGGGTTTCTAGAAAGAGCGTCGGCGTTACTGTTCAAGCGTCCAGCCTTATGTTTAAAATCATAATTATAATCCCTTAATTTAAGTCTCCACCTAATTAATCTTTGTCCTGGATCTTTAACTGAATCTATCCATTTCAATGGCTCGTGATCACTAATCAATATAAATCGTCTGCCATATAAATAAGGTCTAAAACGTAAGACTGCATGCAAAACAGCCAGACATTCTTTCTCTGTTGTAAAATAGTTTTGTTCTGCTGCTGTTAGGGATCTGGATAAATAACAGACTGGTAAATCTTGACCATTTACCTTTTGACTCAGCACAGCTCCAATAGCATAATCCGATGCATCTGTAGTTACAATAAAATCTTCATTAAAATTAGGATATTGTAATATAGGAGCTTCACATAATTTTCCTTTTAATACATTAAAACTATTCTCTTGATCTTCTTTCCAAATGAATTTTACGTTTTTCTTTAATAACTCCGTTAATGGTTTTGCTATGCTTGCATAATGTTCTATGAATCTTCTATAGTACCCGGTTAATCCTAAAAATTCTCTGATATTCCGTTGTGTTCGTGGTCTTGGAAAATATTTTACAGCTTTAATTTTTTCTGGATTTGGCTTAAGGCCGTCTTTACTAATTATGTGCCCTAGGTATATTACTTCGGGTCGCAAAAAACTGCATTTATCCGGTTGCAAAGTCAAATTTGCATCTTCTAAACTTTTAAATAATCTTCTCATCTTCTTTTTGTGTTCTTCCAAGTCCTTTGCAAAGATTATTATATCATCCATGTACACAAAGGCTTCTGTTTTGGTCAAACCTCTTACTACATTGTCCATAAGCCGTTGAAAGGTAGCCGGTGCATTTTTTAATCCTTCTGGCATTCTAAGATATTCGTAATGTCCATTAGGTGTAGTAAAGGCAGTTTTTTGTCTATCTCTAGCATCTATTCCAATTTGTTGAAATCCTGATGCTAGATCCAATACAGAAAAATACATAGCTTCTCCCATCATATCAAAAGTATCTTCAATATTAGGCAATGGATAAGCATCACTTATGGTTTTTTCATTTAATTGTCTAAAATCAATAACCATACGCCATCTTGGATTTCCGTGACTATCCGGTTTTTTCGGCACAATCCATATAGGGGAATTGTATGGCGAATCTGAAGGCGTAATTATATTGTTCTGCAATTTTTGAAATACTTGATGCTCAATTTCGTCCTTGTGTACTGGAGGGTGTCTATACTGCTTAGTATTAACTGGTAAATCATCTGATGTTGGAATTCGATGCTTTATTTTTGACGTCATTGGTAATCTATCTCCTTCCAAATAAAATTGTTGTGGAAACTCTTGAACCAATTCCATAATATGATTTTTTTCTTCTTCATTTAGATGACTCAAATTTAATAATTCCATGATTTTTTTAAATCGATTAGTTGGTTCCAACATCGCATCTTCTTTTACATCTTGATTGTTTCTGTCTTCTTCTACATCATAATACTCAACTGGAATAATTTCTTGAGGAGGTATTGTTATTTCCTCATCTTTTTCTGATGTATTTATAGCGAGGACCTGACACTTATTCTTATTGATGACCCGTACTAAAGCCTCTCCAATATATACTCCATCAGGTGTATCTATTCTTGGCAAATAACCTTCTTCCAAGTTGTTATGAATTATCTCTAATTCCATGCGAGATCTACTTCTTTTAGGGATTAAATACGTCTTCATATGAGTCATATTATTGTCAATAGGTGGTATGAATTTAATGGGTTTAGTAGGATTGGTCGCTGTTACTATAGTGTTATGGAAAAATGAAATCTCAGCCTGTTCCTTAATTAAATAATCTTTTCCTAATATACCTACACAATTTAACGGAAAGGAAGAATCCACTATGTGCAAATCCACTAGACTATTTGCAATATTTATTTTAACTATCCCTAAAGTCTCTATCTCATCACTAGTTATACCTGAAATTCGTATTTTATCGGAAATATTAACATCAAGTTCCGGATCTAAAGCATCAATTTTAATTAACGAAATTTCTGCACCCGTATCAATTAAAAAGTCTGCCCCTTTAATTAATTCAGGACTATCAACAAAAATTCGAGGTACTCCAGCATTTATTTTGACGATTTTGATTTGTCGGATACCAGAAATTTTACTTTCTCTTGACGCTCGTTCGCCACTTGATTCGCCGTTGCGTCTCCACGACGAATCACGGGAGAGTTTAAAGAATCTGGTATTTCCCTAATTTTTACTGGAGAATTGTCCTTTTGATTTGATGTGGTCGGTAAAGAGGATCGATATTTATTTTCTTGCGGATTTTGATAAAAGCCCCGTCGTTGATAAGGAGGTTGATAAGGATATGGTTGTTGCAATTGATAATTGTATGGTTGCATGTTACAAGGGTTTACTGGATACGGATTTGGTGGTATATTTTGCATTTGAGAATTCATATAAGGAGGATATCCATACGGCGGATAGAAGTATGGATAAGGATACGGGAATGGACATGGAGGCACGGGCATTGGAGGTGGTAAATACTGATATCCCAAAGATCTGTCAAAATCCTGTCTTTGATTATATTTATTAATATCATGGTTTAAAGTTCCTGGGTTTACTTTAAAAGGATGGTTTCCAGCTTGATTAATGGGATAATTATGAATACGAAAGTCTTCTGGCATATCATGGGAACTATGTGCTAAACTACAATTAATTAAACTCCCCTGAATATTCTTTAAATCTACTTTACCAGAACTACACCTACGTTCTATTTTAACTGCTATTTCCAATGCCTCATCTAACCTTTTTGGATCTCGAGCTTCAACAACGCCGGCTATCTCATCTGGTAAACCTTTCAAAAAAACTTCTAATGCGCACTCTTTTAATGGCAATATCATTTCTTTTGATCGATCCCCATAAGTCTCTTTTAAAGCTGAACTTGCTCCCGAAATAATTATATTTATTCTATCATAAAAATCATTTACGGTTTCCCCTTTTTGCATATAAGATTTTTCTAGTTGTTCTACATAATAATTATACGTTTTATCCGGGGCAAATCTTGTCTTCAAATGTTTTATTAAGGAATCCACAGTAACAAAAGTTTTACTAAAAACACTATCTCTAGCTGTACCCTGTAATTTTCCAATAATACTATTGACAAGATTGCCTTCTAATTCGTCTGGTATATACTGCGATGCATTCTTTATGTCTTGTAAAAAATTTTTCAAGGGCATATTCTTACCATCGTAGTAAGGTATGTTTACCACAGAGTTTTGTAAGATCATATACTCTGCCATTGATGTCATCATTACATTTGTTATATCTGGATCTGTCATTTTGTAACCTATATTATTACACTACACAATTATATAATTAACAAAACGAAAATAACAAAAATAAAAATAAATAAAAGAAATTATATTAGATTAGGAAATACTTGACAATATTGAATATTAAATTTTATCACATAATATTCCTGCAACTTATTTTAATTGTAATATCATTTAATTATAATATCAAAATCCAATGACTATAAAACAAAAAAAAAGGAAATTCATCTGGGTTTAATTAAGGGATTATATCTATTTTAATGTCATTCGATATGGTACAACAGGTTTTTTTTTTTGTCTTTTTCTTATTTCTTTTAAATGTTCTGAATAAAATAAAATATCAAATTAATCATAAACATAACACGACAAAAAAAAATATAATATCACGCAAACTGCATATATACACATACAATTCCGAAAGTCGTCGTGTATAACATAGGTTAAAGGAACATGTATTTCAATATTAGCATAAATAGTCATTCAATAGTAACATAAATATACAAATTAAATATTATAAATATTATATATACATTCCTGAAAATAAAATTGAAAATCATCGCTACAATCTTAAAATAATTAACAACATAAAATTTGTTTTCAATGAAAACAATCCAGGTATTCCACAATTGGCAAATTATAAAAATGAAATAAGTAAATCAATTAAATAAGATGACAGTGAACGGAAATTAATTAATGAATTTATCCTCATAGTTTGAACAAAAGTATTCTGAAAATTATAAAAATAAATACAAAATCTACCAAATTATAAAAATAAATAACAAAAAAAAAAAATAAAAAATAATTAAAATAAATCAAATAGTATGTAATTAAATAATAATTAATACATTAAACAAAATTATCAAAAAAAAAACGGAAAAGTTTAAATTTAATCATATAACGCCAATTTCAAATATTATTTTCTGTATTTTCCTCCGAAATCTAGGTTGTTTACTTTCCGCGCACTGTTTTGATTAACACTTTCACTGCAATAAATGTTGATTTAATTCCAAATTTTACTTTACTTATAATGCTATTTTAATTATTATAAAATAAAATGTTGAAATTACTTCAATAAATTAATAAATAATAAATATAGACACATACACAAAAATATACGTAGAAAAAAACATAATAATTTTCATAAATTTTAATATTAATTTAAATACCCCTTTCTACAAATAATTTTTATTTAGTCAAACATACATCCAATGCAATTAATATGTCAAAATATTATTCAAAATGTCATTCGCATCAATATAACCGCCTTATCTTTAAATAAGTCACACCTCACCCACAACTTACATTTATCATAGTAATAAATTTAAAAATATTTCAATAAAACGTTCGAATTGTCCAATAATAAAATAAAATTGTATCAATACGAAACAAAAAGATAAAAAATACTTAAATTCATTTAATAATTTCGTATTGTGTCAGCAACATATGTATGCTCAAACGACATTAAAATTGACAGTTATTAATTTAAAAATATATTTCACTAAATCTCATAATCATATATGAAAATATGGCTTACAATATTAACTCAATTCTTCCAAAATCAATTAGTTTGTTTGTGAATATAATACACGATAATGACAATAATAATTTATACTAATTTTAACCAACAAAAAAAAATGAAAAAATTCAATTTCAATAAAGGTATCCCACTTCTGACACCATTTGTTATAAGTTCTTTTGTGACTAATATAATAGAAATAAGAAATAATTTGTCAATACCTTTATGATCTTCCCTACAGAAGCGAAATTGAATAATTTATATCATGAAATATTAAAACCAAATAAACTATTATGACAAATACAAAAATAATTCTACTATTACCAAAAAAAAGAAATGAAATATATAAAATGATAGTAAATATACTCTTTAGTACTTACCAATTATTTCCTCTTCAAAAAGAATCCAAAAAAAAAGAAAGTATTATTTTAAATAGGGATAACCCACAATACGCAAATTAATACTAAGTTTAGAGATAATGGTACTCCGCACGGTTTCAATGTTCAGACCGAACTGAACGAACTTTTCAATTCGAAAATGAACCTCGACTACTCAGAACATTCATATACATATACATTCATGCCTATTTCTATAATTTAAATTTGAATATCTTCATTACATACAATGTACATTATTCTGGATGTAACAATAACATTTGTTTTGGGTTAGTCACATATGTATAACGAATGATCCTGTGTTATTCGGGAAACTTGTAAGCGTAAGAAAAGGTGTAATATCCGAAGAGCACCGAAATTTTAAACATTTCCCGATATTTTTTTGTTACATACGTGGGTATATCATGAGTAAAGTGAACACAAAACTACACGGATTTAAGACAATATATTCATTTGAAATTACGAACTTACTTTCGTCAACTACTATTATTTTGGGAGTTCAAGAAAGATATACAGGATTCAAAAACCTCATTCTAAACCGAAGAGAATAATTATTTGGTTTAATTAAATACATTCTGAATACGTTAGTTTGATTGATATAATCTAATATGCTAAAGTTACACTTAGGTAAAACTTAAATTAAGAATATACATTACACATATCTAAAGTATGTTAGCTAAATCCCTAACATTTCATTTTGGGAACATGTTTCGATGCAAAATAGATTTGTTACACCAGGGTAATTTCATATTTAATCTCATAATTCTTCAACATATTGACAGATAAAAAATAAACGTATTTACATAAAGTGACGCCTTTTACCTACAAAGCGAAATAAAAATACCGCTTCGTGATAGAAGCTTAAAATTCACGAGCTAAACCATCAGAATTTCATCCTATTCCTTTTAGTGTCTTCTTAGTAATGAAATGTGCCAAGCCCCAGTTATAAACCTAATCTCTATACTTTTGAACTAATGGAAAATAAGGCAAAATTGACGGACGCGCCATTTATCATTTGCGGGGTGGGATTGAAATATTCAGTTTTTGAAACGTAAGTTAAGGCATTTTCGACTACAGAAAAATTACATTTAAGGAGACTGGAATGGTTAAGAATTAACAAACAGATTTTGATAACAAAATTACCAAACAATGTGAAAATAAAATGAATTCCTTGAAAATGTTGAGTCATTTTGATACCTCACTGTTGAGAAATTATGAAATACATTTTGTGCCTACTAACATAGTGTCTTATGTAAAATGGTATTTTTCAAGCCTTTATATGTTAGATTTGGACAAAATTAACAGACAGATTTACACAAAATTAATGTCGATTAAAGAAAAATATATAATAAATGTTCGAGAGAAGGAATTAGATCGATTGGATACAATAGACAAGAGAAATTAATTGAAATCGTTGTCAAAAGTTCATTTGAATACAGGTTACTAGGCATTATTTCACGTCGGAACGGTACGGCTTGAGTAAAAATCTGGCGACAAAAGCACTCCTTACGTACCATACCAAGCTCCTTAAGGAAGTATTTTTAATATTCTGTTGTGCAAATAAATAAACAAATACAAATTGCAATTTTTACAGAAAAATACATGTGCGTTTATAAAACTAAGTAACAGATAACCAAGTAACTTCGGTAGCACTTTTTTGGTATGTCCGCATATAGTATATTGGAAGCATCTGAAGTAACCCTTGCAAAGCTTTTTACCACTTAATAACAACATGAAGTATGTGTATTTCAATAACAAATTTTGAAGTTGATTAGTTTTAGTACCATAACGTCGAAACTGTAATCAGGGCAATCCTACGATTTGTGTATATAAAATTAATATAATCTTTTTTACGTTGTTTCGAAATTAGTGCACTGCAAGGATAATTCTATATATTTTATACGATCACTATTAAAACTAAGAGAAAATCTGTCAAAAAATAAAGGCTATTCAGTGTAAAGTTTATGGCTAAATTATTAGTGGCAAGCTCGTTTAAAACCCTCTGAACCCTTTGCGGCACACATTTTTCTGACGAACCATTTTTCATGAAAATGGGTACCCGAGGGTTTTTGACGTCGCTGATTACGAAACTGAAATTAGATTTTGAAAATTCGAAATGGCGGATCTAATATGGCCGACTGAAATGCAAAAAGTTACTGGATCCAGATGAAACTGAGTATTCGGGGTTTTTTGAGATCGCTGATTACGAATCTGAAATCAGATTTTGGAAATTAAAAATCTGAAAATTAAAATGTCTAAATCTGAGCTCAGATTCATAATCAGCGATCCCAAAAAACCCCGAATACCTTGTTTCATCTGAAACAAGTAACTTTTTACATTTTTGATGTTCATCTTGTTTCCGCCATTTTGTGTTTTAAAAATCTGAGTTCAGATTCATAATAAGCGACCCCAAAAACCATAGAGTACTCAGTTTCATCAAGATTCAGTATGTTTTTGCATTTTGGTCGGCCACATTGGATCCGCCATTTTGAATTTCGAAAGTCTGCGTTCAGATTCGTAATCAGCGATCCCAAAAACCTACAAGTACCCAGTTCCATTTCGATCCGATTGAACATGAGCTAGCGACTGAAATGTTTTTATAAAAATGACGATTTTTGGTTGTTTCTTTGTTTATAAAACATGATATTAAATAAATATTGACATAAATGCAATGTTAAACACTGCTTTAATTCGAACTTAAATTGGATTTTAAAAAACCGGGCGAAAATGCATTATTTCGTCTGTAAAAACACAAATTTTCAAATTAATTCTGGTGGCCACCATACTGCAAAGGGTTAAGCAGCTATTTAGTTTGAACTAAGAGAGTGGAGACAGAATGAATTTGAGTTTATATTTTGTAAATCTGCAGATTAAAAGTTGAAATGTTACAGGCTTCAAATTTTTGAACGCCATTTTGGATAGATACCCAATTTTCAATTTTTTTTAAATCTTCAAATTCGTGAATGCAACCCCAGAAATACCAATTTTCATAAAAATTATTTATCACAAAAATAGGCACCGAAAAATGGTTAACAGATAAGATAGAATACTCATTTACGTTCTATCACATTCAGATGTATTTAGAATTTGGTAATATTAAACAATGCCTCATCGAGGACAACATTACATAAAGTTACCTATGAAATTTGACATTCATCTATTGTGATTCTCTTAAAAAGGACAAATTCAGAAATACGATTTCATAAAAAAAAAAATATTAATATTATTTGTCATATGTCAAGAGTAGGCCTCAAAAAAGTCATTAAAACAGTATTTATAAACATTATTGCATAAAAAAATGTTGTATTTTCTTCTCCTATAGATGAGTAATTGAATTGGTTTGAATTATACTACTCAGAGGGTTTTCGAATTCGCTGATAACGTTTCCGGTATTAATTTTTCAAAATTCAAAATGGCGAAGTAGAGTTTTTACACCTCATAAACTTCATTATTTCGGAGAGTATGCAATTCACAATAGTATTTCATGTAATCTGATTATTTGACAAATACTATTAATTTTAAATAATTTTTAGGAAAAATGCCATGAACGAGATATTTGTTCTTTTTGATAGAATCACCCATATGTTTAAGTATGATATTAAAAGCGATTTTACTGAAAAGTTAAATGGAAATTTATCATGTATTTTTATTTGTACTGTTCCAGTAGTGTTTCTTCTGATATTAGAAAATCGCCAGTATATTTCAAAACGAGTACATGGTTAAAACGAATATTTGGAAGTATAGCAGACCTAAACGAAATACCAATAACGCAGCGGAACAAAACTGAAAAACTTAAATAATGTCGCTGGACGATCCAAGATTGCTTAACCCCTTCGCTGCGGCAAACATTTCATAAAAAGTGTCCAAAATGCGGGAAAACAAATTTGGTTAAATTTTTTTGTAACTTGATGTATAAGAGTTTTTTGGTACGCAGATTACGAATTTGAAAGTCAAAAATGGCCGATTTAATATGGCGAATAAATTTGCTAAAATCCAACCATTAATGGATTAAAATAAAAAAAAAAATATATATATATATATATATAAATGTAACAAAATAAATAAATTAAAAAAAAACTTTACTTTGAAAACCTTTGAAGTCCTTTCTCCAATCTTCTCGTGGTAAAATGTAGACATGGTACATCGCAACTATGGGGGAAGACTAACATCCACTCTTTATAAATTTACCTGTCATATTGGATCCTCCATTTTGGATTTTTCAAAACATATCATCAGACATATAAGCAGCGACCCTCGAAAACCCCTGAATAGCAAGTTTCATGGAAAATGGTTCGATTTTTCGAAAATTAGTCCGCCATGTTAGATCCCCCATTTTGAATTTTCAAAATATATCATCAGATTTGTAATCAGCAACCCCTTGGTGTCGAGTTTCAATCGATTTCGTTAATTTTTAATGTTGAAATGTACCTAATACGATGTCATAGCTCATGACAAAGATTTTTACAAAATTGTAAAAAAAACATATTTTAAGAACTTGTATCTTTTTTTTTGACACAATGTTTTTGAAAAAATGGCAACGACATATTGTTCAGTATGTCTTAGACTGTCTAGAAATGGTCCAGTTTTTAAATTGGATAGATTATTGACTTCATTAGACTAATTTCTGCCATGACAAAGATTTGCATTTTTGCCGCAGTCAGAGAAAAGCCTAAATGACAAAGATCTTTGCCATCCGTAGCGAAGGGGTTAATAAGAATGCTGTTTTACTTTTCATTTAAAGACATCTCTGAATCTATTTCAAAAATATTGTAGACGACATCACTATGTTTCACATTTTTACGAACATTTATAATGCTCATTCTACGTAATTACAATGGTGTCTTAGAAATTCGAAATGAACCAAGTGTATAAAAACAAACTTGACGAACCTCTAATTATAGTAGTGGCATCTACCATTAGCTCTGGTCTCATTGGTTTTAGAGTCTCCAGTCACCAGAAAATAGCAGTCTACCGTTTCTTCTATTGTACGATTCTCTTCTTCCAAGTCACCGACTTCAGTGTCGGGGGAGACAGGGTAAGGGAGGGAGAGAAATAACGAGATACACGGACAGCTGTAAGGGAGAACGACAGAAGGATAAATGTACCAGCGATGGGATTGCCAAGCCGGAAATTGGCGCTTCGCCGAGGAAGTACAGGCCGATAGAATTGGGTCGTCGACGTTGGTGTCTTAGCCCTGACTTTTTTTTCAACCCACTCGTTTTTCTCTATTTTCTTATATATCTCGGTTTTTAGATTTCTACCCAACCGCGAGACTTCGCAACCACGACCGAGACAGAAGTCTTCCGAACTAAACGATGTTTACACTTGGCATGAACTTTCAGGAGTGAAGGGTTCGTTTGAAATGAAAGATCACACCCACTAAATGGAACCACCCTACTTCATCCTTGTTTTCGAACACGGGCGACGAAACCGCTAATCCTCCCAAGATAATCGGCGAGTTCCTTTTCTAAATTGTTAGTCGATTGTAATCGCCATGAATGAATAAGTGCTTCTTCAGTAACGTGAAGGTCCGAAGAAAACGAGACAAATGAAACTTCCAGAAAGATAAAGAAAAGAAGATATGGGAAGAAGACGTAGGGACTGGTCGGAAATTGTCAGCTTTTATTCAGAGAATGGATATCGGCAGGCCTGGAATAATTATTTCGATTATTAGGAAACCGATGGCTATTCCTCTGCATCGATGTGCAGAGTTCGCAATTGATTGATTGATTCATTGTCCAACTTCCGGCTTTCTCTTATTCTGAGCACATGCCACCAACTGTCGTGGTTTGAATAGCAACGTTTGGTCATTTTGGACGCCTTGGTACTGACTGGTCAATGGGGTATTTTAATTTGGTACAAATTCGAAAGTGGAATAGTTGATGATATACATTTTAAGTTTTATAATAACAAAAGTTACCAAAAATATTACTTGGACTCATATTGGGATTTACAATAGAATATCGTATAGCACCCCTACGCGTTTTGTCAAGTTTATGACGAATAGGTAATAATTAGTACACACGTTAGAAAATATAATAATAAGATTGTATTAAGATAGCTAGATAGATATTTGAAAATATGACGATAGATTAGAAATTTTCGAGATAGCTAAAATCACTTTAATTATCGTACACAATGTGTTTCCTCAGAAGAAGGTAAATGTGCATGATTAGGTTCTCAAGTTCATTACGTGATAGAATTGTCAAAGCAACGAACAAGCATTGAAATCTATTAAACTACCCTCTAGCCCGTGCAGGATTGATTTACTGCTCTGCAAATTGCCATCAGCTATTACAGAACTCTCATCTATCTGGTTAACCGAAGTTCATCTCTTGTAGAAAGCAAATGTAAATTAATTCCTGATCAGTCCGTCGCCACTTATTGAATGATTGATTCTAATTACGTTTGCTTGAAAAGGATCTTACTATCGATATACTTGTAGTTACACGTTTTAATCATTGAAAAATATATTTAGCCTTCTAAAAACACCCGGAGGAATTAATCTGTAATGCCATTATTGTTAAGAGTTATACAATGAACTGAAAGTGTAATCATTTTTAGTACATCTTTATTAATACTGAGTCTAAATTCTGGTGATAAATCAATTTACATTTAAGATAATTAAATAAATGCTACAAATTTATTAAAACGAGTTTAGAATATACTAGAAGACTCGAATTGAACAAGACGCGATTAAATTTCTAGTATGTTTATTAATAAACAGAGTTTTTAGCATCGCTCTTCAGCTGACTAATCAGTAGTATTATTCGGCTATTTTTCAGCAATATATTTGCCGTACCAACAACGCGATTATGTTTATTTACCCAGAATAGAGAAATCGTAGATTTGCTTTTGTAGTCGCTACTACAGCTAATATGTTGCATATTCATACGTTTAACAATATGCATATAACGAATTTCATTGTAGGAAAGAACCTTTTCCCGAAATGGCTAAAATAATATCCTTCAATGATATATGAAGATAAATACTTTTTACATGATTCTTGTACAAATGCAAAGAATTTTTACATAATTGAATTCTATATTAATCAATTTCATTACATTTACGGTATTATTTATGTCGATGCATTTATATAAAATGTACAGTACCATTTCGGATAAATTTGAATTTCGTGGTCTGTGATTAATGTTGTAAATCTCGTAATGGGTGGCATACTATTTCTATGAACGTCTATAATTATCATTAATGCAACGTGGATCGCAATTCCCATTAGTGCGACAAATCGAGGAATTTATTTCGAAATAGAGTTGCTTTAATTTCATTTAATGAATTAATAAGTAATTTATTGCCTCTTCATAATTGAACCCTTATTCAAAGCATTAATCGGGCCGTTACGTTTGTACTGTAATTACACGATCTATAGCTTATCCAACTTCCATCCTACCACTGGCAATTTGAATATATATAATTTATATTTTATTATTCTTTTGATAATTTTAATGATTTTTGGAGGTGTTTTTATTTGATAAGGTTTTAATTTTACAATGAACTCGAAATGTAATCATTTTTAGTACATCTTTATTAAAACTGAGTCTAAATTTTGGTGATAAATCAAATTAAATTTAACTCAATTTAATAAATGCTACAAATTTATTAGATCGAGTATAAAAATTACTAAAAGACTCAACTAAAATTGAACAAGACGCGATTGAATTTCTAGTGTGTTTGTTAATAAACAGTGTTCTTATTATTACACAATTGGCAACTTTGAAACTACCAAGTTTTATCGTTTTTACGACTGGTCAAATCCTTTCATGCGCTGATGCACGTAAAGCTTTTTTTGAATATGAGGACTTTCAGCTTTCAGACAAATAAGAAAGCGAATTTAGATGTGATCTACCTGACTCGGGGATTTTCGAGGTCGCTAATCACGAATCTGGCCTCCGATGTCTAAAATTCAAAATGTCGAATCCGATGTGGAGGACGAAGCAAGATATTCGGTGATTTTCGTGCTCGCTAGTCACGAACCTGAGACCATTTTATCTTTTCATTAAAAAAGACGGACTAATCCCCCAATCAGTGTTTTGATAATGGGGATGCCGATATCATGATCATGGATATTAATTGGATGGATTAAATTTTAACAACAAATTGTAAAGTTTCGTCCTTAAAAGATCCTTTCACCATGTGTGTTAAAAAAAAA
Source organism: Trichopria drosophilae (assembly GCA_030407085.1). Lineage (NCBI taxonomy): Eukaryota > Metazoa > Arthropoda > Insecta > Hymenoptera > Diapriidae > Trichopria > Trichopria drosophilae. Next base: position 68,602,461 of record CM059583.1, read on the forward strand.
GGAAAGAGATTATAACATCTATGTGGAACGACATGATAATAAACTACAAACAATTTACAGTACACCAAACCTCGAATAATACGAAAAAAAACACATACTTAGTTTGACAATGTTAGGCTTTCTTTACAAAATTAGCTCATCTTCACAAAGAATTAAATTACTGTCAATAATACCACATAACTTGACTCAAAACCTCTTTTGATTTCCCACAATAACCGAGTAGTTCATGGACCAATCTAGAAGAAATAGCCCTAGAGTACTTTTTACACGATGACTCAGACTACATCAGGCAGAGTCCCAAAAAGAATGATGCAGTGACAGCAAAAAAATGGCGAAAAGGTAAAAAAAAAATGAGAACACACTTAATGTAAATACTGAATCTTCCAAAGATGTTTGTTTGTTCATTTATTGTGCAAATCTTTGTGAATATGCATTTAAGAATTTGTAAATGCGTATACTTCGAAAATTGTTGAATAATATAAGCTTTGATGATCTAAGTACAAAGCGAGTTATGTGAATAAATTAGCTATTTAAATCGGTAATGATTTTTTGGTTTATTCGGTTTTTTTAATGAAAACACAAAATGTGATGATGAGCTCAAATTCGTGATAGCGACCCCGAAAATCCCCGAATATCTTGCTCCGTCCTCCATATTGGATTCGCCATTTTGAATTTTAGACATCGGAGGCCAGATTCGTGATTAGCGACCTCGAAAATCCCCGAGTACGTACTTTTAGTTTGATCAAGTAACTTTTTACGACTCTCGTCCTCCATACTGGATGCGCCATTTTGAATTTTACAAAGCTGAGCCCAGATTCGTGACCAGCCACCTCGAAAATCCCCGAGTTCCTAGTTTCAGTTTGATCGAGTAACTTATTATGATTTTCGTCCTCCATGTTGGATTCGCCATTTTGAATTTTGCTAATCTGGGTTCAGATTCGTGGTTAACGATACCCAAAATATACCCCTATGTATGATAGTTCACAAGAATTTGCTAAATACTTTTTCTAATAACGTGTACTGCTCTTCGAAAATGTGAAAACGATATTTCGCCTAGACGGGGGCATTTAAGGGTATTGACAAAATTCATGTGTATTCTCCACATCGATATTAATTTAAGAAAAAAATTGCGAATAATTCGGAGATGGCCTTTTTGAGAAAAAAAATATTTACTATTTTTTTAAAATCGGCCGCCATTTTGTAAATTGCGCGAAACAAAAAATTCTGTATAACCAATTTACAACCTTACACGTTGGTCAATAACACATAAGAAAAGAATTCACGTTTCATTAATTTTTTAGAGAAAATGAGAGGTTTTAAAAAAAAATGAACCAATTTTTCGGTTCAATTGGCGGAAGGCGCTCTGACATTCAAGTCGCCATAACGCGACTCAAACACTTTAAACGGCCAAACAAAAAAATACGTATCAGCTTATTTTTATCAAAGAACAACATATTTGAGTTTCAAGAAATTCCAAGACATTGATATATTCCGCCTGCATGATTTCATATGGAATCGGCCAAAAAAATTCTTAAATAACTTCCACAACTTTCAATGAAGTTGCATGAAATTTGGTATGCCATAGTTTTTTAGGTCGCTCAATATGAATCTGATGTCACATTTTCAAAATTGAATATGGCAGATCTAATATGACAGCTGCAAGTTATATGCTTTTTAAGCAAACTTTTTTCTTTTCGTAGAAAACCGTGAAATTCGTTACTCGGTGGGTTTTTGAGGTCGCAGGTTACGAATCTGACCTCAGATTTTCAAGCGCGCCTAGTGGTGACCATGTGAATTACCAAAGTTGGCGTTGGTATACTCACCGACTGGTACCAGCACTTACAGTTGAAAAATTAAATTAAAAAACTTCATGAAAAAGGCCCGTAATTTATTATCCGATATTTTTAATCTATAAACAAATCAATCACTTGAAATTCACCTGAAATCATGTTCAGATAAACACATTTTCTTGTGAAAAACTATGTTTTATATTATATTATTTTATATTACATTGCTTTACTTTCTGCTTCTTGTTAGATCAATCATTTTGAATTTTGAGATTCTGAGTTCATATTCGCATTCAACGATCCCGAAAATCCCCAAGTGAAAATTTTCCTCCAATTTCTGAAAAAAAAAATGTATGCTTCAAAGGGTTAATGTTCCCTATGCCGAGGGGCAAAGAGGGGGGAGGGGGGTGAGCTTTGTTTATGCCAAACGATATGTTTTATAGAAAAATGGAATCCGTGTTTCTCAGTTGTTTCTTGATTTTTTAAAAAGTGCGTCGTAGCAGTTTTGACAATTTTTATTTGAAAATGTCTACAAGTGAAGTGGTCAATAGTTTGGATCTCCATGGTAAGCTACGATGTGTTCCATCGAATGTTCGCCACGGTTAAAAACAAAACTGGCCAAGATCCTTTGATAGCTTAAATTTTTTATAAAAATGCCAAAAAATGTAAGCCATATAAAAGCCATTTTTTTATTTATACCAGTTTTTAAATGATAATTAAGTTATAGATTATCAATTACTTTTCTCCTGGTTTGGACTCGGCTTTACTCCTGCTTTTCTCCTGATTTAGAACACTAAATCATTTATGAACTGACGTGTTGGACATTCTTACCACAAAATTTGTTCGGTAATCCACGTCAGTGAATGTTCTACCTAATATAATAATTGAACTTCGCCTTATCCCGTAGTCAAACTTATAAACTTGATGGCAATATAAATTAGTAGCATGTTGATGGAATATCGCTTCTCTAGTGTTTGTAAAAACAACATGTAGTAATAATACAAGCTACAACTGTCGTGAATATGGAGCTTTTATGATTCCAACATAGACAACCTTGAATCCTACATGCTATGTACTTGTTTTCACAAAAGCGAATTCGCGTAGAGCAAACAAAAACACCAAAGCGATCACCGATATGGCAACCTTTCACTTCGCGTCAAACCTTGCGACCTGACCGCCGACCTGTTATTGGTTATCGCATTGAAATTTGCACGAATTCGATTCAGTGAAAATGATCCATAACAACTGGTTGAGAATATTGGTAAAATACTTTTGAAAATATAATTTTTTGTCCTAAAGTGACTTCTTATCATATGAAAAAGCTGCAGAAGGCCTGAGTAAATATTATAACGTATAAAATAATATTGTTTTATCGAACAAGACCAACATTTCTAATATATATTTTAATATATATTTGCATCTTACTAAAGATCCGTTCAAAATTATAATACAAATAACTAAAATATATGCAATGTTTTGACTACATAGTAAACTTTAAATCCACAGTAATTGTATATTTAGAGTTTGATTATTTCGTAAAGCATAATAATATGCTTTTCTCAGCATATTAAGTTCAATGCTTTCTAAAGCATTTTCTGATCACGATTTAATCAAAACTGACAATATTTTTATAAGGATATTGACTTAATGGTTTTTACGAGAGAAGTCTTTTCAAACCTTATAAATAAATAATAATTTTTACGTGAAGACCATTTATTAGGTCAATGTTATAAACCTTATCAAATATGATATTGACGTACAATTCAATAATAAATAATAATACGGCGTTGTCTACGCCAGTTTTATAAAATAATTGATTCGAAATTTTATAACCATATGAACATGATCGATGATTGATACATTTAATTGTCCGACATCAATAAGAAATAATATGATTTTCATTTTAATAACATAATTCATATACACATTACGGTTATTATAAAGAAAATTTTAGAAAAATTTTAAGAAACTTTTTATAAAATTAGTCCTTTGATTCTTGGATTAAGTAGCGTCCGTTTTATCTGTTCAATAATGATTACATTTAACACGTAATTCTTGTGTTAAAATCGTTTTTCCAAAAACTCATTTCGCTGACTCAAAAAAAAAAAAAACAATCGAGAAGCCTCGAGGTAAACCACGTCTGTTTTCCTCTTGCTCTTCACGAACGAATCATAAGTTACGAGAAACCATTCTTCTTCTCAGAGAAATAGGAGTTACCTTCTTTTATTGGTTTTGCGGACCATCTTCCGCAGATCAAGCGGCATTGTGAATCTGATTGTTATTTCAAATGCTGCAGATTCTAGAATGGACTTTTAACCCATTCTAGCCGTTATCGTTTAAAATGTTGAAACAGGATTTTTTAAAGAAAATAGTTCGTTTTCACTCGCTATGTATTTATACAGTTCATGCGTACAATTTATTTAATATAACACTGATAGAAATAGTTTGAGCTGGGTAAAAACTCAAGTACAGATTCTGATACAACCCTCCGCTTCTAAGAGCCCAATCTGGTTTGAGCGTAATATAGAAATTTGTTGTGCTGAGCAAAAACCCAGTTTGTGTAGACTCCAATCACATTAAATCACAATTATTCATCTTAGGTCTCTATCTAATAGCGTATTACCTAGCGGCGTTATGGATACACCAACCATGAGTGTTAACAATATGTATATGTACATATGCATACACGGAGAGAAATTTCATGGTATTTTTACATGTTCCCGTCGGTGCAACATTTGCACGAACTGTCTGTGCTATAAAAGCATAGGATCGAGCGATTTCGGCATGGTTCGATGCTTAATTATCTTGTTCCCGTGCTTTCATCTCACGATCCCATGCTTTTATAGCACAGACAGTTTGTGCAAATGTTGTACCGATGGGCCCATGCAAAAAAACCATGAAAATTCTCTCCGTGTATGCATATATGAATTTTCATTTATATTTAATACTTCTTTCTTCTAGTGTTATCCATAACAGTTGCTAGGTATTCCTATAAAGGCTAGCATGTCGAATACGCTCTGCCGATCAGTTACTTGTACACAATTCAGTGACTTTATCGCGACAAGCGTCTGAAGCCTGTATTTTCTGAATGAAATGAAATCGAAAATGTTTAGTAGTGTACTCTCTTATTCTGAATCAGTGAAAATTTTGCCAAATGCTTCGGCGAAAACAATTTTTGCTGTTAAATCAGTCAATTTCACTGTTTAACCAGTTGATTTTACTATTTAACCAATCCAAATATTGTATTAACTGAAACTCGTGCAGAACTCAACCCTAATGCCCACTATATCACTGATTCTTCAGTTCTACATTCTTTTAACACCGATCACTGAGTATAATCAGTGATTTGCTTTCATTCCTACATAAATTGAACATCTATATACCATTTCAATAAAGTAGATTTTAAGACTGCAAGAACTTTATTCCTCGAATGTGAGCAGGTTTTTCTGGCCCAACAAGTTTTTGTAAGGGGAACGTAAATAAATGTTCTGTGTTATTTTTTGCGTTATTATAATCGCATTTGAATTCCACAATTACGAAATTCTAGTTAGTGGCGACGCCAACGCAAAATTGGATAGTAGCGATCTGTTTCAGATATGTATCTAATGTTTATCGTAATTGTTCCTTTTTAACAATTTTTAGAACCTTTAAAATTGGATGCAGATGCAGGTGCTACTACATAGTTTGAGGGGAGTGTACAAAGTTATATTCGCATCTTACAGGTTTCATTTTTTTTAAATAGATGATTTTACCATGTATAACGCGGAAGTTAGCAGTTACATTTCAGCAGCCGGATCACGAAATTCGTTTTTATTATTTAACCCTTTGAAGCATACATTTTTCCTTACGCGGAAAAAGGCTCAAAATCGTTACTCGGGGGTTTTCGGGGTCGCTGATTACGAATCTGAACTCAGATTTCCAAAATTCAATATGGCGAATCCACAATGGCGGACCGAAATGTGGAAAAGTTACTTGATCGAGATGAAACTGGGTACTCGGGGGAATTTCGGGGTCGTTGATTACGAATCTGAACTCAGATTTCCAAAATTCAATATGGCGAATCCACAATGGCAGACCGAAATGTGAAAAATCTACTTGATCGACTGATGAAACTGGAATTATTGTTTCCATTTTTTTTTATATTTTTTTTTGTATTTTTAGGCAATATTATTTATTTTCGGTAAATAATTTAGAACTAAACGACGAATACAGATGAGTTTTACAGCCGTGAACTATGACATTTTAACATTCGGGTATGACATATTGAATTCGCCATTTTGAATATTGAAAATTTGCGTTCAGATTCGTAATCAGCGACCCCGAAAACTTCCGAGTACCCAGTTTCGTCATGTTTGAGTGACGTTTTCGTCTCAGCATACATTTTTTGTGGAAAAATTCATCAAATTTACAATTTGTTAATTATTTAAACAATTATAACATAATAATTAATGATAAATATTGATTTATTTATGTTTCCTAACATGTTTTCTAAGGTATGAAGTAAAAAATTGCAAGAAAATTGATTAATAATTACCTGAAATGTGTAAAAAATGCATTACAAAAAGGTGTCGATCTGGATCGACACCGTGCTTGTAAGGGTTAATATTGAGAATTGTAAGCTATTTTTCCGGTTAACTATTGAATTAATAAGTAAATAGATCCTGTTTTCCAGTGAAAACCACTGATTAACGACGCAAAGCGTAAGTGCTTATATGGTTTGATTTCAGTGATTTTCGTGAAATTCGCCTAATCTATCTTTTAGTAAACCTATATTCCAGCGAAAAACACGTGATATCAGTCAAATTCACTGGATCGATCAGTGAACAGGCATTCTTTTGAAGCGGCAGAAATGTGTTTTCATTTCAATGATTTTCCAGCCAATTTAGAAGAGTTCGCTGTTGAAATCAGTGTCTAATGGCTGATTCACAGCGATCGTAAATGCGTTTTATGAATTAGCGACTATGAACTCTCAATTACTAGTTTTTCGCTGGTTTAGATTAGGAGAGTAAATGAGCTTTAATTTAATTTTGAGAGATTAACTTCAATTCAGATTTCAGGTCAACTTGCCAAATCGACAATTCGTTTCCCAAACCTCTTTTGTATCTTATGCTTTCAATCATTTGCTATTTCCATTCATGTTAGTTGCATACATAATTACAAAACGTGTGTATATACAAAACTCAAATAGCAAAGTTTGATGCCACAGGATGGATATGTTACAATATATATTTTGATTCTAATTTTTTTACAATTTTTAGATTATTACTCTCTTAATCTGAACCAGCGAAAAACTATTAATTGACAGTTCATAGTCGCTAATTCACAAAGCGTATTTGCGATCGCTGTGAATCAGCCATTAGACACTGATTTCAACAGCGAATTCTTCTAAATTGGATGGAAAATGAAATCAGTGGAATGAAATCACGTGTTTTTCGCTGGAATATAGTGTTTACTAACTGATAGATTAGGCGAATTTCACTAAAATCACTGGAATCAAACTATATCCTTTGTCTATAATAAGACCAATATTATGTATAAATATAATAATCTAAAATCATAGTATCTCCTCAGCTCTATAAATCTAGTTGAAACGTGACCATGTTTTCAATCTTTACCAATCTAATATGTATTGAAATGATAAAAAATGAAATTTACCATAATTTCTCACACACCATTATCATTTAACATCAGTGCTACTAATATAGTTTATATGAATATCAAACAAAATATATTAATACACGTCGTGGCAGATGCAATTGAGCAGTTCGTTTATTTAAATATAACAATAACCTACAATCGACGCTTTTGTAAATGCAGTAACCGAAAACGCGTTGTGTTTTTGAATATCAATACAGTATGTGCAGTTTCAATTTCATTGCCACCTTTGCTGCAGGTATAGTTGATACTTGTTCCACATAGATCAGTGTAAAGCACAAGAATTACGAATTTTCCAAATACTGTTAGAAGGTAGCTGTGCAAGTCTTGGATGGTGGAAGATGTTATCAAGGGACGACACCCAACGCTGCGCTGCTCTTCTCACGGGTTGCCATTCTCGGCATTCTTGGATATCGCGCTATGAAAGCATACGATCTGTCTACGTTCTTGGGTATCGTCACTTGATCGTACCTCTGTCATCGTGTTGGGTATCCCTTGATAGCATCTTACGACGCGAAGAAAATTTTCAACTCGCGTATCCTCCATGCGTATTCCCCGAGTTATTTTTCTTTCTAGAAGTGCATCTCAGCGGCGAAAATGTTGTGATCTCCACGAATAAGCAAGTTTTACATAATAATTCTGTAGTTGTCATTAATTTCACTTTTAGCAACTGTATCGAAAACCAAGTTAGACCAAGGGCTACCGTTCAATGCTGACACGAGGAATCCTGCAAAATTTCGGATTGAATTTTGATATACTTGTTTGAGAACCATAAACTTTTTTTTTACATTGAAAGAACCTATTAAATTCAAAATGTGGTTTGAGAGCTACTTAAAGCTGAACTTCTTCCAAATATATCTATTTGACATTTTAGTTGCGGATTTAAGAACTGCCATCTCTTTTAGAAAGGAAGGTATCATCATAGATTCTCCATATATTAAAATTTATAAATCGGAAAAAACCCTGTACTGATAATTCGTGCCTATTTTTTTAATGGATTACAGCGACTCCGGAAGACGAATTCAATATTAAATAGAAATAGACTAATGTAGAATTTACACAAAGGGAATACATTTCACATGAGTGGAATTAATATATAGTCTCTAGAAAGCTGCGCATTGTATTCCTAAAATTTGTAGCGCAATCATCATACCGTGTCATTTTACATGAAAAAACTTCTTTGCGGTCTACGCCCGTATAAATGGGACTCAGGTGGAAATGCTTTTCAATTGAATCCTACAAAACCTTCATGAATGTAGAGGATAATTTTGTCGAACAAAAATTACTATGATATCGCAGAATCAATTTTCATATAATATGCAAAATAAATAGTCCATCGAATAAACAGAATCGTGGAATCCTAAATCGAATCTTTTGAGACTTTTACTCCCATTGATCCATGCATTTTTTTGGTTAAACACGATGTTCCGTGCACTCTTCTTGAAAGCATTCACTTGCTCATAATACTATATTGTGGATGATTAATGGTGACATTAGGAAAAATTGGCTCTTATTTTCAACTAAGAGTTCGCCGATATCGCAAGAACGAGAGATGATAATATTTGTTTTCCGTTCCATTTTACGGATTTCTCGGATTATTATCCACTCTTAAATATTAGGAAACAGGGTTCTGGCTGATTGCGAACTCAGTCAATGAAAAGTTTTATTGATCAACTTCTAACTCAAGTGAAATGAAGAAGGCATAATTTTGTAGCCCAAGAGTTTTTAAAGTATAATTATTATACGACAGTTGTTTTTGCGATTGTAAAATCCCTAGAATCCCATTAAATAGTTTAGTTTAGGACAGTGCAAAAAAGTTTTAATTTTTACTTACTTCCTATCCGCACTAAATTTCCATTTAGGTCATGATTATTAAGGATAAATATACATGGGGACATATACATATACTGGACGTTTTATGGGAGTGTTTTTTCAGTGTAATATATTTATTGAAATTGCTCGTTTGACCTTGCGATGCTTCATTTTCCTAGTAAATATTTCCCTGGTAGAAAATTAAGCCATTTTCTAGCCAGTTTTTCGGGGATCCATTACTTGTAGCATGCAGACCAGAAAAAATGACCAGAAAATGGCTTAATTTTCTACCAGGGTTATTGTATAAACTTTTCTTTAGTTTCATTATTAGTGTTATTCTTTCATAGTACATTCGAAGGATACCCGCCAGCAGACTATATTTTATTTTTAATTACTACATAGTTTAGACTGGATCAGTCTTTAATATATTAACATTTTTGTGATATTGTTCGGACCAGTAGACGCAATTTGCAAATTGAATAAACTACTTTATGGAAACACTTAATTCTCGATAACAAATTATTTGAAAAATATAATTTGTGTTTTATATCACAAAGTCATTGTAAGGGACCTGATATCGGTTCATGAAGAAAATGAAATCTATTTTTTGTCCCACCAGCACGAAAAGTCCATCTTTCCGCACGGAAAAGAGAGCGATTAAGTGCGCGATTGCGTCCCGGTCTGATATTTCGTATAAAGATGACATATTTTTTAGATGCACATGGATAAGCAAATTGTCATCAAGCTGAATATGAAAAAATATAGGATCTCTATCTTGCAAACACAACTCCCGACGAAATATTAATAATGGGCGGGCTTAAAGAGGTCACCGATGACATTATTACGCGTAAAATGCTCATTTGCATGATAATCCGCGCAATAACACGGGGCCCCATCCTGTTGGCACGTTCGCGATTCCCGCAATTTCCACAATGATATTTGCATACGCCTGTCTCGTTTTAAAACAATCGTTTTATCACCGCCCCAAAAGGGGGAAACCGGAACATTCGATGTGCCATGAATTCTACAATATTTTTCAACTGAATATAATATGGCGTCTTTGTAGTCAACATTTAACATTGAGAAATACAGACGTGATACAATCGACGTCGTGATCGGATTGACACGTTGAACAAGTTTCCACGCATTGCCTAACGGTGTAGCTTATTTGTTCCATGAATTATATGATTCGAGTTAAAAATTGTGAATTCAGGTGTTGCGATGTGTTACAATGAATCCCATTTTTCGTTTTATGTATTTCTCTTTGTTATGAAGCAATGCGCGCCATTTTTGGAGATTTCTCTTGTTATGCAAAGTAAGTTACAATATATTTCTTTTTCAACATTTGTGAGAATATTTGATGATCATTTATTTGCTTTGAAATTTCTACTGAATCGTGTACATGCTTTAAAGTATGGAATAAATAATATTAATCTCCGATTATTCATAAAGGCATTTTATAATAATTCTTTCGCTGAATTAAAATAGATTATGGAAGAACTGTTTGTTAAAAAATAATTTTGAAACAAGCAGATTTAAATCTAGGAAAAAGGCATCTATTGTACAGCGGGTTTCGTTTATTGACCATAACTTTTGATCATTAAATTTTGATGATCGGACCACCATTGTAAAGGTAATAGCTATACCTAACTTTCTACCCTTGCAAATATAATGATTCCACGTAAAAGAGAGAAAACCCGGTCAATTATCTAAAGATAGCATTTTTTTGGCGAATTCAAACATATCACAGGTTGCGCCTGTTAAAAATTATTATTTTATTATTACTCCAATAATTTTCATCACTTGGCCCATATAAGCCTGAATCAGTTATATTTATCATAGTTCGAATTCGAATAAATAGAGAATTTTGTCAGGTTGGTATTAAACAAATTCAAATTTGGTTGCTAATGCCCTGCAAAGCAAGTGGTGGTAATTGTATCAACCTAATAGGTGAAAAATTCAGAAAAAATAAGGGGGAACTTGGAAGAACATTCGGTAGATATCAGGGTACAATCCACGAATTATTTCCCTATAATAATGATGGCAATATCTGATGATAACAATGTTAAAAAAATGGTTTTTTTTCGTGCTGCATAATCAGGTTTTCTATATATTATGTATATACAGATATGAATTAATGTACACAGAAGCATTTTGAATGTTTTTTTACACTGTATGGCCTGTAGTCAACCACATCCCTTAATGTACATAATAAATAAGTTGATTTTGAAAAATTGTTCTCAATCTGCACTCATTGGGCTTAGAAAACCTGCGCAGCTGTTAAATATATTTATATACAGAAAAATAGTTCGGTGGAAATACCAAACGTTCATATATTGAAGATAAAAGAAACATTCCGAAATGTTTTATAATTTTTCAGGAAAATGTGGTCACTTCGACTATTCTCGTGAACGATAAGTATACAGTTTTATAACATATATCATATATTCATTATCCCAAGATTCGGCCATTTTCTGTGAAGATTTTCTACGTATCTTTCACTAACCAATAGAAAAATTCAAATATTTAATGTTGTTAGTCATTTTAATCATTTCGTTTATTCCGTTCACTATTCTAATATAATACTCCAGAAATTGCTGTGAACTCGCGTAAAAATACGTAAATCCAGTCGAGTTTAAAGTCTAAAAATATTTCCTTCTATATCACTTAAATCAGCAGTGTTGAGAATGAGATGAAATTTAAAATTGATTAAAAATGTCAATCATAATTACTTAGCGTTCTAACTGTCATTAAAGTAAATAAGCATATCTGTGATAGAAATCTTGATATTTAATGAAATGAACTAGTTACCAGCAAGACAAAATGACGTTAATTAACTGATTTTCAATTAGGAATATATTCCTCAATCTAGTTGGATACAAATATGACGGACAAGTAAATCTCGACTAATTACAGTGTTCAGAAATTATTAGAAATATCATTTATCTATTCTTAGAATATATTCGGCGCGTAAAGATACAATTTTATTTAATTAACATTTTTATTGAATTAAGTTCAGCAATATTTTGCTTGCGAAAGAAATAAGAAATGAATTTCCCAGATGCTAGATGGGGTCATTCTACGCAAATATTCAAAGTTCAGTTGAAAGAACCTTCCTTCGTTTGTCTTATCCTAGGCCCATCCGTGCAATCCACTTTAACACGCGAGATTAATTTTCCGCTTCACACTCCTGGACCCTCGGTATTTTTTTTCAAGACTTTTCTTATTTCATTTTCACGTAATCTACAACGACGGTAATTCGTATATCTTGTATGTTTTCTGCAGGTTCTCCCACGACAGTCGCAAATTAAGTTTATACCCGTTAACTTTGTTAATGCTTATGAGTACGGTTCGCAAACTTTGGTTGACTTACTGCGATATTTTAATCTACCGTGCTAATGATAGTTTCCGTACTGCTATTTCGCTATGCAATTAAAAGAACGAATTTCCCTTAAAACTTGCATTGTTTGCATGATCAATGTTTAGAGCTTTAAATAATATTTATGTTAATTACGACAATATTATATGATACTTCATATAATCCACCTAGTTACATTTTGTGAATAATCATTAAATCTATTATTCGTGAAGTTATTTAGAAGAAGAAAACGTAATATGATTTTCAGCTTTCTAATTGTCCATAAACGGAGTTCAACTTATTATCACACTGTTGGACCTAGTTTGGTTCAAACCTTTCTATAAGTTTTAAGAACCAATGCGGTTAGGTCGAAAGTATCGGATATATTTGATTGTCAGAACCAGATAGTTTGGTTGGGGCAATTTATATGTGCCCTCAGACCCCTCGCTGAAACTATCCTAACCTAACCTAACCAAACATTCGCGCGATTTGCATTCATCTCACCCTCTCTCACGGAGGAGCCATGGATGCAGCCACTCGGTTATTTATATCCTTCCCATGAATTTTAATATTGTGATTTTTCAGTGGATTTGAGACTAAGCAAAAATGGTCAAAAAGAAATTTAAAAGTTAAAAACTCTATCAATTCATCAGACATCTGAACGAGACGACACTTAGGAAGCCTGTTCGGTTGCAGCAGCCATACGTTTCCAACCAAACTTATTCAGTCAATGGTATTCAAAGCTTTTTGGCTTCACTGCACGATCAAACTGGTCTGTTGTAGGGAACAATATATTTAACTCTATCCCGCTTAATTATTAGAATTGATGAATAATATTTCGAATAAGAGTAATGCATGTTCCGTTCTATCTGAACCAGTGAAAGACGAGCTGCAGTACTCCCAAGTTTTACTAAGTGGCCATAATAGATATAGAGTAGCTATTGATGATAGTACGCCATACAAATAATCATAATTCTGTGTTCAGCGAAACTATTAACCATTTTCAAATTTGAAGTTACTTATAAAAAATAATTTCAAGGAAAATATAACAGATAAGATGATCCGTGAAAATGACAACGACTGTACCTTCGCGTATAATTACATGACGGATGTCAGGACCTGTCAGGACCACTTATGTAATGGACAACCGTATCAGTCCTGAATGCGGACTATGAGCGAGGGACAAAAACAAAAATCCATTCCAAACAAATCATGCAAATGTAGAAAGAATGGCGTAAAGTAAGGCGTGTAGTAAGACAACGAAAGTGAATAAGCTCGTATCGCACTTTAGTAAACCGACGCACTGCATATACGGCTCCAAGCGGCATGACAGCCATTATGCCCAAGGGCGGATGTCGCCGTTTCTGTAGTATTTATGCTGGAGATCTTCCCATAGAATTCGCCGGCTGTTGGGAGACGTTACAATGTAATAACCGTTCAGTGCCTGTCTCTTGCACTGAAAAAAGAACTACTGAACCAGGGCGCTCGCACATAGAGGTTTAATGAGATTCGCTAGAGCGGCACTTCTTCCTACACACCTTATGCCTGTTGTGTTACTCTTTTTCAATTTTTATTTTCCTCTTTCACTCTCAAAACATTAAATAGAGCTTTCGCTTGAAATGAGACGCATTTCCGTAAACGAACTCAATATCGTTTTTGAGTTGGCAATAGAAAGAAGCTTTATATCTAGTGAAGGGGCAGGTGCGTTTGTACGGACGATCGACAATTTTGCGCTACGAGAAACATTCGTTTACTCGACAGCAGTACGTAAAAATGGCCAATTTGAGAAAATGAACATCGTATTCGGTGTTCTCAATATATTGAAACAATTTACAGAAACAACCGAACGCTTTACGTAAATTCAATTTCTATTACAACACTAGACAAAATGTATTATGTTTCCATTCATGGAATTCTGTAGGAAATATAAATTTAAAGAGAATGCACAATAATAATTAGTTAAAAGTTTTCTGGTTTGGATTCTTTAGTGAAACGGAAATTTATTTCATAGTTAGCCAGTTTTAAAGATGAGGTTTTGGAATGTGAACATTTGTACAAACAATGGAATGGAAATATTCAAAAATGCTTAAATCCAGAGAAGTGATCATATAGAAAAAGGAATTTTTAGACAATAACCTGGGATAAAATTTCATTTCTGTGGCAACTAAATAAACTAAACTGTAAAAGGTATAAAATATTGTGTGTATTTAAAAAAAACGTATTCAGAATTTATGCGGAAAGCACAATATTTATATTTTGCTTAATCATGCAAGCAAATTACGATAAACGATGCTGTAGTTAAAAAGAGTACTGTAATACATGTTTGCTATAAATGACAAAATAAACAAACGTTTAATTAATTGTTGTTTCTGAAAATGACTGAAATAAAAGTCAATATAACCGTTCAAAATGTCTAAATGGGATATAAATGATAATAAAAAATGTATAAAGTTTTGGCATATCGAAAAAATGTATGTATGTTTGTATTGCATGCACATTTTCAATCAAATTATTTCCATATTTCGGATTGTAATATGTCGAAACAAGATCTGAATTTTAAAAAATGCCAAAAAAGTCACTGACGGAAGAGTTGATTTGCTCAGAAAGAATAATTTCTAAATTGTTTTATTGAAAATAGGAAACTGGAAGTTTATATGAATTTTATTTATTAACTAAACTGCCATTGTCTGGCCAATTCAGACAGCAATGTATAATTTCCTATTTTAAAGTAAATAAATAAAACTGTTAAGTGAAATGTTAGGGGTGTGAAATGTTTCAGACTGATCCTTATTTACCAGAAAGAATCATCAGGATCAGTATGCTAATAGTGATTGGGGTAATTGATTTGGCCAACAAGCTAGATAGTCCAATTTTACCAAACGTGACATTGACATTTGAACGCAATTATTTGTAAAATATACAAACATAGAACGTGCCGGATTACTATTTTCAAGTTCGTTTATTACCAATTGACGGCTACTGGATTTAAGTATTTAGTTTATAAAAACAACAAATATTTACATGGACCCTACAAAGTACATAATAGTTTTCTTTATAATATCTTTTCAGCATAGTTGTAACTAATTTACGCAGAAGCATATTGTGGGGTTTACTTAATATCTTGCCAATTGTAAGCTAATATGTCTTTATTGGCTTCCGCCTCACTCTCCGTCAATAGTTTTTATCGGAATCCGATTTTTTATGTTATACCGTTTCACCGACCTTTAATGATTAACGTTCTATCATTCCGGTTTTAATTGTGCCTGTATTCGAGAAAGTATTCTGATAAATCTGTCAAATGTGCTGTGAAGGGTGCAAATTGGATTTCCGATATCCAAAGTACAGATCGATGGGTAGTGGGTGTATTTTTGCATTTATTCACGTGGCATTTTTCAAATCGCATTCGGAAATAATAAATAACGCGCTGCAGGCTGAATTTTACAACGCCGGATCAACGATATTTCAATCCGCATAGAATATTTATTCGAGCCAAGCTGAGGCAAGTATTCATTTCATATCCATAATAAACTATTCGGGATATTTATCGGTCTTCATTTATTATCATTTATATATTCTTTTTTGTCGGGCCTATACACCGGCGCGTACTTAATCGGCACAGGTCTTTTTTGTTCTTTATTTTTTGGCGGGCGTCCAGGATGTTCACGACAATGAACAAAAGGAGCAACGCTGTAATCGAGCGTGCGTGGGCGGGGGTTACAGCGGTTGGATAGGTCTTCGAGAGTTCTAATTCAATTAGAACTTCAAGATTAGGTGGTCACCTGTACGTATTTCAGCAGATCGATATTTCAAGGAAAAGCTCGACAACGAAAAATGAGCAAGGCTTCGATGCAGGCTCTTGAAACTTCCAATCGAGCACGTAAAAATCACCGTTGCGTTTTATTGTGATTATCTTAACAATGGAGTGCACCGTACGTTTCATTATCGATGTCCGCACCATTGTGATAAAGTTAAATTTGCTTTTCGATGCTCATGTATAGTAGAAAATTAGTATCTAAAGAATTGCAAACCCGTATATGGAGAGAAATAGACTGTATGAAAACATTGGTAGAGAAATTATATGACTGCATCATTATACAATCATATATGTCGATCATAACACAAACTCATTCACACAAATTTTGTATTGAGTACATATACGAAAGTTTATTACCGAACTGTTTCATTACAAACCAGGGGCACATATATGTCATTTAGCAGATCACCTTTACAACACAAAATTGAACTTTTAAACAATATCAGTTTCTTAATTTTTTTTTTTAATATTGACTTGATATTTTTGTCAAAACCTATAATTATTGAATGCTTATAAATTAAGTAATTCGGTGCAAAAGCATCTAGATTTATTTCTCCACCCACTATAAATTAACTAATTATTAGAAAAAATTCTTGATATATGTTGGTCACAATACTACAAAATTAAACAAAATGAAACAAGGTATTATATTCATTCGATTTTCGATGGAAAACACGTGTTATGAGAAAAAATGTTGTAAGAGGCTGGTATTTGTATAATTATCGCCCCCGAATATAGATTTCAACGGACTGTATACATGTGCTTTAAAATTTACTTGACTCTATATGGATTCTGTATCCCTCTAGCGATAATTAAATGAACTATTGTCTATTGTAAAAATGTGTTTCGTCCTAAGATCTCGTGTCGGACTCATCAGTAAGGTTCCACGAGATCTCTGTCCTAGACACATCTGGTTTTTATTTATTTGAAATTTAAATAATACTAAACAGAGCAGGAAATGTTTAGAATTATTGTACATATACGCAGTTTTAATGGTAACGGGATATCGTTACACAGTACGTATATTTATTGCTTATAATCAATAATAATTAATTTGGACAGGCCAATGATGTCATTAGCCATGCTGAAGAACACAAAATGCCATCCTGGTGCGAAACGCATTTTCACAATCGTTTTGAAACGCTACAATGATGTTTTTTCTTTTTCCTTTTCATATGAAACCCAATAGTTATGGAATACAAAACTTTACATCTAAGAAGATCAAAAAGTAGCGAGTGAACTGAGCTCCCAGTTACGTCTCTTTATTTATTTATTTAGCTTTATAGTCAAATAATTATTTACATATTGCCGATACATACCAAGAATTTCCATCACATATAGCCTATTAAATTTAAACAGCCGATGAAATGACAAATCATACATTATTTGTTTAGAAATACTCCATCCCTGAAGTACTTTTACTATTTCATTACAAAAAACAGCTTTGAAATGAAAAAGTACCAGGTTATTAAAATGACTTATTTACGAATATTCTTATAGCATAATTATTGTTCCAAAAGAAGTCTTTGGTCGTTTAAGCTAGTACTTAATTTTTTAAATGATTTGCACTCACTGCACGAAGTACACATGAAGTTGTGGAATGCCAAATGACACCAATTAACCGATTCTTCTTTCTTTTTTAATAAAATTCTTCTCGTGAGAACTGATTACAACGATTTAGAGGAAGAATGGAATCCACTAACGCTCTTCCTGGAATGAAGTATTTCTTCAAAAAAGAGATGTTAGCATTTTAACGCTTCTAGGAATTTTAAATAGTTTCGTGAAGTTTATCAACATTTTTCTTCTGTTTTTTAATTTAATTTTTCGCCCGCTGAAAGTCATTTGCAAAATTAATACTATTATTATTTGTAGAGAAACTACCATAAAATTAATGCAAAAATTAACATTTTTTACAAAATGTATCGTTAGATATAATTATGAAGTCTTGAAAAAATGACAGAAAATGAAAGTGCATGTTTCACGAATAATTTACCAGAAGTTAATTCAGTTCTTCTATACGAATACCTTGTGAAAACTTCCAATTAGGTAAATAACCAGGGTTTACAAAAAATATAAATATTTTTTTTTTATTTATAGTCAATACATCACGCATCTAGTTATATTTTGCAATTATAGGTTAACGGAAAAGTGATTATTATATTAATTATATGCATATCTAAGATATACATATTGTATACATTAGAAGTTTTTGTATGAAAAGAATGATGAAAAATAAATTAATGACTCCAAGCACGTGAACAAATCTTTTCTATATTCAGTATTAACTAGTTGTCTTTTTATTTATTGGCTTACATTCTTTGTGACTAACTTCATTAAGTAACAGTTATTTACACATTACCGGTAAGGAGGTTCTAAAGTGCTCAGCTGATAAGATAGGAATTTTTACAAAAAATCGTAAATAGAAAATGACTGAATCGATTTTTCAAAATTCGGGCTCTATAAAGGCAATTATAATTACTGTAGACGATATCTTAGAAAATGCCAAAGAAATTAATTCAGAACTGACCGAGATTTTTCGAAAATACGTGATTTTTATTTATTTCCCAAAATTCTCAATTAATGTTTTTGGTATTTTCTAAGAAACCATTTATAGTAATTAGAATTGCCTTGACAGAAATCGAATTTTGACAATTTTATTCAGTCATCTTTAATTTACGTTTTTTAGTGAATCTTCATACCTTACCGGCGCGGACCGCTTTGGACGCCCCTTACTGCATGGTTAAAAAACATTATAAGCCTACCCTTATTGCAGCCAGATTGTGTACTTTTTTGTAAGTTTTATCCAAAAACGTATCATGTGTCTTGCAGAACTAAAAAACTTATTAACATATTAAATGCTAATAACCCTTTAAATGTTATCGAAGTGAATCTATCAAAACAAAAAAAAAAGCGTTTTATGCAACATATAACTTTAGTATTTTTGTTAGTAAAATATCCTTAATTAATTACCACAGAAACTTCAATAATTTTTGGACATTAGTTAATAAAATAAGGATGTCACGAGCATACATGGTGATGGGCCTAATTTTTTTTAGGTTTCTAGTACTACAAAGAACGAGAAAGTCCTTAAACTACCCGATTGGAAATTTATTCAGGCTGGAAGAAAGCCCTGATCAGGCAATCTGAATATAAATCTAGGAGCTAACCAGACGGTCTTACCCGGCCTGACGGATTTAGATACGATTTTTCTGGTAAGGCCCTGATCAGTTAATTATTATCTGATCCGACATTTAATCAGGACGTGATATCGCGTGCTCAGGGCTTTGTAAGGTTAAGTTCAGGCAAAGTTGATCAGGAAGCGCATTGGAACCCGTCCTGGGACTGCTCATGCGACATTCATGTCCGTCTGATCAGAGGGCGGTAGTGGCGCCTGATCAAGGACTGATGCATACACGGTCCACCTGGATAAACTTCGAGATAAACATTCAATCAAACCTTCTCGAATTAAGGAATATTTTTCATGGAATTCTACATACATGTATTAATTTAAATAATTGGCGATGTTTTCTAATAACCATATTTATGTCAGTAATTAAAAACTATGTACAACTTTCTGAAGAAGTGAAACATTAATGGAAAATGACTTTCAATATCTTTAATATATAGAACATCTATATATATTCTTTAACAATTAGTTTATTGATCAACTGTATCAGTCAGGATTTTTCACAGTTGTTAATGAGAATGCGAAACAGTAAAGGGTCAACATACTGTATACAGCGCATTCGGGGGGATTGGGCCTGAGTAGGTGGTAACTTCGAATGTTGTTGCGTTGTATATATGTGTATGCTTGTCTCTGAAACCGACCTTATCCACCCGCGAGCCGACCGGCGAACAGACTGCAATGTCATTAAGGCGGAAGAAAATACCTATCCTCTTTAACCTTTATATCTAAAACAATAAAGTCAACCAGAAAATGTAATCATTCGTTTTAAAAAATAGTAATTGTCACCAGATTTTGTGGAAAAGAAAGCCAAACTAAAGTTATTCTAAAGTTATCATGATTTACTTGATAATTGTCCCTTAGTTTTTTTTTCAATTTACCGGTTGACTTTTAGATTCTTTTACGTAAGATTTAATGTAGAAATCGAGGGGCGAAAAACGGAAAAACAGCCCCCGTTTCTCTGTCCCTATCCCTGGCAGAGATGTTAGCGAGTATCTAGCCAGAATTATCCTAGATTTTTATGATGTGGGTAGAAACGAGTCTATAATATGGGTAGAAATCCTACGAAAAATGACATGAATTCTAGTCGAAATCTACCGAGACGCGAGACATTTAGACAGACATATTGTTTCACATGAGTGCGACAAGCTCCTACAACTTATCGACCTCGTGGTCTCAGCTGATTCGCGCGCACATGCTGTCGAGATTGTTTACAAAGCTGCTGTAAAGATCAAATCTTCATGTCGAAAGAAAAATCGTTTACATTTACATCTGCTCGTTTTGTCGAATCGATTGATTCTTACCAACTAAACTTATGATATGATATTTTTAGTTTATAATTATTGCTTTGTGTCACTTTAAATATATGTTACTGGTCTAGCAGATTTTCATCTAGAATTTGTGTATATTTCTACCGAGATTCTACCGATCAGATCTAGCCAGCAACTAGGATAATGGCTAGCTCAACCAGCCAAATCTCTACCATATGTCCTAAAACTTCAGCTTGATGAAAGTAAAGACGTTCTATGTTGCTCTTACAACTGGAAACCGTGGCATTCGTTGGGCATTCACTGAATAATCATAAGTACTAATTTAAAGAAATGAAAGAGTAAGTTACTTATTTAGAAAAATTATTGTAGAAAAAGTAATTTCGTCTTTTAACACAAGACATCTTAAAAATCGGTTATATAAAATATAACTTTCTTTTATGCATTCAGCAATTTAAGAAACGTTTTGGGTCAACCAGGCATCTGCGAAGTATTCCATTTTCATACTTAAGATATTTCATTTGTTTGTGCCCTCCAGTATGCATTTGCTCAGAAATAAATCTGGCTAATTGATCTAGAAGACGTAGGGTACCAAAATGTTGATTGAAGTATAACTATGCGTTTTCATTTAACCAATAAATTTTGGCATTTCAGACTTGGAAAGATCAACGTCTTGGAGGATTTGATATCGTCGTGCGGCGCACGGAGGAATTCGATGACGTTGCAGGAAGATTCACGGGAAGTTTGATGGGAACCGCAATTAGGGAAGGCTCGAACCGGACCGCGACAGTGCACGAAACGGAACGCGGACCATTCGCAGTCGCATCCTGGTATCCGAGCCGCAGGAACGGATCATCTTTGTGGATAAGCCGAAGGAAGCATCGCCGTACTCGTATATACATATATATATATATACATACATCGAATACATTCCCGAGCGAAGCGTCGTCGTAAAGTAGTCGAGCGGACATTTCGGCTCTTTCGTTTGTTCGTGTCGATTCGAATCGGCATTCGCTTTCATGTAGGGAGCGACCCGACTTTTTTATGTGTCGACTGTCGGTAAAATGAACAATTACCACAGATATCAAATTTCTTTTGAGAAATAAAAATCCTTATAAAATTGTGGATATTTCATGGTTGATGATTTCCACGCGAAAGACAAGTAACAAAATGAATAAAAAAAAATCCTATCCATATTTTTTATCGATTTATAATTTACTATAGTATTTGTACTCTTTTAAAGTACTTCACCAATAAAAAATGTCGATCACGCGACGAAGAACAGCGAAGAAATAGCGAGTGGGATATCAGGACCAGTTTTTTCATTAGTATAAAAATAGTACATTACGATATAAGTGCGCGAAACAGATAATTTGCGCACGAGTGAAACGGGTTCGAAAGTCAGCTACTTCGCACGTACATCGTACGTTATTTTTTTTCCTTCGTTGAAAATCTTCCACGCATTGGTGTTAGTGTGTGCAAAGTAGTTCGCCCACTAAAAGCAGTGGGCGAAATTGAATTTCGAAGTTGAAAAAATAACGTTTTTTAGCATATCCCTTATTTTTTTCGAAAATAAAAAAGATAAAAAATAAGTCTTAAAACTTGATTATTGTGAAGATCTTTTTCATCAACATGTTAATGTCTGAATTACATCAGACGAATGTCGTCAGAGGATAATTGTCTGTAAAAATTTATATTAGAATTCAATCTATTCACTAAATGCATTTTCTGTATACAATGTTGTGAACAAACGCGACTTTGTGAAATAAACGTTGTGACATATTGATTTTGTCAGTTGCACATTCAAAACCAACTTTATTTTAAGCCATCATATACCATAAAAATTATCCTTACCGAATCTACCGAGATGTCGCAATTAGCACAAGTTCCCCGATTGAAACTGTCTCCTTTTTTTTACAAAGTATTTTTTAAATATCATATATTTCAAGTATACAGATACTGAATTGTCACCTAGTGCAGTCGTACAATACGACTGCTTATTAGAAATGCATCCTACCTTACCGGTATCGTCACTGACTTCAAGGCCATGTACACCCAATATTACGCAACTGGTCACCTTCATTTTAAGAGATACATCCATTCGAGTGTGCAATGGTATGGGGAAACCCCAGTGATGTGGGAAAAACCGCGCTGGTATATCATTAATTCTGTTCGTGACAATTTTAATTATGTAATTGTAATTGTAAACTATTGGTTTAACCCTTTAACGCTGAAATGGACAAAATTTTAAAGTCAACTTCAAGCCCCTTCTTTGCAATTATAACTGTATGGAAAAAATATTGGGATATATATTCTTGTGTAAAAAAGTCTCATCTTTCGAATGGCATAGCCAAATTCATTAATAACTGACAGTAAACTGTTTCTTTTTAACAATAAAAAAAAAAGGTGATTTTCTATTTCCTTAGTTTTTTAAGGAATTTTTGTAACTATGTTGCCGGTACTTAAGAACATTCTAACCTATCAGGATGCGGGACCGAATGTTGTACTTCCAAAATATATTTTTAGATACTTTGATTTTTATTGTTAACCGATCCAAAATGGCGTCCGACTGTCCGAAATTATTGAAAAATCACAGGAATGTTCACTTTTGAAATCTAATCTAAGTTAGATCCCGATCGGATTTTCTGGATTTACACTGCAAGGAGGTAAATACTCTTGAAGTACTGCTTTTGTTAACAATATTCAGATTAGTAAAATGACCAGTGTTCATATTAACACTGCTCAAAATTATAACTTCAAAGCTTTTTATACGTGTACTGGTTATGTATGATGTACTATGTAAATTATGAGTACGACACTTCGATATTTGCCAGCGTCGTTACATAGCTGCTGTTAATTTGCATTTTCCTAAATGTCAGACAACGTTTCAAGGATGTTACCTTTGTGAACATTTTGGGACATCGTCCAATTTCGAAGTCAAACTATTATGTTCGCATAGGTACGTTGAACGTTTGATGATGAATCATTCATGTGTTCAGGGAGACGTACTAAATTTCTGAATACAATAGATATTTAACATATTTAAAATTATTTAAAAATCTTTAAATGTATAAAATTATATCGATAGATGCGACTTAAATTCATGAAAAAATGAATATTTTCTTCCAGTGAGAATACATCTACTTACTTTGTAATACATT
The DNA here is from genome assembly GCA_030407085.1 of Trichopria drosophilae. NCBI lineage: Eukaryota > Metazoa > Arthropoda > Insecta > Hymenoptera > Diapriidae > Trichopria > Trichopria drosophilae. Next base: position 68,626,500 of record CM059583.1, read on the forward strand.
GCTTTCGCGTTTTAAATTGAGATGACGAATTATTTAAATTCCAAAAGATCTATGAATAGAGATTTTTCTATTTTTATTATAATAGTATATATATATATATATATAGAAAACATACCTTATTCTGTAATATGTTAACGTTACGTCTTTAATGGAATAGAAATTCCATTCGAAATTTTCAATTGATATCTCACTCGAATGTAATTAATGATTACAATATTATTTGTATTTTCTGAAGAAATACAAAGCAAAATGTTTTGAATAAAAATTTAAAGGTATTTTTCTGATTAGTTTTCATTTATTCATCAAGTCTGGTATTTCACACAAAGACGACTATCCGATATGCTAATAAATATGGCAGCATGTCATTCAGATTTTACCAACTTAATAGAATAATCAATTTTTTAGTTTTAAATTGCGGTTTAAAATACAATAAATCTTTACTTTCATATGGGCAAAAAAAGGATCTAACTGCGAATCAAACTTATCTGAATAGTGACATCTGCCTCGAAATGGTCTTATGTACCAGATAAAATTAGATCTTCTTTTGAATTTTCAGGGAAAAACCCGTATTTTTATTAACGTAAGATTCTGTCAGGTTTATGTTGGAACTAATAACTATCGACCACTAAGGACAAGATATAGGTATCTAAATAGAAAAAAAATTGTAATAAATTTTTGTTTGTCTTGGAAAATATGTCAAGACCTTCATATTTTTGGAAGTGCATCTGCCAGATCTGTTGCTACTTCTCTTTAACTAAAGGGGTCTGTTATCACAAATAATATCAAATAACATTCAAATATTCGTTCCCTCAAAACCAACTGCGATGAACTATTTAGATGTTTTATAATTTAATAACATTTTTCTGTATACAGCATTGACTTTTTTGAATTACATACACTGAGAAAAGTGTATTTTATCAGTTACTATCCGTTGGCTTTTAAAAAGTGTATTATAGCCATTAAAAGAAATATTATAACTAGCAAAATTCTCCTTCGTTCAGTATTTGTTTTTGACAGGTTATACGAAACTGTAATAAACTCTCCTATTTTAAAAGAATGTTTTATTATGACTAAAAGAAGGCATTTTTAATATTTTAATTTGCTAGATAAATTTCCATAAACAAAAATTGCTTTTAGTTAAAGAGAAAAGGCTAAAATAAACTGACATATCGGTTAGAATAATATAAAATCTTCGTCTTTTAACAGGTAGTAGAAAGATGGCAATCCCTATGCGTAAAATACTATATTTTACGGGGCATAAGAATTCTAATACTGGGTAAAAACCACTTTTCTCAGTGTACTAGCCATTTTTTTCATAATGTGCTGTGATATCTTAAGATAACCTCTGAGTTAAATTTTAACTCATATGCCCATATTATTTAATAAAAGAAAAATTATTAAGATATGTTTTAAGTAATCGTATAGTTTTAATATGAAGCTTTCCTTTAGTACAGGGTTATTTTCGTCGTTAGTACAGGGTTATTTTATGTTAAAAATATCTAAAACATTTGTATGAGGGGGTTGATATTGGTTTCGTGTTTATTAACTTTTTACTTATTACTTATTATTAATTTATGGACATACATAGTTTTTGCAATAAAATATGGCAGGATTGAAAAATAATGAAATGTTCTGCATTAATCCTGTATAAAACTGATTTAAACGAGAAGTTATATTCATATAGGAACTGTGTAAACCTAAAATGTTTTTTGTAATACGGGTTCGGAAAATGTGTGTTTTCCGAACAGATTTTAGTCTGGAAAATGCGATTTCCCAAACCGGGATGTGGAAAATTTAATTTTTATATTTTCCACATCCCGGTTTGGGAAATCACACTGTACACTGATATAGGAAAACGATATGATATTATAAAAAATATAAGAAAGTTTTTGTATCTGTAAAATCATAAATATGTTTATATCGGGGGGCGGAGCCCCCCCCCCCCCCCCGAACCCTCCCTTTCGCGCCACGACCCCCCCCCCTTCATCTCCCCATCATTCATAAGAACATACTTTACGCATGCTATAACAAATTTTAAATGTTACGTGTAGTGGCCACATTTTCCGCACACTTATTACATAAAAAATCGTTCGTTACACGTGCGGACGTTTCCCCCACTCGTATGATTCACACAGCACTCGTGCCAGTGTGATCATTACGTGTGCGGGAAATCGCATTTTCCGCACTTGTTACGAAATATACTATTGGATTGATCTTTCAACTATTATATCTTAATCGAGCTTAAATAGGGCTATGTATGATATCAGATAGCAGATTTCATATTAACTTTCAACAACACAATGGTCTCAACACACTCATATCCACGACAAAGAGATCTAATTTTATAATTGTGTCAAGAACTTTCTATTCAATTATAGCTGTTGTATATAATAGTCATCATTGGTCATTCTAGCAAGACTATTACTAAAGTAATTCTGCAGTATTGTCAGGACCAGCATCCATCTTTCTTGAATCCTTATTTTCTAAATATATGAGCAAACTGAAGAGCGACCCGCCCTGAACGAATATTCGCGAGAATCTGACTATTGCCCTTTGTTGGTCAATAACCCGAGAAACTTTTCCAAGAACTGCAGATAGTCGGAAAATAAAAATCTTCCAATGTAAAAAATAGATCGAAAATAACCTCGCAGATTTTCCCTTTGAGATGCACACGTAATTCTATTCGGTACAATATCAAAGGAGTCCATAATGTTTTCAGTAACTATGGCTAGTACATCTACTATATCTATGTATTCATATTATACCAGATCCATCTCACTCATCGAAATTTATTGATTCTACACCGTTACCGATTTTTATGGTGCAAACTCAGTAAAGTGTACTAATAAACTCGACTTAAAGATTATAATTACATTTCATTACTAAGAAATCCATGTAAATCGTGAAAAACATAATTGAAATATTAACTGATGATTTTGGTGTAATGAATTATTTTTTTTACTAGTTAAACAAATCCATCGCCCGTATGACGATTTTTTACTTGTTGGATATTGTCGTATACCAGTATTTACCAGAAATATCCCCTTTTTCAGGGGTTCTTTTCCTTGCTCTGGTAATAACGAAATTTTATCTAATGGACATTATTCTATCGCAATATTAGTGAAATGGCGTCGGATTTGTGAAAAATGAGTAAGTGTTCCCTTATTCCTCATTTTTCACTAATGATTTAATAATGTAGAATTTATAGTCTTTTGGTGTTAGCAAACGAGGCGTAACGATACGAGAAACTCGCGCACGAGCCGATTATTATCCAACCCCCGACTTTTAACCGTTCTGCCAGGCCGTTTGTCATAACGTCCAATGAGTCTCTTCCGTCTTCATAATTCAGGGTCATAGATTAGATTCGCCATTTCGGCCGACTAGTATTGAAATTAACGACCGCCGTTACGGTCCGGTTTATTAATTTATTTCTCCCGACCGCTGCGCGGTGCAACAGCGGCGATGTACCGGCGTTAATGCGGTCCGTATATGCAATTTTCTATAGGCCCGTCGATTAATGCTTGTGTACATTTGCCTTTAACAGCCAGACAGCGGCGTATAGGTCTATATCTAACGGGGACATCCGACCAAAATTGATGGTAAAGCAATTTGCCGGGCGTTTACGCGACGTATTAATGCAATTTGCATGGGCACGCACACTGCGCTTAGGTTTGGCTGTCCATGGGTGACGAATCTAGACGAGAGCGAGTCAATCCCGTCTATTTTGTGCCACTCACTTTTCCACTGGAAGGCCCGTCGAACTTTCGACGACGTGAACTGATTACGGAATTGAATTCCCCTACACGAATTGTTGCGTACTTCTCCATACTATTTCCCTACGCTTTGTCTAGATGTTGTCATATGAATGACTCCGGGATCTTTTTATAATTTGCGCTCTGAAAACAGAATTTTGGTAAATGACAACTTGATGTGAAATCATTTTTATTGTTTTAAACCATGTAATTGGCCATTGTTGTATGGTACCTCTCATTTAAAGAGCGGCATTTTTTATCAGCGATGTTTCGAAATTTTCACGAAAGTATTTTTTATTCATTTGCAAAAATCGATGATTTGTTCAGTTTTCTTTTCCGACTAATATCAATCTAGTAACTTATAAGCAAAATGAGGTACACTTCAAAATAAAAATATACCGGAAGAATCACGATTTCGCTTACTACCAGTTGCAGTTTGTGCTGATTTTTTCTATTATAAAAAACATTATGTTGGGAATCCCATATACAGCTATCAGAATATGCTAGGTTTAATGCATTATTCTTTCAAGGCGTTACAAATTTCTTCAGATGTTTTAATTTTCATGATTTTACTTCTTTTCTTTTTCGTAAAATTTGTGCACACTTTCACAGACATTTCAAATTTAATTTCATTATAAAAATCGATTCTTTTTTAAATTTAAATAACAGAAGAACAGTTTGTGTTGAGCACGTACTGCGTTTCAGTTCAATTCTAATAATAAAATTCCCAATTAAATGTTCTTCTATTCAACGAAATAAAAAAAAATTAAACGATACTAATAAGTAGTTGTCATATAATTTTTATACCATCACAGAGTTGTAATTATTTATTTAAAATTCTTCGAGTTTTAATATATTTTCTAAGTGTTAAGAAACTGAATATCGATTTTCACTCTAAAATGAGAATTTTATAATATTAAAATAAAATGCATTAAATGTTCTGATTTTAAGGTTGAAGAATTAAGCTCGTTCTTTAAAAAATAGCTTATAGTATGATATTTCCGATCCTAGAAATAGTAGTCGGGGTTCTTCTGCACAGCAGAGGTTATTTGAGGACATTTTTATAAAAAACGCTGTCAATATCTAAACTTTTTACTTAATATGTAATTCTATATTGTGTAATTAATACGACATAAGTGCAGAAAGTAATAATTAACTAATATAATATAGGATTGCTATTCCTACCTGTACGCGACTTATCAAATATTTAAGTTTCATATACAGGAATATACCAGCAAAAACTAAGTTTTACTGACTTATTTTTCATTAAAGGAAGGGAAAAGTTAGGCAGTGTAATGAAAACCTGGTCACAAATTGATAATAATACATAGTAACTTCTTGTAATAGTATTACATACTATTTGTTGTTATCGTTGGCGGATACTGAACTACTACAAATAGTAGCTAATCTCTTTTAACTTTTCTCAATGTAGTAGTAATTTACTTATTTTTACTTTATTCGATTGGTTGATCATACAAAGTATTTTACTCAAATTGATAATATTATAACAAGATATATTTTACATTATATAATTAAATGTTGTTTTATATGCTTACTTAAAAGATCGGATATTTACAAACATTTTTTCCATATTCATCAGTATGTTTAAGTTAATAAAGTTAATATAGCATTATCTTCCATCGACAAAAGGAAACTATTAAAAAACCGATTACTAAATCCAGATTACACAAGCAATGCCATGCCCCAACGCGTAAATACAAATGAATTTGTGGTTTATTAAAATTCGAAGTTTATCAGGATTACATTTTGCATTTTATTACACAGAAAATCGATTTTATATTAAATGAGAAATTGGATAAATAAATTCTGATACTATAGCAAATACATGCATGTTCATTGCATATAAACCAGTCAGATAAATGGGTGATATTTTCATGTCATTTATTTTTGTTACCAACTTATAACTTAACATAAAAAATTATACATATTTATCTGATTTTGTCAAAAAATTACAGCATCCAGCCACAGCTATGAATAATTATTTTAACAATATTTCCATTATCAAACTTGCAAAACTTACTTAATTTAACTACGGCAAAAAACTGTATAAATGACTCCGAAATTAACTCAAACTCTAAACTACAAGAAGAGATGCTATGCCATTAATTTCGATAACATTTACTAACAACTTCGTGCATGTAAATATAATATATTATAAAAATGCACCTCTAAATCGTCCTCGGTTCATGGCGGTTGCGCTTTTCCATATAGTTATACATGTATGAATCGATGAATCTCGATAAAATAATTCGAAGAGTTTGGCAATATATGTAAAAGTATGCATGTATGCGGACTTTTTACAAATCGATTGATATAGTTTGGCGATCCCACATTCTCCTCCTGTATGAAATGTACGCTGCATGACAAAATTTATATGTAACAGCCGGATGTGTGGTAATTATATGTTGATGATTATGAAATATGTTTTCAAAGCTAGATAGATTGCTAATAGATTCGTAATTGATTTTTTCCATAAAAGATGATGTTATCTCAACTTGAAACAATGAACCTCCCTAGGTTCGTTGAATACTCCAAAATAATCGGATGAAAATGAATGTTTATGTGCATATAGAAATAAATGTACGTAAATGCATCCATTCGGATTTTTAAATTTTGTTCTCAGCATCAAATAAATAAAGAGAGGAAACTACTGAATTATTTATTTAAAAGATTTTGAGTAGGAAGATATTATAGGATTAAGATTGACGATATATTAACTGATCAAAATAGGAACCTGTATTATATATCTGCTAATAATTATGTCTATAAGTAAATTTATCAGGTGTCGCAAACTACGATTACACGGACTTCCTAAATATACCGTATCAATTTAGACATATTTGCTGAAATATTTGACAAATACTAATTATTTTTACATTTTTATAATCAAACACAATTACATCAGTACATTAATTTTATGTGCATACTTTATTGAACTTTTACGTAATTATTCGTAATTACGCATGTTATTGTATCAACATTAGGATTTTATTTGAAAATTGGACTAAATATCATAGCTTAGCGATGATTCTATTTAATATTGACATTGTTGTAAAACTACGCAAATAAAACCTTTTTGAACCAAAAATGTTAATTCAACAATTGCAAGAGAATCGAAAAACAACGTCATGCAGAGGAAATCAATTATTTACACGAATGTCGCTATGAAACGCATTCGTCAAAGCGAACAGTTATACAAATAAAAATCCTGACCTGAATTCAATCGTTACTAAATGTACGATTTGTTTGAAGTGGTTAAATTTTAATGACCGTAATTTGAGTATCAGTAATCAAATTGCAATAAAAATTCACAGTCTGTAAATATTATTAGAATCTATTATGATAAATTTCAGTAATTATGGCACATATCAGTTTTCAATTAAATTAGATTAATGCACATTTAGGAAACGATACATATTGTGTACTCAATATCCATTGGATCCAAATTAATATTCGATAAATTAATTTATCAAATGCAATATGAGCATATTCTCATAAAATAATATATAAAAATATCTACTGAATGATTGAAGCACATTTCTTATAATTACACGATGGTACATTTCATATAATTCGGAAACGCCCCGAACATTCGTATCGATTATGATCACATATAATATTCATAGCACTCTGTAAGCTTAGATTTATGCGAACTGGAATACCGATATGTAATCATATTTTCAAACAGACTTGACATGGGGTAATTGTATTGAAACAATTTTACGAAGCTCCAAATGGTGAAATACCGATTAATCAGAATTCTACTGGCATGGTTAATACGCCACAGCCTCATGTCATGACTTTGCTCCACGAACGAAATCCGGTTTCCAGGAAGAATAAAACGATTTCATTAATCTCGTGCATATTAAAACAAATGAAAATGTACGTTTTAAACATTTATTACGTTCTTTTCACTGCTTGCACATTATGCGGAAAAGAATACTTTAATTTTCCCGATCAACGTTTTAGCATAACATATATATACTTGTGAAACGTTGCGTTTGGAATGTAAAAAGAATTTAAGCATATGACATCATCATCAAACGAAAATATTATGAATTATTTTTTATTTTGTCACCGTAGATACAATAATATCATATCTGTACCGTACAGTCGGTTCTGTATACTGATGATACTATAAACACAAAATTATCTCTGAAAAATCTTTGAGAGATCTTACATTCGTCAGTCTCGCAGACATCTCGCTTATAAATCACGCGCCTTTGATACTATAAATCATAATTTATTAATTGCCAAATTATCTGTTTATGGTGTTTCAAAAAAATCGTGTAATCTGATTCGCTCCTATCTCGTTAATAGATCACAATATGTCACAAGTAATGCTGGTAACTTAAAATTAACGTCTTCAGAGAAATCAATTACTTGCGGAATCCCCCAAGGAGCTAAACTCAGTTCACTTCTATTTATTATATTCACCATTGACATTTATGAGTGCTGTAGCAATGTTAGCATGAAAACGTATGTAGATGATACCCAAATTCTTATGGCTATTCCTCCGGATGATGCTCTTCGCGCGATATCCCTGTTCAATTTGGATATTATCAGCATTGAAAAATGGGCTGGCAACAATGCTTTAGTTATCAATCCTAATAAATCCAAAGCTTTATTAATTCGAAGCAAAAATAAACTTTCAAAGGTCGACCCGAACCTTCTGAAACTCTGCATAAAAGGTGATAATATCTCTATATTGTTCAGGAAGCGAGAAACTTAGGCCTTATCATTGATTGTAACTGGTCCTTTACCGCGCATATCTCAAAAAAAATAGGTATTGCCTATGCGAAATTGCGACAACTTTATCCATTTAGGCGTGAATTAACCTGCGAAACGAAACTGAGGCTGTGTGAATCATTAATATTTCCACATCTGTTGTACTGTATTTCTGTGTTCGGTCCATGTATAACAGCCAAAAACTGGACAAGAATTGAAGCTGTTCAGAATGCTTGCTTAAGGTATTCTTATCTAGTTAGGATGTTCGACCATATATCTCGACATTGCGGATCGACAGGATCCTATTGTGGCGAAAAAAAAAATGCGGGATAGAATGGAGATAATTGTTTTAAAAATTGTTAGTAGGGTTCTGATTATGAAAACCCCTAATTATCTTTATTCTTCTTTGCATATGCTTGGTAGCAATACAAATTTCCGCCGAAGTGCTATTACAAACACTTTATCCTATCCAACGCACTCAACGAATAAATTCAATGGCGCTTTTTCGTATTTTGCTCCAAAATGTTTCAATAAGTTACCACTGGAAGTACGGAAAAGTGTCCTTTTTACTTCCAATTTTATATGTAAAATTAATGAAGTTTACCGGCAAAAATATAATAGCCTGTAGGTTTATTTATTTATTTATTTATTTTTGTATTTATTTATTTATTTTTGTATTATTTATTTATTTATTTAACTTATTTATTTATTCTTGTATTTTTTACTCATCTACGTGTTTGCTTGTCCTCTATCATTATTATACCCTGTTTAGCGCTTTTAATTGTTCTTATCCTAAGTAATTTCATGTGTTATTGTCTTGCTTTTTAAAAAATGTATACTGTTAGTTTTAGTAAGTACTGCGTTCTGCTTATTCTGCTTATTTTATATAATCTGTACTATTTTCTGTTATTAATCTTAATTTATCTTTACTCTTAAAACTAAGTACTGATTTTTTATTTATTTGTGTGTTGGTCAGTCTGCAAAACAGCGTTAGCTGTGGCTCGCCCTTTGGCTCGTTGGTGGCCTATTTTGTACCCCTCGTTCGCCAATAAAGACGTTATTATTATTATAAGACGGAACGAGACATATATGAGGGACGAATCATGCCAGCAGCACTGGGATATTTGGAAGATAAAAGAAAGACGTCGGAGAGACGAACGAATGATTTCGCATGACATTTCATAGATAAAAGAGAGATGTTTACAAATTTGTTGAAGTTTATTGAGAGATAATTAAGTGATCTCGGAGAGATGATCACAGGCTATTACAATGATTTCTGCAAGCTGTTTGGGAGATAACTCGGTAAAAGCACAAACAACAACCGACGAAGTCAATGCAGTAGATCACCAATTTGAAGATTCTAACCTGCCTCATCTCCTGGCTTGTGCATCCATTCGCTTTTTTTCTGGGAATTCTGAAAAAAAAACAAATGAATACTAACGAGATATAAATTAAACATAAATTCACGAAAACAATCTTAAAGAGCACATAGAGGATTTGTTTTATTTATTTTAAAAGAAGGCTTCACTTCAATCATCTGTTTGCGGAGATTCGATATTAACTGTAAAAAATTCCGATTCTTCCGTTAAAAAACAAAAAACGTGAGCGACCGCGATTCCAACTATCGAACCAGCAAATCATTTTTTAGCAGTTTCGGTCCAACCATGGTGGAAATCCATGGGTCCAGCCTCCATAAACATGTTGAATGTTGAATGTTGAATTGAAAACCATTTTTGAAATGAATAAAATATAACCTCTACGTACTCTTTAAGCGGGTTTTCGTATATTTTTATCTTATTTCTCGGGAATATTCATTTTGTTTTAAGGAATTCCTAGAATAGTGAATGGTTCGATGTGCCAGGATAGACCTTTTCATTTTAAGTAAAAAATTGTACGCATGCGCTAGGATACAATGTTAAAACTGTACGAAACTTTTCTGTTTTCTGTACAAAACTACGAAATAATTGAATTCGCGCTTGCGCATTTCATATCGTGAAAATGCCTATTTGCGGCAGGTTACAATTTTCAAATTTGTGATCTTCAACATTGATTTGGTCAAACATGATGCAACAATTTCGATGCAGCGTTTTTTCTATCAGTATATTTCGTTTTACTATTTATAAAGTATAGGTTTTATTCTCTTTCGTTCTGACGTCACAGGGTTATTTCAGAAACATCTTGCAGAAATCACTGTAACATCCCGTGATTATCTCTCCGAGATCACTTAATTATCTCTAAACTTCAAAAATCTTGAAAACATCTCTTTTATCTCTGAAACCTCCTTCGAAATCTTCCGTTCGTCTCTCCGATGTTTCTCTTGGGTCATCCAAGGATCCTAGAGTTGCGAAGATACTTCATCTCCCTTGTATCTCGTTGCATCTCATAAGCGTTCCAATAGAAATAATACTATCGCAACATACATAATGTATACAATATTTTATATTTTCTTGTTTAATACTATTTATTTTCCGTGTCAATTACCAGAATATATTTTTAAATATTGTAATAAGAACCAAACATCGGATGGTTAAGTATTGCAAAATCGAAAATGGTGGCAAGTTAGTAAGAAATTCAAATAAGACGTAGTTGGAAATTTACAGAAACATAGAACTCTCATATAACTACTTACGTCTCTTTCGACAAAAAGTAAACTGGAATTTTTTTGGTCTGTAAAGTAGATGTTTCGAGAAAATAATGAGTTCTCGCAGGTGTAACTTTAATAAATTGGAAGTAACGTTCGCTTCACTGTGTTCATATTGACATCAACTAAAACATTTTATGCAGTAGCTTGTAATATAATAGTTACTATTTCATCAAATAGCTTGTATGAGTAAACTACTGGTTACATTTTCAATAAACTACACGGAAACACATTTTCTATGAGAATTATCGAAATTTCCTGAAGTTGACAATATCTATAAAAACATCAACAATAATTGCTGAAATTTTTCAGTTATATTGCCACATTTTTAAGAATTATAGTTAATAAAAGACTTTTTAAACGCTTTTAAAATAATTTAAACTTCATCAATATATTATAAATTAAGTATTTTATTTTCTTAACCGCTTGAAACTAAAATTTGTCAAAATTCAGATACTTGGTGTTACGGTTCTTTTACTACATTAAAATAATATTAACAAGCTTATTTAAATTATTGGGTTGTTGATGTTAACCACTAAATATAACCCTAAGTTTGATATAATCTGTTTGTGTATTATTATCGCAAACAGAACTTTTCATTTCTTCAGAACTGCATATATGAAAAATTAATTACTCGATCACTATCGGATTCTGCATTCCTCTAGCGATACTATCTAGAACTATATGCCTATTGCTAAAATGCACGTTTCATCCCGGTTCCCTTATGTGGACTCATCAGTAAGACCATAGAGGACCTGTCTATAGACGTGTATATGGTTTTTATTTTAATAAGTTGAGATTTTAAATATTTCTAGCAGAGGAGGAATACTAAAAATATCGATATCTACGCATTAATTGGTAACGGGATGTCGTTACACGTGCGTGTACCAATAAATTCTTGGCGTTTTCGATCCTTTGACATCTCTAATGTTAAGTAGTGTAAAATAAAGTAAAAACATCTATGTGACATTCTGGCCTCTAATGAGATCTCTCTTGAGAAATTTAAATAATCTACAATATTATGTATTCCCCATCGTTTTAATTTTTTGGGTTTACCGTCGCATGCAATAAATATTATAAATAATATACTTTGGTTCTGAGCAACGAAGCCCATTCAGATATTGTAAATTGCAAATTTGAATTGAAAAATAAAGAGCATTCAAAATCTAACATATATGAGTAATTCCACAGATTTTTTTGACATAGCGGGTACTGGCGATTTCAGAATTATGCTCACCGTTTCAAGTATTAATTCATGAAGAGTTTTGGACAAAACACAGTTAGATGTAAAATTTCATAAATTTTCTATGTATTACTAGTTATAAACAATCACTATTTACGCATAATCTGGCAAAATTTTACTATTATCCAAGTACTCGTATAGAAATCAAAATATTAAATAAATCGATTTTTCAAATCTTTACGAAACGAAAACAGACGTATATTTCTATTAAATTGTTAAAACAAAAAGTAAACGTTTATCGGCCATGTTATTTATAAAACTTTATATAATTGTATATTAAATATATTATTATATATTTTTTATTAAGCACATTTATTCATTTCAGAAATAAATTATCAGTCACTAACTATATTTGTAAGTTATTTTTCTAAGCAGTTGAAATAAAAAATAAAAAGTTTGATTTTCTTCGATAAGTCTGCTAAAAAATTATGCACATCACGAATTGATGGGTTCATATATACACCCTACTTAGTAATAAATGCCATACCGTCGGTGTGCCATTAATTTTTATCAACTTTTAGCAAGTTCGAAAATAAAAAAATCTGTGGAATTGCTCGTAGACTTTCGTGTAAAACTATCTACTAATCTTAAACTACCAAGCTGACTCATAAGGTTCTGACGAAAATTGACTATATAGATGGTTATATTTCGATAGGTGTTATTGTGGAGAATAATGATTATTCCTATTCCATAAAATATCATACAATAATGATACTACTGCAGTTGTTGCATACTTTTAATCAGTTAAATTAATGCAGGATTACAATTATCGGGCATAACTGATAATTCTAAAAGCAATCATGCTTTGTAAACCACAAGATGAGTGTAGAATTAGCCACTTTGACGTGCAAAAATTCAGGAAGAAGAAATGCCGCAGGTGACGGTTGTACGGCTTTACGCAGCAGCTGGAGCCTTCGCAGGATCATAATTAATGAAGTAGTCTCGGTTTAACAAGTGCTTAATTCGTAATTACTCGTCGGTCGTCGAGGCGAGTAGCGTCTAATTTACGTGCATCGGCGTAAATTGCTCGGATTTTGTAACCGAATACACTTCACCACGAATGCGCTGCGCGGTATTCCGTTGTTGTTTCTCGGATGCTCGATGGGTCGAGTGGTCTCCTGCAACGTCGTTCTTCTTACTTTCATTAACCTCTGATATACGAGCATCCACTTTGAATGAAGTTGGATGGAAAGGACGCGTAGTCCTTGCCAACGCTATGTCTATTTTGTGAAATTAAAGGCCTTGCGGCTAGAACTCTGATGCCGTTATCATTTTATCTCTTTTCTCGTTGGACTCCTGTTTGCGTCTCGTTATTGACATTGGGAAGTACGCGACGTGACGCTCATTCGCTTTCAAGTAGTAACATCTACGAAGTCACATTCGCTCTTAGCGAGATATATAAATATATCTGACAGAAAAGTTCATGAAATATTGTAGTCACTCTTTTCATATGAAACTATTTACAAAATACACATTTATTTAAAACGTTAAACCGTTAAAGTTACCAAAAGGGAAAAAATCTTATATAAGTAAAGTCGAATTGGATTTGTATTACTTGAACAAAAATTATATGCAGGGAAATGTGTTGTTGAAAATGTATTTGATTCAAGTTCGTGGTAACTAGCATTTGAATTTAGTTACTTCCAATGTAAAACAGTATTTAGCAATTCAAATGCAGTTAATTTATTATATGTAGGGGAAGGCGGGGTGATGCGGTGAGGATTTTTTCCGTGTATCATATCTCTCCTTGAATTTCATATTTAGGATGATGCAAAGTATCATTTGATAGATAATTTCATGTCAATATTTACATACGTGTTACTTATGGTATATGTTTTACAGATGGCCAGCTACGGCCAATTTAAAAAACTTAAAAAATACGGGGAGAAGTGGCGAATCCTTATTTTTAGAGGTCTCTGAGACGACTATCATACAATTAAAAACAAGTCATAATCTGTTAAGTTATTATGGTTTGTTTTAATAAAAGGATCACCTATTTTAACTCCATTTTTAGTTACTCAATGCATTCATCAAAAGTGAAGTCTAAATTAAAAAATGATTACGGAAAAAAGACCCGGGAAGAAATTTCGTCACTTCGCCCCAAAGTATCATTTAGATTTCTCATTATAAACACACCAAAAAAGGAATAATTCATTTTTTATAAATAAGTCCAACAAACATACTTTTAGAATAAACATATAAATAGTGATTATTAAACTGCCAAAATGAAAATATTGACCAATCTGAGAACCAAGTACTGGAAAATGACTTAAAAATTTTGTTTAAAAATTACATTTCTGGCTCCAAAAGGTAAGTAAGAGAACGAACAATAAAATATTATTCCTCGAAATGTGTAAAATGGTGTAAACAAAGAAACCACATAAGATATTTTACAATCAGTATGATCATAATGGAAATATTTGAGATTCGCCACATCGCCCCGTTCGCCGCTTCGCTCCGTCTTCCCTATATACATTGATGAAAAAATTTGTGTCCACGATTATTATTCATATAACCATCTGCTATGTAGTTTTTCTAGATTCCAGGGGATTTGGGTAGATTAGAGTAGTAGTTATTATGTAAATATTCAGCCGTACATCTCATACATCATCAGATAATTATGCAGCGTGACCTCTCTTTAAACTCCCTATCTTTCTCTCACTATTGAACCCCATATCTTGCGAGGATACTCAGATGTCGGTGACATACTGGTTTCAAGAGAACCAAGAAGTACAGGGTATACAGGCAAAACAATGCTGATCGATGTTTTCTGCATTTATTTTGTCACTGTAAAATAATTATGATTAGTTTAGTGAAATCTTAAGTGTATTCTCATGTTGCAAGTGTCCGCGCGTCTTCAATTTCAATTGCGGAAGGTATATTATGCCGCTGTCGGAAGAGGTGTATTTTCATCATTTTAATTGTTGCACTTAAGGGGAACATTTATATCGATTTTCCATGATTTCGTAACTGGGTTTATATTGGAAATGCTATATAGAATCTATACACGAAATAATCTCGATTTAAAGTATATTCTCTCGACACGAGGAATTTTCTTCGAAATTTTTCAGTTCTAGATGATAATTTTGAGACAGACTTGCAGAATGAGAAAACTGGGTATACTTTCTGATAAAAATTATAATACACTTTTTAACTTTTTACTATTCAGATAAAAAAAATATAAGTAGAACCTCGGTACTTCTAAATTTGGGACTTCCAAATTTGGGACTTCTAAGGACCTCAAGACTTCCAAGCCACGTGGTACAAAATTTACGACACGTGGTACATATATCGATATTGGGGGAAATGCTTCGTTAACATACGGCACTGAAAATTGCGCAGAACACATGCGCACTAAAATCAGAAGTCTCGAGTCACTCAGTCCCGTGAATTTAAAAGTCCCAAGGTTCTTCGGTACCTATAAAGTATATTTGCTTGCGCGAAACGTGATTTTACGCATTTTCAAGGCTTTCAATGCATTTTACAAAGATCGTATAAAAAATATCATTAAACAGAAGTACAAAACTATTTTTTTATGTGAATAAGAATGATATTGGTTATTTGCTCGGTTAATAACCCTTATATTAAAAATAAAACTTTCTCGTACATGTATAGACATACACTAATAAAAGTCTTTGCAAAACTAAATTTTATCCATTACCAAGAATTTTTATAGGTAGAGTTCATTGTATAATACGTTTGAAAAGCTCGCAGAAAACACTAAAGTCGTAACTTTACAAAGATTAAGAACTGGCATTGAACAAGTCTTGAACATTAGTTGAAAGTTGTCCAAAGTTTGGGAAACTTTGTAGTCTGCTCAGGTAATTATAACATACTTTGATTGGTATTTATAGTCATTAAACTTACACGATTAACAAAACCGCAAGTGGTAATATTTATATCAAGTCTCGAAAGGTAAATTATGTGGTTGTGAGTATGTACATGTAGCAGCACTATTTGGCCAAGACCCCTAATAAATTACATTACTCGGTGTACTGCGTTGAATTTATGTTGTCCAATCACCTTAAACGCTTTAAGTTATTTAAATGCAACAAGGCTGATATATATCAATTGTGTCCTAAACTAAGAGCACAATGTTTATTGAAAACTTGGTGTTTTAAATAGAGAAATTTAAATTCTAGTGAGTTTAGAATTCAAGTATTGATTTGCTTACTTCAAGATATACGTATACAAACAAAATTTTTTGTTTTCAATATATTTATATTTCATGTAGGGACGTACAGGGAATACCCAGGCGTCAGGGGACCCTCAGAGGGGCCTCACCTGATTAAATAATAAATTATTATTATTATATTAATAATAAAATAATAAATTATTATTTATTATATATATTATGTATGATTCAAATCAATCACATCGAAATTGAGACTGTTTCGTAAAATGAAATATGTATGTACCATCTCAGTTTTAAACCACTCTCTTAAAAATGTCATGAGATTTAATTACATGTACTGTAAGTTTTTTGGCAGCATTTTTACAATGTGAAGCAATGGTGAAACATGATATACATATATGTACATTAGCCGAATTGTATTATTTAGTTATACGAGTCAATTTCTTTTATTATTTAAATCCGAATCAATATAGCACTCTTAAGCAACTGGTTGAACGAATCAATCTGGGCCCAACCACTTTTAACAGATAATGAAGGTTGTGATTTCCAATAAATAATTGTTTGCTCTATTCTCGATTTATTCACTAAAGGTGTGAAATAAATATATTTCAATCAAAATTACAGGTTTTACAAAAATCATTCAATATATCGGAAGTAAATTATCACATCGAGCCTGTTAAAGCCATCATCGGGACAGAGGATCATTCGAGCTCATTGGGTTCATAATTGGCCAGACATGATCCTGACCGCCAGGATGACACGGCTATTACCAGAGTCCTGGCATTCGCTATTAACGCCCAAGACGTCGCAGGCGGTCGTGGATATTTATCACCGAGTCGACGAATCTCGAAGCGGTCGACCGGGGCCAGCCAGGGCATATGACGCAATAGACAAGTGAGATCGCGAACCTCGTCGTTACTTAGTCTCTTTACCGCGAATAAATCAGTACATTCTTAGCGTGACGGAAATGCCTGTGGAAAATTTTATTTGCTCCTCCTCACCTGATGACCGTTTAAGATTTTTATGTCGTGTTCAAGGGCCGTAACTCCGATATCAGATGATAGCAAGAAGGTATGCTTTTGGGTAGTTACCAAGACCCCAACATAATTATATATTTGTCACATTTTAATTTCTAATATAAAAATAATACATTTTCAAAAATTAATGAATCCGTACTCGGAGATTTGAAATATATAATGCATATTTTTAAATGAAAGAGGAGAGACTAGAGGAAGGGAACTTAAAAGTGATGAAAGTTATTGTGAAACCGACAATTCTCTTGAACCTGTGAATCCAGCATTTTTTCAGTATTTTTATTGGACTCAGTATGTTAAAAAAACTAAGTTATAGAAAAATACAAATTTGATTATATTCGTAATAACCTTCAGGGTGGGGTTGGCCATATTAACGACCATCTTTCAACTTCAGCACTTGTCATGGATTTGGTTCAAGATTTATGATAATTTTATTAAAAATCGGCACTCGATTGTCTGATTTTTCCTGTAGTCTAAAGGTGTATATAATTGAATAGTATACAGCTTCCACTCAAAGAAATACGAAAGCATTTTAATATTAAATGGAATGGTAATTTACTATTAGTTTACTAATATTACTACAAGGAATATCAAATACTACTGTTAAGGACAGAATTGTCATAAGCATAAATAACGTTATTGGTCATAGGTTATTCCCACAAGTGGCGGTTTTTTCCCTTGACCATTGCACTTCAAATGGCGGTACTAAATTTGTGGACAGGAACCTAATAGATATACATTTGTAAAGGTTCGGAAATGGTGACGACATATAAATTGTTGAAATATGTAAAATATTGTAAAAATATCTTAAAATCAATACGCCAAATGAAATGCATAAATGTGTCAATTAGAAAATGTGAAATTAATCTTTACGTGGTAATTGTCTCACTTCTAAATGGACAGAAGCTCCTTGGTTCCGAGCACATCCCGAGTGGGAATTTAATAAGACAGCCTAAATATGTACCAGGGCCTGATCAGGCTCCAGTAAGGAGTTCCTGATCAGGTTCTCCTGAATGTACCCAGATCAGGACATGATCAGGTTCCAGTAAGTTATCCTGATCAGGGTCGCCTGAATATGCCCTGATTAAACCCTGATAATGTTAAAATAAAGTGTAACTAATATAGGGAAGCCTGTGAATTTCCACATCTAGACCAAACCATGAATTGATAAGGATTGCCTTATTTTTAATTTCCGGGATCGCTAACTGCTTTAGAAATTTCAAATCAGGGGCATATCAGGGGGGCCTGCTCAGAGCCTGATAAGGACGTCTGAATTTTTTAACTTGTTAAGGAAATGTATTTTTATTTTGTATATTAGCCTACTTGTAGGAACGTTTCGGCACAGCATATTTTACACATTATATGTGATGGATATGTATACGATTCGTGTATGTGTGTAAATAATATTTTTTTATTTTGCTGCCTTTTTACTTGTCGGATAGTAATAAATCATTAAAAATTAATTTGTTGTTTCATAATACTATTGTAAATATTTTCACCATGAAATTTCGAAAGCATGCGAAATATTGGGCATTGTAAGGTCCCAATCAGGTCCTGCACATCTGCCTGATCAGGGCCTCAACAGAAAAAGCGTTACACGATATGCCAGGGCCTGATAAGGGGACATGTGAAGACCTGATTTTGTTCACAGGCTTCATGATCAGGACCTGATTCCAGCCTGAATAATTTTCCGCTCTGGATGCATTCGAAGTTCCGCCTAGATTCTTGGTTAGTGCTGGCCGTTGAGTGAACAAGATGCTTAGATGTACGTAGAATAAAGGAATTATGGTTTGAAATTCTTTTAGAGCTCGCTTTGTACGATTAGTACTCCGTTGATTTCGAACACGTGGAATCGGAGCTATTTCGACTTTTGGTCAGTGGTTGTCTTCGGACGAACATGAAGTTTATAAGTTTGGAGTGCGAACACTGTTCGCTTTGCCATTGTATCCCCTCTAAGTGAGTAGTGGCCAGTTGATACCGAGCATGTGGGACTGGGCGCGTTCTGTTCTTGGACACTGCTGTCCCTCCGACTTGGAAGTTGGTAAGTGGAAATTTTACGTAAATAAAAAATCAAGTAGATATCGATAAAGCGGATTTCTATCATTGAAAATTGAACTTTTTTAACAACAGAAATTGCGACAGCAACGGGGATCGACTCTTATTTTTAGTATAATGCAAGCCTTTAAAAGAATGAGTCGTGTACTGTGAAAATTCGCATCTACCTTTAAAGTTCTGCATATCGTCGTAAGACACGTCATAAATAGTTTATTTAGGAAATAAATAATTTTATTTTCGATACCCAACTCGCCTTTCGTCCCGTAGTTACAACTACTTCAATGGTATCTCAAACCTTGTGTATTGTTATCCGCTACTGCTTGCAGGAAATGGTCGATCTTCACGATTGTCCGTTCACGTCTATCTCTGTACCTATACGTATCTACTTTGCGATGGGAAAGGAAAATCGGATGGGATAAAGGAAAGTTTTTCTTCACCATAAATGTATATTCCTCCCTCACGAATTTTAATGTGCAATTCATATATAGGAATAAATATATATATTACTATACTCCTAAAAGTCCTAAATTCATCGAACACGATTTATATTTGACCTGACGAATCTTATCAAGAAAACTGCAATGTAAAATTGCAACTGAGTTTTATATATGATGTTCAATGGCGAATCCTCCTACCCTGAACGTACCACAAATTCGAGCATCGAACCTGCATGCAGCGATAATTCAGACCAGATAACGAGCGATTGGGCAGTGAGAGCTTCGCATTTTTGGAGCTCAGCACCGAAGGGAGCGAATCTTTCAAGTAATTATTGAGAGTTCATTTTTTTACGATTCTTCGATATTCTGGAAGACCGAAAGTTTCTCGGTCGCAATATTTTGTTTCCTGCTGTATTGAGCTTTTGTTTTACTAAACTCTCCATTTAAAGTGCAAAAATACACAAAAAATATATGTCCAAAACCTTATATCCAACACTTTTTAGACCACTAGGATCTATAGACAAAAGATGCATATAATATATATACATATATCGATCTGAAACTATAAAAATAAAAATATCTATCAGTCATTGATTATCTGACACGTTGACTGAACAGAAGCTGGGTCATTTTAGTAAGTATGAGAAAATTCATGTAATTCTTTTGGGTTTATTGTCGCAGTAATACAAGCCACAGTAATGGAGGTCAGTCGGTTGTAGGCATTCTAAAGGCTGAAATCAGGCTAGCAATGGAGCAAATTTGTTAGCAATCATGTATTTTTATTTTTCGAAAGTCCCACGACACGCGGTCGATTGACATAACGTAATTCTTAAATTTTCATAACATTCTTTACAATAGTTTTCCTTAAAAACAATCTCAAGAATCATTAATAATCAAAAGAGAATTGCATATAAACAATTTAGCGTACATTTCATTTTACAATAAACAAGAAAACTTTTATACCTTTGCAACAAATCAATTCTCATTTGGTTCGTTACTGGTTATTTAGAATTTGTTACATGGACATGAATAGTTGAATTAAGTACCTCGAAAAAGTGAAAAAAAGTATTTATTGCAACCATCTACTTTGTAAAGGTACAAAAACTAACTACTGTTCCATCGACTATATAATTAAGTAGAATTATAAAATAGGGATATACATAAAGATAGGGGTATATGAGGAATGATGTTACAAAATTAGAAGAACATTATTACAATAACAGCAAACATTAGCAATAAATTCTATAAAATTCATGTTATATATTGTATTAATGTTAGGGCACAAATAAGAAAATTGTTTTTCTTGGTATTTACTTAATTTTTGCTAAATTGATTAGTTGATTAAATCAATATTTGAATAAATTCATCATTTTTATGGTTTCTTGAATTATTTCAAATCGTCGAGACAAATATTTTCGATAGTTATAAAAAGAGAAAACCCAAACAATAAAAATAGTTATTTCAAATAAAAGTTGCACCAAATATGTCGTGTCAGTTTTTTACTGCGTCTATTCCTATTGGTTGAGTGGTAACCAGGATATTGTTATAGTATAATCAAGAAAATTTCAAATGCATGTCTTTATCAAATATTTAAAGCTGAATTAATTAATTCTTTAGTTATAGATATTGCTTTTTAATTATATCGGGAATTTACAGCTGTTTACATTTTATTGCTTTTTGTAACGAAAAAATACATCGCATAAGGAAATAGTATTAGTATTTCAGACTATACACAATTTTTCATTGAAATGTGAATATTTTAAATCACTTGGAGTTTCAAAGATAAATAATATCGTCAAAGTTGATTTTATTTGTACTATATAAGCAAAAATATTTTAATATTCGATAATGTAAATGGCAGAAGCGAGCATCGCTCATCGTATGCATAATCCATGTTTACTGTTGTCATTCTCTTAATTTACAATCGAAATCGCTTCGCGAGGGTGGTTAATTTGGTCATCGCGTGAATCGCTTAATTTTCCCACGCGCACGGTATATTTTCAGGACCGACCGTCCCAGAAGTTCCGATTGCCGTCAATAGCCCGGCTAGGAATATATACGTTTATATCACGTAAACGCTTATGCAAATTTTAACGTTAGCGCCAAATCCCGCCACGTTCGTTTATAACTCCGCGGCTACGAGCCCGGTGTGGTTTATCGAATGCGTTCGTCACAATCAGCACGCGCTCCGAGACTTGGACGCGTGTTTTAATTATTGCTCAGGGAATCGTATATTTAGTGCGATAAAATAATTCACCGCAAAATGTATGCGGGAGGAATGACAAATTAAACAAAAACTCTGCCATCATTTCCCTTTACGCCCTCATGTAAAGTTGTGAAAAAAATGCACTCGAAATATATTAAATGCACCATTTGAAGAATGAATCAGAAGAAATTCCCAGGTGGAAAAGTCTGTAATTTGCCAGGCCTGACGAACGGCACGGTACCGCGGCGGTAATAAATCATGTACAACACCAGTACTGATGGCCAGTACCGCGCCAGCAGCTGGCATAGTACTGGTTCAGTACTGGCTGAATACCTGGGCAGTACTGGTTACCAGTGCTGCCTTTATACCGATTTTGAAGTTTTCCCGACGATCGGCACAAAACCGGCAATGCACTGGCACTGTACTGATTCAGTGTATATAGTTTATTTATAATTGTGTGCGCGCGCATGTGTGTATGTGCGCTTGTATTTGTATTCTATTTCTATTAATTTTATTTAATTCATTCTTCATTTACATTCATTATTCATATACATTTTCCGCAATCTTATATAATAGAATTTTCATCTTCACTACGTGTTATGGATAGATGTGATTGTCGCAATTTCAGTATAAATAATTAGGTTTAATTGCTGTACTTGGTGTGGGTTTTCTGCAGTTTTCCCACACCGTTAATTTCACGAATGTGAGTACTTCTATGAAGACGGCTGCAGACGCCCAAGGAGCCATAATAGGATTGTAAGGTCCTTGGATAGTAGTGGCAATGGTAGGATAAGGGAGTTTCGAGCATATTTAGACAATTTGTTAAAATATTTAGTATTAGTAACGAAACTGTGTGAAAGAAAACCGATAATAAAGATTAAAGTCCGGTTCCTTGCACATTCTTGGATGGAGACGTAGCTTGGATGATTATAGTACGGAGAGTTGGAATCTTTGCCAGTACTTACATCTAAGTGAACAAGAAGTCCAAGAGTGTTTTGGTTGTAGGGATCCTGGCAATCCGCCTATGCTCGCCACAAATGGATAGTAGTAATTTGGTGTCGAGAGTAAAGAGAATTTATTCTCTTGAACTGGCCAGTTTGGCGAACAAGAAGTTTGATGGTTCGTAGCATGGGGGTAAGTATTGGTGAAAGATTGATAATGAATAAGTTAATCGTGTTATCCACGTTTCGTGAAATAGTAATCACTCCTTTTAAATTTAAATGTTTATTCCTTTGTTTGTCCCTTCGTGAAAAACATATACGTCGTACTAGTTTTGTTTTCGTGTCAGTTTGACAGATCAGATTCAATCTTGACATTGAGAGAGAAGGAACCTTTTAACCTCCATTGCCAATACAAGCATTTGGTCAAAATAAAAGTTCGTTTGATTCGCTGACCAAACAAGTGTCTTATTTCGTCTCATTTATACTACGACTATGTCATAAGAACTCGAGTAGCAAATAGTGAAATAATGCAGGAGGGCCAGTTATTTCTTTACATCGATATTGGGACTCCAGGGTAGCGTAAAATACCAGTACCACGCCAGTAAAATAAACGGTACTGTGCCAGTACAGTCGCAGTACTGGAAGTTAGTACCCAGCCGGTGTTACCTTCCAGTACAATACCGGTATTATGCCGGTGCTTTGCCGGTATAACACCAGTACCACGCCAGTTCAGTAAATGTTTAGCCAGTACTGGCGCGGTACTGCGCCGGTAGTCAATTTCCACCCGGGTTCTGTACAGTGGAGCTCTAAAATGCATGGAAATATGTTAAATTATAAATATCTATGGCCATATACATTTCAAGTAAGGTGTTGATTTTTAACTCTATATTTTTTACATAAATATGATTTGAAAATTATACTTTTTCTCTGATGCAAATATTAATAGGATATTATTAATTGGAAAAATAATAACAGCAAACCGATTTATATCTGATTTTCACATTTTCACCCGTAGCATTTTTACTCCGGAGTTTTCGCCCTCGCTGATAACGAATCCGCCCTCCCAATTTTGAAATTCGAAATCGTGGATCCAATATGGGATCCAAAATATTTGAATTTTTTTTATAATTACTAACCATAGTTACAACGTGGAACAAGAAGTTACGCCGAGGGCTCATCTTGAGTTTCAAGTAATACAAAGAGCAAGAAAAGCAATTTCGAAATTTTAACAAAATTGTCTGGTATTTGGTATGTAGGAGGTTTCGAACTCACATTAGATCCACCATTTTGAATTTGCAAAATTGGGTAACGAATTAGTATTTAGTCACCTCAAAAGCAATCTACATATTTATCAAAGTTCACTTCAAGATACCAGAAATATTTTAATAAAACCCAAATAACCAAAAAATTCCGTATGAGCAGCGCCATTTTGAGGACGCCATTTTGTAACTTAAATTTTAATATTGACCAACTTTTAGTAAAACTCATTATGCCACAGGATTCTGAGGCCTCACACGATTCCGGAACTCCCTCGCAATAAAAATTGCAGTTTTCTGAAAAAGTTTTCGCATTTTTCCACGTTTTCTTCCGTTTAAGTGGTCATATTTAAAAAATGAAAAGTGACATCGAAAAACGGAATTCCGATTCGAAAAGAGCATACCCAAAAACTATAGAAAACCTACATTTCATAACAATATCTGAAAGATATCCATAAACTTACGGAGGATGAAAACCGGCGACAAATTTTGTCGTTTTGGGACGAAACGGGTTAAGTAAGAATATTCTTTTGAAATATCTTTGCATAAATATTATGAGGTATAGTAACATTTAGTTGAATGTCGTACACGTGAATAAAGAAAAAGTGAGAATAGCACTATATCAATATAGACTGGTATAGGTCATCATATTCTTAATATCAAATATGGCTCAATTTGAGAATTTCAAGATTTCTTTATAGAAAATCATGCTAACTGATGACTACGAGAGGTTAGATCTGGTAATGATATAAGGTGGTTTTAAACATACATGACACTGTAATAATCTTCAAACTTTATGAATCGTTCCACAACAATTTTATCATGTATTAACACTTCTCCCTACTGAAAATGTTTTAAAATCCAATTGTTCTGTTATTATCCTGCAACACATGGGTGTACAATTATTCTCATTATAGAAGTCTATATATTTACATGACAAGGCACTCGATAATCCATGAAGACATCGAAATAAAAAGATGTTCGTTTTGTGTCTGCATTTCATCTAGATACACAACAGATTTCAAATCTAATTGAATCATTATCGAAACAATACTTGACACTGTCTATCATTGACAGAAATTAACCAAGGGGTTGTTAAAAATTATTTTTTCGAACGTATAGATTACAATAATTTATTACAAACGAATATTTCGAATTACATGTAGGACACACCAAATTTTGATTATACGGGATAGTCATGCCTGTCAATTTTACTTAGAAGGAACTTTTAGTTCTGTTTAATGTGAAACCGTTTACTTCTTTTTGGTTTAAACGCATGGTGCGAGTTATGCATGTACTAAACGATGATTATATTTTGTTACTTGCAGGCACGCAAGTGCGGTTGTTGTTTATATACAAATATTTAGAGTTACTATTTGCTTAGAAGAATGTGACAACTGCCTAGAGCTATCTTGAATATCATTCTATACTCTTTCGAGATAATGGCATTTCAAGCCCTTTCTTCTAATCGTTGAGTAGAATTATCCAAACTAAACATTTTTAGTAACTGCCACTAATTACGTATGAATTATGTTAATGAAAATAAATCATAATTCCTATTTTTTTCAAATTAAAATGTTTCCCTATTCGGCAATCATTTTAAAGTGTATGAAACCTTATTAATCTTATTACTATTTTAATATAGATTATATTCATATTTAATACGTATGTTTGTTATTATTATTCTCAATTTATTTATTTCTTAAAAAATTAAGAGGTAGTAAAGGAATTATATTCATGGTTATTTTACGAATTTCTCATTGTCGTATTAAAATAGCCGTTTTGCTCATTGGTCGTATAATTGATGTCAGAAATACAATGCAATGCAAGTACCTATGCGCAGCTGAAGTAAACGAACGACTGTAAGTAATCGAATGTACGCCAGAAAGACGCACCCTTTTGTAACTTCACGACTTTTGCAGACGTATATTTCTTACTGAAGCAACGACTGCCCTTATAGGTGTTCCGTTCTTAGCTGTGGAGTACCTACAGAACCTTCAATATTCTAATTTATTGGTTTGAAGGAGATAGAAATAGAAGAGGGAATAGGAAGTACCTGCTATTCAAAGTGCTGGTTAAAAAAAGCAACAGTCAGTAAACATCAAACGCATGTTCAATACCTATATGAAGTTAGACAGAATTAAATAAAATATTCCTTTTTTTATTATTTTTATAATCTGTACGTAACTTTAATAAACATTATTCTTAACACTAAATTGTATTCATAGGTATTGGTAGCATCACGTGTGCAATAGTTAAATCGTAAAGAAGGTAGGAAACACAAAATTATGATAAATTGTTAAAGGATTCCCACTCTACAATTTGATCTCGAGAAGGAAGTGCGCAATACAATTTCATGATTAAACGAACATACTTCAAAGGAAAGTTTTATCATAATTGTATGAGTGCCTTGTCCGAAGCGATTATACGATCTCATAAATCTCTTTAAAATCCCTAATAATTATCGTAGCACATGTAGGAGACATATGACTAAAGTAGAAACAGTTAGGAATTCAAGTTCAAGTCACAGTAGAGACCCGGTGTACTTGCGTCCCGCTATATTTACATCCCAGCATATTTGCCCAGTTCCGTCTCGTTATATTTGTATGTAGCGGCTCTCTTTTTCCCCCACCTTACGCGCTGGGCCTCCAGTGACGTCACGAACGTATCGCGGCTGAAGAGAGTAGGAGAAGCGGCACTCCGTTTTTGACAAATATAAGGAGACGGGTTAAATATAAGGAGAAGACAAGGAACCGAGCGGGCAAATATATCAAGACTCTACTGTACATTGAAAAAATAGCATTTAACAAGCAATATATATTTTTCAACGATAAATCTCCTGAGTGGAAATCTCTTCAGGCTATCTGCATATTCCAGCAGTGATTATTATTAACGTCTCATCAAACACCTTGATTTTTACTTGACCACCTTAGATTCAATAAGGTTTGTCATACTAGACATACAGGATTACTATTGCCGGATCATCAAATTGGCATTTACCGTTATTGCGTAATTATGGGTTCGTAATACTCGTGAAAAATCAAAATAACAGTTTTATAAATTAATTCTACCATACAAAAAGATATAAAAAATTAGTTACCACGAATAGTAATCTAAAATGTTTATTGATATGTCTGCAGAAACTACAGTTTCAACATATTTGAGTGACTCTTGCAAGAAGAGGGTCCAATGCCTAGACCAATATCTCATACTCTGATCCTATTAAACCTTACATTTTTGATCAGACCCGTAAGTATATATTCTGATAATACCATCGGAACTTGATCAGCGACGTACCGAAGTTGCCACTCGGGAAGTTATTTTAATATAAATGGCAAGAAATATTACTAACTTATAATAATAAATGGTTAATTTCTCAATGTTTAAAGAAGCCTTCTTAACACTAAATAAATCATTATTTCAATGTAAACCTTTACCCACGAAACTCTTGGACCTTGATTATTCAAAGAATTTAATTTAAAGAGATTTTTTGCAATGAAGACTATAACAATCTTAATTTGTCGTATTACGTACATCTCAACAGAGATCGAAATTGTTGATAATTATTTCAAATGGCCAATATTCAGCTGATTCTTATTTGTAGTATATTGATGTGTAGATATTTTATTATTTTTATGTTCCATTATTACATGGGCTATTCGATACAAATTGAATCGTAATGTTATTCGTAAATACAAAAATGTCAAATTTAAAAAATGTTTGTGATGCACACAGTAGCGAATCTCGTTGCGCGAATCTGTGGTGCAATGTTCCCGCATAACTCGAGGATGCAAGAAAGATATATTAAGAGAGTGAAAGAGAAAGAGAGTGCAAGCGAAGATGTTTTATGGGAAATTCCCAAGACCGCATTACGCTTCGGCCGTATAGCCCTCATACTGGGACGCGATATTATTTTTCCTAAAACGATCTTGAGACGAGCGATAGACCTGAGAGTTTCGACAAAGTGCATTCTTGAAAGATCGACAAAGGCCGACCTACAAGTACTTGTTACGTTTATTGTCTCGGCACGCCGGAGTGGGCACTTCGATTCTTACCTTTCTTCCCCTTTTTCTCTTGCTTCTCTTAATCTCTGCCTTATGACCAACACAATTCGACATTTTAATCGCAAATTCATTTCGAGATTAAATTTTTCTTTTTTTCTACGCCAACATAAAACCTGCGCATGCAGCCATGCCTTTAAAGATATCCCATTATAAATTTTATTTTAATCAACGCTAATGAATATGATTGCGGTCGAAGATAATGGACGAATCGCATGTTGAATGCTAAGGAGGAGAAGCAGGATATTTTATAAGAAGGCAAGAGATATCTGCGCGAGTCTGTAGTGATACCAAGTACTGAGTGCGCTTACGATGCAAAGACGCTTCTTGAAATCATGTCGCGCGATTATTACAAAAACTCCCTTCCAGCATGGCTTATTTAATATTTTATAGAAGATCAAAGGCATGAAAATAGTGAATTTTTACGTCACTGTACCAAAGTTGTAGCTTGTATGGGAAGATAAAAGAAAATCGAATAACCTAAAATAATATAGGACAAAAGTTTAAAGAGTAATATTTCAATATAGGCACCAACGAAACTCGTACTTTTTTGATTTGTTGTAACAAATATAGTAAAATATATTACATGGGCTTATACCCTCTCTTCTATAAATGTTTCATGTTATAGATAAAATTTAGTATAGAAAAGGCGCTGACAATGTTGGACGCCTGCAGGAAAATGTGGAAATTAGTAGTGTTCGATACAAGTGCGTAAAAGTTTTTTCTACGAATGTGAGGGTTGTGGGCCGAGCTGAAAGCGAGGTCCGCATTCACATTAGTACAAAAAATATTTTCGCACATGCGTCGAACAATATTTTTTATGCAAGTGTGCGTAAAGTGCACCTAAAAAATGTCAAAAATGCGTAAAGCCGCACTTTACGCACACTGTATCAAAAGATATTTTCTCGCGATGATCAAATGCAATGCATAACAAATTAATTAACAACAATGCATCGGTTTGTGTACACTGCAACAAAAATATTTCCAAAGCATGACATATTGCCAAACCTAATTTTTTATCGAGTTGTATTAAATTACTGCAAATTATAACACGTCTTCGTAAAGTCGAATAGATGACAAAGACAGAACCCCAGATACTTATTTCAAATAATAACATAAAATATAAATAATAGAAGAACATATAACAATACTAAGCCATCAAGCGAAAATAATGCGCATACTACAGGCGTAAACATTGTCCGGTGTACAAATAAAACAAAGAGGAAAAATTGATTTCTACAAAAAAAATGTATCGTCGAATTTAAAGATAAATTGTTATTAATGGATAGCTGCATGAACAGTCAAGTTACCACAGCTATAAACGGATTAAACAACTTTCGATCGATTTCACGGTTTCGTGGCGTTGCATATTTATTTTGACATACCTGAAATAAAAGTTAAAGGTTTTTATAGAGTAGCTTTACGATGACCTAAATGTCTTAGTTTAAATTGTTTACAGACCAAGAGACTAATTAAAAGTTTGAACTAGCTCGAAAGTACTTGGTTTAATGATATTTCGAAATTATATTTCTGTAGTAGAGAGATGTCAATTATACGCAATAAATGTCATTTTCCAAAAATGAATATTAATTGCATAAAATAAGATATGACATTGCAAGCAATTAATAATCTTTAGTTATAAATATTTTATATTACAATTTTCTATTTCTATCGATTTTGAACTATAAACATTGATTTCGATCTTTGTGATTTAATATCCGTTTTTGTCCATATTACCTATTAAAGGAAAAATTCTTCGTGCCCGAAAAATAAAAGAAAGTAAAAGAACATTTTCTACAGTTAGTCAAGCATTTTTGGATGCTTCATTAATTTATTTTATTTTTAAGCAAAATTGAGGAACTTAGTTGAACACTAGAAACAGTTAAAGAATTACTATTGAACAAGTCAACAAATAGCAGTTAAATAGTCCTTGTTGAACAGAAAGTTATAACAATCTTACAAACATATACGAATCAGTTCCCATGTGGAAAAATTGGCTGAGGCCAAACTGGGTTCCAATCCGAGTTGTAACGATCATCCCAATAAATTACCAAATCGGGAAGAACATAACTGAGGCTGCTAATCGGCATTTTAAGAAATTAGCTGTATACAGTTGTAGCTATTAGAAATTAGCGCGATTAAATTTTTTTTTACATTTATTTGCGTAAAATATTTTATAAGAATTGTTTAGGCACAAGTAACTTTTTCGCATGGGTAGTTTACGGGAAACCCATCCAGAGCCCGTGCTACAGTCTTACGATTTTCGTTTTTGAAAATTACTTCCTACAAATCATATTGGTTCAAACTATTTATCATAAGGTCTCAAGGATGTTACTTGTTAAAGACTGATTCGTGAACTAGAAAATCAAATATTATTTTCTGTACACATTGAGACCGGTAATATACGAAATAACTATAAAAGCGCCGCACACATCACTATCATCACTAGGTCCTCCTATCGGTGAGAAGAGGGACTACACACCCCTTCCCTTCCAAGTTCTCTAAGCAGCACTCCTAGCAGTTAAAAGGCGAACTGACCGTCTAATTACTGCCCGAGTTGGGTTTGGTATAGCAGAATTACATTAAATTTCTTGATCGGAAGGAAATAGTTAACCGAATTTCACTGTGGTCCACACAGTTGAATCACCTCTAGACCCATTTTTGACTTACTTTTACTGTTGGCTGAAATCCATTCTAATCAATGAAATTCATTGAATTTAATAAGGTTCTTAAATTGAATCAATGAAGTTATTGTTCCTTTAGATATGTTAAATACATAAAGAGGAATCTAAACATTCTGAAGAGTATATTAATTCCACGTGTTTAATAATTTCAGAAATATAGAAAATAAAAAAATATTAAGAGAGACAATATCAGATTGGGATTCAGGAATCGATTTCACCTGTTCATATTGTGAATTTTACCGACTCAAACAGTGACATAATATTGTTTCTCAGTATTGTATTTTTCATTACGGCACTCCGAGCCTATCCGCTGAAAATCACTGCTCTCTTCAGAAATCAGCGTGTATAGACTGATTAGTTCACTGAAATTTCAGCAATGCAAATGCACTGGTAATCAGTCTATATACGCTGATTCTCAGTACTTTTCGCTGATTACGATTAAGAGCGTGCATTTTCACTCTTTAAAATTGAGAGTGTAAACCAATACACTAGGTAAGAACCACTCATTAATGCAATCGTGCACAAATTACTTAAAACTTACAAGTTTTGTGTGGTGCAAAGTTCACAGGTTGTTTTTATTTCATTTTTCCAACCAAACGCGTTTTGGCGATACGACCGGAGAATTCGGTATCATCAACATAAATCTCTTAATAGAATAAACCACATTCTTGATTCAGATAAACGAACGTTCTATTAACCCCTTCGTTGGCACAGAAAATTCTACAAAAAGTGCTCAGAATGGCAGGAATTTTTGTTATCGCCATTTCGACTCCAACCCGTACTGAAGGGTTTTCGAGGTCGCCGATTACGAATTTGAACTCAAAATGGCGAATCCAATATGGTGGCGAAAATGAAAAAAATTACTTGATTGTGATGAAATTTGTTACTCGGGGGTTTTCGAGGTTGCTGATTGCGAATATGAATCCGTCATCTTGAATATTGAAATTTCAAGCTTGAATTCGTAATTAGCAACCCCGAAAACCCCTGAGTAACAAATTTTGTTACTATCGAGTAACTTTTTTCATTTTTTGTTCATTTTCGGCCGCCATATTGCATCCGCCATTTTGAATTTTTAAATTTTGACTTCAGATTCGGATTCAGCGACCCCAAAAACCCCCCAGTTATACTTGGATTCCAAATCGGAGCAAGTTAAATAGAAAAAAAAAACGATGTGCGCACTATTGCTTCAATGCCACACAGGGCACCTTCCAATTCCGCGCACTATTGCGTCAATGCCAACGAAAGGGTTAATTTGCTCAAGATTCTTAGACATTAAAATGGTGAATTCAATTCAATAATTATCGGATTCACTCTTCGAGACATTTGAATTAACAATAAAACCCATAAAATATATGATTTATGATTAATGTACCACATGATTATGAGTTAAACATTATTCCATAAGTATATTTCAATAGAAAATAGAAAGATAAATCTCATGAGTAAACATTAATAAGAAATACCTAATCTCTGAAAAGCATAAATT
Organism: Trichopria drosophilae; assembly: GCA_030407085.1. NCBI lineage: Eukaryota > Metazoa > Arthropoda > Insecta > Hymenoptera > Diapriidae > Trichopria > Trichopria drosophilae. The sequence goes on from CM059583.1 coordinate 68,659,180, forward strand.
GCATTTAACTTTCATACGAGACGTACATTGTATTATGTACTCAAAATAAAAAATGTAACCAAATATGCTACAATACCGTTAAAGGCTTTTTTGCAGTGACGTTCACTTTACATCAGCGAAAATTCAACCTCACGTTACGTTCAACGTTTACTTTAGCTTTAAATAAATTAGTACGTTAAAATATATGAGAACAAAATCTGGATATGTATTCTGCATATTACAATATTTGCAAATAAGTATTTTGGTAATCCGATTTCCCGTCACAATTCAATCAGTTTTATCGATACGACTCTCATAAATAATAATAAAAACGACATTTTTTCTGTACATTCCATGTATTTTTCAAATCACTCCGAAAAAAGTTATAACTTTCGAATTATTCTCTTTAGTTCTAATACTAATGATTCTAATTGACTGTTATTAGTAGGCAGAAAGACACTTTTTACTTTAAACCATGCTACTGCTGAACAACTTTACATCATATAATTTTAAAATAGATTTAAAAAATCGATAAATTCCTGTGTGAGATGAAAAGAAATAATAAAAAACCTTTAAAAAATAACGTATTTGCAAAATTAATATAAAAAGCAAATTATAAAATCGTAAAAAAGTGTATTAAGCAAATTTAAGTTACTTAATTTGCAAACCAACTTGATTCTTCCGTAACATATACAGAAGAGATATGACTATGTGTTTCATTACACACCAGTATAGAATCACGAATAAAAAAAACATTACGTGTAAATAATTAATCTAAATATTCTGCGTTTTCAACAAAATTGAATCATAATCAGTATAATTTTTATTTTTGTCATTAAAAGTTTATGGTGCACCTGAGGTTGTCACAAACACACCAACGTATCAGTGCCTCTCGAATTTTGTCGCGATATGCATCGCACTTCTCTTTGTTGAGCTCAATCCTTTTACCTTCCATTACAATGTCGGCAATCGCGCCTGTTATTTTCGGCACTTTAATTAGACTCGCATCAAAGAATAACAACGGGGCTCGTTATCGGCCGTCGTCATCCAAGATGCGTAAATCTTTTGAAGCTGACTGCGAATCCGAAACTTCTGCATTTGGGTGCACGCATACTGTTACGTAGGTTGAATGACTGAAAACTTTCTGGAAACTTGTGAATTCATACCTAAAGGGATAACCGATATAAATTAAAAGCCATAAGGTAATTACAAAAAAAATAAGGTTGATTACAAAATACAGAATTTTGATTTTTTTATCATAATTTAAAGGGCGAAACAAAAAAGAATAAGACAAAAATATTGTTTGTCGACGAAAAACGAAAGCTAACTAAAACTAAACACCGAGTTTAAACTAAACATTTTGAAAAGTTATTTCATTTTTACGATACTCTTAGAACTTGGGTCCGTATCCGAGGCTCACAATAGCCAAATGATTGGCAATTTTTAATATCAGAGAGTCAAGTGATTGGAGATTTCTAATGTAATGCCAGGCGCAACGAAGACGATTGACTGGTCAAAAATAGCCAGTAATAGATTGGTTTCACAATTCTTGTAGAATACAAGGTAAACGGAAGTGATAAGTTAATGAACGAAAAGCAAAGAATATGAAATCGATACAGTTTAGGTAATTGTGAAAGAGCTTATAAAAAAAAATGAGTCTGGTAAGCAAATAGTTGACGCGCAGATATTAAATTATAAGTTCGCACTATAGGCGCGAAATCGTGGGGCAGATAAGTCATTGAATTCTGTGTTTTACTTGAGATTATCTTATTCCATGTCGAACTAACTCAATAAGTTTGAACATGATATGAGTATGAGGAGAACATATAACTCATGCATAGGTTAGAATAGACACAACTCATGTTTTGGACAAGTACAGAATGGTTTCCGGATTATGAAATTGAAAAGTTCTTTTAATAATTGATCTTAAAGCTTTAAGCCTTAAACGATACACAGAGGTCATTCGGACCAACTTCAAATTGGACTCCGTTCTTTATAATGTTACATTATGTATTGAGTCTACTTGAAAATGTCCCTTGAATGACGATATAATGTAATCGCTCTACAATATGCACCGAAGATAAAAATATATCTGTTGTCTCTGATCTTGATAGATGAAACTAGGACCAATACAGCAACAGACTGAAAAATATTGCGTTTGGTTGCAAAATAACAGCACATTTGAGCTTCAATAATATAAATGTAAATATATGGCTAATAAACGCTGGTAAACACATCTGACACGAGTAAGCGACAGACTAAGACTAAGACTATACATGACATGTTACTAAGACATTCATGTTAGACATTTCAAAAATAAGTACTTAAACGTTTGCGACTACTTCGTTTAGCCGTATCTTTAAATTCCATCCACGTTTGAAATTGAATTCAATACAATCAGATCGTTGCTTTCGACGTAATGATAAAAAAGAGAAGAGGTTTCAGTGGCACGTGGCGTACAAAAATCCATCGTACAAACAATCGTAGGGAAGTCCGCTAATAAAAGGACGTTCACGTTCGCAAAACCTAAAGACTAGAAAGCCAATTCGATCGATCACGTTGGAAACGGACGATGAATCCCGTCGGGGATATCGAAAAAAACTATCCTATGGCCGTTAGAAACTCTTATGAGCAGTTTTACTTACAACAGACTCCCATACTTACAAAGAGTAGCAAATAGGATCCTACGTAAATACGATATTCATTGCAGCATCGTAGAGGCGTACAACGTCCTTCAATTGTTAGAATCTTCTTCAAATAAAATTCCGTTACTTCGCCAGAAGACTTTCCGATTCCCATTTCTTCTACCGGCGGAATCCACATTGTGACTATGAAGAGAGAAATTCGTGGAAAGCCGACTAAGTAGCAGTGCACGGTAAGTCGCTTGCAAATACTTCCGATATATTTTCTAAATAAAATGATGCTATGCAATAATATTGTAGCAAAAAATAGATTATTAACAACAGAACAACAACATTATAAAAACTCTAGTATACGAAAGGCAAAATAAAAAATTGTAATACAAAATTTAACTTTTATTGGAAAAATTAATAAATATAAATAATAGGGACTATTTATCGAACAAGGTTTAAGCACAATTCTACTTCAAGAAGGATAGGTAAATGCTTGATGGTATCAGAAACTATGAATTCTTTATTGTTTTAATGTTTCCATATATTTGCTGATTCCGGTTAAAAAATGCGATCTAAGCTTGGCAAAAAGTTGGTAGTAACAGAAATGTTATCCGATACTCTTTAATTCTCATACGGTTACCATTTTACTCTGTTCTTTTTACAGTCTGAGATGATATCCATGGAACATATAAATATAGGCTTTGCGTCATGTCCTCTGCCATTATAGAGAGAGTATATCCAATGTTTGAGACTTGATATTTTGGAATGTAAACTAACTTATATTGTATGACCCTATACCGGGACGTATAACGTTGCTAACGTTGTCCATAAAAATTAATTTACGTGGGCAAGTATGAAGACAATTTTGATTGTGATAGCAACAGTGTTTGGTTATTGTACCAATTATTTTTATAAAGTATAAAAAAAGATGTTTTAGATAAAGAATCTAAATCGACCGCTGAACAACCTCGAAAATCATCATCAACCTTACTGAAAAAATCCTGACCAGAAGATTTTTTTATCGTTCCATTTGCGTTGCGGCTATTTACATACGAATTACTTTGCGTTACGATTCTCTACAAATTTTCGTAATACTTTCGGAAGACGATTGTGGCGTTATTGATAATCCGTTATCGTAATAAATTACCGTTTACAAATAAATTGCAGCAAACGGGCCGCATGAAAGATTAACTTGCAGAAGAAAAGATTTGCGGAAAATGGAATGCAAGATCACGTCGTCAAAAAGCTGAACGAAGCGCCGCATGTCGCTGTTTCTTACTTCGCTGAAAAACGCGTACCATAACTCAGACGATAACAGTGTTTTCTCTGGACATTATACAGGCGACAGAGGGCTGCGATGCATTGCTCAAATCTCGGCAAATTCCCGACCCCGTACTGGTAAAACTTTTTAAAACTCCCGTCTGAGGTAATGTTTTTCCGTGCATGCTATTTAAATAATTAGCATGGAAGGTATTCCACCCTCCCGATGTCACCAGAGCGCCCTAAAAAGGGAAAAATAATGAAAATTTAAAATGCACATAAACCGCTATTCGGTTACATTAACCGTAAATGCACAACAAAAATGCATTACTCAAACTACGTTGCAATGTAGATTTATTATAATGTAGCAACTTGATTTTACAACTTTAAATCAATGATATTCTTTATTTATTTTTCATGAACGTTTAATAGATTTATAAAATTATAAGCTTTCAATAATTGTTTTAAAGAACTGAACTGTATTATTAAAGTTGTTAATTTCAGGTTAATAAATGATGAACTTTAAACGAACAAATATTTCCTCGATCTTGAATAATAATGTGCTATATAATTAATTTTAATGAAATAGTTAAATCTGAAATGTAGGCCTTGTATTTAAAGAGCCAACGCAGCTGTTACGTTACAAAACTATTTTAATTTTCCTAACTAATTTTCCTCTAATGACAGAATTTTTCCTGATCGATTGCAGGTATTGCAAATATTATTAGAAAAAATGTTCGAAAAGATTGAGGACCATTAAAGGGGGAAGATTCCATGCCCCGGGAGTTAAACCCTGGGTCTTCCGAGTGCCCGTCGAATGCTCTTGCAACTAACCGATTTTTGTTGTTGAAAATCTACAAAATTTATGCGATTGTTTCCATCTTTACCATGGTACAAAAAATTTTAATTTTTCAAACAGAATTTGCAATACCCTTCAATCTTTAATGGAGTAGACAAGTTTATATCATGAAAGGAAAATTAGTTTGTATTTATCCTAAGTATAATGCGAGCATGAAAATCTATATTTGTATTTGATAAATTGTTCTTAAACAAAAATATTCAAAACATTAAAAAAATTCATCTTAATTATTAAATATGAGAACATTCCCTATGTAACTTAGGTAGGAATGAAGGGGAGTGGAGGAGGGGGTTCCTTAAATGTGTAAAAAGTGAAAATGAGTATTTGCAGAACTTCGACCCTCACCACATATGTCAGCAGAAATATTAATAAATAACAGTTTGAACACTCCGGGCGCGAAGCTCGATTTCGCGCCCTAGGGCGAAACCTTCATGCGCAAATTATCAAGCCTCACGCCCGTCGTGTTAAAAAATATCGTTTCAATTGTTTCAGTGTCGACGTAGGCATACCCCTCCACCGCGTTTTTTGTCTGAAACGTCGACGACGACTGATGACAAAGTATAGGGTAATTTATTTGCCGAGGTGACCAACTTCCATACTATTTTAAAACAGTTTTTAGAAAATGCATAAAACCTTTTTTGTAGAGAATTTAATGCTCTATCTTTTTTGTTTGACATATTTTTCAATTAAATTTATATTTTTACAAAGTAAATGCAAAAAACTGCGTAGAAATGTAATTGTGACTAATGTTTTTTAGTAATGGATAGATGGATCTGCGCCAAAATCTAATCAGATCTAAGTTATGCCAAGACACATATTTTTTAAAACATGTATGTCGAAAAGCAGGACGTACGTACTTATATCACGAGCACAAAATTTTTTGGGTTCCTTGGGGTCTGAATCGTCGATATTTGATGAAAAACTACAGCATATTTTTTTTTTGGCGGGAAGTGACCAAATTCAATACTTCGTCCAGAACCTGAGGTCTGGGTCGAAGTAATATAATTTATTTCGTTAATTTTCAACAAATTCAGTAGAACCTACAGAAAGTTTTAAACAAAACTAATACTTTATCAGTATATATTATGATTAAACACCTGTTTCATAAAGCCAATAAAATCGAAAAGTAATAATTAATGAAAATATTCTTTTCAACACTCCCATTACACTGAGTAAAGTTCTAAGTTCTTAGTACTTGATATTTAATTGCATATGATTCAATAATCTGGTCTGAAAATCAAATTACAATAATCAAGATGTAAACAAAGAATCAGAAATTATATATAATTAAGCTTTGTAAAAGGACTATAATTTAGGAAACGCAAAGATATAATTTAACTTATAAAACGGTTCGGTTCATTCAAAACAGCCCAATGGCAGGTACGCGCAGCTTGGTGTGCAATCGGTTGGTCAAATGCAGAAATCTTTTTGCCCGCTGAGCACCGTGTACATTTACAAACCTGTCCGTCTGGACCTGCACAGATGGTGGACGAGGAAAAACATTCCGCGTGCGTTCCTGCGAATTATGGTCCGAGGCGCGGAGATCTCGTGGATGGCTTAATCGATCACAAATGCCGGTAATCAAGCTTCACGAGAAATTCATACGGATGAAGATCGAATCGATGGGCCTCATCAGCGGTGCTCTCTGCTTCGCCCGCCATTAAAATGTTGTTTTTGATTTTCTTCCGACTACTGTATTCAGAATGTGTATTTTAATACTTACGGCTCGGAGATGCGCAGGATAATGACGATTAAGATAAATCGGTACATCGGCGAGCTTCATTTTCGTCGGCATATTCCAGCAACGCAATGTAATTAAATATTTATAAATTAAATGGAGGTAACTAATCTATTCGCGCAATGTTTCGATGCATACGTAATTTATTTACAAATACCGAAGTGCATTTTTTCTGCATTTTTTAATTATTTATCATTCAAGAATTAAATTTGCACGGTACAATATGTAATTTGTTTAAAATAAATTTACAACATAAATTAATGTATTACTTATATGTATATTTATTGCAAAGCATTCAAAGAGGTAACTATCCAATAGACAAAGGTTATGACCCCGAAGAGAAAACAAATTGTACGTAGGTACGAATATGACTACAAGTCTTGCATAATTATAATAAAGTGTTATCTGTAATCGATTGACATAGTGACGAGTTGCCTGAAAGGAAATCTCAACGAATAACGCAAGCATATTTTAATAGACAATCAAGCAAGTCTTGCCGTATTGACCTCTGTAGAGCCCACTGAAAAAAATACGCATGAAAATTAGTTTACAGTTAAGGTGTAATCTTTACTGTAAAGCTAATTTGTTAACTATTAGCAATGTAACTTTACTGTTAAATTTAGTGTGTTAATTAATAATGAGATTTAACTGTTGTGAGTGCATATATCTTTTATGAGAAAGATATTACAAATTATAGGCCTTACATACTCTAACATCAACAATATCTAATGTTATAAACCATCCGAATATCAAAAATCGGAATAAAAAATATCCGACAATGCAATAAGTATATCAAAAAATACTAAATTTCTACTAAGAGTTTGATAGGGGGAATATTTCTAAACATGTCTTAGGTCGTCAATCATAGGCATTGGATAGAGCAGTAAGTTTTATTACAAAACATATGTCAGATAATTCATTTTGCAATATTTCATGTCATGAATTGAAACCCTCTAGTATAAAAGAATGCTTGCATGTGTCTCTTCATCGTATTATTTTTAGTATATGTATATAACCGTATTATTTTGTGAAAATCCACTACTAGATATGCCCCGCGATATTATTAGTAAATTATGTTGTTTACCGTTGTTTTCATTGGAGTTCGTTAATAGTATATTACGATACAAGTGCGTGAAGTACTTCGCGCATTAATTTCAGTGCGCGAAGTGCAGTGCGCAAATGGGTTACTTCGCCCACTAAAAATAGTGCGCGAGATTCAATTTCGCGCACGAGTTAAAATAAATTAGTTAAGCTTCTGCAGCCTTATGTTTAAATGTTTCAGTAGCGCCACTACGTTTATTATATGTAAATAGAGTCAACAAAACGATTACAATATGATCTACTTGCCCAAAGATGATATTTTTTATGTGCTGTAGGAAAAACTGTTTTTTCTTTGGGAGTTACGTTTCGACAATCTATAATAATTGAAGTGCTCTCATTTCAAGACTATGTGAAGCACACACTTTTGACACGTCTCAACATTTGTTATTTCTTGTCAACTATAAAAATATGTTCATAGTTTTTAATCTAAAAAAACGGCGTGCTTTTAAAACTATTGACTCTGGAAAAATTTTAAAAATACAAATATGCTATTACGCATTTTGGCGATATAATAACATATCCTTCTGAAAAGCAGCACATGAATTTCTCAATGAGAAGTTGTATAATTAAATAAAAAAGCTAATTCAATTGGATTTAGTTTGATAACTATCACGGCGTCCAAGAAAAACTGTTAAGAGAACTAGCAAACTTTAAGAAATGCACATGTCAAATTTGTCAATTTACGTCCAGTTTATTCTTAAAGTCACTTCAAACTCTCAGCTACCGGGCTAATACTTCTTAGGCCCCAGTATTTTACTTATTTTACACTGTACATTTATTTACAAATATAAATATAAATTCTAGTATTCAGAATAAAGCCGTAGTCTTGTACCCAAGAGAATCAATGCTTTGGTTAAGGCGTTTTATTGCATCGGAAAATATCTACGAATTTTGTAGATGTTTTTTAGCGCTTAAAATTTTCCTATTACACCAAAGCTCAAGAATTATTTTTTGGATGAGAAAAAGAAGAAAAAGTCATTTTTGGCAACTTTGGAGCCCTCTTGCTTTTACACAATAACTTGTATAGTAATGGCGTAGGGTCAGGGAGAATTTAATTCTCTATAACTTTTGTTGGAAACATTTTTCACTACGACTTACGGTTCTCGCGAAAAATCGGATCCAAAGAAATTTTGAGTTTCTCTCTTTTCCCTAAGGGTCCCAACTTTTTGATTTTAAACTATTCCCATGTACGACTAACGATTTATGCAGTAATCTTGAGTAAGGTATTTTTTCCACAACAAATCACAGATTGACGGTATTATATTGATGAAATTAGGTAATTTTATTCGAATCGAGAAAAGACACTATTTGTCCTGTAAGTAACACATCCAGGATTTCAGCTAGATGCGGAGAATTAGCTGCTGTACGTGTTTCTGTAGATGAAGTTGGTTGTATTTTCTTTATTTAGTGGAATTATGAAGGAGTGATTCGAAACTTTCATAAAATCATCCGTGTTTTTTGGAGAGGTTGAAAAGCTGTGTTAGAAAAACTGATATTTCATTAAATATTGATTGTAGGTAAGCCAATAGCATACAGTCGGGGTTGTGACATGAACGAAATTTCAATAAGAGCCGAGGAGTAGCAGTATTTGTTTATCATCTCCACATCACCAATATTTAGAGACCGAATCATGGCGTCTTACTAATTCGTCAATTTATACAGTCGACGGATTTTCAACAAGCAGTAATAAGTTATCACTTGGAAATAAATCAAACATGAGGCCGTTAAGTGTTGCGGGAATGAAAAGTTAAAGGGCGCAACGCTTTGGCGCCGCCGTTACTGCAATCCATAACGCTATTGTAGCGGAGTGAACGTCATATACGAGAGATACGCGTACATAAGCCTGGCCATTCTCTCGTGAAAGTATAGCGCGGGAAGATGCGCGATTCAAGAGGCTTCAGCGACCCGAACTTCATCCTCCCGGACCATTTAACCCTCTGTGGATTTACGGAGGGCGTCTATAGCTTATACAGCACGCGATACGTGCACTATCTTTGCTATCTGTGCCCCATGAGGCCGAGGGTTCATTTTCTCCCCAGACGGGATATCTCGCCTATTGATGCCATTCTTTTCGCCTGGCGAGAAGCGAGACGAGTTCGTATCTACGTCTACGAAAAAAGGCAAAAAATAAGCTGCGATGCTGGTTCGTGGTTTCCTTTTTATCGACGAGCGACCATACAGAATACAGGGAATTATGACGAATTGCGATACACCCGCGCATTCTTTTGACGATGTGTGAAAAATGTAATTTATACCTCCCGATTTGTACTGGAATTTAAGAATTTATTAGTTTACGTGTACGTGAGAATATCACCGAAGCCAATGTAATTTATAGTCAATGAAAAAGAAAATTCGTATAAATAAATCAAACATTCGAAATAAAATAAGCATACAATAAGTGTTCTAATAAGTTTTTTATTCGCATTTTGATATCATTATCTTAACAGGTATATGAAAAGTTATCTATATTTACATACAGACTAAAGTAAACAAAATTGTTGGCCCGTATGACATAATAAATATTTTCTCGAGAACTTACAAGAAAAAAATAGATTAAGAAATTTCACTTAAATTAGTCAAAGTCGAGATATTGTCAATGAATATTTCATTGTAAAAACAGCTTAATAAATTCAATTTCATGAAAAATGATCCTCAAAAAGTCTAATGATATAGAGCGTACTTAATAATGTGGTATAAAATGGCATTAATAGTTCGTTTTGTCACATCTGTGGGCTTTTACGAGTCGGTAAAACATGCGGCAGGAACCGCGCATTCAGCCTTCTGGAGTCTATGGGCGGTTTTAGCGTTTTCGCGCCCGCTTCTAGTTTTTCACGATTTCACCGGCATTATAAAGGCCCAGTTTTTTATGTAGGGAATGATCTCCGGTTGTGGGCTTCCTTTTGTTTTTAACGAATAATTTTTGTTACCCAGTTGTGGGCACCCTTGAAAAATCTGGTAAAAATGGAAAAATATGAAGGAAAACCACCACAAATAATAAAAATATAAAAATCTATTTACTTTAAAGCCTCTGCCGACAAAAAGAACAAAACACGTTTTCACATTAGTCATTCACTAATCTTCAAAATCAAAATCACAATTCTTGCATGTTCAGCGCACTTCAAATGCACCGGTCGACTACATTCATTGCATTTAATTCATTAACACTTCATCAAAGTAATACAAGATCATTAGGTCAATATAAACAACGATAGTGCTATATGTTTCTGAACCAATCACGCATTAAATGAGAAAAAACAAGGGTGCCCACAACCGCTTACATGAAGGTGCCCATAACCGGGAATGGCAGTGATTATTTAAAATGCCAATAAATTATGTAATCCAAAAATTTTTGTTAAAAACGAAATCAAATCACGAAATATAATGATCACACTGTACAAAAAATTAAATACTTACTGCTTCGAAACAATTCATACTGATTTATATCACTTAGAAAACAGTATACAATTGTTTTTCTGTTTATTTATTTCAGTTCAGTTGTTATTATGCTCGCTACTACGACGGAAATATATATATATTCTTAAGGTATTAACACGAAAGCTACGTAATGTCAACATACAAGTTTCATAATACTCAGTTCAGTGCCGTATGCTTCTTAGCCCAATTTACGTAGCGGTGCCCACAACCGGGCCGTGCCCGTAACCGGCGCACTTCCCCTACACTTGATTTATACGTATCAGACAATCAATTTTTACACATTTCATAATACATTTACTCCCTAAATTTCTTCGCGTGATAGTAGAGAAATTCTAATGAAAAAGAGAATCTTGAATAAGAAGTGAATCTTAACGAGTTAGAACTCACTCTGCATGGAATAAAAGTTCACTCGAAAAGAATTTACTCCCTTTCTCTAAATGGCTCAATTTTTACCCAAAGCAATTTTGAGATAAGGACCTTCAGCAATGGTCAACCAATAAAGTAAGACTCAACATAAAACTATACATTAAAAATATTCTAAATAAATTTCTCATTTAACTGTATATTTCAAAAAATTACGTTTTTTGTGATTTATAGTATATTATTTTTCTAAATAAAAAAAATAAGAAATGTGGATTCTTTCTTTAGTTGCAATATCTCGCAATTGACTTGAAACATATTTTGATCTAGAAGACAAGGGATTGAAATGCAATTAGAAAATTGAACGAACTTTCCTTAAGTGAAGTTCGATCCACAGTGAGCTGTCCCGTCGGAATATATCAAAACCTAACAAACCCTCACTAAAATTACCCTAAATGCAAAACGACCAATCTTACATAGTGAATTTTTTATAACCTTTTAAATTTAATGAGAATAGAAAGGTATAAACAGAATTGTAAAGGAATAAAATTACAACTGATAAATACGCTAACATAATGTAAAATAATTTTATTATTGGTAAACCTTTACAAAATGGGCATCCTCGCAAAAAAAAATTTAAGTACAGTATTTTCATGTAATTTTGCCCGCTGATTACGAATATGATCATAAAAATTGGGGGTCGGACGTACTGAAGCCGCTATCTTGAAAAAACATCCAAAAAACGGGTATTTTTGTAGTTTTTTACATTTATTTTAAAAAATACTAATCTGACAAAAAAATGTTTCAAACAAAAAATGTAGAGCAAAAAATTCTCTACAGAAAAGATACAATACATTTTTTTTGAAATACTATGGATAAGCTCGCAAATGAGTATTGAACGTGCTCAAAACGAGGTTCTGGGCATTTTCATTATATATCGTATAGTTTTATGTAGTGCGATGGTTACAGGGACATTGAATGCTTCCTTAGGTTCGATCGTTACCTACATCTGGATGATTAGATATCAGGTCAGTAGAAAAAAGTGGGGTCTGGGGGGTGGAGCCCCACAGTACGTAAGCACTTCCTAGGTTCACGCAGTGGTAATTACAGAGACATGTATTTCACATGGGTTCGATTGTTACAAACATCTGTTGGTTAGAGGTTAGGCTAGTATAAAAACGGGGGGTCTTGGGGGCGGAGCCCCCCAGCACGCAAGCGCGTCTTAGGCTCACGCATTGGTAATTATAGGGACACGCACTTCCCATGGGTTCAATTGTTACAAACATCTGTTGGATAGAGGTTACGCTAATGTGTGAAGTATATGACCCTGTAATTACTATTGCTTGGGCCTCTGGAGCGCTTGCATTCTGGGGGGCTCCGCCCCCCAGACCCCCCTTTTTTATACTAGCCTAACCTCTAACCATCAGATGTTTGTAATAATCAAACCCATGAAATGTATGTGTCCTTATAATGACGACTGCGTGGGCCTAGGGCGCAAACTCGGCTAAAGACGTAAACAAACATTACCGTCACATTCATCGCTGTTTTACGTGCTGCCCTTTGCGATTACGAAAAAAATTTATTGGACCATTTTTATACAAAATTTTACGCTCTACATTTTTTGCTGGAAACATTTTTTCGTATGATGCCTAATTTTCGAAATAAATCCAAAAAACTAAAAAAATACCCATTTTTTGGCTGTTTTTTCAAGATAGCGGCTTCAATGCGTCCGACCCCCAATTTTTATGATCATATTCGTAATCAGCGGGCAAAAATACATCGAAATAGTATAAATAAATTTTTTTTTGTGAGGATGCCCGTTTTGTAAAGGTTTACCTTATTATTTATTGCCGTTGGCGGACCAGACTGCGTGTATTATTTGGATCGAACTTTTCTTACAGGTAAACCAACTGTAATGTAAATGTCCGATTATTATGAAATTTGAGTATGTTGTAAAAAATGAAAACCTAAGAGACACATATTTTATTTTAGCGGCGGAAAAACATACTTAGGAGACGAAATAGCCCCCCCTCCCCCCCATTTTTCAGGGTATCATTAAAAATAGTTAAGCGATGTTAACGCTTTTTTATAGGAAAGTATCTTTCAATAGAAGACGAATTTCGGCTTAGACATCTTCAATGGAGGATGAAAATTAAATCCGATTTCGGGGGGGGGGGGGGGGCTATTTCACTCCTTAAATTTTTTTCTTCCGCCGCTAAACAAAATTCCTGTCTCTTAGTTTCTCATGTTTTACAATATTTCCAAATTTCGGTATGCTCCTTTGTTAGATTCGTCCTGACAAATAATTTAATTGGGGTTTACCTTTAATCTTGATGTATATAAGAAGAATAGTCTTTGTAATGAATCCTTGACGGGCTACATTTCTTTACACAACAAATAAAAATATGCGGTTAAGCAATACCATAAATGTCCCGTTATTGCATTTGATAAAATGAACTATTTAAAATTTCTAAACCTAAATATATTGAATTGTTATTAAATAATTATTGACATATTTCAACGTTAACGAACAACGTTAAAAAATTACACTTGTAATATCTTTTTCTTCACACCATAAAGAAAAATCGTATACTTCCCTCGGGAAGTAAAAAAGAATGCCTCAGACTGCCTGTTTCTCACCCTCGGCTTCGCCTCGGGTAAAAATTACAAACAGTCTGAGACATTCTTTATTTTACCTCCCTCGTTGAGTAATATACTATTTCGACATCGCGTGCGGAAAATGCTATTTTCCACACTTTTGACATTTTTCGAACGCATTTACCGTACGGTCACGTCGAAAAATATAGTTCGGCACATGTGCGAAAATGTTTTTTCAACGAATGTGAATGCGGACCTCAGCTTCGGCTCGGACTGCAACCCTCACATCCGTAGAAAAACTTTTTTTACCCACTTGTATCGAAATATACTATTGTCGTTTTCTTTAATGACGCAACCGAACAAGAAAATTCCAAATCAGTTGCAACTACATTTACAAATAAAATACGTACATTGGAATAACGTTTTATTCCGTTTATCGTTATAAAAATGGAACTTATTAATACTCGAAAAAATATATTATATTCTCATTCCTTTACTGCCTCAATTCTGGATAATTGGCATGATTATTATATTCAGATTTGACCGCGAATACATACAGCCACCACCGGCGGTGCGGGTTGAAATAATTATGATAATTACAAGCTTCAGCTATATGCACTTAACAAGTCCTTAAATCATTTACGGAATCGAAAGGTTACGAGGCTACCCACCGAATAAACCGAAGAAACTGTCATTCAAAAACTTCAATTACGGGTAGAAGAACAGTCACGATATATGTATGTAAGATATAAAAACTCTCTTGTCATTGGACCAACATTCAATATCGCCCAATTAAATAGCAGACACCCGACCCTTTTGCGATCCTGAAAGAAGTCACGCTTCATCTTATCAGTTTCGAACTCTGACCTTAGGATTGCTTCCCAAACAATATGACAAACTCCCTATTAACTCGCTAAAAGTGCAGATCGGAACGTGTCTCTTTGCCATTTCACGCATTTGAAGCTTAGGAAGTGACGACATACTTCTTCGTCAGTAGCTCGAGGCCCATCTTAAAGTACACGTTTTCAACGTAGAAGGCGTGCATATGGTTGGAAGTGTGGGGCTTCATCACGCTGCCTAACTCGGAGCGTCTCAAGTCTCTCTCAGAACGGGATAATTTCTTGCTCGTGCCACGTCGTCACGCGATCTCTCGCAGGCCACTTCCAGAGCTGCTTTCAGACGATGCCATCATTTGCATATTGCATACACGGGCTGCGATCGAATTCACGAAAATTCGTGCACGTTGTCAAAGGTAACGGGTAAATAGAATTAACGGTTGAGGCGACGAAAGTATCGGCAACTATGACAATGCCTTCCAGGGGGTTAATAATTGAATTTCAAACAAGTGACGCTCCGCAAATACAGAGACGAGATAAGTGAGGTATCGGAATTGATTTCGAATGACAGGCTTACCAACACCTATAGAATGTACAGATGTAACCAACTAGTATCGATATAATTGCTTGCATTTAGAACGTCGCCAACAACGTGCGCGAAAACTCAATTGATCCAATATTATCCCGGATAATCAACGTCGACGGAATGTCAACATCTTCTATAGCCAAGAAGTTCTCAATTGCATTTCCACCACTCTATAAGTACCAGAGGAATAGGATGTTAATTTGATCTCAATGCGAAATAGCACTTGAGGTAAAGTGAAAAGTAGGTCTCTCTCTGTAACAAGAGTAACATGTTGAACGTTTATCTATGATGCAACAGTTTTGTTGATATTTTCTAAAATAGTAAATGTTTAATGCATATACTATACACTGATATGTGCATTATTCTTGCTGCGCATATAAACAGCTTTTTCATAAATATAAGTGCATTTTACCGTTTGCAACAGCGACCAACGAATTTTACGTTATTATTTAATTACTTTATAATCAAAAATGTTACAGAAATCTTTAATAAAAATAGTACATTTTGGAGCTACGCAGAAGAATGTAATTTTCACTCTGTTATCGGTGATCTACTTTTAGTTTTTACAAATAAACAGCAAATTAAACAAATTTGTATTAACATTCCGTCATTTAAATAAAGTACCTCAAGTTCTGTAATTTGTTTGTTTGAAAAATGTATTACTGTAATGTTGAAATGAATAGGCGAGATTGAGGGATTGTAACTGGTCATGAGTACGTTTCTCTACGTAGCAATATTACTTATCAATGCAAACATACTATTCAGTTATAGTTGTTTTAATTCTGAGCATCTCGCCACGTAATGTTTTCAAATGGTTGGCATAGTTTCTCAATTAATTTAGTTTATATCATAACTCAATCAATTTTTGTACGCGAATTGAAAGGTAAATATATAAAATTAATCGCCAGTCAACAAAATTTTTACGCACACTAAGTTTTGCATGAATATGATTTAGATGAGACACTATTTTAACATGTTTGTCCTATCTTTTGTAGGTTTTGCAATGTTCTTGCGTTATTTGAATCTTCTATGAAATTTAAAAGTAAATTTAACAACTTTTATGAATTTTTTAGTTTTTTTAGAGATTTTGATCGATTTGTACAATCTGAATAGTATACACTTATACACTTTTCCACCTTCAATAAAAAATAATTACCAAAATACTTATTATTATTTTTACTATTTTCAAGTGCTGCCTCACATCTCATTAACAATTTGCTTTCTTCGTGTATTTCAAATATTCACAACAATTGCTATTTTCGACGAATCAAATAAACTAATAGAAACTTTTGCATTTGCTGAATATTGTGATTTTGGAGTAGCTCAAGTTGAAAAACAAAACCCACCTAACAACTCCCTTTTTTCCCCTATATTTTAATAGAGCTGCCAATTATAGGAGCAGATTATTGATAAACTCCTCTACGTGGCCCTAAGTGTCATTCCAATTTTTGGAAAGTAAATGGTAAATTGGCTTGATACATACACACATTACTCGAGGGTTTTCGGAACAACTATATATGAATCCAGTCTCAGTTTTATAAAATTTCAAATAGCGGCTCCACCCGATTTATTGTATTCATATTTTGAAGCACGAAAATCATCATATAAAAATGTGTGCGAATCCACGGACTCGGTTGATTTTGTGTTAACGGCACATTTTATCTTTTTATAAATATCCTATCAACTATTACATTTTTCTACCACTTTAGGATATCTCTACAAACTAGCGATAATTGACTAAGAACATGAAATACTTGTAAGCCTAAGTACAATTTCCAGTTCTTATGGGCGTAATATTGTTGGCGTACACGGAAATAACCTCATATCTCGTGAATTTACATTTTTATTATTGTAGAATGGATTGAACGTTAAAAACCGTGCTTTGAAATGGACGCTGTTGACAGGAATGCATTTTTTTAATCAATGAAACACTTCGAAATATGTAAAATTTTTGACGGCAACACCTCCGTTACAAGGTTTTAAAGTGTACTTATTGCTTATGAACAGACGAACAAATATAGGACTTATGGAAAAATATTGCAATAATTTATTATCACTCCATGTCCGGCCGTGGGGACTTCAAAATTAGCCACTTTTTAGTTGCGCGTGTACAAAATAAAATATATTAGGTTACAAATGTATGTGATCATTGAAAGACGCCATTATAATTCTAATATCCAACGTCAAATTCTAATTCCAAATTTTACTCTCTATCTAATTATGTTTTTCAACACAAATGCAAAAATATAAAAAAAGTTACTTTCTTGGATAATTGTTATTTTTAGATAGCGACCAATATAATTATGTTCCAAATGCTGTTAATGATCAAGAGGCAAAAATAGGTCGAAAACGAATAATTTTTACTTCGAACGTACATTTTTCTTCAAGGCAAATCAAGTTTTGTTTTCGTTTTAACTCTTACGAATTAAAATAAAAAGAAATCGTGCAAGGAAATAATATTCTCAACGACATTTTCGACAAAATGGTCCATAAATGAAACCCTGTGCTGGTCATTCGAAAATTTGTATCTATAGCGACAAATCTGTATACAGAGGTGAAAATCAACCAGTTTTGTGGATTTTTTCATATGGCTCAAAATAATCTGGATACAATTGCTGACTTTTTTATGTACAATATTTATCCTAGTCAGTGAAATTTTTTGTTTTTTATTTAAACAATTTTAATCTCTGACGAGATTATTTTGCATGTACACATATACACATTAGTACAACATTGCATTCACTACAGAGCAGATACAGTCAGTGAAATTGATATTGAATAATTATTTAAGTATAGTTCTTTTCAAACATATATATTTCAAAATAATTTCATATGCGTTGAATTAATTATTCATTTTATGTATTGTGAACAAAATTCAAGTGAGATAAGGCAGGAATAAATAAAAAAAGGCAGGAATTTTAAATTTCAAAATATCTGTTTTCTTTAAATAAAATGAATTACATAAACGAAAATAAAACCCTAATGTTTCCATTTACTCATTAGGAACCAAATACTCCCAGAGAATATACGATAGTCGAGTTATTTCATTTTTTATCTTATAGATAAGAGTTATTTCATAATTTATATTATCTTTATCGGCTGTGTTATTATTTGTTCTCATAATTATTACTAAGACTAATCATAATGTCGAATACGATTCATATTCATTTCTAAATACCTGTAAAATAATATTTTCAACGATTTAACCATTTTTATTATGGCTACAAATAAAAGCAATAAATACTTTATATAAAGCGCAAGGCACGCAAATTCTTATCAAACATTCATGCTGTAATTTATTATGCCGCATTACAACTCTTAACATAAATCCGTAACGAATTCCTTATCCACTAAGTTCTGCAATAGCTGCGGAGTCTTACCAACAATTGCTTCAATTGTAGTTGCAATGTATTACCGGGCAGTATGTTCGATATACCTTTTATGTATGCACTTCTCCCATTAATGAAATCCGGTAGACGAGAAGCAAAATACATTATAAGATGTTGAAATTCCTACTATTTTTCGGTAGAGAAATTAATTTTTTACGTACATCAGGATACTAATTTCTGCAGACTTTCAAGATTTGAACGTAATAATTAATTTCATGAAAATGAAAAAAGTAAACAAAACTTATAACTTAACATATACTTGAACAAAAAAAGAAAAGTAACAATAAATAAAAAATAAAAAAAATGTGCGATGGCCGGGAATCGAACCCGGATCAACTGCTTGGAAGGCAACTATGCTGACCATTACACCACCATCGCACGATATCAAACTGTGGTACCTAAGCATATTCGTGCGGATCTCGTAATAATATACTTTCACTAGCTGCTCTCAGGAACTCGGAAAAATCTTGTGTAGCAAGTGTCTACCTCAGAGTCGTGTATTTTGCAGGATATTCAAAGCCATTGCGGTATTCTTCTAATTGTTTCAATATACGATTAAACTCTATAATAGGAATAGTGTTAGACATTAATGAAGTTTTCCTCCAAATTACATACACGGGTATGTTTACTATGTATGTTTTACATTAATACGTTCGTTACTATGTATGTTTTACATTAATTCGTTACAATAACGTTAAATAAGAATTGATCATTTTAATTGCAATTTGTTATTCATATTTATCCATCATATGTTTGTAATATAAACATGCAAATTCAGGATTATCTGAAGATGACCCCAACTACACACTTGATATGTCAATATATTTCTAAAAAATGTTTATTTATTTATGTATTTATTAGCGTAAATTTAACTAATCATTTTATTATTTCATATATCTTTTAAAAATAATAACTTATCTTTTTATTTTCAAAAAATTGGACTGATAACGAAATATCAATACTAAATTTAAATTAAAAGTATATAATTGATAGTGATCGAAAAATTATTCCATAACGAGTAGTGGATCAAACAGTACTAATGAATAACTGAAAAATTCTAATGTATATAGTGGAATAGAACAGAATTCACGCTTATTTTTTTCCTTTTCAATTTAAGGATGGCACTCACAAAAGATTATTAGACGAATTTTTATCAGGACATGACATGTGAATAGTTATAAAAATTGATATAGTATTTTTATATATTAGGACGGTATTTTTCTGCAACTATCCTACTTAAATATATTAAAGTTCCTGCCCTGTGACTTTCAGAAAACGATCGATTATGAAAAATATGTTTACAAAGTAGGTAAACAAAATATGTTTACGATTACTGTAAAATTATATTTGTGATTACTGCTTTAAGTCTAATTGAAAACTAAATTACATTAAGTCCATACTAATGGGCATGTTGTGTTTTGTTTATAAAATAAACATCGAATGCTAATCTCTTGTTATATATAGACAACCGAATGAATTCGTGAATTATAAATTATTTTTTCCAAAACTTGAAAATATAGTTTCGTTTCTTAAAAGAAAACAAATATTTGGACTGTATTGTACGTTATTTGTACATAAAATGCTAGTTTATCGAATATTTGCCAGTGAAAAGTTGTAATGGGCATGACACATTCTTTTACCCTACAGAAATCAGCCACGATATAGACAGAAGCTAGCAGTGAATCGTCACGTTTTGTCTAGACACGCATGCTATTTGCAAAAAACCAGGACAAAATGTGATGATTTAGTGCTAGATCCTGTCTAGTTCTAGCGTGGCTGATTTCGATTTCTGTCAGGGTAGGTATTCAAATAAAAGAGATTGCAATATTTATAGCTCAGAAATTAAGATATTTCTTCATTATAATGATTTCCATGGGTATTTTTAAATAGTATATTATGTAACAAGGGCGCAATTATCGATCTTCGACGAGTGCGAAGTTTGTCGCACGAGCGAAGCAAGATCGATATTTGGCTAATGTTCCTTACGATATTTTTTAATACGACGAGCGTGGGGCTCGATAATTTGCGCCCGAATATTTCACTGCAGGGTGCAAAATCGAGTTCTACTCCCGGATTGTTAAAAAAACATTTTTTGTTCATTTCTGTCGTTGATAGCATCTTTAATATACTTCCTATACTTTTTAATTAAAGATTTAGTACGAATATATTATATTTAGAACCAATATTCGTTTTATGATTTGTAAGTTTCGTGTTAATTTTGGGTGTTTATAATTGCACTAATCATTGACAATAGTCTAGTAACTAATAAATGTATAATTATTATTATTATATAATACATTGAATATTTTAGCTATTGAAACCAAAAGTTTATTTAGAAAGTTGTAAACTGCTCGTCTTTTGTATTAGTGCTATTCATATGATACATAATTTCGCAGAACATACATACACATTTAGTATTTGGATGAAGATAATTTTCGATGTATTATTATGTATAGTTATATTAGTGTATTTAGAATTAATTCATTCACATTGGAAAGTTGCACGAAGTTAGAATCCAATTCAACAGTACACAAACCTGCCACGTAGGAACTCGGAAGCAATTAGAGCCCATTCAATATGGATTCCGAAATTCATAACGAAACGATCAACAAACTTCAAAATAATATTATCATCCATCAAATATTCCTATTTTACCATTACAATTAAATAAAAATTGAACAGCTTTAATTAGCGAGACTATTTTGAAATGTATACCTTATGGTAAATATAGTGAAAACCGCTAAAAATGATGTTTCTTTTTTAAATGAAACTGTTATTATTATAAAATTTGTTTTATTAAATACAAAAAATGTGTGAGTCGATGGTGAGGGCAGATCGCGCAACTACTCGCATTTGAGAACCAGTTGGTATCAACGCCAAAAGAGCAGGTGCTTCGAATTTTGAATAATTATTCAATCTTTACGTTTTCGTCGGAGTCTGTTTTGATGGCCCAGACTTTAAAGCATTTGAATCCGACAAAGGAGCAACTGTTTAGTGCTGAATCATTTTGCAACGGCTCAGCAATTCCTATGTACTAATAAGAGTGGATGCGTAACTCCGAAACAACTGTACCTAATTCCGAAAACTTATACAAGTTTTTTGGATACATAGATTGATCGTAAATTTTACGATATATTTTCAAAAATGATTTCAGAAACAGATTTCAAAAAAGCCATGAAAACTATTTACAAGACTACTCCTCTACCAGATGGCGAAAAAATTATTACTTTTAACTATTTTATTTGCTTAAAACATATTTATAAACAGTGATTTTGAATATTTTAAAATGCTTAAAACATTCATCGAAAGCTCAAAGTTACCTTCAACGGTTCCGTGGATATCATACATCGATATTAGAGATGAAGATTTATACTGTCCGAAGCATTTCTATCTCGTACCGTTCGTTTCCGTTTGTTTGGTGGACCGATATGAGCGCGCAATTTCCCCAGTTCCCGTTTCAAACAAAATCCGCAGCGTTCTCTTCTCTCTTTCCGTCGCGCTTGAATATAAATACTAAAATGGATAGAGAAAATATAATCAAATAAAAAGCTACTACCAACCATAACCGGGAACATTTCGTTCGGCCGGAGATACAATCTTTTTGCGCTTGGCGCGTTACTTGTGTTCATGTAAAGGCGAAACAGTTTTATTTCCTGACTGTCAATGAGCGCTTGCAAAATTTTCTGATAAACAAAATATTGCATTTGATATTCCTTTAACCGGTTTATCCTAGTAAAATATGACCAACACGACGATGCAATCCGAAGGTTTATTTTTTCCTTTCGACTTCACTTTACGAGGTCGCCCATGCCATTAGGCATTTTCGATTGTTTTCCGAAGTTAATTTTCTAATTAACCTTTCTTAATCTCGATTGAACAATCCCATTTTTTCAGTCTAATGGTGTCTAAGTTTAAATCTGGATGACCTATGCCTTTCATACTTTATCTATGTTGTATCGATCATAGTTATTTGGAGAACTCCGCGTAATTACTTTACTGGTGCTGTACATATTTAACCAATCATCAGCGGAAAGCAACGGTACCAAACTTATCCATTAGTTTAATAAATTAAGCAAAATGTAATTGAGAAATTGAGGACATAGCTTGAATTTTGGAGATGGATGACCTGAATTTAAAGAATAATTTGAAGTATCTCTATAAACAGCATAATGTCAATAGTATAGTTTCCAGCCAACTTTTGACTGCTACCGTTTGGGACCTAATAAATAAATATAGTGTTTAATGTAAAAAAGAGTATTTAATGTACACGTATATTTCTGTTAAGTACTCGTTGGGATTAGCTATCTTCAGATTGATTTTAACACAGAGAGAAAAATAGTACTGAATACCATCAGACATTATTCGGTACCATCAGTACGTTATCCAGTAACATCTATTTCTATCCCAGTAAGTATTTCTAACAAATATAATTAAGATTAATTTGATGACATTTTGTTTATAAAAATTTTCACCTATATTTCAGACAAGAAATTCAAAGATATTTTATTAAAACTATAATGAAAAATAACATATCAATTATAATGAATAACACAGGCTGACAAATTTTAGAATCAAGAACCAGAACATACTTTTCCGAAGGTATTTAACGAGCTGAATTCGAATCCGACCACAGAATAGCCCCTATACGTCAGGTTTTTGAGATATATTACGGGCACCGAAAAGTGCAAAAAGTACGTTTTTTTGGTACAATTAAGGTGATGTAACTTCAAGACAGATTTTTTTTCAAAACGATCGTCAACTAATAATGATTTGCTAAGTTTGAAAACGGATTTTGAAGGACAAAAACAGTACTTTGAGATACCGTGACGATCGTTTTGAGAAAAAATCTGTCTTGAAGTTGCTGCATCTCAAATGTATCCGTACTTTTTGCATTTTTAGGTTAAAATATCTCAAAAACCTGACGCAAATTCTTCGCCTTTTCAAGCTCTATAACGCTGTTATATATGATATATTGCTAGCATTTTACGGAAATGAGTTAGACGCGAAAAATTGCAAAAAATTCCATTTTTACCCTTTTTTAGGCCGATAACTGCCGAAATATTTGTTGCAGGTTATAGGCTATACAAGGTAAGTTGTAGCGCTATTAAAAACCTTCAAAATCAGTTATTATTCGTTAAAGTAACTTTAAAAAGAGCCGAGTTATTGCAAAAAAACTATTATTTTTTTTAAACTTCAATGGCCCGCCAGTCAAATTCTGAGCTTCAGATCCAATTTTGGTATTAAACTTTTTTGCTCAGAATGATGTCAAGATTCACCCTGTATATATATAGTATATACAGGGTGTCCCAGAACTCCCACATAATATTGCAGAGGGTGAATCTTGACATCATTCTGAGCAAAAAAGTTTAATACCAAAATTGGATCTGAAGCTCAGAATTTGAGTGGCGGGCCATTGAAGTTTAAAAAAATAATAGTTTTTTTGCAATAACTCGGCTCTTTTTAAAGTTACTTTAACGAATGATAACTGATTTTGAAGGATTTTTATAGCGCTACAACTTACCTTGTATAGCCCATAACCTGCAACGAATATTTCGTCAATTATCTGCCTAAAAAAGGGTAAAAATGGCATTTTTTGCAATTTTTCGCGTCTAACTCATAACTGTATAAAAAGTTTGCTTTGTTGTCGATAGGGGCATTTTCGAATTTCGGTTCAATTTTGGATCCCGTTAGAGAAATAGTCTACCGTTTAGTTATAGTATATAAAAAAGAAATAGTATACCGCTTAGTTTATAATGGAGTTTGTCCCTTTCGTAAACGATAGCGAAACTGAATATGGTTAGTACGAATCAGACGATAACACAACTGATAGCGAAATCGATAAGGGTGTAATAAATTTAGAAACAGACGATGTCTTTGGCCCAAGTATTGAAAATACATCGACTGCCAATGATATATATGTCGAATAACAAATTTGTAAACAGCAATCCTATAAATTCCCAAGTAATTTTCATGAATTTTACTCAAGTTCTCAAAATGTTGGCAGCCATATTGGATCCGGAATTGGATTACGGATTCGGAATCAACGACCCCGAAAATATACGTAACAGTAATTAAAAGTACAGGTTAACTGCCGAATTTCTTTGAATTAATCGAAAAAAAGTGACAAGTTTAAGTATAAATTTGTTTATTAAAAAAACATAAACAGTAAAATGACTAAATATACTGTAATATCGATAAATATAGATCCGTATCACAATAAAAATGCAAAAAAATGGAATATTAAGTATAAACAGAGGAAAATATAGTGGCGTCTGTGACTCGAACGGTTAAAAGTTCCTACTGCAATGAAACTATAAAACTATTCAGTTTTAGAATACATTTTCGATATATAAAGTTAAGAAATTTCTCAATTAATCTAAAATCTAAATTTTTTATAATCCCAAAGTTGTTAATATTGTTTTCCAAAATGGTGACTATTTTAGTATTTCCATTTAATCCGAGCATTTTAGCTAAGCTAATGAAGTAAAATCCTTTCTATTTCTTCGTTTCTGCCCTTTCGAATTCATTAACCGATTTCGGTCATATTATGTACCATTACCAAAACATATGGACTCCACCACTGTATTCATAATTACTTAGAATTCAAAGCATTCTAATATCTTGTTCTAAAATGAAATTGTAGTATCCCGGATTTCCCTGGGAAGGCCTTGTCGGGTACGCAATGACAATTCTGCAGTTTCTACCAGGGTAACTAAAAAATTAATTATTATATAGTATATATTCCTCCGCGTCGTTATTCGAAGTTCGTAAAAAAAAATTCTCTAAATTTTGTTCCAATGTATCGAAAAATGACCAAAATAAGATCACATTTTAGGATGTGAAAATTTTCGACAATTAATAGGAATTAGATAAAAATTGCACACGAATGAGGTCTATTACAGTCATATATTTGAAGACCGGTTGCAATCTTTTTGACAAATGCTTTATCATACACGGTTTTATTAAACGCAGTGCTATTGTACACGGTTCGTTTATATGCCAACCTATTGAACACAATATATGATTCTACACATTATTTTGTTGAATACGTCGGTGTATGAACAAACCGTGTATAATAGCACCGTGCTTAATAAAACCCTGTAGAAAGAATATTTGTCAAAAAGATCGTCGTCAGAGAGCAACCGTTCCATATTTGATCTGCTTTTATACAGGGTGTCCGAAAAGTATGGAAACACTCAAATATCTCGGAAAATCGACATCGAATCGTAAAAGTAAAAATACACGTATTCAATGGTTTCAAGAGAGCTATCCAGTGACACCTAACACAACCCCCCACCCCCACCCGCTGGGGGTGATAGAGGGGGTAACTTAAAAATTTTAAATGGGAACCCCCAATTTTTATTGCAGATTTTGCTTCCTCAGAAAAAGTTACGTAAATTTTGCCTACCATTATAATTGTTTTTGTTGACAGATGGCGCTGTAATCAACGAAATTAAAAAATTATTCTAAAAAGTTTTAAAAATCTCGCGAAAAACACAACGGATCAAAAAAGTAAAAACACACGTATTTAATGGTTTCAAGAGAGCTATCCAGTGACACCTAACACGACCCCCCACCCCCACAGGCTGGGGGTGATGGAGGGGGAAACTTAAAAATTTTAAATGGGAACTCCCAAATTTTATTGCAGATTTCTCTTCTTCAGAAAAAGTTACGTAAATTTTACCTATTATAATTATTTTTGTTAACAGATGGAGCTGCAATCAGCGAACCACGTACCTGGAATAGCGGACCACGTTTCCAAAATTTTAAATGACGTCTTTTGCCTTTAAATATTTCAAAGTTCACCGATTCTTACCGCGAGGAGGTAGACGATTTTGAGAATCTTTTTTTTTTATTTTTGTATATTTTTTTTTTGTTTTTACCTTTTATTTGTTTTTTTTTTATTTTTTTAATTTTTTTTCTATTTTAAAGTTTAAATTTTCCTTCGCTTCTATTTTCTTTACTGGATTTTTAACATGTCTATGCCCACTAATTTATAAGATGTTCGAATTGAAGTCCTTCAGCAACTTGACAATATCCCAATCGTGCATAGAAGTTATCATAAACTTTTTGCAGCATTTCTTGAGATACTGTATTAGAACCTTGAATTATTTTTTCTTTCAACTCATCAATGTCTTTTGGTTTCGTTTCGTAGACCTTGTTCTTCAAGAAACCCCAGTAAAAATAGTCCAGAGGAGTTAGATCAGGTGACCTCGGTGGCCACTCGATCGAACCCCTCCTACCAATCCAACGTCGGGGGAAAATATTATTTAATAGATTGCGTACAATCAAACCAAAATGACAAGGAGCTCCATCCTGTTGAAACCAGACATTATCAAACGCTATACCAGCAATATTTCGTATTGCCGGTATAATCTGGTTATTTAACAAATTACAGTACCTTTCAGCCGTGAAATTCTCTTCAACGAAGAAAGGCCCAACAATTTGATTGCACAAAATGCCAGCCCAAACATTGATTTTCTGTGGATGTTGTGTGTGAGTATCTCTCATCCAATGAGGATTTTCGTCCGACCAATATCGTAGGTTGTGCCTATTAACTTCTCCACTCAACTGAAACGTAGCTTCATCAGAGAAGCATATCCAGAAAGGAAATAATTCATTTTCGTCACAACGTCTCATCATTTCCTCACAAAATTCTAATCTCCGATCGAAGTCATCTTCCGAAAGTTCTTGTACATATTTTATTTTATATGGATGGAACTTATTTGCTTTTAATATTTCATGGACAGACGATTTGCCGATACCAGTGGCTTGCGCAATCTTTCTTACCGAAGTATGGACGTCCTCAACGACACTTGCACAGACCGCTAAACTGTTGTCTTCGTTCGTGGACGTTTTTGGTCTTCCTGATTTTGGTCGATCATTGACAGAGCCAGTATCTTGAAACCGAGAAACAGTCTTACAAACAGTTGATTTGCAAATAGGTAGACGATCAGGATGGGTATCATTAAATTGGCGGACGACTTGTTCGTATGTTCTTTTTTTATCGCCGCATCCTCGCAGAATAAGGATTTCGATCCTTTCTTTTTGTGTCAAAGACATAGTATGCCAAATTACAACAGGAGGCAGAATACAGAATGTATCGAAATGGAAGAAATATGAAGCAAAGAATGAAGAAATAAAAGAAATATAAAAAATTAGAAGAAATTCAAATGTTAGAGAAACATTACATTAAGTATCAAATAGCGAGAACGAAGAGAATTGCGATTTTTTGCGGTACGAATTTGACCAAGTTTTCGACAAGAGTGACGCTCGCATGTGTAATTTTCACAAAGCTGAAAAATAACCGAGACCTTGACTCATTCAAACAATAGAGCTTAACTAATACTAAGACGTGCTGTTTTGATTTGGACGCTGACGATGTTCGATTATTGACTACTTTCTCTGTAACACTGGCAGTTGAAAAAATCGACCGAGTGTATGCAATGGGTTTCCGCAAGCGATACCTACAGTACTTTCACACAAGTATACAAAATCACAGTCATGCAAGAAAGCCATAACACCATATGCGGATTTGGTCACCATTTACGCTATTCGGATACACGACATTCACTTCCTCGTAGAATAAGGATGTCGATTCTTCATTTTTCTGTCAAAAACTTTGTATGCACAATTACAAGGGGGGAGCGAATAAAGAATTTTAATATCTGGAAGAAAAGGTAAGCAAATACATTAAAAAAAAACATAAAAAAATTTAATAGTGAAGAATAAAAAAAAGGTAAAAAACAGAAATCAAATAAAAAAAAAAGTAAAACAGAAGATTCTCAAAATCGTCTACCTCCTCGCGGTGAGAATCGGTAAACTAGAAATATTTAAAGGCAAAAGACGTTATTTAAAATTCTGAAAACGTGGTATGCTATTCCATGTACGTCAAGTTAAATATTTTTTAGTAATTTTTTAATTTCGCAGATTGCAGCTCCATCTGTTAACAAAAATAATTATAATAGGTAAAATTTACGTAACTTTTTCTGAAGAAGAGAAATCTGCAATAAAATTTGGGAGTTCCCATTTAAAATTTTTAAGTTTCCCCCTCCATCACCCCCAGCCTGTGGGGGTGGGGGGTCGTGTTAGGTGTCACTGGATAGCTCTCTTGAAACCATTAAATACGTGTGTTTTTACTTTTTTGATCCGTTGTGTTTTTCGCGAGATTTTTAAAACTTTTTAGAATAATTTTTTAATTTCGTTGATTACAGCGCCATCTGTCAACAAAAACAATTATAATGGTAGGCAAAATTTACGTAACTTTTTCTGAGGAAGCAAAATCTGCAATAAAAATTGGGGGTTCCCATTTAAAATTTTGAAGTTACCCCCTCTATCACCCCCAGCGGGTGGGGGTGGGGGGTTGTGTTAGGTGTCACTGGATAGCTCTCTTGAAACCATTGAATACGTGTGTTTTTACTTTTTTGATCCGTTGTGTTTTTCGCGAGATTTTTAAAACTTTTTAGAATAATTTTTTAATTTCGTTGATTACAGCGCCATCTGTCAACAAAAACAATTATAATGGTAGGCAAAATTTACGTAACTTTTTCTGAGGAAGCAAAATCTGCAATAAAAATTGGGGGTTCCCATTTAAAATTTTTAAGTTACCCCCTCTATCACCCCCAGCGGGTGGGGGTGGGGGGTTGTGTTAGGTGTCACTGGATAGCTCTCTTGAAACCATTGAATACGTGTATTTTTACTTTTTCGATTCGATGTCGATTTTCCGAGATATTTGAGTGTTTCCATACTTTTCGGACACCCTGTATATATACACTCAATTAGGTGGTACTGTACGGATTCAAATATTATTGGAAGTCGATCAGAATGTGAAATCCATTAATCATTGGCCACAACTCCTGAATTATCACAAATCTGTATCAGCAAAAAAATCATCAGCGGTAACAAATTTAAAAAATTGGAAAAAATTGGAGTGAAATTATTGACACAATGACACCAGGGAAGAATGTAGAAATTTGGTCATATGGAGAATTACTGACTTTTTCACCAATATTTATTAACATGGAAACGATTATGGCACAAAATATTTGCAATTTAGGAACATCGGGGGTTTAATGGTAGTTATTATTCAGTCATTAGGATAACATAGAAATCAGAAAAACAAAAATAACAAAGTTCATAGCATTTATTAGAACTCACGATTTTAATATATGAACGGTCAGAAAAATTTCACTAAAAAATGTAAATTAAAGACGACTGAATACAATTTTCAAAACTCGGGCTCTGAAAGATAATTATAATTACTATGGGAGGTATTCTAGAAAATACCAAAGAACTTAATTCAGAACTGATTCAGAATTTTCGGAAACATGCCATTTTTACTTATTTAACAAATTCATTTTATTTATTTTAATATAACAAATTTTGGAATTTGCATTTGACCTTTTAAGTAAACACACCAATTTTTGGTATCACGTAAGGTTTTTTCTTTTGGCAGAACATGTATTTTTTCCTTTCCTTAATTCAACAAGGCAATTTCTGCACTTATATGGTCGAGTTATCCCTAAATTGGAAATATTCTTTATAATCATTGTTTGTTACATTTACACATTATGGAGGTTCGGCGGTTCGACTGATAATGTCAAAAATCAAAATATCAACTTTTCTTTTGTTTCAAGTCGATCGTTGGTAATGCGGTTGCTAAGGACTGTTGATTTAAAAAACAAGCAAAGTTTTTGACACTTTCGATCGAACTTCTTTAATGAATGTGTCAATGGAATCAAAACGAACGTAAATTTAGTTAAAATAAAACATGCATTATCCGTAGTTTCTTCTAAAATATAATGTCATTACAACCGAATGATTCTTGTCTTGTGTAGCTATAGGATTCAAACGAAATCGAACGGATTCGAACGGCTTAGAAACTATGGAAAGTCAGCAGCTTCAAGTTCGCCATCTTCTGCGTTGATGTCGACGATGTTGTTTGCTTCTTATTTATAATTTTGATGGACTGTTCAATGGACTTGAAATTTCTCGGATGTTTCTTTTGGGTTGTTTGTTCTTTATTTTATCTCAATTTTTGTAGGGCGATCGCCTTCTGCCTCTTTAATCGAGATACGACCTAGATTTCTCCGGAAAGTTTTGCAAAAATTAAGTGCAAAAGTTTACTGCAAGATTCCCAAGTTATGTGCGATAGTATGGGCTATCACTGAGCAAAACCTTGGGTGATACTATTTTATAGACTGTCCAATAGTTTCTCCCATACTGTGTCCGAAACTATTTCCTCGTAGTACCCGTATTCTAATTTTTTCATCGGCTTTCATAACAAGCCTCTCCGATACTTTGTCGAAAACTATGGGGTGTCTCTGGGCGAGACACTGGGATTGACTATGCAAAACACCTGGCCAGTAGTTTTGCCCATACTTTCTCCCAAAATATATTAGATAGTCTCTCCCATTCTTTTTTTTTCTGCGCGGGTTATTTTGATATGGAAATTGCCTTATAGATTAATATGCGTTTTCACAATATCTGGCATCATGTATCACGCATCATGCATCATGCCAATATAAATTTATTGCGTTTCTCGGATTTATTTGTTGTCAAGTACAAGATTTGCATGAAAAAATCTGAAATCAATGTACAATTCTGTTTACATACCTATTAATATTTTGGTAATCCAGTGTTGTGAGAATTAACAATTCATCAAAGTTTACTTTGATTCACTTATGATTCAATTTTAAAAATTGTTAACTATTGTACCATATGCCATCAACTAAACTTTAACAAATTGTCAAATCAACTAAACAAGAAGTTTCTGAATGAAAGACAAACAGTTCATTAGCTTCAAAGGTTGCTTATTAATTTTTCGCCATCCTCCACGCATAGCCATCAAGACGTAAAACTTCATTTTCCATCCTGGAGACAAAATAGTACATTATGTAGCAAGAGTGCGAAGGAAGGAATTGGAGACAAGTAGGAGGAAGCGGAGCGGCGGGAGTCTCGACCCATGCATATACAATATAGTATACTGTCAGTCTTTCAACACGTTTTAATTTAAAGGAATTCGCCTTTTGTTGCCAGGTACACGAGTAATTTACCATCTTTCAACGTCCCCTAACATTGACGTCTTCATAACAACAATGCTTCCAGCTAGCATATTCCTTTCACCGCGAGCTAATTTATGCGATTACTAAAGCAATCTGCTTAAGAATAGACAGAACAATGTGTGCACACTCGCCGACCCGAAAGTATACGGCGGTGTACTAAGGGTAAATTTAGTTTCACCTCACACATGCAGCGCTATGCGATCGACCGTCGCCGTCGCCGCCGCCGCCGCCGCTGCGTAAGCAACAACAATGAAGTTGGCTGTGTTGCAATTTTCTCAATCTTTCTCGGTACTCCGACGTTCTCGCCTGATTGCGCTACCGTTCCCATATGCAACGTAGGCAATTGCGCTCGATAGGATCGCCTTGCCATACTAGGATATTTGGATGGCCAGGTTCCTTCACAACATGCGTTATTTGTTCGCGTGTACCCACACTATTCCCTGCTACAAATCGATTCGGACGCGTGTTTCCATATCGCCAACATCGTTTAAGGACACGGCTATGTTCGTAACTCGTGGCAAATATTCAAAATTGTTTTTTAAATGCAATTAAGCCTTTTTCGGATGCAACTAAACGGAAAGGAATTTCCGTGCAAAATTAATGTGCTCGGCACTTGCAAACAGGTGTAAAGTGATTTTATAGAAGTAATTTTTCGTGATTTTTCATGCGTCACAACAATGCAGGTTTCATATCAGCAATCATCGGTATGACTTTTAAGCTTATAGTAAATATCAATAAGGATTTTGTAGGTTACAGGAACCATCAAGGTTACAATATATTCTGCTTATAATAAGCATATGTAACTTGTATTTTTCTAGTAGGTGTTGATGAATCTTCTGCAGTTATAAGATAAGCGTCGATAATATCTACCCAGGTGGAGAAGTTTTATACAAATTTTATAAAAAGTCCCCATATAAAAAACGCATAAAAATAAATAATTGGTTCTATAAATATTTTATCAACGTTCACTTTTTATATAAAGTTTTTAAAACAGTGTATAGAAGGTGAAAAGGTTAGACTCAAAACGGAATTAAATTCAGTCATTCATAATAATTAGAACTAAATTCTATCAATATTTAAAAATGTGGAAGTCCTCGCTAATCAAGAAAACAAAAGAAACGCTTGAACCGGTGGAAAACTCTGAAAAACGAATGTTCGTTCTAGGACTTCTTACAGTATTACTTCCATACATCGATCGAGGCTGAAAAATAAACCAAAAAATGGTAGAAATCAAACCCTCAATGATGCCTGGTGAATTCGACCGCAGTGGTTCTTGGTTAACCCTAGGTCAGCTTCGTTGTGAAATTTATCATAACCTCTGCAGAAACTATACAAAAATATCTTGTACAAAATCATAATTCTTGATGAAGAAAAAACAGATCACGAAAGAAGAATACATGACAGATCTATTTTATTTTCATGTTCACTTTTATTTTACATTTTCCAATGTGACCTACATTTTACAACGTTTCAAGAGTAACTGATCTGAAAATCAACAAACCTTAGCAACCACGTTACCAAAGATCGTGGTTCAACTTCAACGTTGAAGCTCTTCGACTCGAATCGAGAGAAAAAAGAATGGCGATTTTTTACAGTAGAGTCGAACCTCTACAAAAAGTACATCTTACTGGAAAATAAAGCAATGTGAGAAAAATTAACCACTGCGACAAAATTTATCGGGCATCGTTGATTGAGTTTAGTGTCTACGAATTTCCAGTGCCGTTCCCTTTTCCCGCCTTGGTTGGTGTTCGAGGAACTGAACTAACGATGGGAGAACATCAGTTTTTCAGTTTTTGCCACCGATCCCAGGGCGTCTTCTTCTCTCGATTACTATAGAGATTTCCACGCCTTGACATTTTGACAGAATATGGAACGAATTATTATGAATTTCTAAATATATGACACTGATACCTAACCTATTATTATTCACCTGAGATATACAGATTTTATAGAAACTTTATAGAAATAATCAAATTTTATGAAATATTTATAGAACCATTTTCTTACATTATTTTGAATATTTTTTGCGACTGGATTTCAGCCAATCAGAGCGCGATATTCAAAGGGTTCCATGGTCATTTGTTTAAAATTATACTGGAAATTCCACGGCAGCTCCTGGAAATTGCTTTCGAAAATTGCATACTCGCTACTCATTTGTTAAAACTTCTAAATTCATATATTCGTCTCTCCTCTCTGCTCAGCTGTAACCTCCAATAACGGTCACAAAAAATAATCCACCGAATACCACTCGACCTTCAAAATTAATCGCAATATTTCCCTCTAACTTTCCTGCGAACAAATAAATATGTTAAGTTTTGCAGGTTAAAGATCCCGAGTGCGTAGCAGATAGATAGTCTCGGGATATTACAACTGATAAGTTGTTTATACCGTCATTTTATAACAAGTTTATATGCATTGTATAAAACGGTTTCACCTGGGTGTAGCTGTTACATGCATAAAAAACTATATATCGATGGCTGGAACGAAGAACCGAACTTCTGACAATCTTTCCGCGAAGAACCGGCTATTTCAAGATTTTCTATAGCGATTTATTATATCGTTGCAACTTTCACAAAGTCCAGTTCTCTGTTATAGCATAATAATTGTGAAGCGTCCGGTTTTTCGTCGCAACTGTCGAAATGTGCAGTTCTTCGCCCTAAAACCAAGTTCTCCGATTTTTTGCCTCACGTTTGATATGTCCAATTCTTCATACCAACCATCGATAAAATCATTGACGATACCTAAGAAAGTACACAAGTATTGTACGGATTCGAATTCCAATTAGATAAAATTTGACTCTGTAACTTGTCAAATTTTACCGGGCAGTGAAACATGAATTTTTCTGATCTTATTTATTACAAATTTACTTACAAATTGTGGTTTGGGAAATTCCCTTAAAAGAAAATGCAAAGCTATTGAAGACTGGGTACTTTGACGATTACTATGGTTCCTGCACATATATAATTGTTGATGACATTAGATAAACGTTTGATACAGAGATGTGTCTCAATTAATTAATAAGGCATTGGATAGATTACCAACCACCATTTGTTATCATTAGGGATGATGATGGATGCATGTCAGCAATTCTCATCAGCTTATACTCATTCTGCAAGGAGAGCAATTACTAGATAGTAGTCTGTGATAGTTATATTTGACGATTAATGTAACCAACAATGTGTATGTCTCTGGCAACCTTGTTTGCAATGAAGCGAATTCTATTTGCGTTATGAACACACAACAAATATGTGACAGTATATCCAATGCGTATATAATACTAAGTTGGTTATATTTATTGAGATTTGGTAATCATTAACGTATCTCGTGATCCGATATGAGCCTCTAAATATTTATAGTTATATTAACTTGACAGCTTGATTAACAGAAGACTATTTGAGTTAACTGAGATAACTCGCGAACGGATAATCGTATTGACATACATTTTTTTTTTAAAATACGCGTCTTGGCATAACTTAGATCTGATTAGATTTTGGGGCAGATCCGCCCCTCCATTACTAAAAAAAATTAGCCCCAATTAAGTTTCTTTGTAGTTTTTTGCATTTATTTTGAAAAATACAAATTTTATTAAAAAATGTTTCAAACAAAAAAGATAGAGCATGAAATTCTCTACAAAAAAGGTTGTATGCATTTTCTTCCTAAAGTCAACGATAATGCCATAAAAATTGGTTTAAAATGTTTATGACTATTGTCTGAAAAAGTATTGAATTTGGTAATCGCGGCAAAAAAATTACCTTATTGTTTTTCATCAAATTTCGACGTTTAGACCCCCTACCCCCCAGGGGTAGTCTTTGCCAGCCCCTCGGGCGCGGTGACCACCTACGGGCGCAAAGTTCTTTTACGTCCTTGATACGAAAATAACTATTTCGATATATCTAGAGATGTCTTATAGTATCTAAAAGATATCCGTCATAGATCTTTTCGACACTTTCAAGATATCTTTGACGAATTATACAGGGTCATCGAAAAGTATCGGACCCCCCTAGTATCTTCAGTTAGAATGCACTTAGGAGAAAATGTCCAATAGCAAAGTTGTATGGTTTCAAGCGGGGAGTAAGATGATGACCTTGACTTTGACCTTGACCATGTCCTTCAAGGTCATTTCAAGGTCAATCTTATTTTTTTAAATAGAACCCCCTACATTTTATTGCATATTCTTATAGCTTATCTCGAGAGCTTTCCAAAACACTATAATAAAATATTTTTTTATTATGTACTTTTTGAGTTATAAAGGTTTGAAGTTAACAATTTTTTGACACAAAATGTAGATCCGATTAATGTATTTTCTTTAAACCAATTAATTGGTCTCATTATTCCGCGCACAAAAGTATTAAGGTTATGATTACTGAAAACTAAATAATATTTTACAAGATATTCTACATTTTGTGTCAAAAAATTATTAACTTCAAAACTTTGGAAAGCTCTCGAGATAAGCTATAAGAATATGCAATAAAATGTAGGGGGTTCTATTTAAAAAAATAAGATTGACCTTGAAATGACCTTGAAGGACATGGTCAAGGTCAAAGTCAAGGTCATCATCTTACTCCCCGCTTGAAACCATACAACTTTGCTATTGGACATTTTCTCCTAAGTGCATTCTAACTGAAGATATTAGGGGGGTCCGATACTTTTCGATGACCCTGTATGTATATATATTGTATATATAATAATACAGACAGTAATTAGTAAAACACAGTAAACATGTAATATGCATCGAATAGTCTATTACAATACAAGTGCTTGAAGTAAGTGTTTTGCAACTTTTATTTATTAATACTTCGGCTGGCCTGTTGTCGGGGTCGAAGTTTTGAAAATGCTCATTTTCAATTTTCATACATATAACAAACACTATATTGTTGTAACGTATCTATCGAAGCCACTTGGACCTAAATATGATTGGACCCCCAAATATCAATATA
This sequence comes from Trichopria drosophilae, assembly GCA_030407085.1. Lineage (NCBI taxonomy): Eukaryota > Metazoa > Arthropoda > Insecta > Hymenoptera > Diapriidae > Trichopria > Trichopria drosophilae. The sequence goes on from CM059583.1 coordinate 68,695,955, forward strand.
ATTGAAAGCTGTTAGTAAACAAACGAGACTTAAGGAATAGCCGACTCTCCACTGGGTCGAAGTTTCTGAGCGAGCGAAGCGAGCGAGGCACCACGCCAACACTAGTTTTATATTGAAAAATTGATTTATAGGAAAATATTGAACAAATGTATGATCTAACTGTAAAATTTAACAAAACAACTTCGTTCAGCATGTGGACATATTTTTCTTTATTAATATTTTTTCATGGATTCGGAAAGAGCGGGTAATATTACATACGAATATGGTATAACCGAAATTTTTATGTAGGTGATTCAAGGTGAAACTTAAACATTCCCGTAACGACGAATTACCTAAGCGGGAGTGCATTTTCGGGGAAAATTTTTCAAATAAAAGTTTAAGGATTTCCCCCGAGCTATTTAATGGTACCATTGAAATTGATCTTGAACATGACCTGGATGGTTATTTCTTGGTCAAGATAATTTTTTGAAATAAGTAATTTTTTTTATTTTAATTTAAAATCGCATTTTACGCATATGTATCGAAATGTACTATTTCATTTAAAATATTTCACATTGTTAAAAACTGAGGCGTTCCATGCGAAAGTGAATCATCAAATCACTGATTTTGTTCATAATTTGTTCTTATGCAGTTCTTATTTCACTAAATATTGTTTCTAAATTATTTTGCAAAATTGTCGTTTTTTCGTAGTTATTTGTATTTCAACATTTTAGCTATTTCGAATGTTTATATTTCTTAAGTTCTTATGACTTTTACGAAAACATTTATAATAACAAAAATTTCATAAAACATATATTATTTATATTTACAGAAAATTTTGTTTTCCGTCGTTCATTTAAGAAAAAAAAAGATTTAAATTTGAATTTTTAAGGTGATAGCGCACATAGAACTAGTTATTTAGCCGGCGGCGGCGTGATTCTGCGCTCCAAACTTTAAAATTTCATTATTCGGAAAAAATCAAAACACCATTCTGAAATTGTTTACACCAATTAAAATAGCTTTGATTGTCATTTATAAAATTCGTATTAAAAAATCAATGCGTGATATAACTTTTAAAAACTCAAATTAAACATTGTTTTTTGAATAAATAATGGAAAACATAATCTATTAAATTTTTAATTTATTGTTTTTAAAATGAAACATTTTTTACGAAACTTATGCATATGTATATTTTTCGAAGAGGTCATAATAATAGAGATATAAACGTTTGAACAAAAAAAAATGCATAAAATTTGTCAAAATGTGCTCCCAGCAATAGTTAATGATACACGAACTGCAAAATAACAAATTATGAATAAAATCGGTAATTCGGTGTTATCCTTTCACATGGAAATCCTCAACTCTATATAAATCAGATTTTTAATTTCAAATACGCATTGAAGCGAATATTATTTTGTAAGTTAGCGAACCAGTGTAAATGAAATATGCTTTCATAGGAATATTATTTATTAATATTATACTTTGAATGGACTGCGATAGGGCAAAGTTAAAAAATTTTGTTATTAATGGCGTAGAAATCAGTACATTCTTACAATATACATATCAGAGAAAAAATACTAAACGGTTTTTATCTCATACAAGTAACATCTAAACAATTGTTCATTTCAGGGGTCGTTTAACCCCTAATTTCCACCGCGCCCCTTCGAATATACTTAAACTAATTTTCTTAGACATTGGTTTGAAAGATAACGATAGGGAATAAAGTACGTGCCCGCAGTGTTTCATGTACTACAATATCAAAACTACTGAAAAATCGGTTTGTTTATTTGGTTTTTGCTTTTGACCCTTTAAAGTACCTTTTTATTTGTACGGAAAATAGCTGCAACTTGTCACTGGGGGGTTTTCGGGGTCACTGATCACGAATCTGACCTCAGATTTTCAAAATTCAAGATGGCGGATTCAATATGACAGCCAAAATGTAACAGTTTTCGAGGTCGCCGTAAAAGACGAACTATGAAATTTCAGCATTCGTGACCGCTTGTTGAATGTGATAAATTTTATCTTGAAAATGTAACATTTATTCAGTTTGATTTCGGTCAAATAACTTTTTACATTTCGGACCGTCATGTCGAATTCGCTCAAAAACCCCCAAGTACCCCGTTTAACCTCGATCACGTAAATTTTTACTTTTTGGTCGGCCTTATTGGATCCGCTATTTTGAATCTTGAAAATCTATGGCCAGACTCGTAATCAGCAAACCCGAAAACCACCGAATACTCGGTGTCATCTTATTTCAACGACGGTTTCTTTTCAGCATACATTGTTTGTAAAAAAACACGTAATTTTTATACATTGTTCGTCATTATAAACAATTTAACACAATAATTTATTATAAATATTAATTTGTTTACATTTCAAAACCTGTTATCGAAGTTCGGAAGAAAAAATTTGCACCGTGCTTCAAAGGGTTAAGGCCGTTATAGGTATATTTAAGCTATATTATAGCATTCTTCGAAAAAGAAGTACCACAACCTTTCAGCATATGTAAGAAAAATGATTTATATGCGGTCAATACAATTGAGGAATGTCCAAAATTGAATGCGAAATACCAGAGTATTTTTTCTTTAGAACTATTCTATATGTTGCAATGTAACACTTTTTTATATTTTTTTAATGTTTATAATTTAATACATATGAAACGTAGTATTGTATTACTTATTCTTTAAACAAGTAACACGGAGAAAAATGACTCCACTGGATTAGCTGATTCATATCAGCTAAAATTTTCGGCTGGAATTGCCGACAATATATGCAATTTTAGCTGTTTAGATTCCGCTAATGTAGTCTTAACCCTACTCAATTCGCGCTTAGCTCTAAATTTCTGCTACATTAGCAGCTTTGTTCCGTTAAATTTGCGGACTTTTTCAGTAAATTTAGCTGAAATTATCGGCTATCCCTAACGGAATTGTAACAGCTGTCCCTATAGGATAAAATTGGTAGAATCTGCGGATTTTTCGGCTGATTTTGCTGATTACTTTTCTCCGTGAAGGAACCATTATAACTGTAATAAAAATGTAATAAAAAATGAATGCTAATCTTCTCTGATGTGTATATTTGTATGAAAATTCTGATTCTTAAGCCAGTAATTAAAAAATTGGTTAAATTTTGTTAACATTGCCTTTCACATTCCATCCAAAGTATTAATAAATAATATTTCTATGAAAGCATATTTCTTTTACACTGGCTCGTTTAATTAAAAATTATAATATTCGAATCAATGAACGAACTGCGCATTTGAAATTCAAAATCTGATGTATACTTCATGCAAAAATATCAGAGGTGAAGCTTTCCATACGAAAGGGAAACACTAAATTACCGATTTTGTTCATAATTTATTATTATGTAGTTCGTGTATCACGAACTATCACGGAGAAAAATAATCAGCTGCATCAGCCGAAATATCCGCAGATTCTGCCGATTTCTTCCCTTGGGGAAAGCTTCTAGAATTCCATTAGAGATAGCCGATAATTTCAGCTAAAATTACTAAAAAATAACTGTAAATTCCAAACAGTACGAGTCAGCAAAACTGACGGAAAAAAGTCTGTAAATTTAGCCGAAATAAATCTGCTAATGTAGCGGATTATTTTCTTTTGTTAACTCGAGTTTCTACATATCTGCAGTTTTTAATTGTCTGTGTCTATCATACTTTCTACATTTCCTGAATTTTGCTCTTAGAAACAGTGAGTGCATAAGTGACTTCACACAGTGCATAGAAATTAATTTTTATATAGAGGCGAAACTCAACGCCTGTGGCGAAGTGGCATTCTCATTTGAGCATATACATGTGCATACATACATACATGCATACATACATACGGAACGAGTGAAATTCGATTTCGATCGATTCGATTCATATTCATATGTTCAGTGAATAATGACAGGATGAGGTTATGTAATAGGGGCGAATGAACTGCGACATCTTATGCATGTATGGCATGTGTCCAATGGAGCAGGCCTCGGGAACTGGCGAGAACGGCTATATGTATATCCACAATTAATAAATAATCAATATAGGATAATCGATCAATTTTCGAATTTCGCACAGACCGCTACGCTCTCTGACGCTATCTTGCGCAATCTGGTTTTAGCTTAACCGTTACCGACCTTTCCGACCGTTACCGACTGAACACGATATCAAACACGATTCTTCGTATCCCAGGTAGCATATTTGAGTATTCACCAGGGGGGTGAAACTGTTTCATTCATAACGTTCCCGTTGTGACCCCCGGGATTTGAGATCACTAGATGGCGCTACTATACATGTGCTTGGCAACCAACGCACAGATGTTTTCCTGATTACGATCTCGAGATGTGACGATTCGCAGTTTTGAATCGGATTGGCAAAATACACATTCGCTCCAGGTCTTTAGGATGACCGATAACGGGGACTAGGTATCGCTCTCAGTAGTTTTTCCCCATTTTAATTAAAATATGTGCACCAGATGTTTAAGTTCGCTGATTACGGGGTCTAGGTATCGCGCTGCATAGTTTTTCACGATTCTAGCTGAAGTACATGCACCAGGTGTTCCGGGTCGCCGATCAAGGGGTCTAGGTATCGAGTTCCATAGTGTTTCATGATTCTAGCTGAAATACGTGCACCAGGTATTCAAGGTCGGCGATTACGGTGTCTAGGAATCGCGCTCCGTAGTTTTTCATCTTTTTAACTAAAAAATATGCACCAGGAGTTTGGGGTCGACGATCAAGTGGTCTAGGTATTGACTTCGAGTTAACCAACGATGACCTTGAGGTCAAAGTTGAAGGTCATTTCAAAGTCGAATCAATTTTGCTTATTTTTCTTCAAATTTGAACATATTTTGATTTGACCTTGAAATGACCTTCAAATTTTTTCAAATTTAGCCCAAGGTCAAGGACAAGATTACCGTTGTTTATTAGATAAAATTGATTTGACCTTGAAATGACCTTCAACTTTGACCTCAAGGTCATCGTTGGTTAACACCAAGTGGATACCTAGACTACATGATCGGCAACCCCAAACACCGGGGGCACGTTTTTTAGTTACAAAAATGAAAATCTACGGAACGCGACACGTAGACCCCGTAATCGACGACCCTAAAAACCTGGTGCACGTATTTTAGTCGAAGAGTTAAAAGACTACGGTGCGCGATATCTAGACCCCGTAATCGGTGACCCTAAACACCTGGTGGACGTATTTTAGTTAAAGTGATGAAGAACCACGGCGTTCGATACCTAGACCACGTATCGGCGATTGTAAACACCTAGTGCACGTATATTAGTTGAAAGGGCGTTACGATTATCACGCCAAAGCTCGCCGAGCACATGACTGCAAGCGCCATCTGGATACATGAAGTTTTTAGATAAGTGGGAGGTCACGAAGAGAACTGACATACCATAGGGAATATAGCAGCAGTGTCACCCCCCTGGTATTCACTAAAGAAAAGTTATAGAAAACTTTTGTCAACATTTGTTAACATTTCAATAACTTTTATTAGCGGATGCTGAAATGTGCTACCTGGGATTGTATAGATTGCAATGCGCCAATTTACATGATTATTATATGTACAGCTAATGTTACACATTATTTTCTGTAACATTTCCAGAAACTATCTCTGCAATATTTACCGATTCGTAAGGCTACAATAGCGGAATCGGAACAGCTAACACTGCGGATACTTTCGGCAATTCCAGCCGAAAATTTTAGCTGATATTTATCAGCTAATCCAGCGGAGTCATTTTTCTCCGTGATTGCTGCCAAAACATTTTGCAAATTTTAGATTTGTTTTTATTCGAACGTTTATACATCTGTTATGACTATTTGCGAATTCTGAATAGTATATTTGGAATGTAACTCAGAAAATTTGCTGGTACGCTGTAAAATTAATCCTTAGTTCCGACGGCTATTTTAAGGCCTTTTCATCCCACTACCTGGGTCAAATACGCCCTGTCGTTTGAAAGTGTTTACTGTTGTGTAATATATAAAGTACAATTTGAATTTTCTCTGGGTCGAAAGCGACCCTGGCGTCGGGATTAAGGGTTAATAATAACGTGTGACGCCAAAATTTTAAAAATTGCAAATATCAATTAGAAACTAAATATTCTAACAAAATATCATTGTCTCATAGCCTATTTACCGCACCCGGATATTCACAGGTAGCCGGCATCACAGAAAGGAACTGTCCAAAAATAAGTAGCCAGGTAATTCGCTTAAGTTTAGGGTCATTTTTATAACCCTTTGGCTAGACTGTTATATCTCTAGCCGTTGTGTTTACTGAAAACTACGTTTCCTGCCAATTTGTCGTACCTTCCTGAAAGAAACAAATACATCTGTGTAAATTTGAAAAATAACTCTTTCCTCTAACGCTTTCTTCCATTTGCTTACTACTACAACTTAAAATTTTGGCGCTCCACGTTGCTTGCATATACTGCGAAACGTGTACTTTCGAAACCTACGGTGAATGGTTGATGGCTAAACTATATAGGGCTTGGGCGATGAAAATGGGTTGAAGGAGATGGAGGCATAGTAAAGTCGCTGCAACATGGATATTACCTTTATGGGCTATGCTGCTGCAGCAAAGTGCTCGAAATGCATTAAAGTTTCATCCACGGAAAAGATATGGCTAAATTCAGGGGGGTCAGGTCGGAAAATTGAAATCTGGATAGACTGCGAAATTGCCATAAGGCGAGTCTGAGTGGTAGTTATTTTAGAAGGTTACAAAAAATTCTAAACGTTATGCAGATCGTAATAAACAACTAAAGCATTTAGAATAGGGATATGAAATATTTTAATTAAAGTTTAACAACTTAAAACAATGTTAAAGTTCAAAATTATATTCGTTTTATTGTCACCCTGCCAAAAACTCGTCATATTAGCTCAGAATGATAAGTAAAATATTATATTATCATATTTTATATGTAGTTTATTAATTTTGTTGTTATTTTTCTAAAACATACAGTAACGTTCGCAATGAAAAATAGTTATTATTAATTTATTTTATATATATTCTAATGTGAGTTTTTTAAACTTTGATCCGAATTTACTACCTTTCAATGTTGTAAAGTGTTATGAAATAAACCTTTTACTGCATTCATAAATTTAGGAACAATGTTAATTATTCAAATTTAAAATTATCTACTTTCTTTTATAAAATATTAATTGAAAATGCAGATCTATTTAGATTCTAAATAATTGCATCAGAAGCAAGCATGTAGGAAATATAAAGAACCTGTTAATGCGGCATTGAATTCTAATCTTTGATGTTCAAGTTCGTACACATATAATACCAATTTTTAATTTCAAATACTGAAAAATATTCGAATATTCTAGGTTTGTTTAATAATCACATCGAATTATATGTTCAGTACTGAACATTCTGATATTTTAAGTATCGTAAACATTGTACCTAGAGGTAAGATTAGGATTTACATGAAAGTGGTGGTATTATTTTTTCAGTTAGGCCCATTAAGGTGGACAGTTGTCCAAATTGTTAAAGGTAAAAATGCCCCTTCCCTTACTGCATAGGCATTTTAGTGGCATCCATCTGAAAATGTTGTCAGTATCGTTGCAGTCTTTGTTGCAGTCAAAGCTAGTAGCTCTTCTAGTCCTTCTAGCACTTCACATTTCATAGTTCTGAGTTGACAGTTGCTCTGGAGTCCTTCACAGTTCACAGTTTGCAGTTAATAGTTCACAGTTTGCAGTTACTAGTTCACAGTTTGCAGTTACTAGTTGACAGTTGCTCCCCGAGCCCATGAACTATTTTTTCAAGACTTCAACCTCGTGCATCTTCGCCGACTCCACTACTTCTTTAAAGGTATGTATTTGGTTAAATGTATATATATATTGAATTACTTTAAAGTGTTATTCATCGAAAATCGTCCTCTAATCATCTTGTAAAAATCGTTCAATTCAAGGATTTATATATAATTATTTCTTATTCCTTATTCTTTGCCCGTGGGTGTTGCTTTTAAATTTTGAAACTTATTTTAATTGTATACAAAGTTGTGCTTATAGTGGCGGTACTTTTCCATGTTGATCAAAGTTGTCTTTTTTTTCTATTGTTCTACACATTCCGATTCAAATCATAGAAAATAAAAGTGACCTCCATCGCTAGGGTATACTCTCTATATTGCATCAGTTTATACGTTCTGAAATAATTGTTTGTTTGAAACTGAATACGTCCGTAATCAACATATTAATAAAATTTATTCATTATATACTTGTAGCAACGAATAATTGTTAATAAAGGAAACATTTTTTTGTCCGATTAATGCTGAAAATATTGCTTTTTTAATTGACTAAATAGTAGCTTTGTTGCTAATTTGGAACAAGATGAATATAAAAGCGTGCATTGTTTTTTAAATTGTCCTGCTAGATAGCTTATTTAAGATATGTTTATTTGTGATTTCTTTGAAAAAAAAAATTAATTTACGAAATTGTTGAAGAAGTACATTGACTCCAGATCGTTTCCGTACCGATTAATACAAATTCCAGGCAACTGAAACGAACTGTTTTTACGCTTGCTACGTACGCCTTACGCTTTTATGTACCAATGTGAATCCAAACCCCGTTTTCAGCTCGGCCCGCAACACTCACAGTCGTAGGAAAAAAAAACTTTTACGCACGTGTATCGAAATAGTATATTATGTAACAAGGGCGGAATTATCGATCTTTGGCGAGTGCTATATCATATTGCTTTGTTTAACATTTATTCCACGGTTGTGTCTCCCATAAACTCTTGCCTTTGTAAGATTGAAACCGTCCTAGCCTATTTTTTTCATCGTTCACAATGTTTATCAGTGTTTTTGCAAGATCAGATTTTTTCATTTATTTTTTATGCAAAATGGCAGTTTACAAAACTGCAAGCAATATCTAATCCTCTTGTGCACAGATCCGAATATATTCGTCCAAACACTTTTTATCTCTAGCATTTCATCAACATAACTAAAGAACTTGGAATAAATTTTAAGTGAAAGTTTAAGGTTAGGAGATTAACATAAACATGTTATGTTGTTCCATTTTAAATATTTGTTAATTTTTATAATTAATTAAAAAATGGAAAACGCTCATAATTTTATAAACTTCAAAGTCAGATGATGTTTTTTAAAAATCATGATATAATCGTAAAACTAAGTTTCAAAACGGCATCGGTTAAAAATTAAAAATCCAAAATGACAAATCCTATATATCAGACTCGATATAACGGGCTAATTTTACAAAATTATCGAATGTTAGTTAAAATTGATAAACGTCGTTTTGAGAGTTGCTGCTGATAACGAATCGGATGTTGAAATGTCAAAATTCAAAATGGCGGACTGATTTTTAAAAAAATATCGAATTTTTATAAAAAGAGTTTTCGAGGTAGCTAATAACGAATGGGTTTTTTTAATTTCAAAATTCAAAATGTCGGATCTAGTATGGAGAGCTAATTTTCAAAAAATGGCGAATTTTCATAAAAGTTAATCTAAGGTTTTTTAGAGTAGCGCTCACCAGACTCACAATTATTCTGATAGAACTAAATTGTACAAGGTGAATTACCATTTGAAAGACGGAAATAAAATTTTAGACGGCAATTTTTATGAACATTCGATAATTCTGTTAAAACTAGTCAGCCATATTGGATCCGCCATTTTCAATTTTGAAATTTTAACGAGATATCTTATCAGGGATCCCACAACCTATTAAATAGCAATTTTTATGAAAATTTTGTGATTTTTTTGCTCAAATCTCTACCAGATTAGCGTGAAATGTCACTGCAACCACGCCTCAAACCATGAGGTAGGTGATTGCAGTGTCGGTGCTGAGTTCAATTCAACGCGCAGAAAATTGTCTACACGGGGTCTCGAACCCAGAACCTTCGGAGATGTTCAATTTACGAAACAAGGCCCGGACGCCTTAGCCATCGTAACCATCTCGCCCCATTATTATTATCATATCTATGTACGAAGTGCGAAACGCTTTTTAATGAAATAGATTTTGTTGATTATTTAGTATCTGGGGTTTTCTATTCACCTTTTCTCAATAGTATAATACATTTTTCTGGCCATATATGCTCCGTTATTATAGAACATATTGACGCGTTCGTTCGCATTTGAACGACGCAATGTTTACATATATGAATGTTTACGTTCTTTTTCTACATTTAATAAATGTGCCGTCACACCGAGAAACATTAAATTGTTTTAAAAGCGGCAAAGAAAATTTGATTGCCTTATTCTCATCTGTATGGGATAATTATATTTATATGTACTTCCGGACATTAGATTGCAAACAATGTATTCCGATTATTCAAATATTTAACAATATTGCATTCGAATTTTTCGTTGTAATGAAATCTGAGATTATAATCTCAAATTCTAATAATGAAATCGGTAGATGCCAGTAAGGAGTGCGTACTTGTAAGCGCATAATTTAATTGGTGTTAATTTTAACTGGTTATTTTGTTTGTTTTCAGATGTCGCCTGCAAATGAAGCCCCGAACTCTTCGGCCGCTGGTTCTTCGACGGAATACGAGGAAACGAGGAACCTCGCAGCAACTGCACCTGCTGCTTCCGATGAACCCGTTGAGGAAAGGGGGTTCACCAAATTCGCTGGCCTTTGCTATCAATAGCAATGGGTCATTTTTAAGCGGGATGAATTCGTTCGATAGAAATTCTCTATTCGGACATAGCTTCTTCGCTAATGCGCCGTCTGGGGGTATAAACCTCTGTGCCGATGATGTGCGGCAACCGGTTCAAGCCGATTCAGACGGCGAATTCAAGAAGCCGAAATCATATGACTGCGACCAATGCAGTCAGAGTTTTTACAATTCCAAGGTCTACTTGAGACATATGATTCGGCACTAGAAAAAAATAACCCAATGCAAGAGATGCAAGATGTTCGTAGGTTAAAATTATAAATCCCTACGAACACATCCCGTCCATTGCCGGCGAATTTGTTAGTTGTAGGGCGTTTTAAAATTTAATTGTTTAGTTATGTAGTTTAGTATTTATTTAAAATTGTTATTTTGTATTTAGTTAATAGTATTTTGTTAATATTTCGAATTGTAAATATATTTTAATAGTTTTATCATAATTCACCGTTTTATTTATTGCATAATAATAACCTCTTTTCCCCGTATTTTTCATCTGATCCTTTTGCATGATTTGTGGAACAAAAAATGACGCATCATCATTAATGTACAAATAGAAATTAATAGTTGCATTGGAAACTTCTAGTTAAGTCTCATCATTACTCAGTTACCGTCAATATCTGACACTGGGACTATATCAACGATAGATAATCTATTCCATTTATCGATTATATGAAATTACTAAATTCATTTTATTAATGATGGAAAATTCTTCGGTTTTATTTTTCAGTTTTTAATTGATAGATCATGGGTATCTATTATTAGTGCCGTACTTGCACTGTTGATGTATGGAACGATATTCGGAAAACGAGTAAAATATAACTTACATGCCCACATGAATTACGACTCGTGTAAATATGCTTAAAAGCGTCGAGTTCAAAACAAACCTACTCGGACACTCGTATTGCGAAATAAATAACAGCCGTAATAATAGCAAAAACATACAAAGTACGAACATTTTCAAATAACAACAACGTGTATAAGAATCCAACGGAAAACTGAGGATAGCATTCATCAAATATATGTTGAATTTAAAAGGGGAACTTTTTCGTGCTTGTTGTTCTAGAACAACAAGAAAAAAACTGAAATGTACCGAGTATATCATCGGGTTTATAATATACGTGTGCGGAAAAGTAAAACCCGTGTTGAAATGAGAGCTCGCTGCGGCAAACATTGTATTCCTTATTCATAATGTATAAAAATGGATATTATGAGAAAACGTTCCTGCGCGATATTTATCTTTACTTTGCTCCGTTTTCTGCGTTTATGTAGAATTTTCCGAGTTAAAAGAGATGTAATTCGTTAATTTATATTTAGTAAGCAATTTTACATTACACCTCCAGGGGCCATAGACTCCTTTTGAACTAACGATGACACTTCGCCTGCCTTTGCCACTGAACATATAACCCTATCTTCGAATATAAAAAAAGTTTACGTTTCGCCTTTCTCTGCTAGCATTTCTTACTTTTCTTTATATTCTTCTAGAGCACTCTCACTTGCATTCAACATTGCTCCAAAATCATTTTTTTTTGCATATAAGTGCGACTTATCTGGTGTTGCACACCACTTTCCACCTTGGACCCAGTGCTATCGTTCATGATTCATCGTGCACCTGGATAAATTACAGGCTCACGTTTCGGTAGTCCTTTCCAGCCAACGTATGCGGCGATAATTCCTGAGCCGTCATTGATTTCCTTCTTGCCCGCGCGAACCTCGCCGATATATAGGAATCCTTATCTTTACGCGCGGCAACCACTCGCCCATTTGTCCTTCCACAAAGAGCCTGTCGTTAAGTGCCGTTATTGTCTGTAATTTTGCATTCGGGACGCGAACCGGCCGCCGTTTAGCCTACGAGTGGTATCACGCCTCGGTGGCCATTAACTTCATCATTTTTTGCTATTGACATTCTTATTTATTACAAATATGATTGCCAGTAAAACCGACTAAATAAGTTCTCTCTGTACTTGATACAGATCTATTAATCTCGAAGTTGAACAGATATTTTATCCATTCGAAACGATGAATTACCGTTTCCTCGCCTCAATCATGAAACGTATTCTTCTTAATTGAACCAGTTTTTCCAAAGAAAGAGGAAAACAATTCGGAATAATGGTGGTCGGATTCACCACACCGCATACAGTTATGTCGATAGTTATGTACTCACGAAAACCCAATTTATTATTGAAAACAATAACTACAAGAAGCCACCCAGTGATGACTTAAAGAGGTCAAGTGTACAACAACAGAAAATACTTTCGTTTGATCCAAAACATTCCGGACGATATCATCGATGACACCCTAAAGTTCTGTTTTGAATATAATTTTGGCATTTAAGAATTATAATTTATACTTTTTCAGAAAATTAATTTCTGAAGGTTCAAAGTTTTTATAAATATTATAAAATTATCACAAATGTATAACAAATCCCGTTACGAAGCAATTTCACACTTCGTATACAATATTAATTTCAATATCATAACAATGAGTTATTTTCTCTCTGTATTTACAACACATACAATCCTTCATTTAATTGTTTTTTGGTTAATTACATTATAAATATTCGGTGTAGTGATGAATTTTTCTAATAATTGATATCTGCTTATAAATCAGAAAAACGGTACGTTTATGGCCAAAAACATTGTTTATAAGTTTTAATATGTTTTGTTTATCTAGTTTGTCATTGTTTTTATAATATTGAGTTAAAACACGACGAATATGACCACATATTATGGTTGATTTTTGAACAATTAAAATTAACCGTAAATTACAAAAGACCCTTCGAACCGTTTTAAACATTTTTTTAATGTAGTTTTCTAATGAGAAATTAATATTTTCAATTATCACCTGTACTTCTGGCTCTGTACCACCGCGACAAGCAACAGTTACCCGAGACCCGCGATTGCAAAACATTACATTAAAGAAAAACATATAAACATTCAAATGTCAACAAATGTTAAGTGTTTTTTCTGTTATTATGATTATAATATTATAAATTATAAATTTATATCAACATAAATTTCTTTGTTTAATTTTCAAGAAAAAATAGTTGCAACTTAAATATCCGGCTATGTTGGACACAGTTTGAACCTATTATTAAAATCTATAACCAGTACATAATTTGTATAAATTTTGGTAATTTTCAAAACAAATATGGTGAGCATTGTCGCCTTAGTTGTAGGGTGAAATTATAGGAAGGTTCCCATACTGCACTTACTAATGAAGAAGCTATAGTGTTACACAAGGTAAGTAATGGACGGTCCGGGTATACCTTATCCCGGTGCACGTATCCGCGACATTGCAGCTCCGGATTGGGGGTCGTATCTAATTGTAGCCTAATATGAGAATTATCCTTATGAAGTATTCTTAGATACTTGTACGTAGCTATCAATAATTCCATAAATAACTATATGAATAATCTAATTTTCACTTTTTGTCGCAGCATTGTGGGATAAAATATCTCCCACCTTCATTTTTCTCATTTTTTCCGATTTTAAGCCAGTTCTCACTCGATTTCTTTGTTTTTGTTCGTAATTGCAGTATACTAATGTGCTACAGGATCTAAAATTACACGAAATAGGAAAATATTTCATTGAATTGATCGGCATAACTAAACAAAGACTGAAAAATATCACTCAAAAAAGTAAATCATAAGAAAAGGTATTCATCAAAACGCTGATTACGAATATAATGTTGGATTTATTACATTTTTAATTGGCAGATGCAATAATAATATCAGATTAAATAATAAAAGAGGTAGATGCGCGATTAACTTTAGGTGAAGAAATTTTAGTTGTTTTCCGTGTAAAGAAAAATAATTCTCCCTTTTTTAACTGTTTTTCAAAAAGCTCCTCCTATAATCATAATAATTTAATGTTTCTCGGTGTGACGGCACATTTATTAAATGTAGAAAAGAACGTAAACATTAATACGTAAACATTGCGTCGTTCAAATGCGATTTCTGGCCATATATGCTCCGTCATTATAGAACATAGACGCGTTCGTTCGCATTAAAAGTAGAAGTGCACCCCCCTACACGAGGAAAAATGGCATATATGAATTTTGTTAAAATGCTAAAATACTCGTCCAAACGCGCCATCGTCCAAACGCGCTAATGCTTGTCGAAACTTTTTTGTTAACAATTTTTTATGAAATTAATGTTAAGACGCGTATGAAGTTGCAAATTGAAAAAAAATACAGGATCACAGATTGTAATATAAATATTGAGAAGTTTAAAACACCTTTGTGAAAAGAACAGTGTAAAAATGTGACTTCTTGAGGGATAGTCTAGGAGCAGGGACCGTTTCGTAGCCTTTTATAGGTCCCCTTATGCAATAAGGTGTTTCCGACGTATTTTGGGCCGCTGAATCCGAATTTCGAGGGTGGATTGCTCTCCGAGTGGGCCGAAATTGTTTATAACAATTTTTTTAAAACAATTAAGCAATATTAAATTTTTTGGTCCAAAAAAAATTTTTTTTTATTTTTTGGGCCATTCTAAACAAAAAAGGTCTGTAGTAACTTTTGCGTACGATGGCGCATTCTCGAGATAACAATTCCCGAAATTTAAAAAAATGCGATTTTTGCAGTATTCAGCACACAACACATCGACACATGTAATTTTTTTTTTATCCACCTAGGCTTAAATTATTCTTGTAACCTTATATTTTAAGCAGATAATCGTTTTAATCATTCATTTTAAACCTTAAAATTCGGATTCAGTGACCACAAATACGTAAAAAATAAATAACAATTAACAAAAATAACATTAAAAAATCGCATTTTTTTTTATTTCGGGAATTTTTATCTCGGAATTGCGCCATCGTGCGCAAAAGTTACATAGAACCTTTTTTGGTCAGAATTGCCTGAAGAATATAAAAAAAATGTATAGGAAGCGAAAAGTAAAAAAATTATATTTAATTGTTTAAACAAATTGTTATAAACAATGAAGGACCATCCGGAGAGCTTCCCACCCTAAGAAAATCGGATTCAGTGACCCAAAATACGTAAAAAATAACGAGGTGGATTCGGCGACTTGAAACATGTAGTGCGTGCCAATACTAGATGTGCGTATATTTACAGATAAAAAACAGCGTTAGTAAAACTTCAATAAATGGCGAATGTTTAAAATGAATGATTAAAACTAACTTTCTGCTTGAAATATAAGGTCAGAAGAAGCGTTTAAGTCTAGGTAGATAAAAAAAAAATTACACGTGTCGATGTGGCAGTGTGCTGAATACTGCAAAAATCGCATTTTTTTTTATTTCGGGAATTTTTATCTCGAGAATGCGCCATCGTACGCAAAAGTTGCTACAGACCTTTTTTGTTTAGAATGGCCCAAAAAATAAGAAATTTTTTTGGACCAGAAAATTTAAAATTGCTTAATTGTTTAAAAAAATTGTTATAAACAATTTCGGCCCACTCGGAGAGCAATCCACCCTCGAAATTCGGATTCAGCGGCCCAAAATATGTCGGAAACACCTTATTGCATAAGGGGACCTATAAAAGGCTACGAAACGGTCCCTGCTCCTTGACTAAATGTGCACAGGAGAGTTGAACAAACTGTCCAATAATTTCCAGAAAACAAGTCCCACACTATTTCAGCATAATTTCGACATTCTGCGGGGACTTAGGGGGTGCTTGCGACCCACTTGGGCTCAAACTCCCAAACCCTGCATACTAGTCTTTTCTCTAAATTTGTGTGGATAATAAGCGAACCCATGTGAAATTGGGTTTCCTATAATTACCGCATAATTTACATTACACAACAACACCGAATCTTCTCGGTCAATTGCGTGTCAATTGTGATCAAATTTGTATCTCTTGAACAACTTTCATCGCTGCTTCATGTGCTTCCCTTCACATCTACAAAAGCAAGGTTTCCATCCTATTTTGTATAGAATTTTCCTCTCTGTATTTATTTGAAAAACATTTGAATGCAACAAAACTGCTTTTTTCAAAATACCTTGTCTCCCATTTTTATTATCATATTCGTAATCAGAAATCCAAAATATATTACAGTAGTAAAAAATGTCCATTTCTGAAGGTTACGAACCGTTTTATCTTCCAATTAATTTACGCGTGTCTATATTCAAATATGCAGTTACTTACATATATATTTTATGCAAAGTGTGGTTGAGTTTCCTATACAAATTTCTCACTGTAATAATCATACATATAAATAAATAATCCCCAAAACCGTTATACTTGTGTGATCTTTCGTAAAAATATGTAAAAGAGGTGTGTTTTATTTACATTTGTAGCATGTGCAGTGATGTTGCAATCAAACTCGGGACAAAGATTAAACATCCGTCCTTCGTGGCTATAACGATCATCCAACCATTCTGAAGAGTTTTCTAAGCTTCGAGCTATACTGGAGATTACTGAGAAAAAAGGTATTATGATTTCGCAGCAGTTTTGTATCAACAATGCAGCGATGTAGACCGTTCATTGCGCCTTAGGTTGCGCGTTAAGATACAGTCTCTGTCCTTTTATCCGCTGATATAACAGTACATGCTTTCCATAATGTATCGTAGGCGCGGAACGCGATATAAACAACAGCAAAAAGACCTGAATCAAACAGATTTTTTTAAGATTCGATCGTTTCGAGTAGGCATGGTTATAGGATTCGATTGAAATGTTTTTAGTACAATTGCTCTTGCAGGCCGTTCACAGCCAAATCGGGAAAGAGATAACCTCCGGATATGCCTGCGTAACATATTGGCTGCAGTAAAACACGAGAAGTATGATTATCTTGTTCCATGCCGTTCTTTCCTTGCATCGATATGTAAACGCATTAAACGTTGGAAGATTCTGATATTCTGAGCAAATAGTCCGAAAAATATACGCTTTATCATTGTCGAGTTCCGCATTTCATTCTGTCTATTTCAATCTAACCTCTTATTTGCATTCTCGTTTGTTCTTGACAACTATAATAACTATATAGTTGATTCTGTGTATTCTTTTTCTGAAGAACAAACCTTATTTGCGACTATTTGTTTATTGAAAAATCGTCGTATAAGATAAGGATTTTTAAACAAAAGTCTCGCCTAAACCGCCGTCTTGTAGGATATCATAAAAGTAATTTTTTAATATAAGACTATCAATTTGACGGTTATTATGTGAGAATATCAGTCAATGTGACATTTATTAGTTTGTTTTATGTATAACAAGAGCTGGCAGAAAGTCGACTTATTCCAACAACCCAGGCATTACGTCGGCATTCTGCCAACTTTTGTTACTAGGGAAGTTTGTATTAACAGGAACTTCTAATATATCAAATTTTGTATTGTTTTACATGTACATAATTTGGTTGTCTTGAACAATAGTACACTAAAATGCAATGCAGGAATTTATAACTAAAAAATTACGTTGTTTCAGGCGGTCACGCTAGTGTACTCTATAATGTAATGAAATTCTTACACTCGAAGAACAAAGTTAATATAGGTGGTATTACAAAATATAAGAAAATGAATTTAAAAAAAAATTTAACGCAAACAAGCTTATAATTATTTCTCTAAGGAAAGAAATTATTATAATTTTTATACATTTCACTAACTAAGGATTAACTTGCCACTGCATAGACAACTGGCAACCAAGTTCCGCCTCTTAATTCAAACAATTTTCTATAATTAATTGTTGGAGTGATAATAGGAATTATTAATATAATTTAACATCCATTGACATGTACCATTCCAGAATGCGCATTTTTAAATACCAATAAATGAAACTGTATGTAATGGAAGTATTACTACGCTTAGAAATTTCACGGCATAAATACCATATCTTTAGTTGTACATTAAACGCGTTTTCTATAAAAGCACTATCATTTACTAAAATTCAATATTGAAAAGTTTTATTATTTTAATGCCTTTTTTCAAAGCGATTATTTAAAATTTACAATAAATGGTGATTGACATTGACATGATATATTCCTTCTACAAAAATTAATAACTTCTAAAGCGAAATTTTTTAAAGGCTACATTAAAAAGACGAAGTTTGAAAAACAGATTCAGTTATTTTAAATTAAAATTAAAACAAAAATTATATACGGATATGGATAGTTTTACTTGTAATGATTATATACAATTCATTATATGTTGCAAAAAAGTTGCAGTATAGCAATCTTTATCTATTACGTCCTTTATCTAGCTTGAATTCGTTGAATGTACAGTGATATGCAGCTTGTGCACTTAATCTTAAAGTTTCGTTTATATTCAAAACTTTAGCAATTTGAAAGATACAATCTAATCTAGCTTACCATATTGACATCCAACTACACTATTTACCCGTACACTTGGCTTACCTGCAATAAGAAAGAAACAATGTTAATATTCTATGTTCAAAGTCATTTATACACGGAGAAAAATAATCAGCAAAATCAGCCGAAAAATCCGCAAATTCTACCAATTTTATCCTATAGGGACAGCTGTTAATATTCCGTAGGGATAGCCGATAATTTCAGCTAAATTTACTGAAAAAGTCCGCAAATTTAACGGAACATATCTGCTAATGTAGCGGAAATTTAGAGCTAAGCGCGAACTGAGTAGGGTTAAGGCTACATTAGCGGAATCAAAACAGCTAAAATTGCATATATTTTCGGCAATTCCAGCCGAAAATTTTAGCTGATATGAATCAGCTAATCCAGCGTAGTCATTTTTCTCCATGTAGTAAAGAATCTTATAAATAACGAGACAAATACAAGAACCATCAAGAACTAGTTTTAACTTATACATAAATAATTCGTTTTTAAGTAAATTACTTATCTTAAAATTTATTTAATATTCATCCACCTATAAACGGAAAGCACATATTCGTTTATCATTTAAAAGATAGAATATAAAGAAGATCCGAATCATAACATTTCAAATACATATTGAATTCAGACAGTTTTAGTGGACACATATACCTACATTTGTGTTTATAAATATTTGTTGCTTTACGCGTTCATCGAGTTCTGCAATTCGCTAAAGCTTCTAAATGGATTATAAATGAATAAATTTAAACAAAGTATATAACTACGAAAAATAAAAGAAGAATTCGATTAAATAGAAATTAAAAAGAAAACATTGAAAATATCTAGTATCAGTTGCAATTTACACGCTAACATAATGCAACACAGAAACTTAGTATTTAATTATGCCCCTGTAGCCTTAAATTCATATAATTTGTCGATTATACATCATGTATTAGTCTTTAGTGCCGAGTTTTGTGCGGGTTCGTTTTTGAATATGTTAATCATGTCATCATTTACCTTTTATCGCTGTAGCTCGATATTAATTGATAGAAAATAGACATCTGAAAATTTAGGATTGACTGAGAGATTTGTATTTCTTTGTAAAATACATTTATGTACATGTGCAAGTGTAGTCTTCTTAGAACCTATTAATATCAATATTGGCATTGATATTTATACCTTTATTTATGCACTGGTCCGGACCGTGTACAACTAATATTAATAATGTGAGTTTAAATTTAAAAATACAGTAAGTTTCAATTGTTATAAGATAAGTGTTTTGTTTCAGTCACACGATTATTTCTAAAATCCTCACACTTCAATCGTTAAACGAATTATTTCGGTCATTACATATTGAAAACACTCTATTAAAGAGTATAATAAATCTAATTCTTGACAGTGGACACTTTGTTCGTCGTAGAATCCAAAAAATAGCTGATCATAGCGTGAAATCAGAAATAACGCGAACAAAAGATCTTCCTTATGACATTGCTTTAAATTTCAAAAATTAAGTAAGTTGTGCATAAAATGAATTTTTTTGTTGTCAATTTGAACAGATCGTTGCCACTGTTAAAAGCATAATAGATTATTCATGAAGGAAAAGAAGGCAATGCCTTTCAAGCTCGCGCTTTTCACACACAAGATGTTTTATAGAGCAGAACGAGAAAGTAGTGAAATCTTCATTCCGTAAAACCCATAAATGGAAATATATCGCTTCGATCCAACGACACAACAAAGTAGGGAATGGAGATTAATGTTTATTTTCACTTGTGGCGTACGCTTGAAAAGTCGAATGGTTTAGTCGCAGTTTACAGAGTGAGTTTATAGAGGTATGATAATACGCTACCGAGTTTACCTCATGTAAATGCAAAAATAATCCGAATGTAATCCATATTTATAAACGATTTGCATTCGTTACATCTTTGTATCCGCCGAAAGAGAAAGATGACAATTGATATTGGTTATCGACAACTTAAATCAACCGATCAAAAATACGATTATATCAGGCTTATGCATTCCTTATGTGCAATGCGGGGATGGCGTAGTATGCATTTTGTACGGGAATACTCGAAGCAACGTCGAACTGGAACCGGGGATTCAATTTGATGGATGCATCTTTCAACGAAAAATTTACAAAACGAATCGCGATCCGGATTATTCGTGTGCGGATACATTGGAGTCGGCGATCGATTTGCTGATTACCGCCGAATCGCTCGGTAAAAAGAGCAAACACAAAAGCAGCGGCACGATCGATCGTTCGGAACGAATGAGCTTGCATTACCAGCTTCGCGGCTATGGCATGGCCTAAGGCTGTTTTTCTTCCCAAACCACTCCTGCCACCACTCCTTTCACCAACCCCTTTCTCTTTTCCTGCCCCCCTCCCCCTCCCATTTCTGTAATGGGAACTCACTAGGGCTGCTATTTGCTTGAAAATCGAGTCAATTGTGCCGTCCATCTAAAACTCGTTAGTTCAGATAGAAGTATTCGCTCGACACGAAAAATCCGTCATGACGTTTACGCTCCTAGTAATGCCATGACGTGAAGTTATTTAAGTACTGGTCATTACATTCTTTGGAAATGTTAAAATTTTTTAACGGTTATAATTTTAAACTCTTTGGCTTACTTTTCTGGCCTGATATGTATCAGATTTTACCTTCACTTAAAACACAACCTATTCTTTATAAAGAAGAATTCTTTGCCAAAACAGCACAAACATATTAAAAAGATTTACCGGAGAGTTTTTTCCAAATATATCTCCAAAAAGAATACTAAACTTGATGGTAGCTGTGAAAGCTTACAAACAAATTCTTATTAAAGAAGTCTAACTCATGATTTCTTCAAATATTAATCTGCAAGAGGATTAATGCTAGTGATCTTGAATATTTATCTTATTCAAATAAGCGATATCTACCAGAAAATGCCATGGATGTTGAAGAAAAGGACTACTTCGCCACGTTTAAAAAATACCCAACGACATAAATCGCGTATGCATATGAAAATGCGTGTTTTCCGATAACGGAAACTTAGATATTTCTTACGTGTACATGAAATATTTATATATAATATATCGATCGAAAATGCCCGATTCTCCGAGAACTGACGATGTCACACAGAAAATTTCAGGGAATGGTTCGGTCGCTTCATAACATAACATCACTAATGTTTGAATAATATTTTCCTTTGTTTTTTTTCTATATAATTATCGTCTTGTGTAATCAATTTTAGAACTGCTGTTGAATTTTCAAAACTCATTTCAAACGTCCTGAATATTGATCAGGCCCTGATCCGGAAGTGATCAGATGCGCTTCAACTGGCCTAGTTACAACCTAATCAAACCCTGATCAATATTGTAGTAAGGCATGTCTTATCAGGAGTTCAGCACTGATATTTGAAGTACTATTTATAGCAATCACAACCCGTTTGTCACATATTGAAAAAATTGAAATAGACATTTTTAACCAAAAGTTGGGATTAAATATTTTCAATTGTAAGTTTGAAATGTAAGCATAATTAAAATTTCATACTAATACATTTAGAAACTCTTACGTAAGAAATGAAATACGACACTTAACTATGCCTGCAATATAGGATCGGCAACCAGCTTTATCACGACATCCACTTTCAGCATTGGAACAATCTTATTTGATCGTAATTGAGCGAAACTTGGACCGATCTGAGCCATTAATACTGAGACTTTTCTATTTTCATGGATGATTCATGTTTCTGTCCACTAAATTGCTAGTTCTGAAATGATACTCACGATGGTTTTGGATCAACGCTATGATGGCGATGAAAAATGCTATGCAGGAGATAAAGGTGCCACGATTTTGGTCGTTGTAGTTTTTTTTAGGTAGTATTAGTTACTGTTACTAACGCCGGACAAGTGTAGTTAGGTACATGGAAAATAATGTTACGCCGCGACAGGCTAATATTATGGTGCGGCAGCAAAATTGTGGTGCCGATATGGCTATGACCTCAGTACTACCTTGCGACGGCATGCCAACCTCAACATAAACATTTGTTGTGCTCTGAAAGAATTTGTTAGTAAGTTCTGTCGAAAACTCAAGTAAAATTTGCCGAAGAAGTTAAGTAACCACCATTATGTAACATTGACATAGTCACTTCAGTAATATTTGCTGAACAAAATCTAGAAAATCTACTTAATGACTTGAGTAACAACTTTTCTGTAGATTTTACTTAATAACTTCGGCAAATATTGCCGAGCCAGAGCACATCGCTGCATCGAAACATACAAGACAGCTGTTTGTCCGGTTTTAGCAGATGTCGGTAATTCGGTATATATTTTGTAATTATTAATGAATTATATGAATGGTTGAAACTAATTGTTCGAGTATTAGTATTGTATCATTGTTTTTGTGACTAGTTAATAACTCAAACAAAGATTTGAGGTTAACTTATGTCAAATGAAAACTCATGCATTTATATCACATATTCCCATTCCTATACAATTGCAATTATAATTAAAGAAATAGATGTCTAGAGACATGAAACGCGGTATAGTATATCACATATGGAAAAAATTACAACCCATAATGGGCACATGGCTATGAATTTTGTTGTCGTAATGACAGTTTCTGTTTGTAATCGAATTACCGACATCTGCTAAAACCGGACAAACAGCTGTCTTGTAAATTTTACTCGAGTTTACTCACGACCAGGGGGGCGACACGGCTGCTATATTCCCTATGGTATGTCGGTTCTCTTCGTGACCTCCCACTTATCTCAAAACTTCATGTATCCAGATGGCGCTTGCAGTCACGTGCTCGGTGAGCTTTGGCGTGATAATCGTAACGCCCTTTTAACTAATATATGTGCACTAGATGCTTACAATCGCCGATACGTGGTCTAGGTATCGAACGCCGTGGTTCTTCATCATTTTAACTAAAATACGTCCACCAGGTGTTTAGGGTCACCGATTACGGGGTCTAGATATCGCGCACCGTAGTTTTTCAATTCTTCGACTAAAATACGTGCACCAGGTTTTTAGGGTCGTCGATTACGGGGTCTAGATGTCGCGTTCCGTATCCGCTTGGTGTTAACCAACGATGACCTTGAGGTCAAAGTTGAAGGTCATTTCAAGGTCAAATCAATTTTATCTAATAAACAACGGTAACCTTGTCCTTGACCTTGGGCCAAATTTGAAAAAATTTGAAGGTCATTTCAAGGTCAAATCAAAATATGTTCAAATTTGAAGAAAACTAAGCAAAATTGATTCGACTTTGAAATGACCTTCAACTTTGACCTCAAGGTCATCGTTGGTTAACTCGAAGTCAATACCTAGACCACTTGATCGTCGACCCCAAACTCCTGGTGCATATTTTTTAGTTAAAAAGATGAAAAACTACGGAGCGCGATTCCTAGACACCGTAATCGCCGACCTTGAATACCTGGTGCACGTATTTTCTGCTAGAATCATGAAACACTATGGAGCTCGATACCTAGACCCCTTGATCGGCGACCCGGAACACGTGGTGCACGTATTTCAGCTAGAATCGTGAAAAACTATGCAGCGCGATACCTAGACCCCGTAATCAGCGAACTTAAACATCCGGTGCACGTATTTTAGTTAAAATGGGGAAAACTACTGAGAGCGATACCTAGTCCCCGTAATCGGCCATCCTAAAGACCTGGAGCAAATATGTATTTTGCCAATCCGATTCAAAACTGCGAATCGTCATATCTCGAGACCGTAATCAGGAAAACATCTGTGCGTTGGTTGCCAAGCACATGTATAGTAGCGCCATCTAGTGATCGCAAATCCCGGGGGTCACAACGAGAACGTTATGAACGAAACAGTTTCACCCCCCTGCTTACGACTTCTTTCAGTGTATGTCTCAGCGTCCTATATTACCGACTGATTTGAACGCGGACTCAGCTGAACTATAATTACATATATTTATATATAATTTCAAACCCACCTTTTATTATTATACAGGGTGATCCAAAAGTCCCGGAACAGCAAAATATCTCAGCGGGAGTGCATTTTCGGGGAAAATGTTTTAGACAAAAGTTTAAGGATTTTTCCCTGGCTATTTAATGGCGATATTGAATTTGACCTTGAACATGACCTTGAAGGTTATTTCAAGGTCAAGTTAATTTTTTTAAATGGGAACCCCTATTTTTTTTCACGGATTCGGAAAGAGCACAAAATTTTACGTCCGAATATGCTATGGCCGTTTTTTTCGGCAAGGTCATTTCAAGGTGAAACTTAAAACTCCCGTGACGGCGAAATATCTCAGAGGGTGTGCATTTCTTTGGAAATTGTTTCAGACAAAAGTTTAAGGATTTTTCCCGGGCTATTTAATGGTAGCACAGAATTTGACCTTGAACATAACCTTCAAGGTTATTTCAAGGTCAAGTTTTTTTTTTTAAATGGAAACTGCTATTTCTTTTCACGGATTCGGAAAGAGCACAAAATTTTACGTCCGAATATACTATGGCCGTTTTTTTCGACAAGGTCATTTCAAGGCCAAACTTAAAACTCCCAGAACAGCGAATCCATTAAAAAAAACAAACTTGACCTTGAAATAACCTTCAAGGTCAAATTCTGTGCTACCATTAAATATCCCAGGAAAAATCCTTAAACTTTTGTCTGAAACAATTTCCAAAGAAATGCACACCCTCTGAGATATTTCGCCGTCACGGGAGTTTTAAGTTTCACCTTGAAATGACCTTGCCGAAAAAAACGGCCATAGCATATTCGGACGTAAAATTTTGTGCTCTTTCCGAATCCGTGAAAAAAAAATAGGGGTTCCCATTTAAAAAAATTAACTTGACCTTGAAATAACCTTCAAGGTCATGTTCAAGGTCAAATTCAATATCGCCATTAAATAGCCAGGGAAAAATCCTTAAACTTTTGTCTAAAACATTTTCCCCGAAAATGCACTCCCGCTGAGATATTTTGCTGTTCCGGGACTTTTGGATCACCCTGTATACTATGTCTATTGTCTATATCTTTATATATTTGCAGTAGAAAATCAATGATTTCATATAAAAAGATAGTCTAGTAATTATTACTTAGTTTTTCAGCAATATCTACTTAATAGAACTTCAGGAACTATTACATAAGTAGTTAAGTAATATGTGCTGAACAAGTTTGGAAAATTTTACTTAGTTTTCAGTTCGGCAGATTTTACTTGACCAACTTAGGTAAAATCTACATACGATTTCTTTCAGTGTACGCAGCACAAGAGTTTTCCTAGAATACAGTAGCTAAACCGTATAAACAATAAACGGGATGCTCCAGTAAGACAATGGCGCGAACACCACGCGTTAGGCTGCGGCAATACAATCATTATTTTCCGTGTAGTTAGGACTGGTCCAAAACAGGGTTGTATGTTCAGCAAAGGCAATTCATACATTGGTAGAATAGGTCCATCTCCAGGTACATACTGATACGGAAAGCCATCGTAAACAATAAAGAAATGTAATACATCAACGACAAGCAAAACTTAGAAAGTGAAACCGTGCAAGGTGTCGCGTTACGTCGCGGTCGCTAAATCGTAAGCTTCAGTCGTCAATTTTTAATGTTTCTTTGCGCGTATGTTTTGATCATCTGTATATTTTCAAATTGCACAATCTAAAGAAACCGACAAATCAACAAATTCAATTGGTTTTCATTAATGATTTTGATTCAATAACTAGAAAAAGTGTATTTCCAAATGACATATTAACATTTATAAAGATTTTGCTTTCATTCATGCAATGAATTCACTAACAATTACACTGTAATAATAACATATCTTAAGGTATTTCTTATACGCCACCTTTTCACTAAAAAATCCTATTGACCAATGTAAGAATGAAAAATGTTGTGTGTAAGATGCATGCTACGTTATAAACATTGATTTAAACAATTTGAATAATGCTTGTCTGTTTCCGTCGAGGGTTAAATATGTTTTTTCTGCCTAAATACACACTTTCAGTGTATGTAGGGAGACAAAATGTTTCACACTGCATATCAAACTATACATATATATTATAATAATACTTATTTGCGAACTAATTGATTAGGGTCGATTTGATGACTGATGAAATATCTTATAAATATCATTAAAATGCCTTATAAATATATTCCAAAAACTTAGGCCTTCAGATCTATCATTGAGGATACTGCACTCTTAAAACACTCCTCTTGAACCTTCTTGCCACAAGCGGAATTTAGTTGTGGGAAATGGAAACCCTTTTACTACAAGCGGAATAATCCGCTCCGTCATATAACAATAGAGGATCTCCATATTGAAAATGTAAAACATGTCACGTGGCATTTTTGCACACATCTCGTGCTTTTTCAACATTAAAGGTGAGTCGATTTATTTTGAATGTTGCACATAGTAAAAATATGCTGATTGTTTTTTGGTGCACATCGAGCAGTAAGAATTACCTCAAAGCAATCATATATCGGTTCGTATAACCGTAATTTGGTTGTATTAAACGTAAATTTCCATGTATTAGTGCTTTTATAAATCGAGAAAGTAAGTAACATCCAAAAACTAAAAACATCAGCGTTACATTTACGAAAATTCATTGGAATAGGAGTAAAAATCCGGACAATAAAACTGCACTGAAATAGGGCATAGGAAACGCACGTCGTCCGTTTCTCAAAGCCGCTGCTTGTCTTTTTTACGAGGGCCGGAGCTTTTACCGCCATAACTGTCCGTCGCCGCGGTTGTATGCACAGAGCTACGAACTTTATATACACGTGTATACTGGTGTGGTGCACGGGGGCCGTGGCTGGGCTTGCTCCAGGTTACCGCGGTATGTATCAGCACCGCTGATACTTACTCCACCTCGGCACGAGATGGAAAGAAGCACTCTAGCCTTTCCATGTATCGTTCGATATATATCGCGGGAACTAACAGCTGCAGTGCCTTCAACTTGGGGCCGACCCGAAGCCCCGATACTAACGGTGAGAAGGAATGCCTTTATCCGCGTCGGAAAGCGTTACCCGGGCATCTAGACGTTTCTCACTCCAGAACTAAATTCACGTGGATGTCCCTGACTGTTAAAATTTCCATTTTCCGCTTTATTTCGAAAAATGTTTAAATAACACTTTAAGAGACTGCTTGCGTCCTTATAACATAGAAATGTTTATTGAGCTTATTATAAATGATAATAAAGTTCGTTGGTTAACGTTTTTTCCATTACAAAGGTCAACATGGTTTTGTTGTTGTGATGCCGTGGGTCATTCCCGACGTAATTTTGTGCGTAGATTCATAATCCGAAGTCAGAAGTGGCCCATCACTACAGGATTTTGAGATATTTGAGGTTATTTACTCGAAAAACGCGTTTTTTACTATTTTTTAGGTCATGTACAGAAGACACAACATTTTTAGGAGTGTTTCCTTTCATTGGATCATGTGGTACTACTCTTTTTCTTCAATATGGGATGCGCAGAATTCCATTACGACTTTTGGTCACCAAGATACGCCGATTTAAAATTACGATATACATGTAAACAAATTCACATTAAAGTGCTCTTGGAGAACAAGCTCAAGGTCAAATTCAAAGTCATGAAACCTATATAAATATAAACAACTATATAAAGTGTGGATACTAATAACTGAAATCATGTTTCAGTATTGTGACTGTGTTTTTTATAACGTTAATGAAATATATCTCATAATTTCAAAATGGCCGTAACTTTGTAAGAAAAAATCTTAGGTGATCGAATAAAACCTCATTTTGAAGGGTAAAGGTAGTACTAAAAGATGCAACACGGTGAGCTTCGATTGAGTCCAACCCAAAAGTCCCCCAACTTCGCGGTTTTTTGTAGGCATCTTTTTTTATTTGTCTCACGGTTATTGTAAGCCATCAATGAAAATAATCGCCGGAGGGAAACCCAAAATATCTTGCAAATATTTTTATCCTAATAACGTTTAGATCCAGTTTTTTTACACGAACGTTTATATTTTGGCTCTAGAAAGACAATCCCGAAATGGTTTGAATACTTTTATAGTTTTAAACTCGAAATATTTACGAAAATAGGCAAAAAAAGTCGTTTTTATTGGGTTTTTGTAAATATAATTTATTTCTAGGCATTCTACGACAAAATAGCTAAAGGACAAATTAAAGTACACACAATTATCTGTAAAACTGAAAAAAACTGATTGCTGTATCTCATTTCGTTCTAAAGTTAGAGTCCTTTGAAGTTACGTTCTAAGGAAAATATTCAGTAGAATGTGCCTCAACTTTTACATATTGTTGATTAACTTTGTTAATAAACGTCAATTGAAAAATCAGAAAAAACAAGTTCGAGTAGACGTATTTCTGAACAATTCTTAAAAAAAGAAATCTTTCTATCTATTATAGTTTATGAGTTAGAAAGACTTGAAGTACACAGGTTTTAAGTATATTTATTCGACGCCCACCGCACGTTGCAACCCTTTCAAGAATACAGTTTTCTTTCCGTGGAAACCAGCTGGAATCTGTTACTCGGGGATTTTTGGGGTCGCTGATTACGAATCTGACCTCAGATTTTCATAATGTAAAATGGCGGATTAAAAATGGCCGACCAAAATATAAAAAGTTACTCGATCGAGATGAAACTGAGTACTTGGAGCTTTATAAGGTCGCAGATTAAGAATCTTACCTCAAATTTCCAAAATTTAAAATGGTGGATCCAATGTGGAGGACTGAAATGTAAAAACTTATTTGATCGAGACGAAACTGGATACTGGGGACTTTTCAAGGTCGGAGATTAAGAATCAAAGCTGACGCAACAAGATTGACAAGATCGCTTTGCGAGTAGAACAGTCTCCATTCGTTTTAAATGTACATAAAATATAGAATAAATGAGGTTTTATTATTTAATTTCAGTTATATTATTTCAGCAACTAAACAAAATATTTCTATAGTCAAAACGTAAACGATTAAAAAATTATTCGTTAAAATCTACATTGATTATTATGAAGATAATTTTTTCTATTTGAGTATTTATTTTAAATATTGTTATTCATTTAATAAAGATTGTCTTATTTATTACAAAATTTCGTATTGTAATCAACAGTACGATGATTGGTAAGCTTTCAGATTAATTAAACATCGAGAATAAATTTTAAAATCGAACTAACCAGTTGAAGTTTCATCTCGGTTAAGTGATTTTAAAGAGTTTTACGCTCCATATTGGATCCGACATTTTGAATTTTGAAAACCTAAGATAAGATTCGTAATCTGCGACCCTGCAAAGTCCCAAGTACTAATTTTCATCTCGATCAAACAAGTTTCTAGATTTCAGTCCGCCATATTGGATTCGCCATTTTGAATTTTGAAAACCTAAGTTCAGATTCTTAATCTGTGACCTTGAAAATCCCCGAGTGCGTAGTTTCACCTTGTTCAAGCAAGTTTTTCGATTTCAGTCCGCCATATTGTATTCGCCATTTTGAATTCTAAAAATCTGAGGTCAAATTCTTAATCTCCGACCTTGAAAAGCCCCGGGTGTCCAGTTTCGTCTCGAGCAAATAAGTTTTTACATTTCAGTCCGCCATATTGGATCCACCATTTTAAATTTTGAAAATTTGAGATAAGATTCTTAATCTGCGACCTTATAAAGCCCCAAGTACTCAGTTTCATCTCGATCGAGTAACTTTTTATATTTTGGTGGGCCATTTTTAATCCGCCATTTTGCATTATGAAAATCTGAGGTCAGATTCGTAATCAGCGACCCCAAAAATCCCCGAGTAACAGATTCCAGCTGGTTTCCACGGAAAG
Source organism: Trichopria drosophilae (assembly GCA_030407085.1). NCBI lineage: Eukaryota > Metazoa > Arthropoda > Insecta > Hymenoptera > Diapriidae > Trichopria > Trichopria drosophilae. The sequence continues at coordinate 68,726,519 of CM059583.1, forward strand.
AAAACTGTATTCTTCAAAGGGTTTCAACGTGCGGTGAGCGTCGAATAAATATAGTTAAAACCTATGTACTTCAAGTCTTTCTAACTGATAAACTATAATAGATAGAAAGATTTCTTTTTTTAAGAATTGTTCAGAAATACGTCTACTCCAACTTGTTTTTTCTGATTATTCAATTGACATTTATTAGCAAAGTTAATCAACAATATGTGAAAGTTGAGGCACATTCTACTGAATATTTTCCTTAGAACGTAACTTCAAAGGACTTTAACTTTGGAACGAAATGAGATACAGCAATCAGTTTTTTTCAGTTTTACAGATAATTGTGTGTACTTTAATTTGTCCTTTAGCTATTTTGTCGCAGAATGCCTAGAAAAAAATTATATTTACAAAAACCCAATAAAAACGACTTTTTTTGCCTATTTTCGTAAATATTTCGAGTTTAAAACTATACAAGTATTCAAACCATTTCGGGATTGTCTTTCTAGAGCCAAAATATAAACGTTCGTGTAAAAAACTGGATCTAAACGTTATTAGGATGAAAATATTTGCAATAACCTTTAAAAAAATACGAAAAATCAAGATATTTTGGGTTTCCCTCCGGCGATCATTTTCATTTATGGCTTAAAATAACCGTGTGACAAATAAAAAAAGATGCCTACAAAAAACCGCGAAGTTGGGGGACTTTTGGGTTGAACTCAATCATAGTTCACCGTGGCAAATAGTACAGAAGGCAAAAAAAAATGGTTGCGTCCTGTACGTAACCTCAAACATAGCAAAATAACGCGTTTTTCGAGTACATAACCTCAAATATCTCAAAAACCTGACGTGATGGACCAATTCTGACTTCGAGTTTGGACTTTACGCATACAATTACGTCGGAAATGACCCACAGCTTCCCAACAACATCCAAGACCCTCTTTTCTGTAGACCTGTGTTAGTATCCACTCAAAAAATTGTGTACGAGTTTGTACATCAATAGCATGTTACTATTTATTTTTGTACATAAGTGTATGTTTAAGTTTGCAATTAACTATATTAACTACATTAACTTTAGATATACACGTGCATGTGTACGTAACTTAACTATACGTTAATGTTTTACGACTTAAATTTTTGGGAGTGTTTGTAAAACTTCGTATATCTTTTACGGTTACTCTTGAAGGTGCTGGGTTTCCAAAACCTTGTGAAAGATTGGCACGAAATTGCCTCCTATATCATGACTGAATAAAAAGAATAACAGTAAATACTACTCGTGGCAATTGAATTTACGGCAACAATTACAAATAGCATCTTGTACCACTGAAAAACGTGCAGTAGTATACCCTCTCTAAATTCCTTGGAGTGAAATTTGATTCTTAACCCTTTGCGGGACAGACGCCACTATAGTGTCGCCCTAATTGTCTTCAGTTTTTTCTGTACACTATGATCTTTTTAGGCTCTAAATCGTTCATTTTTTTTTAATGGGACACTGGATGTTTGCCGAACAAGTTTCTCAGTCCAAAATTTCAAGTAGCACTATATATAATTAGTTATAAACAATTAATAACGAAAAAATGTAGAATTTTTTAAATTAATTCGGCTGTGAGCTCATTTTACAAACAAATTAACTGATGTTTGGTACAGAGGGGTTCTCTAGGTCGCTGATTACGAATCCAGTCTCAGATTTTAAAAATTCAAAATGGCGGATCCAATATGGCGACCTGACGGTACAAAAATTTACAAAATTCAATGATTCCGTCTTTCATTATTTGTATGGGGTTTTTTTGGGGTCGCTGATTACTAATCCAGTCTCAGATTTTGAAAATCTGTATGGGGGTTTTTGGGGTTGCTGATTACGAATCCAGTATCAGATTTTGAAAATTCAAAATGGCGGATCAAATATGGGAAGGGTAGTAAAAATTTCGCAAGTTTTAAACATTTTTTTTTGTATTCCCAGGAAAAATGAAATTTATCTATTCTCTTTTCCTGGAAACACCTTATATTTTGCCGGATATAAGTATGTATAATCGTATATTATTATATAATCATATCTGAAATTGTATATAATGAAATCCTATTTTCCCGGGTTCCCTTTTGGCCACATATCGAATTGAATCATGAACCCTCAATAATACTGAAAATGGGAGAAAATGAGCGATATATGATTATATCTGAATCGTATATGTTTATGTCAGGATCATATACGGTTCAGATATGACAATGTAAAATTGAGATATAATTGTATATTATGATATAAAAATATATATCAATTTTGACCTGACACAATGATATTAATATATTAGATTAGGATTATATTATACAAGGATATAAATATATATACATATAATATGTTGATGCATTGTTACATAGATATACAATTATGAACATATATATGCACATATGAAACTATACGAGAACTATGAACAATTATATATATTTATATGCAATCGAATTAAAATAAATAAAAAATGAAAAAATAAAAAAAAATAAAAAAAAATAACAAAAATTAGAATAAAAAAAAATTAAAAAATAAAAAAAAAAATATGGAACTAGTACCTTCCCATGTCCACGTCGTTAGTTTCGGGTCATTCTGAGAGGGAGAATCTGATGCGATTCGAATTACTTTTTAGATTTTCGTCCGCCATATTGGACCTGCCATTTTGAATTTTCAAATTCTGAGTTCAGATTCGTAATCAGCGACCTCGAAAACAATAAGAATGACTGATATTGATATAATCGGTTCAGTAAAATAATGTGCCCCTGAAAGGGTTAAAGAGTGAGAATTCACTCTAGGAAAAGTGAAAGGTGAGTCAATATGTATGGTGTGAATTTCCGAGCTTTCTTTAGAATGAATTATTACACTCCAGAAATCGAGCGAAATATTAGCTTCAGTTCAGTGATTATTTGTTAAGCTGTATCAAACCCAACGGGCACGAAAGTCCCGAATGTTTCTAAAACGTTTTTAGAATTTTCCAGAAACGTTCCTAAAACGTTAAATGTCTGCAACTTTTACGGAACGTTTTATAAACGTTTCATCCATGTTGCAGACATTTAACGTTTTAGAAACGTTTCTGGAACATTCTAAAAACGTTTTAGCAACATTTGGGTCCTTCGTGCCCGTTGGGAAGTTATGAAAACTTTCGGAAACAAATTTTCTGTGGTTATGTTTGAAATTACATGCAAGAAGTTATAGTATATTTCTCACCATGGGAGGAAAAGCACGTGAATAATGCTTGTCTGTTTGCCCCCGAGTTTTGAATATGATTTTTCTGCTAATGCTTACTTTCGGTGCATGTAGGGGAAAAAATATTTCACGCTGCATAGAAAATATATGTATATGAACAAATTGATTGCGGACCATTTGATGACTGACGAAATACCTGATAAATATCTTATAAATATATTCCATAAACTTAGACCTTCAGGCATATCATTGAGGACACTGCCCTTTTGAGCCTTCTTGCCGCAAGAGGAATTCAATTGTGGCAAATGGAAATGCAGTTACTGCAAGTGGAGTAATCCGCTTGGTCATATAACAAGAGGATTTTCGTTTGCGCTAAGTGGATTGCGCTTACAGCAAGAGGGCATTTTAACAGTGCAAGGGTCCAAAGTCCAGACTAGTCCCGAACCCATAAGCGGATAGAGCGCGAAAGCGAAGAACTAGGTTATTCAAATATATTACATTATTTTCAGAATTACTCAGAATCCGCACTTGTAAACAGTACATTACAACAGTATCTTTTGGTCAACGTGAAACCTTTTACTCAATATTGGTTGGCTACTGCTGCTATTGCTGCAGCAATTACTAGGAAGGATTGAAATGTAGTGACATTTACGGAAAAAAAATTAGAATAGGGAAAATTAAATCACTCTTCTTAAATTTAAATTTCAGTGCATATAAAAATCTATTTTTTGAAAAAAATTGCACTCTAGTAATGACAAAATCTCACTTTCTTTAGCGTGAATTTTAACTCCATACAGAGTGAATTTTCACATTAACATTTGGTCTCACTCTTTTAAAGTGGTTTTGCACTCTTTCTAGAGTGAGCACCCTGCTCACTCCAGCTTTGAGTAAAAATTTCATTATAAGAAATTTAGAGAGCAGCTTTTACTATTTAGTTAAACTAGTCCAGTAAAATATCATGTTGTGTATAAGTGAGAGTAAAATAAAGGAAAACAGTAGTCTATAATTGTTACGGGTCATTTCATTTCTACGAAAGTAAATTATTTTCGATGCGTCACGTAATAATTGTATGCTTCGGTGCATAATAAATTATTAGGTTGAATTAGCATTGCATTGTAAATAGCAGCATATAGCGAGCATTCGCATGTGCAATCTATATTTACATCATTTTATGATCATTAAGTAATATATTTTATTAATCTACGATATACTTAATGTTATGTACCTCCATAAATGTGTAATCAAACTTAACGAAATTTAGGAGTGCCGCTTCCTTGTATTATTCGAAATGGAAGAATCGATTTTGGTTAAAATTAAAATCCGGTCATAATTTAGAATAAACATTGGTACAATTTCAGGTGATTTTTAAGAGTGTGATGGTAATATCATTAGCTCATATCCTGTATAAAGTTCATACATTTCCTCTAGTCAAGAGCGAAATTATTGTCATGGTGCATTGAGTTAAACTATGCTTGGCCATAATCGTTGCGTCAATCATATTTTCTCTTCTTGTCGTTTTACAAAAGTTATGCTATTATATTGGCATATGATCAAATATTTCGATAACCTGTCGCGTATGCTGATGAATACAGCACTTGTATGTTGCAAAGGCAAAATTCAAGATATCTTTGGGGTCTCTAATTTTTCTTTGCAATGCATCCGCTGCTGAGCGTTATGTTATCATTTTACTTTTGAAATAACACACTCTATTTATCTTACTGCAGTCGTCCTACCCCTGCCCATTTCCGCAAGTGAAGATATTGGAAAAGCACCACGAGAACAGTAGGGCAACTCTGGGCCAAAAAGAGGGCAAAAGGTATATATACGAGACGCGAGAAACGTACCGAACTCGATCGTCTCTTCGCTTTCGTTCATGTGAAGAATTGTTTTATCTTCTCTGCGAAATCCTTCAACGTTTCTTTTATTCGATCGCGGAAGGTAGATTTCAATTCGTATGTAGCGTCGCAAAAGACGAATTCTTCGTGTCAATAAAACCAGATGTTTTATGACCGAATTGATTTTTGGCTGATGCTTTTTGAAATTTGAAATATTTTGGATTTCCCATCGCTTTATCGTTTACCAATATTAAAATACATTAATATTCATGATTATAAGGCTTGATTGCGCCGATCTTTAATGTCAATAACAAACAGTTTAAAGTTAAATTCAAACGTGATCGGTGATGAACCAAATCTTATTTTTATTTGAAACTGGATAAATTTCACTCTGACATTTTCTCACCTATATGTGCGGCGATAAATTCCTTTTTCTCTTCGTAATGTTTCTTTGCCACTTTTACGCTCTGGCTCGAAACAGGAAGTGCTTTTCGAAAGTGCACTGTACTGCGAGGCCTTATAGTTATCGACGCTGATGTTCTTCCAGGCGAAAACTTACATTTTAAGCTGGGACGTGGAGTTTCCGATGGTACTTTGCGAAGTGGATAAAATTGCCAACTTCCTTAACGCAGTGTTCATATAGATCTGAATACTAAATTACCGATGTTGCAACCAAATCATATTTTATCTCATTCGACCATCATTTGAATTTCAAAATTAATTTTACGTTATAATGTGACTTCATGTACTTCAATTGTAGGTACTTTAGAAATAACATATCAAGTTTAAAATTATGTACAGAATTTACGAAAAAATATAACTTCAATGATTAAAACAGAAGATCTTCGGAGAATAGTCCTCTTCAGATGACTAACTTACGACTAGGGTATATTAACGCAAATTCTACAACATGTCGATTGAAGTACAAATACTTTTCAGTATGCCGAAAAAAATATTTCCCTTTAGAATAGGCAAATCTGTTTTGGTCGTTTATGCATTATTGTCAGCTTAAATTTCAATGAACAATTTCACTTAGACCTATATTATTTGAAGCACATTTATTTACTATGTATCATTTCGGTGTGCTTTTGATCGTTATTAATCGAACATTTTAGCATAATTAAGTTTGAATTCATCAATGACAAATTAATAATATTTTTTAAACATTGTGTGGAAAATTTGTGCAGTGAGTTGGTAACAATTTGAGATAAGATATCCGTCTACGATGTAAATATAACATTTCGTTATAAACAAACAACTTGGCTCGGTTCATGAACTACGAGGTGTCGCGCACAAACAAAGGCGAATGAATTGCTTATCGCACACCTAACCTGTACGGTTATGGATATTACCGCACGGGTAACCTGTGTGGTTATGAATACTACCGCACAGTTTTAGAATTCAACGACTATAGGTCATTTTCCGAACAGTTTTCCGTGCGGTAATTACGTACTTTCCGCACAGTGTTTGAAATAGTATATTATGCAACGGCTGTGTAACTTCACGCACTGCACTAGTCGCATACGATATTTTATGCACAGATTTTCTATGCGTGAAGTAGCGAAATTTAGTGCGTGAAGTGGATGGAATGCGTGAAATTTACTTCACGCACGACACTCACTTCACGCACGGAAAATCCGTGCATAAAAATAGTATATGATAGTCGTGCGGATTAGTGATAGCTGCGTTCGTACGAGATTTCAAGCACGAGCCGAAGGCTCATGTATAGTTATCACTAACTTACCACACATTTATCATAATGTACTATTTTTAGCAACGAACAAAAAATTGTCTTTGAGAGTCGCGAAGCGAGTGTGGCTTAGCAAAATAATGTGGTGGGGTAAGGAGAGGGACTGGTATAACTTTGGACAAGGCAAACTCATAACTCTCGATAGATTTTGGACGGTATAGCTTAGGGCGGGGACCACCGTATGTAATATAAAGCGAACATGTATATAGTTGTATGGATATAAATAAACAACTTTTACAGAAAAATAGATCGGAGTATGCAAAAGAACTTACTGTAAATAACGAAGTTACAGCGCGAGTTTATGTAATTTAATACACAGTATGTGATGTGATAATGGAGCGGATAAACTATTACAAAACTATTCAAAACACGTCAGTATCGGAGAATTTATACATAAATCAATGCGATAATGTTGATTGGCGGATTAGCGAATTTAGTTGTACTCGTTGCAGGGTAACGTGCTCATTGCGATGCAAGTTGAAAATGAAACCGATGCCTGCGGTAAGCATCGATATAATAGTATAGTTGGGATGATCATAAGCTTTCTTCCTAACTCTGAAAAATATAACTCTCAGACTCTTAGTAACTGTTAACTCGGCGATTCTTCTGATCCTCACAACTATCCGGTCTATCAGTGTATATGTAGTGAATTTATAAATATATCATCTATAAAATGAACCTGTTTTACGATTGGCTCGTAATTTAAGATGAAAGAACAAATAGATTTACACAATTAGAATTATCCTCTGATAAAAGCAGAAAATGCGAGTCCCAATACAAATACAAAAAAAAAATTGTAATGTAAAAATATTAAAAATCAGTTCAGTCAATTTTAAATTGATAATAGTGAAAGCGAGTCAAAAATTGAATATAAAATGTGATGAATATATTTGTTTTCCTTTAAGTTATTACGACTTTTATATTGTTGTTGCGTTTATCATTGTTTGAATACATTTACATTATAAGTCGTTACACTAACTCTTGTCTAGTTTATGTGCTAGTTGTTGGTTATTCAATAAGTAACAAAGTAATGTAACGTTCAAATAATAAATCTACTAATAATAAATAAGGAAGATTGAAAAAAATCATTAAAAATAACTAATAATAAATTAAAATACTAAAATGCTTTCGTATTTCTAGCACAATAGTTGTAATCTAGTTTGCAGCATCAGAAAAATGAAAATAAGTCAAATATTTTTTACATTATTAATTACGCTTTAAATATTTTGAAGTTACGCAACATTTTGAAATAAGCTAACGTAGTTTGAAATTTTATGTAAGAAAATAAATAAATGTTGAGTAGAGATGGTTTATTCGGGACTTACTTTCACAGGCGACAAATGCACCGCGCATTATCATAAAATGGTCGAGTAGGTTCATACATAAATCAACCGAAAGCGCCACTAGCAACATCGGGTATAAATTTGTATAACATCAACATTAGCTACACAAATGTGAGAAGTGCATAAATTTATCAAAAGAGTAGTTATTTATTAATTGAAAGTGTTCCGTTATTGAAATAAAAGTTCCAACTATAGTAGATCATATCAAATTCGAAAAAACACGAAGAGTTATTTGATAGTTTTCATCTGTGGTAGATACTGAGGAGCAATGTTGTTTTTATATCGAACAGTAGTGAGCAATTGTTTACAAATTGAAACATTTGCATGTGAATAAAATGCTTCATATTGATATTTTTCATTCGCGTGAATAAACACAAACTAAGTGCTTCCAGTAGTTTTAAATATTACGATAGAGTAATATTACGCTTGAAAATATTACGAAATATAATCGAAATATGCTAAAAATAATGTTAAAAATATTAGTTGAATTCTCAGGTGTTCATACATATCAATACACAAACTCACACACACACACATATATATATATTGATCCCAAAACTTTATGAATGTGGAAAATCTAATCATGTCGTACAATAATCAAATAAGTGCATCTAGGGAAGGCGGTCATGACCCTGCTAATGAGCACACGAAAAGTACTATACAACATTGAATTGTCTACCAGCAGAAAATCGTAGATGGTATTTTACTGAAGGGCTAACATTCCGCATTATATCAACTAAATCATCGACATATCTCTACGACTACTAAATCTGGTATGGTAGTATAACTAAGAGATAATTACGACCTAATGCCACTGCACTAAGGATACATCCACATATAAGCATGCGTCTTATGCTAAATCATTCATAGTCATTTCATCCAATATGCCCAATGCGTTGCCCAGAAACCTGCAAATGTGTTCCTCGCTTTCCAGATTCCAGACAAAATTTGATGCTTCAATATTTGAGTACCAAAAGCTTGGGAGGAAAATCACCTTTTGAATGTATTAGAATTTATGCATGCTGATCTTAATTTCTTTAATCCTTTAAATTTATTAATAAAACTATCTTCTTATAATATAATTACCTTATAATTTCAAGTTTATGCGATATTATGTAAAATGGTAGTATAAACAAGTACTATTAAAAGAAACGTTCTATTTCATTTAGATTATAATATATATTTTGTATTAAATTAATCTTTATTATGTACGAATGATTATATATTATCTTTAGTTTGGTTAGCTTAAGGGGAATTCTCCATGCTAATATAGCAAATAAATAATAATAATAAATATAGACCATATTTTTTATCAAGCCTGTACACGGAAAGAAATAGATGTTACTGGAAAACATACCGATGGTACCGAATAACATCTGATGGTAATATATTTATGATCTAGGTTTCCTCAGTGGCGTACTATTTTTCATAGTCATATTTTTAATTCTATAAATTTTTCATCGTCATATTTTTGGCCGCAATTTTTTACCGTAATATTTTGAACGCATAAATGTATGGTCAATATTTGACATTATTGTAACTATATATAGTTACATATAATAAAACACGTACGTGGGCAATATATAATTTTAAAAATGGCACTAATAGATTTTGTTATCGGTTAGAAAGAACATTTTGATTCTCTTCGTCAAAAGTAATGTTGTTCAGATCGCGCCCACTCCGATATTCGACCACAATTCAATTATTATAATTACCTCTCATTCATTATACTGAAGGAAACTCTTTGGTTGAGCAATTACAGGAATTGCGCTACTCGTTAACACGATTTAACAAGAGGTTTCATTTCATTTACTCGTTTATTTACTCAGCTCAATTAATTGCAGAAATTTGAATCTATTGTAAAATAATCTCTTCTATATGTATAATCTCTTATTCGTCAATTAAATTCGAAATTATTTTAGTTTGAACGTTGAATACGATCATCCGTAAAAGGTTAAGAAATATAATACGCCAAATCTATTAGATTATTATGGAAATGGAAGCATTTAATTTTATCCTATCCCTTTTAAGGGACGGCAAGGTATTATGATCAATGGATACGTCATATTTCAAACAGTTTTATATTTCTATTATAATACATATAGTATTCATCATATAAATCAAAATATAACAAGACCCAAGTACATATTTTCCGAAGGCTGTGATTATTTTTGTGTGACAATTTCCTAAAATTCGATATATAATTTGTTGAAAAATCACTTTGGATATTTAGAACAGCCCTCCTACAATGTGAGAAAAGTCTGGATGCAACAAAAATACTGTACTCAGCAATTGCGTAGAAAACATTCATATCCATGATTCAACACGTAATTCTAGAATATATATGTGTTAGTAGAAAATATGAAGTTATCTGTTGTCAATCCATTATATAGGTGCCTTTACTTTATAAAGTTTGACCTTAAATTATATTTTATGAATGTGACGACGAAGAATGAATAAAAATATGTGAATATAAAATCTGTTTCAAAACAAAAAATGAAATCCTCGATTCAATTCAATAGGTAATAACTGACGTGAAAATCAAACTGTGTAAAGTGTCTATAAAAGGACACTGGCTAATGACGATGAAATGTCTACGGATATAGACTGGTTATCGATAACTCGATTATCATGAAGGCACACCGTCAAGTCTTTATTATACCTGTTTCAATAAAGTAATAAAGTGGAACTTTCAATTGAATTTAATTAAAATTTCACAAGTACTATAATTACTTTCTCTTTTAGCTGGTATAATTCAAGAAAGACAGTCTCCCTCCGTCCAATAACCCAACAATTGATCATCTGTACATTCCGAGTACTTAAAACTCACTGCATTTCGTAAGTTAATACGCTCAGTTTTTATTTTTGTTTATATCGTACAATGAGACATGTCAAAATAATACCCATTTTATGTGTATTTGAGAATCCTTCAAGTAGTAAGGAAGTTTTTGTATAAAACAAAACCGCTTTGGATGGATGTGAAACTGTTAACAATATATCATTTTTCTTATCTTAAAAACTAAATTAAATATAAAGTGATACACGTTAACACATATGTCAAGGTCGTAGCCAGACAAAAATTCGGAAGGGTCCATCTGGGTCAATTCAAATAAGGAGCTGCAAATATTATTTATCAATGTTTCTTTTTTCATTTCGAAGGGTCCGGACCCCTCGCCCCCCTCTCGCTTCGGTCATGACATATGTTATATTTAAGAAAACATAATTAATTTTCTTATTTCAAGTTTTTGAAGTTTGTATTTTTCGATATAAGTGCTGAAACATTGTTTACGCACGACTTTTCCGTACGAAAGTATAATCGAGTGCGTAAAGTCTTTATTAGGCACGAGTTTACTTTACGCACCGAAAAGACGTGTATTCATTATTTTTAATTCCATATGTTAAACGTAGATTCCTCACTTAACAGGTATTATTCTGTAAGTTTATTCCGAATCTGTAATTGGTCAATCTCTATAATAAACACTGAAATAGTCAATCAAGAATCATGCGAGTAGACACTACAAGGTCTGTTTAAAAGTAGTCTATTTCTGTAAAAAAATTAATCAATTATCTTACATCGGCAAATTAATATTTTCTCTAAAATGCACTTCCCTGGATAAATTATAAATATACTGTCATTCAAATGACCCTAGCAGAAATTTATTAAGGCCCTGATCATGACCGTAACGCTGTGGTCAGGCCCACATCAGGGCCTCGATAAATTTCTACTCGGGGACGTATTTCATTTTTTGAGGCTTCAGGAAAGTGACTATTATTACAATATTTTTATGATGTAGCATATTCTGTTTAAAATTTATTTTATTAATATATAATTATATTAATTACACCTTAGTTAATTACTACTTATACAGAACATGTTCAAAGCTAGAAGTGTTTTTAATTCCCACCCTGAGTTACAAAATATATACTACGGTTACATGTAATATTTTATTTATATCCATCCTGCAACAGAGTTATTAATATCTGATTCATATTTTGCTTTGGCAGCATAAGGGAAATAAGTAAATAGAAATGACATCAGACAATGATATGAGTTTTTCATTTGACAGTTTAACCTCAAATCTTAGTTTTGGACAATAACCTTCCAAAATGGAATACGCAGAAAGAACAAATACTCGCCACTTCCATTCAAATCGCCTCTGGCATAGAAACTCCACTTTTCTAGGTTGAAAGCATGAATGAGACGATCCTGAACGAGCCGTGGATAACAATCGCCCAGTTTGGCGATCACAGTCCGAGCAAACGAATACATGGAAGTTAGAAAGAAATACAAAAGTAGAAAATAAAGTGAAAGAAAAAAACAAAGCACTCAGAAAAACGTACCAATTTGTTAGTGTGATTATATGTGTTGAAATGTCTCGATACGTGTATGTGTGAGCATGCATGTGGATTGAGAGGGGCCGTTTTTTGCTGATCGACTATTGCTTATCAGTTGTTCTAACAGAACTACACAGGTCTACACACAATAACATAAACAAATAAAATCGTTGTAATTCTGTTACATATATATTATTACATTTTACACGGAAAAAAATAGAACGTCGCTCCAGCGAGATTGTCCAGCTAAAATAGCTTCCCACTGGCCAGCAGATCGCGAGTAAAGACGTAAAATGACAATTAAAATTCGAAATCCTCAAATTTTTTTTTCTATAAATAGGTATACTTTTCTTATGTCTTTAAGAATATTTCTACATAATTTCATATTTTCAATACGTCACGAATAAGATAACTATCTCTGTTCTAAAATTTCAATGATTTTTTTCAATAACTTCCGATGTTTTTCATGCCGTACATATTAACATTTGACTATGGCCCTCAGTGACTTTTTTGTAGGAAATTTTGTGCTCTACAAAAAAGGTTGAGTGCATTTTTGTCGTATCTAACACGGTAATCAATACGGAAGCCTTAAAATGAAAAAAGTAGTGATTTTTTCACTATTAACGACTTTAAAAAATCATATAAAAATAATATAAATAACCACATCGTCTAGAAATTATGTAGAAATATTCTTAAAGAGATAAGAAAAGTATACCTATTTATAGAAAAAAAAAATTTGAGGATTTCGAATTTTAATTGTCATTTTAAGTCTTTACTCGCGATCTGCTGGCCAGTGGGAAGCTATTTTAGCTGGACAATCTCGCTGGAGCGACGTTCTATTTTTGTCCGTGTATATAAAATGTACATATGTTTTATTCATACTTCAATTGTTTTTGGTATATGATGTATATACAAATATATACAAACATCGCATACTACAAACGAAGTACCTAATTATGCATTCGAATGTTACAATGAATGTCAGAAGGAACGATTATCATATTGTTACAATCGTAATGGTATTCTTAAAATTCTTTCGGTGTTTGGTGCTACATATATATGTACCAAATGTGAATTTTTGGGAATATCGACCATTTTATAGCATAATTACAAAGGCATCAAAGATCGAAAATCACACCTAAATTTATATATATGTTGCCGTATAGTTTAACTACAATGAATAAAATACTAGTGAAATAAATAATATAAGAATCAATAATATTGCTTGTAATTGCATGTACGTGGTAAACGCTTCCAGGCAGGAAAAAAATTGCTGTAATGTATTAAGTACTAAAGTCAATTTTAAGAACCCAATTTATTAAGTATTTTTAGAAAAGAAATAATATTTTATAGCTATTCTATATTATTATATTTATTACATTAAAGTTGTATTGTATTATTTGTATCGTCATATTCATGATTTCGACAATTAAACAATAGTTAAAATGAAATATTGTATTGGAAAACCTACAATAGTATTGTAGTAATGTAATATTTAAGGAAGTAATAACATATGCGAAAATGTTACAATTGTCTCTTTTATCAATTTGAACAATGTCAAAATTAATATTTATATATTCTACAAAGAAAATATTCTCAAGTTTAAGATTAATTCGAAAAATTTACAATATATTGCAAATCGTGTTGAATACCATCACACAGTTGTACTGTCTTACCATCCGTCTACAATCGATTTTTCAATGCGAAATTAAAAACAAGTGTCTTGTGATACAAATCAAAATTCCATTCTCACGTTGAGTTCTCGTCCGTCCTATATCGATTTTTCTTCTACATAAGTAAAACAAACGTTATAAAAGTGATAGTAATGTAGTAATAGCAGTAATAACAGTAAGTGTTTTTTCGGATAAAGCCTCAGCTTCAGTGCAGTCTATATTTCGGTTCTTATGCTGTGACAGAATAAAAATTATATCACCTGTATTAAAATAAAAACTATATTAACTTGAACGTGTTTATAATAATCGAATTTTCAATTCAATTACTCTACTAAAACAAATTTGTCTTAACTTAAAATGTGTGATATCATTGGTCTTTCAATTGATGACTGTACTAAAACGAAAATTATGTTAACTTAAAGCTTTTAGCCATCAATTTAAGTTTGAAGGTCTTAAGTTCTGAAGTTCTTCCAAACTTCCGCAGCTCAACCTTCATGGATATGCATTGAAGTTTTTGGGATGTTCGTCTAATTACAATAAAAATCAACTATTAACATTAAGACAACATTAAAAGCATCTTGTATTGTAATAGTCTTTTCAAATGCAAGTTATATTGTAACTGGTTGTGAGTTGGTATTCAAAACACGTTTTGAAGTTATCATGTAATAATGTTCTTAATTGTATCAGTGTCCACGCTAAAATACTTATCATTTACGTAAAAAGATATAATCGTATACAAAATAAAAAAATCTAATGCATATTATAATTAATATATCAGTTTAAGAAGAAATTATATCTTAATTTGAAAATCCAATTAAAGCGTAAACAGCGGATACATTTATTACGTGCAGAAATTCTTAATTAGTTGTGTTTCTGCGGAGATAACACACAATCAAATTGCCAATTAGCGTTCATTATATTTTGCTTTACGGCGTTTATGGAAAATTATTCTAAGATATCTCGAAAAGAAGGTAGCCAATGAATTTATATTTGCAAACGTCAAGATTTGCATCATAGAGTGCTGTGGCTGGGCTCCTTGTGAATTCACGACAGTTAGTCCAAATTAATATTAAACGAACGAGCAATAACGCTTTCATCTGTTTTTATCAGAGAACGGAGAACGAGTGGCATTCATGACATTTATTTGTTTCATTCGCGCCGTAATCGGTGGGGTATAATTAAGTTCAAATGAATCGCGGACAATATGGTTTAATTAAATAATTTGTTCCCAGGACGAATCCGCTGCCGTTGCTATAGCATTTTAATTGATGAAACTCGACGATTTTAATTGCACGAAATAAATTGTTTTTAATTATATGGATGCCATTAACTACCGATTACCATTTTTTCTGTGGTTAATTTTCCAAATAATAAGTACCAAAAAGTTGCACCTGTTACAAGAAATAAAATGGGCAGTTGGAACGAATAGATGATCTAATTCAGCTTACACAGAATAGTTGCCGCGGCCTACAGTGGGAAAACCGTCCTCCGAGGCGAGGGTTGGATGTGGTCTCCCAGCTACTTTAATTGAACTAAGGTAAACAAGCCGAAGTAACTTCACGCATCGTGGATCGCATCGGGCTAAGCGCAAGTTGCGAATGGTCAGAGTTCCCAAGCAGGATCACCCATGCCGCGATAAGGACCCTTCGGATCTTGCACCAACTGAGGCAATGCCGATTTTCGTGATCTACTCTGTGTGTCTACTGAATTGCCGGGAAAGGTCTAAAAGGGTCGAGAGTTTGAGAGTCGAATGCCCATCAAGCTGACTCAATCCTGGTGCTCTTTGATAAACATGCTGGAAACTTACTGCTCTTAGATATTAAGTGGATTAATCTATAAATTCTGCAGTGACAGCTTTACCTTGCTGACCTCTAGATAAACCGGAAAGTTGTTTCTGCTTTGATCTTAAACGTATGGAGTTATTAAAAACCATACTGAATAGGTAATAATGTAGCCAGCGGCGATATATTTAAGACAAACAGCAAGGATTAGCCAATATTGAAAGGTTGACATCCAGAGAAATGTTCTTGCTCAATTTTTACGATTCGTAACTACATGGCGGATATTCACTTCTTACTTCTAAAAAAATTGTAAATGAAAGCACAGCAGTGAAGTTGTGAAGGTATCGTAAACCAGTGAGTGATTTTCATTCATCGATCGTTTTCATTCATGTTCAAGTTCAATCTGACGTCTCAGTTGCACGAGTTCCATGATGCATTTTGCTCACTCCTGGAACGCTGTTTAAGCAAGCAAGCATATAATACCTGAACCCCTCCCCTACCAAGATATAAGCCCAATAAGCACACGACCACGCAGTTATACGTGACTGCCGAGATTCCCGAGAGGCTCACAGCCCTAGATCGACCTCGGATTGCAATCTCGCGTCGGTCGAACGCCATCACTGGATTGTGCATCTCGCTTTAAGGTGATCGACGCCTGTCCCGTAATCTTCGCTTTAGCGCGTATCTCGGAAAGCAACCTCTAATAGTTTGAGCAATGGTCCATCATGATGATTTTCCAATACTGCTCGCCTCGTATCTATTCGTGGCGCAACACGTCTCAATAAGCCATTACTACCTCGCACTGTGGACCATGCAAATTGGACAAAACCTCTTATTCCATTTGCATAATATGCAACTGCATGCTGGACTTGGACCAGTGCGGAACATTGGGTACACTCTAAGAATGGTTCGCTTACCACAAATGGATTCAAAAGCTGTGGGCGATGGGCTACCCAGACAGAGATGATTAAATGTGATAAATGCGTTTCGGCCGTATAAAAAACTAAGTTTTTTTATGGCTTTGAGAAATTTCCTCTTAAAATTTCTGAATAATCATTACTTATAAAATGATTTACATATACAGTATAGGACCTCTCTTATTCTAATTAGTAAAGATTTTTAAGATGGCGCCGATGACACATATGTACGTGTACATCTACAAGTATGAAGATATGTACACATGGTATAAAGTAGTGATAAATGGTAATTGTAATACACTGCTCCTATGCCTTGTATGATAAAGACCAATTAATCTTAATATATTATATCTGTACGTTTCCGAATAATAATAATTCCAGATTAATTATGAATAATCTTTGCATGAATTTTAAAAATAAATTTGTTCTTTTTGACTTTTGCCCTTCTCTCCCAAAAATGTATTTTGCACTTATTTAAAATATTTACTTCAATGCCATTATCTTTTATAGTTTAGACCGAAACATATCATAACTAATTTTTGGTATTAATACATTTCGAACGTTAACATTATGTATTAATCTTTGCATTACGCCTGGATCTTCACCTGGTGTTCTAAGATAATTTTTGTAATTGTGTGCGTAAAGTTAGTGCGTAAAGTACTTTTGATGCCAGTTTTTCGAGCGTAAAGTTCACTTTTACGCACTCCCGACGACAAAATTCGTAAAGTGAACGGTCATGCGTAAAGTTGTACTTTACGCACTCAACCTGGCATCAAAACTTTACGCACTTTCTTTACGTACCGAATTACAAAAACTGGGATACCTAACATGGGTGTAAAGTCTAACTGTTACACATCGGTCGGGAATTTTACACATCACTCGGCGCCTCGTATGTATAGTTCCCGCCCGGTGCGTACTAGTACACTTTACACCCGTGTTAGGTAATATACTATTTTGGTAACAGACGTTTGCTTCAACGACGAATATTTATATTTTTATGTGGCAGACAAGTTTCTGACGTCAGGGGGCAAAAGAACCGAAAGATTTTTAAAAAATAAGTTGCAAAAATTCCATCATATCTGTTCACTATATGCCTTGAAATATCTGATTACTTTATAGTAAAAAAGTGAGCATAAACTATTTATAGATTTATATTTTTACTTTTGTAATTTATCTTATGGTTGGTTTACTTTTTCTTTTGATAGCAATAATGAACCGTTTAACTTATGAATAAATGAACATATAAACATCATGATCAGACTGACCAGATATGGTGATGCTTCACCCGACTAACGTTATTTTTTAATACAGGTTGTCGACTGAAATTTTCTGTTTGACAATCATGATTTTTTGGCGAATTATCTCTAGAAATATAATATAAATAAATACTTAACCGCATTCCGTTAAGTATTATTATCAAAATACTTTTTGATTTATAGAAATTTAATGAAACCAAGATGTTTATCAAATTGATACTTTATTAATACGAAAATATTTATAAACATTATAAACATAACAAGCTATTTGTAAACATTGGAATCTAAATGCTGAATATATTTTCGTATTTCTATTGTTTACATATATCCGAATTTATTTTTTGATATTTTAAATTATACAGAAAGTAATTTAAAATGTAAATAAATTATTTGCTTAATAAGAATTATAAATAAAATACGAATTGCGCGCGAATACAGGGGGTCCGAATTGGGCAATGTCATAAGATCTGAATTGGACCAATGCCCGCTTCACAATTCTCATAAGAATTAAGCAAAAACAGTAAACGTAGCCACCAAAAACAAGATACTTGATGAAAGATATTGCCTAATATATTGTTGATCACGATTTATCATTTCATTTCATTTATTTTTATCTCTAAGAAAAATCTATGAATGTCTAATAATAACTTTACGCCAGAACTCTTCAAAACAGTACCTCCCACTGGCAAACTTACTCGACGACCGCGAGAACCCTCGAATTGTTATGTTATATTATGCCACTGTGCCAACTACAAGGATGGTTACATGAACGTTCGCTGTAGCTCCATTGTCGAGAAACAACAAGTGATCCGAATTGGAATATGGTCCCCTTTTATAATATTATTTTTGGTACCATAGCCAAAATATTGAATTTTACGGACAAATGACCGTAAAATAATAAACAGCTACGGCCTACGGTATAAAAAATAATTTTCGTCATACTGCCGTAAGTTTTTTCAGCCCAGAGCGATCGTTCATAACCTGGATCTGCTTCGCGAATCCTCGTATGCTGCGATCAGATACGGTCCGTAGAAGCTCTTTTTGCGGCCGTATTAAGAAAATTATCATTTATGAATTGTATTACAATATATCCACTTCTTTATTTCCAATCAATATAAATTTTTAACATTGTAGGTGAAAATATTTAGTGATTGTCAGTAAATTTTCTTACCAACTGAATAAAAGTCGGATTTTATCATGAAAGCATTTGGGAATTGTGGTAGACCAGCGACAGCGATATCTATTATAGAAGCAACCTTCTCATGAAGATCTGATATTAAACTCCAAACTCTCATCAATCTTACTATAAAAGCTTATTGTAAGGTCATTAGAAATGTTTCCTTTATAACACATTAATTTTGCAGGAACATTACTGAAACCCAAACAAAAAATAAGGTGGCGATATTATGCAAGGTGATTCTAAAATTGCATTGTAACTTCATATAACTCTATACACAACCCAAACATGATTGCTCGTATTGATTATTTAATTATACCTCTTGGGTATCGCTTATACGGAGTGATATACTGCACCACAGTAATAATACCGAAAGATTGATGAAATAATATTGTCAATGTGTAGAAATGACAATTTTTAGGGTTATGCTTATTAATTAAATAATAGAAGAAATGTAGCTCGTGTTTGCCTGCTTTGTCTACTACGAGTTATTAATTATTAAAACCGTCTGTAAATTGAGAAATTTAATGATATTTTTTAATAGTCGATTATAACCGCATATAGCGATATCATACTTTGTACTACAATATATCCAATAAAAGAGTCCATTTTAAATTTTTTTGTCAAATATAAGACAGCAAATATTATTACTCATCAATGTGATCTATACTAGGCAAATTAAAGTTATGAATATTTGAGAAGAAATAAATAACCTTGAAGAAAAATTATGGTACTTTCTAAAAACATATTTGTAGGATATTATGATTTTATTTATTTAGCTAAAGCAAATTAAGAAACTTTATTTCAAATACACATATACAATTCATAGCAATTTTTTCACCAGGTACCGAACAGAGCTGAAAAAATCGGACTAAATGAACGATTATTATGGGGCTCTGTTATGAAGTGTATACCTAGACGACTTATAAAAACTCTAAACGTTATCAAAATTGAACAAACTTTAATAGAGCATAAACCCCAAAAATGTCAATGTTATTTTGGAAGCCCTTTCTTCCAAGTTTACTACATCTTTCAGAAAATACTTCAACTATTCATACAGTTGCGTATCTACCGATCCGCGTAATATACATATCGCCGACCGAATTTGCAACAATATTTTGAACATAAATGAATATTTTTCAGTGAACACGAAATATTTCGTTTTAACGCCAATAGACATTGTCATTATTTATGCTGCTATATGATATTTAATATTGCGTTTTGCGTATTTTAACTTTCAACGTAAAAATAGTATTATGTATATTGTATTGTCCGTCAAGAGTTCTATTAGAACGCATTGAGTATAATGTTAACATAGCAAAACAATTGAAGACATTACGTAACAAGCTAACATCTTAATAATATGTGCGAGTACATCCACATCTATGAATCGAAATCGATGCAATTGAATGAAGAGCACAGATCCAATTCGAACTTACTCCCGCACTTTTGCCAATAATTTATTACGTCAGGCACCACTTTGTCCCAGTTTCGATAACCCGCGGCGAATTTCTCGGAATCGACTCGATCCATTTTAGGAATAGAACAACATCTAAACGCGAAATGGGATCGTCTGCATAGACTTTCACAACTGTGCAGCTAACAGTCTCAAGATTTGGAAAATATTTTTTCTCTCTTGAAATGTAAATATAATATTGATACAGAGCATATCTTAAGCTCCAATCACTGAAAGATCCGCTGAACATAAATGTTTTTGCAAAGATTGATGGATTTGGGGATAGTGTTTATGTAGAAAAGTTCAATACAATTGAAGCAGGTCGTGACAAAAATTTATGGATGCGATTCCTGCTTCAATATTGTATCAAATCAATCGACATTCATCAAACGTGACGCTGATCATCAGTCAGAAATAGATGAAGAATTGTAACTCGATCCTCGTGGTAACAATGGCCAATCAAAGAGCAGAAGTCGAATTATCCTAGACTGATCGTCATTCTACGATCCTGATTTCAAAGTTGTAAGGTGGATCGTGATAGGGTCGCGACGTAAACCGGATTAAGTCCGCGGTGCCCTCTTTGAAGAATCTCTGGGTCTCCAAGATCGGAGAATTTGCATGGTGATCTGCCAGTCACAAGACCCCAGAACCTTCAACAGTACCCGACTATTCCGTTCTCTCTTCCACATCGTTTCTTTTCTTTCCTATCCTTCTCGTATTCTGCTTTAGTAACGATGCTAACCGGTTCGTATAACATGAACAACAAGAATGAAGAACAAGACTCCGACGCCTGGTGACATGAAACTGTTACTGTTACTGCCCGGTGACTCTAATTGTTGGATTATTGGCTTTATTTGCTTTTCTGTCGTATTTTTATATCAGGTATTGGTATTAAATTTTCAATTACTTTAAAGAAGATAAATTTGAAATTCAGAGATTATTCCCTTATATTTACCAACCTTTTATTTCATAGTTATTATATTACCAGTTCGTTTCAAAAGTACGATAATATTAAAGTTATTTAGCGATTATGTTTTAAGAGATTTCATATAAATAATACATATGCCCAAAATAAATAGACATTGGAAATTCATATTATACGCAAATCTAGACTCTATTATTGTTCCAAGAAATAAAACGTAATATAACTTTTTGAAAAAAATATGATACGTCCCCAAAGCTATCCACGCGTTTACAATCGACCACAGACAATCCTTCGGGAAGATACTACTGCTTGCTCCTTTCGTTTCGTCGACTACACGAAGTCTTTCGTGTACCCACGGTTCGCGAGAACAAGCCGCAATACGTACATTGTAGTGTACTGTGCAAGTAAAATTGGAACAGGACCTCTTGCGGATCCCGAGGAGTAGGATTCGCTCAAACTTTTTAACGAGGATTTGAAGAACTGAGTTGTACTCGTATACCGGCATGGAAGGGCTTCGTAGAACACACCCATGCGAAGAAACCGAAGTACTACTCGAGAATGCACTGCGTTGGCCACTTTGAAAAAGAAATCCTTGGCAGAGAATCGTCGTTACGGCATACTGAAATGAATTTTTGAATATTCAAAACAAAAATTCCCTGATATATATTGGACTACACGTCTTATTTTTATATCCAATTTTCGTTTATTAATAAAATAGTACATTACGATACAAGAGAACGAAGTAGAGAATTCGATTGCCAGCGGAGTTGGAGTCAGAGCGTAGCGAGTGTGCCATAGATGAGAGTGGAGAATCTCCTACTGCGCACTTTTATCAGAGAAGTATTCTAAATATCCTAAGATATTTTTTTAAACTTTTTTAACACTCAAATCAGTGCGCGAAAAATTTCTCTCACGGAGTCAAAGAAAATAGAATTCGATACACGTGCGTCGTAGGTGACTTTCGCACTCATTACACTAGTGCGCAAATCACCTACTTCGCGCACTTGTATCGTAATATACTATTTTTTAACCAGTGCACTATATTTACAGTGCGTGAATCCTTTACTTAGCACATTGCAAACAGCAAGCTAAGGCAGCTTCCTTCATGTGTGTCGTATGCTGTTTTTGTTAATTCTGTAAAAGAAATCTTTCGCACGCACTGATTCGAGTGTGTGAAGTACAGTGTGCAAATCAGACACTTCGCGCACTAAAAGCAGTTCACCAAATTGAATTTCGCGGATGGGGTTGAACAAATTATACTGCAGATAACTTTTTTACAAATGTATCTTTTTAGTTTCGTGTCAACTGTGTATGATAGGTACACTTCGAAAAAACAAGCCGTATATTTAAAAAAAATGCATATCCTCACTCCTTGGGGTTCATTAAAAAATGGACTATCTGCTCGTACATTTCGAAAAAAGTAAAGACGTGATTTCAAAAAGTCAAGTAATGAAAAATTTAATCAAGTTGGAAGCAATAATACTGCGGGTGAAAATCCGAGTATCAGGATGTACACACAAGGGTTAAGGTTACGATGAAGCCGCTGACGATCTACCCCGTTTTTCTTATTGGTGGTAATAGATTGTTCTATTCCAATGTGCGAATAAGCTTCTTCTACTATAGTTGCCAGTTCTGATAAATTTGAATACTTTTAACACTATATCAAAGTGACCTCAGAGGATATTACTTCACTGCATTAAAAACAGATAAACAATCAAAAGTAGTAATGCGCAATGCTGCTATGACAAGTAAAAATGGGTGCGGGTCGAAAAACCGACAAATCAAAAAGCCGACAGGTCGAAAAACTGACAGTCAAAAAACCAACAATCGAAAAGCCGACAGGTCGAAAAACTGACAGTTCAAAGAATGACTGTCCTCCTGACGATGTGTCTATTTTTTCATGTGTCGGCTTTTCGACTGTCGGTTTTTTGACTGTCGGCTTTATGACTGTCGGTTTTTTGAACTGTCGGCTTTTTGATTTGTCGGTTTTTCGACCCGCACTCGTAAAAATATATATCAGCGTCGAACGAAGTAGAGCGGGAATATGCAATAAAAATATCGTTATAACTTAATAAAACGATTAAACAGAAGCCTTGAATTCCGAGATTGGTTAATAAAGAATACAAAAAGAAAGGTTGAAAATCAAGAACTTGTGATTGTGAATGTGCTCTAGACTTATCTGAGGTAAGAAGCTAAAAAATACATCAAGAATTTAAATCCTGTATGTCAAGGAAAGTATGTATCGAATATCTTATTTGCTTTACTTTTAAATAATCGTTGCGTAGAATAAGCATAGTTAAAATTAATGGTTCTTTTTTCAAGTACAAATTGAAAATATTATAAGTAAACATATTTAAAATTAAAACGTTGATTAAAATAATAAACGTAACTTTAATCATGTTACACAGTTGCAGATTTCATTTAAATGACTTTTAAGCGTATAATTGACTGGCAGCATCGCGAACTATGAATTAAATCAAGGTGTAGTAAAAGGTTCGTCTACTGGAAGTAACATAATTTATACAAATAGAGTATATAACTATAAATTTACAAGATAGTTTGAACACTGTCGCGTTTTTTTATGACAAAGCATCTTTTCTTTTAATATATCGCTTTACACGCATCGTATGTTAAAAAAAAGTTCATATCCAATGTCTTGAAAATAAGATTATCTACGTCATGGATTTAACTTTTTCCTTAAAAGTATTATTTAAATAAAAAATAAAATGTTAAATAAACGCTTAAAAGCTCAATGTACATTTTTTCTGTATTGATTCTATTAATGACCGAGTACCGTAGTAAGATCGCGGACTATATATATATTGCATTTCCAAAAGACAAACATTTGAATCAGAGTTTATTAGTGAATGAAGTATTGTTGTGGAACCGATGAATTGTATGCGCAGAAGTGCGAAAACGCTAACTAAATTATTGTAGAAGACTGTAATCATTTAATTACGCAAATACGTTTTAAGCTACTATACAGAAATGAGTTCGTTACTAATATATTTTTAATTGTCATATGTTTGCCATCCATAAATTTCGCAAAATTGTTCAATTGGCACATTAAGAATTTTGCAAAGAGAAAAGTTGGGTGTCTTACAAAATTGGTAGTAAAACAAAGATACTCGCGATGATTCATCCAGTTATCAATGGTTAACAAAAATTGGTTGCGTACTGTGAATACATAACTGCAATAAAGCAGATAACAGACCTACAAAATTGACTTTTATCAAATTGATAAATTATTGGTTGGTGTTCGCACTTATTCCTCACTAGATTTGTTGAAACTTACGCATGTATATATACTGGGCATTTCAGAAACCTGCAATAAAAATCCAATTAGTTTTATCGTAGTTTTATCGTTAGAGAAAAATATACTGAATCAGTGGTATTAACAAGAGGAACGGAAATAAAATCTGAGACGTTGAGAGTTAGAAATGGATTACACGGAAATTCCAAACCTTTCTCAAGACATTAAATTTTCGTTATCATTTTTTTATCTTTCGTGAATCCACTTTCTGTTGGTCTTCCGTACATTGCCTCAATCCGTATCGTCTAATCCACTTTCGCGAAAGCCGCACGCGCTTAAAAGGGGATCGCTCGTTCTCTTTTATCGGTATAACGTCCGGTTTAACAACGACTGAACTACCCTTTTGGCGATAAGCGAAGACATGTTAAAAATTGATAAAATTACCTCGTTGAGGTGTTCCCAGTGATAAGAAGCGGATAAGCTTTCGTAGGGGTTGGCAAGGCACACCGAAAAAAGATTAACCCTCGAGTGATTTCCTTCTCTATCGCGAGACACCGAGATTTGATTTTATTCAGAGATGAATTTTTCCTTAAAAAGTTCTCCCAAAAAAATGGAAAAAAACGAACAATTTGTTCGTTGTATAAAAAATGTTTAATCCTCGTTGGAATTCATATTTTCACACTACGTATGCACATTCAACTAATCAGTAACAAACTTGAATAGTCTACTTATTATATTAAGCCTAACTTTTTGCTTTTATTGCATATTTATTGAAAATTGTCTCCAAAATTTTATATTATTGTGCTACATGAACAAATCCTGCTCTGCTTAAGAATGGGTCTTTTCATGTTGCACATTCTTCATGGTGTAGGATTAGGCAGGGCGAACGACGGTCTCGCAAGAATTGATATTATAATGCAAATAGTTGCGAGAATTCGGTAGGATACATATAAAAAGGGGAAGCTCTCTACTGCAACGTCAGTGGCAGATATTTATTACAAAAATCAAGTTTTATTTTGTCTTTTCTAAACGATTGTGGGGTATTAATCTGTCATATTTTACGATTTTGACAGCGCTGAAAAGAAGCATGAAAGTAGTTTGCCTTATACGAAATGTTTTGCATATTTTATGAAAGATCTATGTCTTCGCGCAGTATGATTGGATACCTGAAATTGGTACGGTATGTTTGTACCGTTTATTATATTGCGCGTTTATGACGTATGTACATCGAAAATAATTCTAGAACCGATATATTATGTTTCAACTCCAAGAGACACAAATGCAGTTGATATCATATCAGCCATACCTTAAGAGAAATTCGCGCACTTGCAAAGATAAATTTTGGCTACATTAAGACGTGATTTGTCCGACAATAAATTAAACTTTAAAAAATTGTTATTATGCAGCTTTTTATGAGAGGGCTGCAGTCTGTTTTTAATATATTTAACATCGTAAATTAGCATTTTTAACATTTTCATTGAAAAATATATTTCAAAAAAGCCCGGTGTTCGGAACTTGTGTGGTACTTATAATCAAACCAGTTTGCCCTCACAGACAAAGTACAACCACACCGTAGTCGTCGAGAAATTAATAGCAGTTTTCGATACAAGTGCGTAATAGTATTTTTCGATTCAAGAGCGTAAAATACGATTTTACGCACCACTATTTAACATGCGATTAGATGGGATCGAATTCTTACGCTCGTGTATCGAACGATATTTTTTGACATACTATGCGTAAAATTTGCGCGCTTTTTTTAGTGTGTGTTAAAGACGATGTTACGCACGAGTGCTGACCGCCGGAGTGGCTGGCAATGCCGGACACGAGAGGCCGGCCGGACAGCACAAATGCGTAAAATCGTATTTTACGCACTGAAAAAGGTGCGTAAAATCAAATTTTACGCTTAGTATGTCAAAATAGTAGTTTTCGATACAAGGGCGTATGCGTAAAGAACTTTACAGACACACACACGTGTGCCGAAATATTGTTTACGTACGGCTTTTTCGTGCGTAAAGTATAATCGAGTGCGTAAAGTTTACTTTACGCACAAGTTTACTTTACGCACCGAAAAGACGTACATAAAAGATTTTTTTTTGGTAATGATAAGTTAAGCCGTAGGCGTAGGCAACGTAAATTTATTTATTTTTGTATAAGCAAGGCTATTAAGAAGGATACTGGATTAAATGGTATACAATAATATTTTCGATGTATTAGCCGTAAAAATTAATTTTATGTTCCCATTAGGCCCGCAAATCGAGAAGCAAAAACATTTTACGTCGTCTGCATCAGAAAATAATCTTTGAATCTCAGGTATAGATTTTTCGCCCTCATGAACCTCCCTCGCGTTTTGTCATCGAGGTGTAAAACCCCATTTTGCGTCCTTGTTATAAAAATAACTATTTCAATTTCGTAGCATTAAATTTTAAGTGCGTGGAATACATTATGCGGCAACCAATGTTCTTGTAAGGTGTTAGAAGCGTTAATTGGCTTTAAAAATCTGTGGTCAAAAAGAGTTAAGGTTCCAGCATACACGTTGCAGTTAATCAACTTTCCGGTCCTAAACTGCTGAGACAGAGTTCTTGTGTACCTTGGGTTCGTCTTGAGTCAGGCGACATCGAAGTCGGCTTCTCTTTTCTTTGTTTTATTGCTGGCATTGCGAAGTATTATCAGGTGCTCTCTTCTGGACTGGCCGTAGAGGGCTCAGGCATGTGGTACCGCAAGATCGGGATTGCAGATTAATGTATTTATTAAAGTGCGGCTCTTTTGGCATAACCGCCATCGTTATGCACAGGTCCCCGTGGGTTCGAGTGAGGGCAAGAGCGAATAAACAATTCTTTTATCTCTTAAGAAATGAAGTACGAATGCCCCAAGCAGTTTGTGATTAGTTCATTTAATACTTCATTCACATTACAGCAACATTGGCTATGCTAATTAATTTATTGAATAATTCAACCCAAGATATACATACCAGAATAAAGGACATTGCAGGAAATTTATTACGAGGCACAATTTCTTAATAGATCCTGAGATGTATGCATATAAAATATGAATCCACGTCAAGTGTCCATTTATGAAGCAAAAGAAAGCGAAAAATGATCTTTTTTTAACCTTTCATTACGTTCAGATATATGCATAATCTCATCTTATTTACCTGCAATAAAAGTCGAATGATGGCAAATTTTTGTCATTCCGATTTTCTTTAAATAATACGTCATTTTTAAACATTTTTCTACAACTATTCATGCTACCATTATAGTGAGCATTTATGTATATTTCCACCCTCGTGATGTCTATAAAAAAAAAGCAAGAAATGAAGGGAGATTGAATTTGCTCAGCATCTGTGCGATTTTTTGGTCTACATAATATAGGTGGTAAGTATGCATAAATGCTTATGGAGATGCTCATGCATGACATGATAGTATTGAATAGTTTTGATGAAACTATTGAAAAATGTTGCTTTTAAATATCAAGAATTAACAATTTCCAAAAATATTATTTTGTAACAAATTTGGCAGCTTAATTTTATATCTCAAATAACATAAAAGCATTATTTTTTAACTGGTAAACCTGACAAAAAAAGTCTTATTTTAATAATTTGAGATAAACAAAATCTAAATGATTATTAATTTACGAAATTAAATGTTATATTTCCACTACATAGTGTCATAAAATAATAAGTGGTGATGGACTGAAATACAATATTTCGTTAGGTCATAATTTTACCTCATATCAGTGTAAATGAGTTATAAACGACAGATTGTATAAATTGTGATTTATGGCTGCAATAAAGTGAACTGTATATGTTGGAAACATTTTGTTATATTGTCTTATGAATTTATTTGATTTTATAAAAAAAATTGAGGAGTAGGAAGTAGGAAAAATATATAATTAAGGGGAGGGGGTCGCGATCGCCATATTATGTGCCACGTGTACAAATGCAGGTGGATTACGGTATATATCCAATATTTTACACAGATATGGAAACTTTAGAAATATGCCATAAGATTCAGTTCTCTTTAATTTTTGTTTTTTTTTTTAATTTGTGTTTAATTGAAGATTAAAAAGAATAGTGTTCTTAAAAATAGGTAATATTCTAGAATGATGTACTTAACAAGTGTTAGTTGAAATGCATTACGTTTTGTAATAAATTAGAAGGAGCTAGCGTGGTAGATTTCGACTATGGTTAGTATCAACCATATCAACTCATTTTATGTGAGGGATGATAATTTCAAACATGAATAAATACATAGCGTAATATAAAATAATTATTTAATGAAAATTTGTCAAGGGTACATTTTCTAGTCATTGATTTCTACGAATTTTGTACCTTACACTCACTGAGATCGGAAAAATAAAAAATTGTCTGTATAGGATATATATAATGTAATGTTAGTACGGGTGTTCCAAAGTTGATTAATAAATAATCGGGTCACAATACAAAAGGAATCTAGTTTGTGGACATTTTCTCCCCAGTCGACTTATTTCTCAGGTTGGAGATATTTTGAAAGAAGGCAATGTAGCACAAAAATGAAGAAAAATCTACCAAGCGTTAGTAGATTTTATGATTTTATTATACAAAAATTGAAATTAATAACTACATTAACTATAAACAACCTAGTAATGCACAGCATAAACACACTTTTGTACAGGGAATATTTCTACTGCTATCTACAGACGTATGACAGTAACAAGACTGTCACGTTTTTACCTTATGTCCAAGTGGGTATTCCATATTTTCAAAAATACTGAAGACATTTTTAGAAGTAGAATGATATTATAATCTATATGAGTTTTATAAATATGCAATTACAATTAATTGTCAATTACTTGTAATGTCTGGCGAAAATTCATTTAGTAAATATCAATTTTTCTTATTAATTAATCGAGAATAATGTTCCTAATCACTTCTTAAATGATTAAAATTTAATTTTCTACAATTTGTATTTTTAGTTGCCTAAAAATATGGAATTACGACAACAGGTTGGATTTAATAAGGTAAAAATACAGAAATTAATATAAAATTTAACAATAGGACGTATTATTGTTATTAATATTTAAAACCATTTTTTCCTATTGTTTAGATTTCCAGTATGCTTAATAATCCAATTGTGAAATTTATATACTGCTGTGTATATACCAGGGAAGGTTTTGGAACCACACTCCATGCCACTGGAAACAATGCCTGCCAATTTTCCGTTGATAATACCCGGACCACCAGAATCTCCTTGGCACGCGTCTGTTGAACCCTTTCCAGCACATATCATATTCGTTGTCAATGCACTGTTGATTGAATTGTATGCCTTCTTGCACTCGTAGAAGTCCACTACGGGCGCAGTGGCGGATTTCAAAGCTTTTGAGGGCCCTTTGTAATCCTATAAATTCAGTTTCTAGCGTTAAATTGTCATCACTTTCTTGTCAAAATGAACACGAAATTAGAGTTGTACTTATTTTAGAAAAGAGTTATTGAAATTTTATGAACTGCACGGGAGGCAAGTGTTATCATATACATCTTTATAACGATGTATATTAAATTTCATTATATTTCTGATTAAATAATAACATTATGAAATGTCATATACATATATCAGGTGCGTCTTAAATGTTCATTAAATTTGTCAATTTGTCGAATATTTAAGCAATAACAATTTCAGATAAAATGAAATAAAATGAATATAGGGGTGGTTGACGTGTTCTTATTTCATTATAAAAAAACTATGAATAATTAAATAAACATTAAGGATTAAGTAACGGGAACTCTGTGCCAGGTAATGATAACTGAAGAGCTTTTGGTTACATCACAATATTCTAGAAAAAGATAATCTATTAAGAAAAGTGTTTAGTATTGATAAAAAAGTACGTACTCCCTCCTTTCCAAAACCTGAAACAATCAGTTTATCTCCGGTTTTCGGAATCTCGTTCTTTGTTGCAAGCAGTATTGGCTGCTGAGTATGATCAAGTATCATCGGTTTCGAAAGCTAAAATAAAACATTAATTATTTCTTTTATAATAACTAAATTCTGGCGTAATTTAGATTCTCTGATCAAACCCCTGAAACTGGTAAAAAATAACCTGCTTTACTTTGAAATATTCTAATATTTCTTCAAAATGTTAAAAATGATATTCCAATCTAAGTTTGGATAATGGCATTTTACAATTTCGTTGTTATTTTTCAAACTAAATCGTTTTTTACCTTCAGTAGAGCAATGTCACTGTCTAATGTAATCGGATTGTAATCAGGATGAGGAATGATACTTTCTATAGCATGACGATTCCCTATAGCTTTCAGCTGGTCTGTTCCGGTCCTGACTGTATACGTGAGACTTGCGCTATTTGCGTTGTAAATTGATCGTTTACAATTAGTATATGAGAAATTATTGTTTATTGAAGTGCGAGTAATTCGGATGAACTTTTACTTTATATCTATATATACTAACTCGAAACAATGTGCTGCGGATACGAGCCATTGATCCGCGATAATTGCCGCGCCACAGCAAATGGCTCCATGATATAGTATGCTTGCCTATAAAATCAATTCCATGTTGGTAAATGTCAATTAATATTTTCGTCATTTAAAATGAACATTTAATGTCGTTTAGAAAATCCAAATAATGCTGTTACGAGCGGATACGTGATTAACACAAATTGATCAAATCGGAAATTTATCCGCAGAGATAATGAACGTAACCACAATTTGTAGCTTTATGTTAAAAGAAAATAAAATTAATTGAGTCAGGAAAATGACTGAAGTTTATGAAGTACTGATATTGTTAGGCATTCACTACGCTAGCCGGTAACGTAACAATGCTGGAGAATGCTATGCAGATAACTTTAATTTTAGTACATTAACATATATTTACCACATATGGAATTTCTTTTATTTCCTTGATTTTTCCGCCAACAATGGCTACCTTTTCTGGTTCTTCATCTACCAATCATTTGATGTAAAATAAATATCCACAGACATGGAAATAAATAAAATTTTAGCGTTAGAAGATAATCGAACTATAAATACATATCATCAATACGTATATGTGTCTCGATTCTTCCTCAAAATGATTCTCAAGTTTCTTGTTTCAAAAAACAATAACGCAACACTAAAAAAGTAACATTATATCGATGCTGTTTTTAAAGTGACGTTAAACTCAATTGTTATTTAATTCTTCATTCATTTAATTACCACATATTTTATTTCACATAAATATATTTAGAAATGTTGAATATCTTTTAGAGATTTAAGTCCAGTCTTGCAAGTACCTGAATAATCCAAATAGGCAGTTGCACAAGTGATAAAAAGAAAAAAACACAGAAACTGCATGATTTTAAAAAATGAACGAGAACAGAGAACTTTTTAATTTATCGCTCATGTATATAGCAAATTGGGAAGATTTCAAATTTATGAGATTGCTTGTTTTATAACACTTTTGTATGCATTCTTTATAAAATGATGATATTCTGAATTGTTTCGCGATTAAATTACTTGAAGATATATTTAAACGCGTTGATATCTTAGCGTCACACGACTTTTCAAGGATAATTAACATAAATAAATGGTCTTGTATTTTATAACATTTCCATCATTTTAAAATGAACTGGAGATTCAAATATTTAACATTGTCTAATATAAACTTAATATTGTATGCCAACTTTAGTATAATGCAACTTCACGCATTTTTATTTAAGTTATGATATTGTTTTCGTAACAGTTTGTGCATTCCTACAACCCTATTACATTTCATATATATGAAAAAAAGTATTTCTGCATTCCGAGTGATTATGTAATTAAACTAAAACCCAATGCAAACAAGACAATGTTGTACATTATACAAGCTGGTATTGGCTTCAAGTATATTGCACGCAAACTGAACTTACCAAAAGCAAATTAAAGAGTTGGCAAACTGATCTCTTCATTAATTAAATAAATCCTATTATCAATTTGAATCGCAAATAAACAAAATGTGATTTTGCTCAAATATGAATAAATGTAGCATTTCCTCTTGTAATCATTCAACGTCAAGCAACTGTGATTATAATAAACAGGCATAAATACCTTAAAATCTCGTCAGTTCAATTGAATATTACTTTAATTACTTACTCTGATGACAACACTAGTAAAGTTCACAAAGTGGTTAATGAAATTTACAATTACAATTTAATATAACAAAAATAAACTAAAAGTTAATTAACCAAAGTGCTTACACTCTGACGGAATCGACCTTTGATTTCCAGACAGTGTCGGTTTCACATCGCTTCTTCAATGGATACAAAGGACATTTCTACTGTTAATTGAA
Organism: Trichopria drosophilae; assembly: GCA_030407085.1. Classification (NCBI taxonomy): domain Eukaryota; kingdom Metazoa; phylum Arthropoda; class Insecta; order Hymenoptera; family Diapriidae; genus Trichopria; species Trichopria drosophilae. Next base: position 68,759,671 of record CM059583.1, read on the forward strand.
TTAACTCCTTTTTGTGTACAATTTAGTGTATACAGTATTAAAGTTGTTCTAGTTTAATTAATAATAACTTACAAATGGAATTTAGTTAATTTTCATTATTATTCTCAAGAATAATACGAATAAAATGGTAAATACAGGAGTGTATTCCGTTGTTTATTGTTATAATTATAAGCATTTCAAATTCAGTGTACCTTCCACAATCGAAATTATCTAATTAGTCAACATAAATTTCACATTTTCAGGAATGCAAACTCGTAATATTAAACATTTGCATATAAATTCAACAACTCCTAATTAAGCCATGTATTCGGTGACTTATAAAAGACACCGTATACCGAATACCGTAACAAAAGCAGGTTAAACATTTTAGGGAGTAATTATGGATAAACATGTGAGATATTTGCAATATTCTAATTGCAAAATTGTAAACAATTAACAAAATCATCGACAGTGGTAGGAAGTTGTGGAAGCACTGACAATTGTGCAAAATTAAAATTTTTCTCATTCGGTTTACGTCGTCTACTGACAATGTATCAATACCAGCTTTGCTTAATTACTTACGGATTATTATTATCTCGGACACTCTGGAGACTCAACAATAGCTTTTCTCAGCAAAATGTCATTCAGTTTTTTGATGATTAAGTATCTTCTGTCATTTGTTGGGATTATAACGAAACTTTGCAGATTACAATAATTCTACGAAAAATGCACTTCACAATTATAAAAAATGTAAAAAAAAAATAATAAACCTTCAAAGATACGACATTATTATTCACACAAATTTGTAGTGAAAAGGGAAGGGGAATATTTTCTCGACCGACATCGAACTCGACTATACCTTTTTCTCGGTCGGGAATTCAGAGACATCCAAGGTATGAACACTTATTCATGGATAAAATAGATTTGTTTTATTTACTTTGCACACACTTTGTGATACATTAGTTTTCATACATTTAGTTTCTTTTAATATTATTAAATTCTCTTTCTCGAGTGATAACTGAGGTGGGTCGATAATTAAGTTGCCTTGTTTATCGTGGAAGTAGTTAATTTTACTTATTACTACCAAGGTTGTTTATATAATATTTATAATGACTTTATTCTTTTTTTTATTCATAAACTCACTTTTACTGTATGCTTGCGAGAACTTTTTCAGCATATCAAAATTTTTATTCTTTCTTATTTCAATTAAAAATTACAATCGCTTTATCAATAACCACGCATTTTTAACAGTTCGACAAGGAAACATAATATTTGTAATCGTGAAAGTACGTAAACACATTTTTAAAATATCCCTTCATTTTCAAAGATTTATGACACATTAATAAATATTGTTATGTATTATCAGCTGGCGTAATTTGTACACCAATTTATAATTTATTTATTTATAATTAGCATTGTAATGCAAATACAAATGGAGTAATTAGAATTATAATTATGTCTAGAAACAACTTCAATGATACAAAAAGTAATAATAAAATACAATATAATACGAAAATACTGCCGCTCAAAAAATTGTAAACATTCTCATTTTCAGATATGCGACTTCAAATGACGATCTCAAAAACGTCTCGACAGGTTTGAATAATCCAACAGCATTTGAAGGATATCAACATTTGGAGACGCACATCTGAATTTCTATTAAACAATTTTGAGTAAATTAGGAAGGAATGAAAAAATAAATGTTTGCCAATGGAAAAATTTACGAATGTTTGTAGGAATTATTTTCCGAAGCTTAAAATTATCGACTAATACGTGTTTTCTAGAGCGATTAATGCCAATTTACTGATATATGATATTATTAAAATGAGTAACCAATATAAAATCGAAACATTTAGATAAGTAGTTAGAGACCGTAAGATCTGTTCTAAATTTCGATAATAAAGTCGATTATAAAGAAATACTATTAAAGATACTAATACGACAACATTAGGATGCCTAACAGACAATGTATATATATCTGCCATTTTAATAGTCAAACACATGCAAAGTGATTCAGATTTAAATTGTAAAGTGTTCCAATCGTATTGCAATATACTCGATCATTAGCCATATTGATAAGAAAGTTACACAATAAATTTTGTAAGCTGAAAGGGTTGCCTAATTACAGGGACTTTAATTTTCACCACGTCGACTATTATACGCATATTAAAAGGTACACAAACCTGCAGGTACACAAACGCATATTAAAAAGAAGTGTATCTTCCCACAAAATATTTCGAATTTGATAAATAGCTAGTACTTAAGTTCATCGTTTGTACTTTAAGAATATATTAGGCGATATTATTAAAATTTAAAAATTCTTAATGGAAAAAAAATTAAAAGAAAACGAGGAATTCCTTTCCGACGTAAAAGTTTGGAACGTTTAAGATGGCTCAAGCAATAGTTTTCATTAAAATTGGTTTAAAAGCTAAACTATACAATCAATTTCGTCGACTAAAAATATGATACGCTTTCACAATCCATCATACAGGGAATCATTTTTAATTATTAAAAGGAAATATGGAATTTTGTCTTTATGATTCTGTAATCTTAAATCAACATTTCCCAACAATCCCATATTCATTCAAAGTAATTTTTCAAAGTACTATTGATACAATTCAGAATCAGTTTTACAAATATTTATAGTAGAGTGATTATCTATGATACAGTGAAATTGACTCTGAAACTGATCTCGTATGGTGCTACATTTTTACCGTCAAAAATAATTGTTTTTACAACTCTGTTTACCATCTTGAAATGGTATCTGAGATCATCTAGACACCAGTGGACATTATGTACGAAGCATCAAATATAGTAACCTATACCATCATTGTATTATCTAACATTTTTCTCTCTCCGTGTATAAATGTAAAATATATACTTTTTCATTGTTCACACAGATAGAGATCATTTTAAATATTATGAAAAGTAAAAATTTTCGGGTACATCTTGAAATCTATAATGGGCAAAGAATTTAAAATGTTACCTTCCCAATGGTTTAGGTGTTGGGTTCGACAATCGTTTATATGTGATAGAGTTATATAATTAATAATTTCTTTTCTCATAATTAATAATGAATAAATATAAGTAGGAATTAAGATCTTATTTTGGCTTACGTTTTAAACACGGATTTGTCCCACGCGAAACGATTCCACGGAAAGCGCTCTACGGAATTTCCACATGGAATTTCCGTATCGAATTTCCACGGAAATTCCACGGAAATTCCACGGAAATTCTGCAGAAATTCCACAAGGGATTCTACGGAAATTTTAAGCAAATTTCCAGACGGAAATTCCGCGAGATCAAAGTGGCCATGGTGATGTTCTTAGACTCGGGTATGACTCTAAGAGGGGAAATGACACCCTGGTGTTCCGCGCCTTAGCTTTTCATCGTCCAAGTGTACCGCTCCATGGTTATCGAAGTCCAGGTGTTCCGCGCCGTAGTTTTCCGTCGTCCAGGTACACCGCCCCATAGTTTTCGAAGTCTAAGTACTCCGCGCCGTAGTTTTTCGTCGTCCAGGTATACCGCTCCGTAGTTTTCGATGTCTAGGTGTTCCGCGCCGTAGTTTTTCGTCGTCCAGGTATACCGCTCCGTAGTTTTCGATGTCTAGGTACTCCGCGCCGTTGTTTTTCGTCGTGCAGGTGTACCGCCCCATAATTTTCGGTATCTAGATGTTCCGCGTCGTAGTTTTTCGTTGTCCAAATGTACCGCTCCATAGTTTTCGTAGTCTAGGTGTACCGCTCCATAGTTTTTGGTGTCCAGGTGTTCCACGGCATCGTTTTCGGTGTAGGTATACCGCTCCATTGTTTTTGGTATTCTGGTGTTTCGCACCATAATTTTCAGTGTCCAGATCTTCAGCTTTATAAACGAAGGCGCTGAACTATGGGGCGGTACATCTGGACGACGAAAACCTACGGCGCGGAACACCTAGACATCGAAAACTACGGAGCGGAATACCTAGGCATCGAAAACCACGGGGCGGTATACCTAGACGACGAAAAACTACGGCGCGGAGTACCTAGAAATCGAAAACTACTACGGGGAATACCTAGACATCTAAAACCATAGAGCGGTACATCTGGACGACGAAAAACTACGGCGCGGAACACCTAGACACCAAAAAATACGGGGCGGTATACCTGGATGACGAAAAACTACGGCGCGGAGTACTTAGACTTCGAAAACTATGGGGCGGTATACCTGGACGACGGAAAACTACGGCGCGGAACACCTGGACTTCGATAACCATGGAGCGGGTACACTTGGACGATGAAAAGCTAAGGCGCGGAACACCAGGATGTCATTGCTTAAAATTTCCGTAGAATCCCTTGTGGAATTTCTGTGGAATTTCCGTGGAAATTCCATACGGAAATTCCATGTGGAAATTCCGTAGAGCGCTTTCCGTGGAATCGTTTCGCGTGGGGTGTTTGTGGAGTAACCGTCGTCAATTAACAAACGAAACTTCGGCTTACTGTTAAGGTCGAAATAATGATTAATAAATTAAATTATGGAACGATGGAAAATTAAGAAACAATATGCATTAAAAAAAATGTGACAGAGTTATATCTTACTGTTCAACTCTTACGCGGATAATGTAATTGGAAGATCTTTTTTTTCAAGATTGTTTTATTTATTTACGTTTTTTTCTATCTCTGGCATTATTTGACAAATGGGGTCAGAAATAAAAAAAAAAAACAAAAGAACGAGGTAATGATTCCGGGTCTGAGTAACTTTTTCATCATTGCGATGGACGGTGGTCTGTACCGTCAGGTAATTAAGCGAACTCTCTCATGATATTGTATGGGAACCAAAAGAACGAACTGATGGACTTTGAGCCTTGTCCATCGGTTACTGTTCGTCGGGAAACCTCGATGACACGACCTTTGTTCCAGTTCGATCGGCCGCGCGCCAGGTTCTCTTTTCGCGTTCAAATCGCCGATGTCTGATTAATCGCTCGCTGCCGATGCTACAGCGTTGGACGTTCAGGCTTCCCGGACGTAGAAGGATTCCCCCGTGGGAAGTATTCGACAAGCATAAAATATACTCTTCTCCAGTACCTGCTAGACTCACTGCATGACACAATCGCTCAGAAGTTCCCATATCTCTTTTCGAGAAACAAATTTGTTCAAGTTTGAGTTCAACCCATTTTAATACTCGGTGTACGTTTCACTTAAACTTTTGTATGGAAAGATTTTACATTGTAAAAATCAGTAAAAATAATTGCAAATCAAGGAGGAATTTACATCGGTTTTTTGATATTGTTAAACAAAATGTTTTAAAATTGACTACAAAAATATTAAAATTTGCTCAAAAAAATAGTATATAAAGCCGCTATCTTGAAAAAACAGAAAAACGATTTTTTTTTCAGTTCTCTGTATTTATATTGAAAAGTATATTTTTGACGAAGAAATGTTTCAAATAAAAATGTAAAACGTAAAATTCTCTACAAAAAATGTTAGATGCATTATTTTCGTAATCCCAATGATAATGCTTGCAAATCAGCGTAATGAGAGCAAAAGTGTCCACAATGAGTTTCTGCACTATTCAGGAATTAGGGTGTTCATAAAATCCTTGTAGAGTAGACGTCGTACAGAAACATGATTTAGATGAAACTTTTATGAAATGACCCTAGATATTCAATGATGACTTTTGATGTAAAATAGACATTGGTCTTCAATGTCTTTCACAGGTCAAATAGAATTAATGTTGAATTAATATCGCTATTAACTACGTAAACGTATTTTTATCGTATTTACACTGTTAAAAATATTGACATCAAAATTAATATACATGTATATGAAGTCATTTGCATACACATGTATACTAAAATTAATATAAATACTTATTTTAAGATTACTATACGCGTGCATGAAATATAATAAACATAAAGTGTATGTAAAGGTTAAGATTGTTCGTTTGTGATTGGTCACTGAGAAATCGCAAAACTCCGTTAAAACAACAGTTACGATTTGCTCTTTCCCAACTAAGGAAAGCAAGAACGACAATTTAATCAAAATATAATTTTCTGACCAATCAGAAACCAACTATCGAAAAAATTAAAAAAAAAAATTTTGGAATTCAGGAGGTTTTAAATTATTACATATGTTTTGTCTGGATTTTTTTATTTTTGATGCAAGTAGCCTATTTCTATCCGACAATAAAACGTCGATTTTTTCGTCTAGGGACTTATATGTCACACAGGAATCTGTTGACTACACTGCGAAAAATTTCATGAAATTTAAGATAAATTTATGATGCATATTTCATAAATGTTACTAAATATTAAGAATTTGTCATGAAATTTAAGAAGTATGTTCCTTAAAACATTTTCATGCACTTAAAACTGAATATGGAAGTTGCCCCTCATTGGTCTTAATTTCATTCAGCATTGTTTGATGAAGAAGGGACAACAGCCAATCGCGTTTCTATTCAAGTTTGATCACGTATCCTTTATGCAACTGTTCGTTGATTGGTTGATCGACCGTTCTTTCATTATGTATATTAAATCTTTAATATTTGAGTATATTCATTTAAAATTAAGACACCAGGTATTACAATTAATTTACTTTTGCATATTAAGAACACATTTAACAATGTATATAAATACTTCATTCTTCAATAAACGCACTGTCCGACGGAACTCCATATAAACTCGAAGAAATTCATTTCTATAGTGAGTGCGAAAAATTGCTTGGAGAGCAGCCTAACGCCTAGCGACGGAAAAGTTGACTGCAGCATGTAGTAGGGCAAACGCAATGTTAATTACAGGGACACGTACTTTCAACTATTACTGACATCATATTTTCCTTCACGTGGGTTTGATTATTAGTAATATCTGTTAGTTGGAGATTTGGTCAGTATAAAAAAGGGGGGTCTGAGGGGGCGGAGCCACCCAACACGCAAGCACCCCTTCGGTCTATGTATTGGTAATTCGACAAACTCATACTTCATGTGATTATTACCTTAATTTTTTAGGAAAATTCCGGTACCATGCGGAGCTTCTCCATTAAACCCTTTTTTCAGGTACATGAAGTATGCGAGCACCCGAAGGGGTGCTTGCGTGCTGGGGGGCTCCGCCTCTCAGATCCCTCTTTTTATACTAAACTAACCTCAAACCAACAGGTATTACTAATAATCAAACCCACGAGAAATATGTGTCCCTGTAATTACCAATGCGCCTATTTTAATTTTATATATGTTTATTATATATACATATATATATATATATATATATATATACAGGGTCATCGAAAAGTATCGGACCCCCCTAATATCTTCAGTTAGAATGCACTTAGGAGAAAATGTCCAATAGCAAAGTTGTATGGTTTCAAGCGGGGAGTAAGACGATGACCTTGACTTTGACCTTGACCATGTCCTTCAAGGTCATTTCAAGGTCAATCTTATTTTTTTTAATAGAACCCCCTACATTTTATTGCATATTCTTATAGCTTATCTCGAGAGCTTTCCAAAACACTATAATAAAATATTTTTTTATTAAGTACTTTTTGAGTTATAAAGGTTTGAAGTTAACAATTTTTTGACACAAAATGTAGATCCGATTAATGTATTTTCTTTAAACCAATTAATTGGTCTCATTATTCCGCGCACAAAAGTATTAAGGTTATGATTACTGAAAACTAAATAATATTTTACAAGATATTCTACATTTTGTGTCAAAAAATTATTAACTTCAAAACTTTGGAAAGCTCTCGAGATAAGCTATAAGAATATGCAATAAAATGTAGGGGGTTCTATTTAAAAAAATAAGATTGACCTTGAAATGACCTTGAAGGACATGGTCAAGGTCAAAGTCAAGGTCATCATCTTACTCCCCGCTTGAAACCATACAACTTTGCTATTGGACATTTTCTCCTAAGTGCATTCTAACTGAAGATATTAGGGGGGTCCGATACTTTTCGATGACCCTGTATATATATATATATATATATATATATGGGCGCCAGGCTGGTCATTCTAGTGCTCATTCATTTTCATCGCTATTTTACGCAATTCCTTTTGCGATTACGAAAAAAATATATATATAGCCGTTTTGTTCAGAATTTTATGCTCTACATTTTTTGTTTTAGCACATTTTTCAATCAGACCCATATTTTTCAAGATAAATACAAGAAACCCAAAAAACGCGTTTTTTCAAGATAGCGACTTCAATATTTCTGATCGCAAAATCTTAACATCATATTTGGATTTAAGAGGTAAAAGTACGTCGTAACCATCTAGTTACGATTTTTTTTCGAGGGAGAACGTCTTTCCGAAGTTTACCAATATTCTTATGTTAGTAGCAATTTTTGATAAATCACGTAGTAAACTTTGATACATTACAATGTTCACATCATACCTGATTTAGCAATTTTTCCAACTTGAAATCTCCCGACTCATAGTGCAAAGTGGGTTTCATGATATTAATTACTTGATCCGTTAACAGAGTAGCAAAACCCTAGTTCATGTTTGTACATAGGTATGCATGTTTACTAACTGTTATATGTACTTCGTGCTGTTTTCTGCGTATCACAATGGTCTAAAATTTGCAAAATTGTAATAATTCCCCAAGCACAATTGCTATATGTACATACATATTCGTCATGTATATTATATATACCGGGTGCCTAAAAACTGATGCAATATTTCAGAGTTAGATTCCATTTTACATTTTTGGCAAAAAATAAGGTAAAGGTACCAATATCGGAATGTTTTTTCAACTTTATATTATTAAATAAAGTAGAAACAGAACTAGTGTTGGCGTGGTGGCTCGCTCGCTTCGCTCGCTCAGAAACCTCGACCCAGTGGAGAGTCGGCTATTCCTTAAGACTCGTTTGTTTACTAACAGCTTTCAATTATATTATAAAATTATATTGATATTTGGGGGTCCAATCATATTTAGGTCCAAGTGGCTTCGATAGATATGTTACAACAATATAGTGTTTCTTATATGTATGAAAATTTTCAAAACTTCGACCCCGACAACAGGCCAGCCGAAGTATTAATAAATAAAAGTTTCAAAACACTTACTTCATGCACTTGTATTCTAATAGACTATTCGATGCATATTACATGTTTACTGTGTTTTACTAATTACTGTCTGTATTATTATGATATTATATATACAATATATATACATATAATTCGTCAAAGATATCTTGAAAGTGTCGAAAAGATCTATGACGGATATCTTATAGATATCTATAAGACATCTTTTTGATATATCGAAATAGTTATTTTCGTATCAAGGGCGTTAAAGAACTACCCTTGGGGGGTAGGGGGTCGTAACGTCGAAATTTGATGACAAACAATAGGGTAATTTTTTGCCGCGATGACCAAATTCAATACTTTTTCAGACAATAGTCATAAACATTTTAAACCAGTTTTTATGGCATTATCGTTGACTTTAGGAAGAAAATGCATAAAACCTTTTTTGTAGAGAATTTCATGCTCTATCTTTTTTGTTTGAAACATTTTTTAATAAAATTTGTATTTTTCAAAATAAATGCAAAAAACTACAAAGAAACTTAATTGGGGCTAATTTTTTTTAGCAATGGACGGGTGGATCTGCCCCAAAATCTAATCAGATCTAAGTTATGCTCAGACGCGTATTACAAAAAAAAATTTATGTCAATACGCTTATCCGTTCGCGAGTTATCGCGAGACAAAAAAACGGGACGTACGGACGTACGGACGTACGTACATACAAGGTCACGGACACACATTTTTTTATTGTTGATTTGGGTTCCTTAGGGTCTGAAACGTCGACATTTGATGAAAAACTATATGGTAATTTTTTTTCCCGAAGTGACCAAATTCAATACTTCGTCCAGACTTAGTCTGGGTCGAAGTAATAATATAAACAACTGAAAGGATACATAATTATAAATGAGAAATCAGATTTTTTTTTACCAAACACAAAGAAATATACATATATTTAATATCAGTGCAACCATAATGTGGTATATTGCTGTAGAAATGTATAATTAGGATTGATATAATTAATTAAAAAGATAGTGCACTCTAATGTTCTTCATCGAAGCAGAAAAGCAAAAAACACTTTATGCGCATAAAATATATGACTTTTACACAAGAAAGTCAAAGCTAAAAAGAAATGCAATAGAACTTCCTTCATGTAGTTTAATTTATTCTGAGTTCCACTATCAGTAACAAAATTGTATTATCCTTCTTCGACAAAAGTGTTGTATTGTATAAAAAAGATGTTCAGGCCTCAAAGTATTAATTGAAAAGGAGTCTTTACTTAAAAGCCGACATTAACAATTATTTTTGCTGTGCTTGAAATATATAAAAATATTCAATATCTCAGTTTAACATTAATTTCATAAATATACTCTCTGTAAAGATATATATATTTTATAAGGTATAATAGATTCTGTAGCGTAAAAATGTAACTCTCGCTTAAATTAATCGATAACTATGATTCTGAATATTTTATATAATACATAATTATTTTACACATCTATACCCATCATATACAGGGTCATCGAAAAGTATCGGACCCCCCTAATATCTTCAGTTAGAATGCACTTAGGAGAAAATGTCCAATAGCAAAGTTGTATGGTTTCAACCGGGGAGTAAGATGATGACCTTGCCTTTGACCTTGACCATGTCCTTCAAGGTCATTTCAAGGTCAATCTTAATTTTTTAAATAGAACCCCCTACATTTTATTGCATATTCTTATAGCTTATCTCGAGAGCTTTCCAAAACACTATAATAAAATATTTTTTTATTAAGTACTTTTTGAGTTATAAAGGTTTGAAGTTAACAATTTTTTGACACAAAATGTAGAATATCTTGTAAAATATTATTTAGTTTTCAGTAATCATAACCTTAATACTTTTGTGCGCGGAATAATGAGACCAATTAATTGGTTTAAAGAAAATACATTAATCGGATCCCTCTAATATTTTCAGTAAGAATGCATTTATACAGGTTTGAAGTTAACAATTTGTTTATTAAGTACTTTTTGAGTTATAAAGGTTTGAAGTTAACAATTTGTTAACTTCAAACCTTTATAACTCAAAAAGTACTTAATAAAAAAATATTTTATTATAGTGTTTTGGATAGCTCTCGAGATAAGCTATAAGAATATGCAATAACATGTAGGGAGTTCTATTTAAAAAATTAAGATTGACCTTGAAATGACCTTGAAGGACATGGTCAAGGTCAAAGTCAAGGTCATCATCTTACTCCCCGCTTGAAACCATACAACTTTGCTATTGGACATTTTCTCCTAAGTGCATTCTAACTGAAGATATTAGGGGGGTCCGATACTTTTCGATGACCCTGTATATCATTACTTCGACCCAGATTAAGTCTGGACAATGTATTGAATTTGGTCACTTCAGGCAAAAAAATTACCATATAGTTTTTCATCAAATGTCGACGTTTCAGACCCTAAGGAACCCAAATCAACAATAAAAAAATGTGTGTCCGTGACCTTGTACGTACGTACGTCCGTACGTCCGTACGTCCCGTTTTTTTGTCTCGCGATAACTCGCGAACGGATAAGCGTATTGACATAAATTTTTTTTTGTAATACGCGTCTGAGCATAACTTAGATCTGATTAGATTTTGGGGCAGATCCACCCGTCCATTGCTAAAAAAAATTAGCCCCAATTAAGTTTCTTTGTAGTTTTTTGCATTTATTTTGAAAAATACAAATTTTATTAAAAAATGTTTCAAACAAAAAAGATAGAGCATGAAATTCTCTACAAAAAAGGTTTTATGCATTTTCTTCCTAAAGTCAACGATAATGCCATAAAAACTGGTTTAAAATGTTTATGATTATTGTCTGAAAAAGTATTGAATTTGGTCATCGCGGCAAAAAAATTACGCCCTTTTTTTCTTTTACGCCCTTCATACGAATATAACTATTTCGATATATCAAAAAGATGTCTTATAGATATCTATAAGATATCCGTCATAGATCTTTTCGACACTTTCAAGATATCTTTGACGAATTAGATGTATATATATTGTATATATAATATCATAATAATACTGACAGTAATTAGTAAAACACAGTAAACATGTAATATGCATCGAATAGTCTATTAGAATACAAGTGCATGAAGTAAGTGTTTTGCAACTTTTATTTATTAATACTTCGGCTGGCCTGTTGTCGGGGTCGAAGTTTTGAAAATGCTCATTTTCAATTTTCATACATATAAGAAACACTATATTGTTGTAACACATCTATCGAAGCCACTTGGACCTAAATATGATTGGACCCCCAAATATCAATATAATTTTATAATATAATTGAAAGCTGTTAGTAAACAAACGAGTCTTAAGGAATAGCCGACTCTCCACTGGGTCGAAGTTTCTGAGCGAGCGAAGCGAGCGAGGCACCACGCCAACACTAGTTTTCCTTGAATTCCGCGACACGACTACAATTTTTATATTTTTACGTGGGATGACCCACCCAACAGCAACCGTAGTACATCATTACATAAAATGGAAATAGAAAATAACATTATACTCATTTAACAGTAATACCTGACGAAGAATCATACAAGATTTACTATTATTTCAAGTGTTATTTATTTCCTCACATACTATTGAAAACTCCAAGAACGAGTAACCTAACCTCATTAAAATGCTGAAAAGATGAAAATAGGAGAGGGGTCATGGGTCATCTTTAATTGATCTGCAAATCCGCGGCTTCACCACGAAATGCATTGTATTCATTTCACAAAAGTTTTACGTTTTGGGATTGTCATAATATATATGCCAAATTTTTTGTATACACTGCATAAAATGGAGTTTTACGATATAAATTTACCGTAACGCAATATCGTTGGAGAAATGCGCCACATTGTAATTTTACCACTTTCAACGTAGGGAATTTACCAAAACGTTGAGATATTCCTAACCTCAATAGGAAATTTACAATGTTGAAGGTGGGCAAATCACCATATTTTTACGAATAAAGTTCATTTCCATTTTTTACAGTGCATGTCTCTATATGCGTGTCTCCGAACTTTTTTCGTATTCTCCGACTACGATCGGTCTACTTCTGACGTTTTTGGTGCATACTGAGGTACAGTAGTCCCTGTCCGAAATCACTTCCTTGCCTAATTCACGAATATTACCCGTCCAAATTCACAATTTCTCCTCCGTTCCTGTCCCTACTCTAAGACCCTTCACGCGACTACAGTGAGAGAGAAACAAATAGAATGCAGGACGCGCACATGCGCAAAGACAAACTAGGAGAAAAACGTGCCTTGGTAGTTTTATAGAAGTAAAGTGAATTAGGAGAGGGGCGCCATTTTCTAAAAACCAACCACGTGAATTAGGAGAGGGACTACTGTACGTTTAGGGTACAGACTCCTTTTCATCTTCAAAGAAAGTGACAACAGAAAAATATCTATTATTCTTACAAAATTTATATATTAATTTAACAGATTTTGTAAGTTAAACAAAAATACCAGTAAAATTAGAAGTAAGTAATTCGTTTAATTTTGAATGCAAAGAGAATATTTTCGCATGTACAAAATTTTTCGTCATCACGAGTTTCAAATTCGAGTTTATACCAATAAATGAAAACTCGAAAGAGATCTTATCCGTGCAATTCTCAAAGAAGTGAAATGTGATTTTATTCCCGCAAATTGGGGAAGATAAAAGATTTTACAACTCCATATAACGAAAAAATGATTCTACTATATTTCTAAAATAGACAAAATCCGAATTTACGAGGTAAAGAAAATTAAATCCCGGCGTGCAAACTTCCCGTTCATTTACTAACAGTAAGTCTCGTTCAACCCGGGCGGAGGTGTTGTACCCTCCTCGAAAACGCCATTACGATGCAATCCGACACAAACAGTCATCACCGTCGGCGCGTACGAATCTCTCGTTAACGCAAACAAGGACTGACCTGCAGTAAACTGCAATCGTAGAGCACCCTTTCCCCACTGTGAACAGCCCAAATTCGCAACTCCCATTTGTCTGCCGGTACCTCGCACTTCCGCTTCCCGGCTCTAGAGCGACGAAATTAATCTAATTTTCGAGATTGGACAAAGGTCATTTAAAAACGAATCAACGCATCCGCACCTCGATCCTCGGCGCCATCCTCCTGACCTTTCCGACATATATTACTCCTTTTGGTTACCGCCATCATTTGTCACTGTCTTAAATTGATGTCTTTCTTATTGCTGTGATTGCGTTACTGATTTTAGAAGGTATATCTTTGTATTATTATTATTATTATTATTATTGGAAATATGTAAGATTATAAAAAACAATTGTGAGACTGATCGTAAATACACTAAGAACATTTTCCTGAAAAAATAATATACTGTATTAACAGATTCGTTCAAAATGAAGATGTTATGTTCATTTTTATGAAAAAATACTTTTAAAAAATCTTACCTGACATATTTTTCTAACCAATAGTGTATTTTATCTGACAACTGTCGAGTTCGGCAAATGCATCTTGCAAATTTATATTGTTTGAAATGCAGTTATTATAGATTGTTGAGATAGATTTTCTTTAGGATATAAGAAAACAAGATCTAACAATTGTAAGTTACTAATGTCTCATTGCAAATCATATGCAAATAGGAATTATATACGACGTCGACATTTATTCGTAATAAGAGGCCTTGTCCTGTTAGTTTTTGTGGCCAGCGGAATGTGAAAGAAGGGTGTAAATCCATCTTATTTGTATAAGTACTTGTATTATTTTTGTTTATATTAATTTAATTTGATCTGCTAAACAAAAACAGAAGGGAGAAGAATAATTAAATACAAATAGCATATTATGTTTCAAGTGCGCAATTATCGTCTCCGACGAGTCTAAAGTTTGGTGTCCGAGCGAAACGAAATCATTTTTGGAGGTCACTTTTTCGCACGTGATATATACAATATTTTTTAAGACGACGGGCGGGGATCGATAATTCATGCGCGAAGGTTTTGCCGTAGGTGTACTACAAAAAGTATATGCATATATTCCATATAGATCTCGTATACTGCATAACCACCAAATGTCCTCAGGAGCTCCCGCATTACCCTAGGTCTATCGAAGCATAGGTGGTTTTCACGCCAGATCTGAGCTAATTCTGGACTTGGGAGTATGTAGCACTGTAACATTTAGTGATTTGTGTGAGATCTTTTTCTGCAAACAACGTAAAATAACAGTATGTTGTATATCTAGGGCGAAAAAGAAGGGATTGGTTACAGGTGCGGGGAGGGACGGGATTCCAAAAACTGCGCCTTCATAATGTCGGTGAAGAAAATGGTGGATGCGAAATCGTAAAAAATGACACGGACGAGAAAGAGTTAAACCCCCAGTGAAGCGAGCGCGAAAATGCAAAAAGTGCTCGCCGGAAAGTATAGAACGCGCTGATACGGTTCATGTCGCACACTTTACCAGCACGCAAAGGCCCAGTTTTTATGTAGGTGTGTCAAAAAATACATTGTGTACTGCGCCAAGATTCATATAACTTTAAATGTACACAACTGTATTCGATTTCCCATAGTACTTTTTTTTTGCCGATTTTATTGCTCTCACCACCAATAGAAGTGTATTGTCTGACTTCGTGCGCGAAATTTGATTTCGCACACTATTTTTAGTGCGTGAAATGCCCGATTTATGGTCTGTACTTTAAACACTCAAATTAGTGCACGAAACACTTTTCTTACGGATTAAAGAAAAATCGGTAGCCCATCCATTGGTTAAAAACAATTAATCGAACGCACAATGTATCGAAAAAACAATTGGTGGAACGAACAATCAATCGAACGCAAAATTGGTCGAATGTACAACGGCTCAAACTGAGGTGGAGTTGATTAACACACACACATTCACACACCCATAATTTTTACTATTGAAAAAAAATATTTAAGTATAATAAAAAGATTGGTTTTTATATTTTTTGAAATTGTCAATTATGTCAATTTTAATTATCGCCGATATTATTTTTTTACGTTTAATGCAGTATGCATCCGTATTATATACTTCACGTAATGTGGTTATAATTAATAGTTAATGAGTTGTGGAACTATCCTATCTGCGATAAGAGAAAGGAAGTGATAAGTAAGTTATCTACAAGTGGCACACCGTTGCGATCGTTCACTAATCAAATGAAAATGATATAATAATTTCTCAATGAAGTTAATTAATTGTCATTGTTTGAAAGAAAATTTATTAGTTTATCATTATAATGAAGCAATACATTTTTCTAATAGTTATTGACATAAGCGTATATGTAGTTTAGATATACGCTTGCTGCCAATTACGTCAATAGAAAGTGTGTTACTTGCAGAACCAGAGCATTGATTAGAAGTAAAACATACGTATCGTGCGATGGTGGTGTAATGGTCAGCATAGTTGCCTTCCAAGCAGTTGATCCGGGTTCGATTCCCGGCCATCGCACTGTTTTTTTTTTTTTTTTTATTGCAACGTAAAAATGATTTTTATTTGATGTAATTAAACTTATATTTTGTATGATTTTATTAATTTGTAAATATTTTAAAATAATTTTCTTTACAGCATTTCTATATACGCATAGAAATAAATCTCACTTTTAATAAATTCGAATTAATTCTGTATCCAGAAAAATACCTGCAGTTTTAGTTTCTTTTCTCCAATATCGATTATAAACACTGTAATTGGGTGAGCTTTAATTATTGTCAACCTATTTCTTTTTTTACCACAGCCGAAGCTATTTATAAAAATAAATATTAAGGAATATGTTCACGAAATTTTATTCCTAAATGTATGAATTATATTCATTATTTCGTATAAATTATATTTATCAAAGTTCATTTTAAAAATACAATTAGTGGCTGAAGGAGTATAATGAGAAATAATATGCTTCTCTAAAAATACTAGTAAAAATGACAAATAGCATTTATTACATGAATCAATACAAATACAATATGATTTGTAATATAAAACAATTTCAAAACTATAAATTACTTAATTTTATTTCAAATTAAATGAAAGCAAATTAATGTTATTTCATGGTTACAGTATTTACTTAACACCTACAAGTAGCACCATATTCAAATTTTTTATGCACTAAATGGACATCCATTTTTTGAACTGTTGCGATTTACGAGAATGCGATTTTCGTAATCGACATATTAGCGAGGGAAGAAAGAGTAACATTGCTTTTGCCGTATGGTAGAACCTTTTACAATTACTAAATATTCCCTTATATTCAAGATTACGTTTTTATTTGCAATATATATATATATATATATGCGAAATAATAAGCATTTTCCTATTTTAGAATATTTGCACTTGTAGAATATTCTATTGAATCTCACATTTTTAAGGCATGTTTCAACTAATTTAAACTTATTCTGTTACCTACATATTTGATATACAAACATAATTAGTAATCAATTTCATATTTTGAACATTTATCGAGAAAATATATCATTTTAAAAAACTTATACCGTTTTTCTATCAAATGTGCGAAATGTATTCTTTTGCTGTTATCTAAATTAGCATAACAAGCGGATATTACGTATTTTACTTATGGGTCGTTTTCAAAAAATTGTGATATTTTTAACGCTAATGTGGCGAATTCCGAGAACAAGTAAAAAATGTTTATTTTTTACCATGTTATTGTTACAATATATAGTATGTGTAATGTGTATGTAAAGTACAACTAGATGTGAATTATTCATGAAGTTATATTACAAATAAACATTTTTTAAATAGCAATATAATAGCAGAAAAGTAGATAGGTATAAAACCCTGAACTTAAATTATAATTACAAATATAATTAATTATGAATATAAATAAAATAAAGTTGATGCAATTTAATATCTCGACATGCATATTTGGATTCTGCGGGAAAAACCATATAAAAATTGACTTTTGGCGGTGGGACAACAGTATTTTATAGGGTTGTGAATTGATACTCAAAAATGTCTAAAATCAAATTTTGTACCTTTTTGACCTTCAATATCTTAATATCTCAAATATCCAGAGCCATTTGGACTCTGGAACAAAAATCCTATCAGAATCAACATTTTTTCGGGCTGTGTAATCACCCTAGAAACTAGATTCTATGTTCAATAAGAAATTGTTTTTAAAAAATCGAAAAAAGACACACTGACGGTAGTGACTTTTTTCGTACACTTTAGTCTTCGAAAATGGTTTTTATACTTATTTTTTTTTCATATGTACCGAATAAAATCATTGTCCATTAACACGTTACATGAGAATACATTTATTACAAGTGCATATTGTACCATTTCTTATATGATTTAAAGCATCACAGTTTTTGAAAATCATCCTCATGCATTTCTAACGATATTATTTTTCTGATTATTTTTGGGCTGTCCTAATTAATTCTTTTATATGAATTTACTGTCACTTATAAAATATTTTTGTACATCATGAAATGAGGTAATAAAAAATATACACTTTTTGAGGTCCTTCTCACTTAATTTTAGAAATACATTATAGATGCGACCCTCGTTGCTCAGCACTGACGTGTCCGATTTCCTTATATGATTACCCTCGAATTTACTAAATTAAATACCATAAATCAGGAGATATCAAAAAGAGCAGCATGATCTGTTCATTTAATAAGCGTTTTCCATTTCTTTCATTATGATTTTAATAAATGTCGAATCTGTTTTGCGATTCCCTTCAGATGTAACCGTGGTTTGATGCTCCCGCTGAGTGACTGACGAGATGTCCCCTTTACGAAATCCCGGCAACGGCATCTCTGCCGCACTCGTGCATTTCGCCCTTATTGCCTGACAACCGGGCGAGGCTACTGTTTTTTGCGACAAGCACTCGTCTTCATCCTTTATCTTGGCTGCACCACTCGATATGCTGGTAGACGCACTTATTTTGGGCTTGCCCTTAAAGGAACAATGATATCGTACTTTGTCAGATGGAGAGCTTTCTTAATTGAGTCGGATCTCGAATGGTACTTTTTGCTGGACAGTGACATCGCTGTCGAACGCTGTCCCTGCGACAAATGTCAACTTGAACTCACGTAACGGCTGTAAACAATCCTTTTTTGTGTATATTTTCGAAGATAATCATTTTATAGAAGTATGTGCAGTACAAAATAATGCGTGTTTGAATAAATTGGTCCCATTTAGATATCCAGTGAATACAACTCAATATTAACGAATGAAAATTAAAGTATGTTCATAAAATGAAGGACAATACTTGCCAAGTTAAATATTATGTCCTATCCATACAGTGTATTAGATTAACCAACAAATATGTAAGTTACTAAAGAGGTCATTTATCTAGTGAATGATCCTATGTTTTGATGCCATTCAAGTAGAACACCTTATTTTGAGAGGTTATTGGAAAATGTCTCGCTGCAACTGCCCAGAAATCGCAAATGAATTCAAAGAGATTAAACATTTTTAACACGTATAAATCCGTTTTCTGTCCATAATTTATACTCAAATGTATTCAAGTGCATTCGTATTTGCAAGCTTTTAGTACATTTTAATGGGGTTGCAGATCTATCTTTGCAATCCTAGTTAGCATAGCAATACATTTTTGGTACAATTTCTCGCAGCTCATGTTTTTCAGATTTTATTACTTTTTTATTCAATGGTATTGAATCAAAATGCATTAGCTATTTCGGAAGTGTATTTTTCATCCATAAGGATTCGTGTCATTTACTAATTATTTTCGTTTTAAGTCGTATGCATTAAAAAATAATATTCTACTACCAAACATAATTAAGGGTCCTCGATCGGCCGTCAAATATTCTGGGTTAAACTCGCACTTATTTTTGCATTGTTAAACATTAAAAATGTTTATAAAATGATTTTTTTCATTAAAATACACTCAGTGAAGCGAAAAGCACATTAAAAAATAGAGAAAAATGCGGATGGGTAATATTTTATGAATTCATTTTAAAAATTAATAGAATTCAAATTTTGTCGGCCGTATAATTTGCAATTAATGGATTCAGATATTGCTTTAAAGATAGTCGCTATATTAATAGTTTTAAAAAATAATAAAAAAATAATAAAAATATTTAACGTTTCCGCCTGGTTCTGGTCTTGTTCAGAAAATTGAAGAAAAACGTGAAGACATTTTACTTCTGATCATCCTATGCAATACATAAAAAGTGTTATATATGGTCTAGTACACAGAGCTATTAATTTGTAAGAAATTATGTTTAGATAAAAAAAATTTGAACATTGATAAATGTACTCTAATAAAGAATGGACATCCAATACAAATTATAAATTAATGTATTGCAAAAAAAGTACTTCAATTTTACAATACATGTGAAGGTAATAAATGCTCTAAAATGTCATAAGCGATACATAGGACAAACTGAAAGGAGACTTGAAACTAGAATGAAGGAACACCAAAAGAGTATTGAAAACGATGAACTAAAATGCACGGCTCTCACATTACATTGAAACGAGGCATGACTTCAATTATGAAGAAATCCAAATTTTACGAAAGAAACTAATAGCGTAAAAAGCAATTAAGGAATAATGAAAATTTTTTTATTAAAAAATAGATCGATAAGTTTGTTAATATTGGATTTGAAATAGTATATTATGCTTCAAGGGAGGAAAGCGCGCGATTCCCGAGCGGCACGTGGGCAGCACTCCTTCGAGATGCGCGCGCCTGCCTCCCGTGTGGCGTGTGTGGCATGTACGCGATTTTTCTCCCGAACACTAGAGGGACTCTATCCCGACCGCAAACATTACTCCCACTGGCGACACTTTCCGTCCCTAGGGAGTAATGAGAACGAAGTGCGCATGCGCTCTGCGCCCGGGCGGAATCGGCAACTTTCGTCTCTCGTTTCAGGCATGGAATTCGGACATTCCAACGCGGTCGGGAGAAAACTAATTTTTTTATATATTATTTTATTTTATATTATTTGAATAATGTACTTGTTCAATAATGAAATTCTCATTTTCTTGCCGTACTTACAGAATTTAGTATACTCCATTAAAACTGCGATGGCTAATTATGAAAATATCGTTTTTCACTACAATTGTTGTAACCTCAATCCCTCTTAAAACAACCTTTCAAAACACTCTTTTCAATTCGTCTTCATTTTCTTGCAACATATTTGGTAATGTACCAGTGATTGGTTGGGGCCTTTTGTGTTTTTTTTTTAATTATTGAAGGACTATCCATATTTGTATTTATATTTACTTCTTATTTATGTACGAGAGACCAAGTACAAAATTCAAACATCCAAGAACAAAATTTTGAGTGAATATTTTCCTTCGATCAAAAAAATTAATGAAACACACAACACATCGCTGTTCAAACCAAATGATTATAAGTCATATTATATATATATTCCCCCCGTTTTTCTTAAATTTTTTGAAAATGGCCAAAACCAGGCCGAAACGTTAAATATTTTTATTATTTTTGATTATTTTTAAAAACTATTAATTGTTATTGTGCAGTGGCCGTTTCGAAAGGTACATCTTAATCCATTAACATATTAGAGAAAACAGAAAAGTTGTTTCCACTGGTTTCATTTTGGAATTAAATTTTTGGATTGACCAGACTAATAATTCAACTGTAATATCTTATATTTCTTCATTGAAAATATGAATATTTTTATTGTATTTGTATTTCTTATATTTATATATAATGTAATTAATTCGGTGTGTCGGTCTTTTTGAAACAAAAAAACACTTTTCTTCACAAACTGACATAATTACATTATATGTTTTAATCTACGGTCAAAGAAACCGCACATCATATATTTCTTATATTTAGATGTTTCTAATTTTATAAAAATACACTTTCAATATTATGTAAAAATTCAAATGACGCGCCAGACTAGCCGCCGCGGTTTATACGATTCGCCGACGTGCGCATGACAGTTGCGCGAGCTTCGTCGAGGACAGGACTGGACAACAAATAGACAAATAGCAACCGAGACCGAGTAAGCAAATTGATTCTTGTCAAGGTTTCTAGGAATTAGGAATTCGGTTCAATTGCGCGCCATTGTGTGAACGAGTATGTAAGTGTGGAAATTACTCTGTTTCACGATTGTTTTTACTTTGGAATCAACAAAATCTGAAGAAAATATATCAAATTCAATCCCTTGATGACTTGGACGGGTTCACGGACAATGCGAAGTAAAAGAAAAGGAATTGCGACACGTGAAAAAAAAATGATAATGCCGGAACGTAAGGATTATTTTCTTTGTTGGTGAATTTCTTTTTGTGTTTTCACGCAATCTGACGTTTTTCCGCGGTTCCGTCTCTCGCGCTTTCTCTCTCTTATCTCTCTCTCTCTCTCTCTCTCTCTCTCTCTCTCTCTGTCTCTTTCTATTCGGTCCGCCCTGTGCCGATTAATATGTGTACATTTCTTTCGTACTGTGAGTTTTTTTAAATATATTCAACAAATATTAAAAATTGACAGTTTTCCCATACGCGTTTTGATTCATTTAATTTTTGCAGGTTCATAAATGCCTTTGATCAACTGAAGTTTCCAGAAGATTATTTGATAATAGCTAGTACTTTACATTCTGTGAAAGTTTTAAAAACGTTGAAACTATTTGCTTTTGTGGAAGACCGTAACGATGTCAAGTTAAGGAATACACATAATAGTAACAAATATAGATGTGCATAGAAGAACAGAGTGCTTAAGGCGTTGATAATAGCCTGTATTCTTTCTAAGTGGTAAGAATCTTTTTATATTAGAAGGTATATAATTTTTATTGTATAAAACTCACATCAAAACTAGTCAATTTCGATAATCCCTACTGAAAATGTTCGTAATATCATATGATAAATCATGTGAGATTTTTAAAATATCAGTCGATCCGGGAAACTTTTCATGTGATTTCTCATGTAATTATAAGAAATAATAATAATATGAGAAAATGAATTACAATCATCTGGATTCCTCTAAGATATTAAAGAAATTACAAAAATCTCATATGATTTTACGGAAATTTTCACCAGGGATAAGTTTATGTGGGAAAGCTTTAAACATGTAAATTAGAGAAATTTTATTAACTTATTTACTCCATTGTCAAAAAAATAATTGGCTGTATTTGTTGGCTCTTTCTAAGCTTTAAATTCAACAAAAATTTCTTAACGATATTAAAAATTATTTCAATTTTTAAATTATCATTAGTATTTAATCAAATTCTATTGAAAATTATGCATGAAAAATTGGCATAGTCAAATATTTCACAGATTGTTTATGACTAACAAATAACAATAGGTTTGTAAATTAAAGAAATGATACTTATTTGATCCATTATACAAAAAATTGGCCACAGATGTCCTGATGCATTAAGTTCAACAAAGAGTATTTTGTTTATTACGAAACTTTTAACGTTTACAATGATTTTCAATTTTTAAATCATAACTATATGCTTATAAACATTATTTCAATTTAATTTGTGGATGAAAATTTCATTACATACTTATAAGAAATAAAATAATTGTTTTTTAAATAAATGGTGTTGTTCTGTAGGAATGTATATATAATAAAAAATAAATAAACAGGTCAGCTTTATCCTACAATTTAATTTGTTGAATTTCCCTCATTCAGAGTTTATTAATTTTTTATTATAATTGTTTTTTATTAATTTTATGATGTTATTAATTGCATTGATCAAAATGTAAAATATTTTTTTCAAATTAGGAGAGCATACATTTTTGAAAACGATCTGTAAACAATCCGTAAAAAAATACTGTAAGAAAATTTAATTATATTATACATACATAATAAAGTACGTAGTATAAATATTTATGCTTTTCCTACATAAGAAAATACTTGAAAAAGTAAACAATTACAAATTATTAATAAATTTTTATAATACAAATTCAATTTTATTGTAAAAATAATAATCGGATAAGAGCAATGCAAAATATATAATGTTATATTATTTTTATTACAGCATAAAGGCGACTTTCAACTAATCACTAAGGCGTTTCTACGGTCTTCGGAGGGACAGAAAAGTTTTAAGAAACACTTAATTAAATAAATAAAAGACAGTAATCTTCGTTTAATTAAATATGAATGTATGTGATATTCATACTTGGTAAGATTATAGGCATTGCGCGTGCCTTTCACCAGACTTGTTGATCACTTTCTAGTTTTCGCAACAAGAAGCATCGGTGGTTCAGTGGTAGAATGCTCGCCTGCCACGCGGGCGGCCCGGGTTCGATTCCCGGCCGATGCAATTTCTTTTTTGTTTTTGGTTTCTGCAACCAAATCACGTCCATCTATTAAGGAACTATTTAAAATTTTAGTTCCATATTAAATTATCTAATAAAAATCGTTGTTATGCACAATCTAAGTGTGAGAAGTGCACTCAATTAAAAATTATGTTTTCTCAAATTACAATTTTTTACGTATAATAATAAAAAATGAAGGTTCAAGGTAAATAAATTAAATTAAACAATATAAATTCGGCTTATGCCCAGCAAGAAAGTAAAAAATAATATTTCATACAACTAATTCAAAAATATATCTCAAAATACCTTATGTACAAGGCATTTTTCATCCGATTAAACTACGATTAAAAAATCACAATATACTAATAGTTCCACAATTAAATAACAAACTGAAAAATAATGGTTAAAACAAGGTTAATAATTTAGACAAAAACAATACTGTTTACTGCATTTTTTTAACAATTGCCAAGCTTTATATGTTGGCGAAACAAAAAGGATATTAAAAGTCAGAATCCCTGAACATAAATGCAATCTACAGAGACCATCAAGCTGATACGGTTATTACCAAACGCAGACAATTAATTAAACATGATTTTAATTGGGATATCATAAAAGAAGTATTTCGGAAATGATACACATTTCCCTTCAAAAAGCTCCATTAAATAAAATAGAAGACACGCAAAAATTGCATGAAATACACATATTTCCTACTAAGAATTAGAAGGTATATGGGCAAATCCGCGAAACCTTTGAATTTAGAGTCATAAAATCAAAAAAGTTTTATGTATTCAGCACATTATTGGAATTTTAATATGTTGTCAGATACATTAAGAGGTAACAAATGACTGCAGTGAGCTTCATTTTTAAAGCATCTGAGAATTTTTATGTTATTGATCTTAACTCTTAAAATTTAGAGGAGACGTTCGCCATTTTGGAGTTGCTATTTTGAAACCGCCATATTGAATTTCGAAAATCTGGACACTAACTGAACTGCACATCAAGAAAGTGCTTTCATTTGAGAAATTGCTACATGCGATTATTAATTTGAATGTAACATTTATAATTAAACAGTACTGAAATGATACAATTTTTGCATTGGTATGTATTCAGATGCATGTTGGTTTGAGAATTATATGCATTGGATAAAATACAATAAATATCATGTTTTTAGATAGAAAGTTATTACATAATTACATTTTAGTACATTTCCGGGCTGGCCGTGTTTCAACAATTATAGGAGTTTTTTAATTTCTGGTAGGTTTAGACTTTTCTTTATTGTTTTAGAGTTTTGTTTTTCTATTTTTGTAAGTATCCTTATCAACAGACCAGCTGTGCGGTTCTAAGGAAAAGTGATTACATGACACATGCAAACTTTTTGCATCTTCTTAATCAGAGACCTCGAAAACCCTCGAGTTAAAAATTTTAAGCAATTATCACGAAAAACATTGCCAATAATGAATTTCTCTGAAAACCCCCGAATTTTTTCATGTTTTGTTATTTATACTACCTAAGCAATAAACAATAATGTCTTCTTAGCCATTTATATATGTAATTTTATCACTAAACTTACAGAAAATCGTAAAAAATTGATATGAATGCGTTAACTGGAATTTTAATAATGAAAAATCAAAGAAAACGTTATTTACCATCGTAATACAAAGAGTTAAAAACATTATTAGATGTTAGCGCTTTGATGTTACCTCTATTTTGCGCTTTTCAAACGATCACACATGTTGCAAATAATGTTCTTTTTCAATTAACGGTGTGCCATTGAAAAATGACCATTATTTTAACCAGTTACGCAAGTGCTTTTTAACTTCAAGCATATATTTTTTTGACTTATCTTGTGTGCACATTCTTAAATAACGTCTGGATTTTCTCCTTTTTCCGTGTACAAAATTATTACTTTTGACTCGTAGCGATTAAAGATATGCTGCACGTGCAATCGGTGAAAAATAAACTAAAATTGTTTTTTTGAAAAAACAAGGGACATATTTTAAAGACACTCTTTTCAGCCTTTCTGAATAGGGCACATAGCTCTATAAGGGTGCAAATTCTTTGTTTTTTCGTCTATTAGCACGTGCAAAAATCCAGACAGATTAAAGAATCGCTGAAATCGCTACAGGACCAAACGTCAATAAAAATTACTGTAGGGACACTTTATTTTAGGCGTTTTTGACATATTTTTCAGTTTCAAAGCTATGAATTCAAAGGTACACATTAATATGTAAAACTAAATTCTTGAAAATGCGTTAAATATTTTATTTTGCTAATAATTTAACTCGGGGTTTCGTTTGTTTCATGAAATCAGTTTTATATATAAAAATTTATGTATAAAAATTTGCACATGACAATCTTGTTTGAAAACGCATAGCTTCATGATTCAAGCAAAACAAAGGTTTCACTCTTACGAGTATTATGATATCATTCTCAAATCACACAGAATGGGAATTTTCACATAAAAATTCGTATTGTATAAATTAAAACAATACCTTTAAAAAAAAAAAACAATAAAAAAAATTTCCCGTACCGGGAATCGAACCCGAGCCTCCTGGGTGAGAGCCAGGTATCCTAGCCACTAGACCATACGGGATATGTTGGTTACTTACTACGAGTAGACTTGAATCTGACCAGTCCTGTTCAGTCTTGCCTGGATACTTGTTAAGTTCAGTACATTTATTGAAATGCACATTATTATCAGTTCCTGACCAAGACCTCTTCATACTATAATGTCAAGGAGGGCGAGAAGACCTTGTTTAAGAATCGGTCCATATGTGGTCAGAAGTGCTGTCATCATCGTGCTGAACGCTGCGTTTTATGAAAATATAAAACTTAGGGTATGGATTAACCTTTTGTTTAAAAAAAAATACGCAACCTTTAAAAAGGATAACTGTCATTACAGATTTGTATGAAACCATGGGCATTATTTTTGTCTCATGGCATAATGTCTGCCTGGTATCATATCGTCCCCACGAAATACTTAATATAGTAAATGCATATTACACTCAATAACGAAAATGGAACAAACGCTGAATCGCAACAAATTACCTATTAGACAATTTCCTATACTGTCTGGTGCCTCATTTCTTCCGCGGCATTGATCTTGTAGTATAGATCAATGGTCCGCGGTTGTCCATTGGGGGGGGGGGGGGGGGCGACAATTGGTGAAAAATTGTTCACGTGGTTTATGGACGTCCGCGAACAAAAATCTGAATCAACAAGGTAACATGAAATTAATAAGCTCTAATTATATCTTTGATATTAGATTGCAATCACAATATATTAACATTTTTTGATCTGCTGGAAATTTATGTGTTAGCTTTGATTAATAATATTTAATGTGTTATATAGTTTATTTAAGTAACATAAACAGTAATTAGCTGCATAAACTAATTAGCAAATAAAATAATGTTGTCACCTTACACTTTTCTGTTACTACACTCCGTCCCACTTTAATTAAATTAACTAATATTTGTACAAGTTTAGTAAGTCTCACATAATTTATTCGTACATTTTTATAGATTTAATGAAAAAAAGCTGTGTCTCATATTAATAGATGCACTTACGTTTATTGAACTTTTATCATCAAGGAACTCAAATTATGAATTGCTGATATTCTTTTCATGTTACGTCGTTTCTTAATGCGACTTCCGACGAAAACACAGGTGACTAATTGAATTAATAATGATATTTGTTAATAAAGAGTAAAAAGCGACTAATTCGGTTCTTATGTTACTAATTTCAACTTAGTTATTGTATTCTTTAATATATCAGCGTGATATATAAAGGCTCTAGATCTTCAAAAACGACGGTTATGTTAATTATTACTAATAATTTGTAAATATACTTTGTTTCAAGAATAAATCAATTTATTTTAGAAAAAAAAAACAATTTTCTTAAAGTGCCCCTATTATTGTGGGACGGACTGTATAAGTAAAGGTGACTAAATTTTGTTTCAGACAATTTTTAAAGAATTTTTGAACAGCTAATCGGAAGTTAATGCATAGCCTATTGATGTAAGAGATCTATTATCATAGACTGACAATAAAATAACACCCATCAAAATAAAACTGCACCCTGAGCTAGAGTCGCAAATGATAAAATTCTTTTAATAACATCAGACTGCACAGGTTGTAATATTAATAAACCGTAAAATTCAATATGAATTATAAGAACTCTCTCGTTTATTAGACCCGCGTTATTCGTACTTCAACAAGGAATGGAACTCTTTGAAGCACTGGGAACAGCCAGGGGCTAACGCATTTCTTCATGATAAATGGTAATCAAATACAGAAACAATGATAATAATATCTTCGCAGCAAAATAAATAAACGCTAATATGCTAGATATCCCTTTGAGGGGAGGACCTCCCGAAGAGTGGCTGTACAAGAAGATTAAATTATGCGGAGAAGGACACGTACCGCGTGATGCGAGTTAGATACGGCATTTATTATTACGTCCGGGGACAAAGTCCCCAGGGGCCGACCTCTGCGGAAGCTAAAACGGGAGAGGAAAATATATATGTCAGTGCGCAGTTTTGTTTTTCCCATGAGGATCCAAAGGGGAATCTCAACCCGACGGCTACGTGTAAATTTCCGAGCTCCCGTACCAGCCACCAGAACTATACACGCCCGCACGAAATTCTACATTGCCATAATTTCCACTCGCGTATCTCCTCGCATTCTACTTTCTTATTCACAGCTGTGCTCTAAACATATCGCGTTCAAAAAACGCGATTCTCTTCCTACCTTTTGGGAAAACTGACTTATCGCCGATTTTCCGATTAAATTAGCATATATTAGGCACATAACATGGCCTGATAACAATCTTTACGAGCACACTAAAATATCTCAAAGAAATATTTCGCATTCCCTCAATCATAAACGAAATGTTTGGGAGCTCATAGGGGATTATGCTAAACTAAGCATGGCCTGACTAACCAACACTAAATATTCATGAGTACACATTAAAATTGGCTCCGAAAATTAGTCATTGTATTTAAAGTTATGCATGAAAATTCATAAACGGAAAATAATATGGTATCTGATATTGTAACAATATTTTAACATTATAAAAATGTTTACAAATTTTAGTAAGAGTTACACGAAATATTACTTAAAAATACATCACTTAATTTTTTTAATTCTACTGCTTTGTGTATCATTCTAGGAAACAAATTTGTCTTAACAGAATAGTTTGGAAGTGAAGTTTGTCTTACCGAAATTCATCCAACATTTTGGAGCCTCGCGAGAGTATTGTATTTTTTCAGGATAAAAAAAGCTGTGATTTACTTTTTAAAGCCACAAATACAACAGTTTTCATAATAACTCTCAAGTATATTCAAAATCAAGTATGTGAAAATCCAACATATTAATTGATAAATAATTACTGTAATTCATGTATGTTGCTCTATTTAAAATGAAAATTTATTTATCAAGTCTAATTCAATTGACCTAAATTATTTTCTCGTCATCATAAATTTATTAATGTTGCTTATTATGAAAAACATTTAAAACTTGAATGACTAATTAGAGTCTTATTACTGAGGCAGATGAAGATAGTAAGGATTAACTCGACGCCACTGTATGTTGCAAATAGAGAATACTTTGGACGTGATCGCTACGAGTTATATCCTTATTCATCTATTCGTAATGTTTCTAGCTCTGAACGGATTATCAAAACGTAGCTTACGGTCAACGTGGGATTGATAGATTGTTAATAAATGCGTACAATAATAAATACTGAAATCAACTGTTCCTATTCGCTGCCGTTTAACTAGTGTTTGTAGAATATGACAATTTAATGACTTGTACACTGCAAAGGTGTCTGTGGGATGGTTGATTTCATTTCGGAATTGGGTGTAAGTTGAGAAAATATTTACGTTGTACAAAACTCAGCAATATTTGTTGTTGTTCAGAACATTTTGGGCAGAATGTCGAAACTAACAAATTTTCTTTTGAATATCTTGTCATTCAAGTATATATGTCGCTCCCATTCCAGTAACAAAAAGGGCATCTATCATAATAACTGACTATGTCAAAAATTAAATTTAAAGAAAAAATACCCTTTCCTTTTCCATTATAGTTTTAAGTTTAATCATAAATATAAATCTAAAGGACAAATGCAGGCCTTTTTTTATGTTAAAGTCGAATTTTTAGAAAAATATACATTGAATTTAAGTACACACAAGATATTCTCACATTTTCTATTGCATGTTCTTCATTGACCAGAAGCTAGCGATATCAAATTAATAAAAACATTTCCCTTTTTGTTTCAGATAAAAATAACTCCACTACAATATACACAGCTGAGTTGCGCAATAAACGAGACGATATTAACGCGGCATCCGCATTTTTCAATTAAATATCGATTTTTCAATATGGCAATTACCCTTTACTGTTTTAACTATGCTTACAATCGTCATACAAATGTTAAAGTGTTTCCAACAGCGTGACTCACTTTAACACCGTATCATACGTATCAGAATAAAGTTAATACATTAAGGCTGAGAAACAAGACAGGTCATGGTTACGCCAGGGATCTCGTTCATGAGTGTATTTTGGAAATAAATTTTGACGTCGATTCATCAACTTCAGGGTGAATATCTGAATTTCTGACACGGGAACACGATCTACATAAGGTACTCAAGCCCGAAGTTCACCCCGGTACGTATCGGGTCTCTGCACGTACACCACGACGAGATACGCTCCAAAGGAGATTATCTCACGATCCGAGACTCTATTATGATTCAACTGACAAGCCATTTGTAGTCGCCTCGATGGTGCATGAGAATCCGGACAACAACATGTATATTTCGCAGTACCGAGCTCGCAACAAACCGCGCAGTAAAAATAAACAGCCGCGGAAGAGAAGAGAACGGACGTCGACGGAGTGAAACATTCGAGAGAGAATCCTCGGTTGTTTTGAATTTAAATTTGTTCGATATATTAAATTAGTGTAATTAAATAGTATTGCGCAAGTCATCCAACATAATATTTCAAAGATAATCGTAATATTGGTTTAAAACCACTGAGTTAAAAGTCAAAGTGTGTAATAAATTATGTATGTGAATGAAAATTGCATGAAAAAGTATTCGTGACAGCTCTATCGCGATAGTCAGAGCCTTGAACACATTCTCAAATATATATCCATTACCATGGATCTACATCGATAATAAGGATAAATTCATTCTGAGGGACAGAAAGCCCTCGGATTTTTTGTCAACCGCCAGGCATCGGAATAACAATCGGAATGAATCCATCTCCGTTTTCTCCTTTTCTCGCGGCACGCATCCGTGCCATTGTGATTTGTGGACGAGCATGTAACTTTGTAACGAGCCTTCTAACAATGTGGCATAAGTCAACTGCAGCCTGATGCGTTATGCGTTACATCCGCCAAACAAGCAAACGAACGATCGACCGATCGTATCTCGAACGATATCTCGTAAAAGGCTGTTGTTTATTTTTATCTTTTTTAATTCTTTTCTTTCTCTCTATCTGTCAGACTTTTTAGTTACACAATTTTTATCTACCTCTCTCCCTCTTTCTCACTCGATATTATTGCATCCGTATCTCTCTCCGTCAGACTCCCTTTCTTCAGCAGACACAAAATCCCTTGGTATATAAGATATCATGCAGAGATGAGAGAGCCAAGACGTCAGAAACTGACATATTTGATGCATTGCTCCACCGTGCTGGTTCGAATACCCAGCGCGAGATGTAGGCGGATGGTACAATAGTGCAAATGTCAGACGACGATCTGTGTTCCGAAAAGATTCTAGCGATCTATCAGTGTCGAATGGCCTTGACTCGTACTGATGAATAATGAATTTTAAATATTTTTTACGTTATCATAACTTACCGATAACGCTTAAGCTTTGCGGTAAAAGATCAAGTTGACATCGATGACTTTATAATTTTCTAAGAAGCGAATGGGGCATTGTCATGATTCGAGTGATCCTTGTTAGTGAATGTGCGAAAATATATCAAAAATTCTCGTCATGAATTCAAGTAGCTCAACCTGGGCATCCGTTGCCAATAAAAGAATCGCCTCGTCGTGCTACCACCCTTGGTCTGATGGCCGCAATCTCTGTGCTAACTGGTTTGTTTAATCTTGTTCCTTGCTTCGTTCCATGAGACCATTTTAACCACTCATTCGTGCTTTCATCTATATGTAGAACTGCAGTTTCCTTTATCATATACATCCCACATGGGTGTAATCTATGCCTCCTGGTTTTTTGTATGTTAAAAACTACAATTATATTTCCAGATGTATAGGCTAACGAAAGAAAATTTATTCTTTAAATACAAATTGCCTCGTTTCATATGATTCATATGTTTAAACACCCAGCTACAGAATCAAAATTGGAAATAAAGTTGTCATAAAGCATTACTAATCTAATCTTATTCTAATTTCTGACAAAGACCACTTTTATTTGTCTGCGATTGATTATTTCGTGTTTTATTTCTTCGTATTTTATATTGTTTTAATTGTGATCATGTAATACGATTGCATGTACACTCCAAATTCTTTCATTATTTCTTGATTTATGGACCAATTTTATTAAATAAGTATTGATAATTTGTGGTATTTGTCGGTTCTTTATATTACAATGTCTAAATGAACAATCGATTAAATATGTAAATAAGTAAATAAATATACAGAAGTAACTAGGATGTCAGTTAGTGTCCAGCGCTATAAATGATGATTTTATTATACAGAAAATAAATCCTTTGAACTGAAAGAAAAACTCTAAGATTAATAGATTTTATCTGTTAATACAGTGACAGTTATCTGTGGCAGAAAATATGTTCATTTTTCAGATTTATGTCCTGAATTTACAAATATATTTAGCGGTAGAAAAAGTTTATTCGGTATATATTATCAACAAGTACTGTTTAACCTACCGGTGGCTTTTACAGAAGAGTATATGTAAATCTAACTATGTCAAATCATATTAGAAATCAGTTGTTACGGGAATATGTAGTAGCAAAACTTATCGAAATTTGCAGCACAATTTGTTTCCATGTCGCAAAACTTGCAAAATTATCTTTGCATTTATTATTTTTATAAATTGAACCTGTCATTAATATATATATACGTAAATTAACATGGAAGTTGATGTAAAATTGGAATGAAAGGTTTACTATCAACTTTGAAGTAGTTTCTGGACTTCAAAGAGTTCATACAAAGTTCGTAACGTGCACGAGATCTAGGAGAATAGCTGTTCTTACTCTTTTCCTCAGTTGTAATTAAACTGATGCGCCAAAATATCCATAGTTTAAAGGATTGGGGCATTCTCATTATACGCAACTGCGGTGCTTATTCGGCATGTCCTTTATTCAATTGAAGGCATTATGCAGTGGAATTGTGTCAATGCTCAAGTTAATACTTTGTTAAATTGTACCAGCGAATTCTGAATTTAATATATTGGCTACGCGAGACTTGGAAACTAAGTAGCTACACGGTGGTTTTCGGTAGAAGGACCGGTTTGACAAGACTTGACGGCAATTAGTTTCCCAGTTGATGTTTGCAGTGTGCAAGTGCGCAAACCCTTTGACGAGGAGACCGTGAGAGCCGTGTACGCTCTCGGTGGACTAATTAATCTGACGCGACTTTATGACGTTCATGGTACACTTCGTATAGCCATCCACCCATCCTCAAAGGAGTCACGCCGATTGTAAGTTCTCTAGAGACGTAGCGGAAAAGAGCGGAACTGGCAAAAACTCCAGAAGCTGGTTGAAGGCTCATGGCACCTGGATATCAATGAGTGGACGCAAGGGGTGTATGCAAACAAACATGCATCAGGTCATGCTCTACACGAAATAAATAAGTTTTATATTTCCTGTATTATTTTCGAAATTGAAACAAACGTAATTATCTAGGATTGCAATGTGTTCTGAAGACCAAATACAATAGCGACATTTTGCTCTTCATGTTCGCCATTGCCAATCGAGCCATTTGATCATGTAGAATAGGCTATTAATTATGGATATGAAAAATCAGTGTTATACTTGCATTTGACGAAATAATATTTTAATGTTGACATATTATAATCAGTGACATATTGTTGTTGTGTGAATTGTAATTATTATATGGTAATTTAGCTTGTGTCGTCGGTGCTCTCTCTCTCTCTGTCTCTGACTTCACAACCTACTCTTAGAAGGCAACGATAGTTATATTTGAACCATCAACAAATTAATAACGGACTTCGCATTTCTTCTACAATAACCGTAACCCAGATAAATGACGTGGCTTCTAATTTAATGCTATCAAATCTTTATATTCATTTTATTGGACGTCACATCTATTTTAGTAAGTAGATATCTGTTTCTACTATATTTATTTCGTAAATGATAATCCAAGTTCTTTTGCTATAGAGGAAGTAACAAACTATCTCTAACTTCTATAAATATAAATAGTGTATTAAAAGATATAATATGTAAGAGTCCAAAATTCATATTTCGTAGTATTTGAAAGTGATATTGAAATTTCTATAAAAAACTTTTTTTTTACTTCATTAAAATAGTCAAGAACAAAATAAATGAGAATCAAAACTAAAATGCTAGCAAATTAACCATAACATTCAATGTCACCGATAATAAGATTCTGAAATAAAATGATCTCAAGCAGTTACTAGTCGCATTTTCCGATTATACAAAGAAAAAGGCAAGTACTATTGAAAAATGAAGAAGATTGAATAACGGAATTAAGAAAGCGTAGCCGAGAAAGACTAATATTGATGCAAGATGGGAAAAATGTCGAGGCAAAATGTGGATCTACAGTGCACAGGAGAGAGATATTGAGGTTGGCCAACATGACAGGAAGAAATGGATGGATCAAATGCCGAGAAAGATGGCGAAAGTCATTCACACCGCTGAGCCAAGTCCTAAAGCAAACACTTGGGCGCCTCGCGGAACATCGACTCTTTTTCTTCGATAAGACCTCCCACGCGTCAAAGAGCCTGGAAAGAGCCCTTTTAAAGAGAACCACATTAGCACATTCCTTTCTTGACCCCCGCAAATCGAGTCCTTCGAACCGAATGAAGAAAGATTGAGTTGTATGAATACACTGCTCCAGTCTCCTGAATTGCATCAACGTTCGCCAGCACAATTTTCTTTTAGAACGATTACATTATGGCCGCCGATCGAATGCCTTAAAGCTCCAAAGATTGATTATTAAGTGAATGGAATCGTTACTCAAAAAAAACTACTATTCATTTTGTAATTACCTTCACATCTCGTGCAAGTACAGCGAAGGCAACCAAATCTTCACATTATTTTAATTACTTCATCATTGATCTGGAATGATAATATTTATATAAAAAATAAGTTACTTATGAAATGTACAGGCTGCTGTCTATATTATAAATATCTTCGTTGTTGCATAAGCATGTCCAGTTGAATTGTTATTTATAAACAAAAGCCAAAATATATGCTTTTAGCAGCTTTGCACATCGAAAGAGTAGGTTTAACAACGAAACCCTCGAAACGAGCTAATAAAAATAAACGTTTTTTTTCAGAATGACATAAAAGTTTTAAATTCCTCCTTTAATATTCTCTTATGGTGCAAATTCCGCCTCACTAATAAAGACTTTAATATATATTGTGCTTAAGCTAGTACTTCAGTGGTAGCCGTTTTTAAATAAAAACTGTCAAACGTGGTACAGGCCTGTACGTAAGATATCGAAAAACGGTGAAATGCGGGTTGCATTTTGTCATAAAATACATCATTTAAAATATAGGCAAAAGTCGTGTAGCACCTCTAGAAAGGGGGGGGGGGAGGGGGATTGAACTCTATTGTTCTGACATTTGGCGCTGTTGTCGACAAATTTGCAAGCTTTCAACCGCCCGATGGCCGATGGCCCAATCACCTTTCTCTAAATACAAGCTTTGAGTAGTTTGAAAAACATCCACCATCAAATGTCAGATCCCAATACGCTAATAAGCTACACTGCGAATGAGCATTTATACTCTCTAAATTCCTTGGAGTGAAAATTGAGCCACTCTTTTATTAACAGTGAAAATTTCACTTTTTGTGAAAGAATGTCTCAATTTTCACTCCAAGGAATTTAGAGAGTATAGTTATGGAAGTATCCTTTATAAATAAGTATTGTCTTATATATGTATAGGAACAAATAATAAAAGGAATCTTTTTGAAGAAAATGTCTTCCTCGTTTCGCTCGAGCGTCTAATTCGCTCTCGTCAGCGAACACTTATTTTGCTCCCTAGTTGCACATGTACTATTATATACTTTCAACGCGAGTATAATTTGAAGGTTTACCATTTGTAAAATTAATCTCAACTTAACATGTCAGGTGGTTAATTTATCATTTTAATAAAGCTTTGTAACATAACTTTGTAATACAATTCTTATCAAAAGCTAACCTATTGATATAATGCAAATAAAGCCTCGTTGCACAAAATAACTTTTAACAGACTCAACTTTATATATCATAATATATTCACCTTTAACAAAATATGTACATAAGAGTGTATAATTTAAAGCGGATCATCTAGCAACAACCTTACTTTGCATATGTGCGTATATAACGGACTTTCAGGACACTCGGAAATGCCGTTTTTACTGCCGGATGCCGATACTAAGCCGTTCTACTCGTATCCAACAAACTGAAGTAAAGCTGTAACTGTGCGTCGTTCGCATGAGATGGGACACTAAAGTTTAACATAAGTAGTTTTATGAGCTCTATATCGGTTTCCAGGTGC
Source organism: Trichopria drosophilae (assembly GCA_030407085.1). NCBI lineage: Eukaryota > Metazoa > Arthropoda > Insecta > Hymenoptera > Diapriidae > Trichopria > Trichopria drosophilae. The sequence continues at coordinate 68,796,524 of CM059583.1, forward strand.
GCTTTATTCTCAGCTTAACAAGTCGTTGTATCGTGCAAAACAAAAATAAATTAATGATGAACTTCCCATCTGGTATAAGTACAGAAACTCCAACCAATATTTCAGATGGTTATAATTATTTTATAATTACAATTTACTAACGAATTGTTAAAACTATTCAACACAAACATTCACCTTATCATAATTCTAATTTTTCGAGTATCCAACAATTTTGTTTCTTTAAACTTGCCGTTTCTTGACTTCCATCTTTTGTTGTTTTTTTCGCTCTTATTTTATAAATTAACAAAAAATAATTTGTTACTTTTTGTTGTTTAATTATTTTGAATTATTAAATATGAATATATATCCATCACGTTGGAAATGCTTTTACTGCTTTAGCGTTTGTACTGCGACAGCTATTTTTCCTTGCTGTTTTGGATATTGTACAATCAAAACGTTATTGAATTACTAACAAAAAACTGTCGATTAATAATATTTCTGACTTTATGTAATGAAGAAATTCGAGTAGCGCCGGGAAATCAAGAGTGGTTATCCGCTACCACAGTGGCCGGGGAACAAAGTTCCGAAAATCAACAAACCGAAAGGCCAAAATTTCGATATAGCATAGCTCCAGCATGATTTTGCTCACGTTGTCTTTGAAAATTTGGTAAAACGAAAACAAATTAAAATACCTTGGACTCACGCAATATCGGAATTTTAGCCTTTCGGGGTTTTGATTTTCGGAACTTTGTTCCCCGGCAACCACAGTGGCAGGAGAGAAAGATATTGCATCTAATGAATTTATGTCAGATGAACAATATGACGTTGAAGCCTGAAAATTTTAATGTTTGTAACTTCTACACCGTGTTTTTCAGATATATAACAATGTTATATGTTAATAATAGCTTATATCAGTTTGAATTATTGAAAAATATTTAAAACTTAAAATTAATAAACACTTATACCCGCCGGATGGACAAACACCCTAACTCTTTATATTTATTTAGATAATTTGAACGCACAAAAAATATGGTTTCTGGATAGGATTTCACTTATAGGTAACAATACTTTATATGCTTAAAAAAATTTATGAAAAAATTGATACTTCCTTAGTTGTTAAAAGTTTGAGATCTTAAAATTGCTGTAACTGAAATCAGGATTTTCGGAGTTAGATTGTTTTTTCACCCAACGCCACAAATGCTATTTTTCACATTTTTCTGGAGCATTTTGTACACATAAAATAAGTTTCGGCACATGTGTAAAAATATTTTTTATACGAACGGGATTGCCATAATCACCCTCGGCTCGAACGACAACCTTCACATTCACATTCATTGTGGAAAATGGCCATTTTTCAATGATTTTTAGCAATGATGACTCAGCAAAATCCCTATCTTACTACATTGGTAATTTTATGCCTACTGAATCAAAAATCCATTTTACGCCCACGGAGGCGAATTTCCACACAGGTGTGATCAAAAATAGTGTAGATATTGCGGGCGAAAAAGCATGGCAGAGACCCTGGCGATGTCGGAGACACTCGGCGGTTGAAAATCTGCGGCTAGCCTTCGGCGATCAGCATCTTTTACCCCCTCGAATCCCACATCACCCTCGCTGCAATGACTTCGTTTCCGCCCTAGATACGTATTGTACTATTACGCCTACTGCGTAAAAAACAATGTTTGAATCTCAGGCGTAGAATTTTCACCCTCATGTACCTTCGCCGTTCCTTGGAGTCTGTGGTGGAGGCGTAAAACTGCATTTTACGCCCTTGATACAAAAATAACTATTATTACACATTATGATGCGTAAAAAAGGCCTTTCCAAGTTATTTTAGACTTACTTAAATAATTATGGGTCGTGACTTCAGTCAAAAGTTTTATAATAGAATTTAAACTCTATTCTTAAATTCACACGTTTTGGCGGAGTTAATTACCATGTACACACTCTTGTTAAATGTATGTATAGTGTGCTGTGTTTAAATTTATTGACTTATTAATTATTGAATATTAAACAAAAACAATCTAATTATTCGTTAAGAATTTAAACTCATTTCAAATCAATTGCTATATATATATATTTTTTTTTTACTGGATAGGAATGAATTGATAAAATCACAAGTAAGGAAAGTACTCACAAATCTATCTTCAATCGACCATTCAGTTACAATCATCCGGTTTCGGCCAATTTGATATTTCAGAAAATCTCGATTCGGTCCTTTTGCGAATGACCTAGCGCGGGATAAGTCGAGAAGGCATTTTCCACCAGCGCAGAAAGCAAGTCTCAAAGGTACACTCACCGTTACGCTACGGATAAATGGAGTGGCGAAAGCCTTGCTCCAAGACCACCGGGACGGGTTCAGTCACGAGCGTCCAGATACGTACCTGAAAGCAAAGGAAGTCGTTTTTGAAGACTGCGCAGTGGGAAAGAAATTTCGTGCGCGACGTTTTTAAAGGGCGAGTAACGCCGACTAGTCGTGCAGATATAAGCGCGAGGTAAGCGGAAGCATCTCAAACCAACGATCTTTCTTTTGCAACCTGGCCATTTCTCGTTTCCGCTTTCTACATTTTTGTGGCGGGTTTTATTATGCGCCACCATTCTAGAAAGTTACCCGTAGACCAACCTGTCCGAAAGGACGCGTAGGTGTATTCTATGCTCCAAAATAATTCTAACCCATAAAGTCACGGACGTTTCACGCAAAAACCCTGGGCTGACATTTGAACACAAAGAAAAATATTGACTCCGATTGGTACAAGGAGAAAAGTATTTAGTTAGCTCAATTAAGATCCGATTATGCCAACAAAATGCGATGGTTTGAAAGAGGGGGAAAAGGTATTTAATAAAAAATAGACGCTTTACGAGCTGGTTGGGATGTATTGTGTGAAAGTGAAAATGTAGGTAGTTTCTGGACAATCGATGAATAAAAGGTTCATATTAATATGTTGAACTTTACAGCTGCTCTATTGGCATTAAAATGCTTTTCCTCCAGTTTAAATAAAGTTCTAGAGAATTGATAATGGTACACAATTACCTCATTAATAAGATGGACGGTGTGCAATATCTAGAATTGCATGGAATTGCAAGTGATATCTGGAGTTGGTGCGAAGTTAGGTCTATATAGATTTTTAGGTTTTATATTCCTTCCCTAGAAAATAAGGACGTGGGTTTGCAGTCCAGCAAAATGAATATTGACAAAGTGGGAGATTGGTGACAGGGCTTTTTAAAGAATAATTCCGAAATTTGGGATTCCTGATATGGATTTATTTTTGTCAAAGCATAAACATAATTCTAAAAAGTATTATGCACGAAAAAGGGACCCCTATGCTCTTACAATTAACCCTTTCAATATATCTTGGTCTGAATTCTTCATTTATGAATTTTCCGTATTTTCTTTAATTTTACGCGTCGTACAAAAAAGCATCTAGGAAAAAGCAGAGGGGATTATAGTTGTCCCACAATGGGACTCTCTACCGTGGAACTCAACTTTTCAATTTATTTCAATAGATAGTTCAATCATAGACATGCCGAGAAATAATTTACTAGTTTGTAGTTTTAGGCACCTTCAATATCCATTCTCAACATCTCTTATCCTGGTTATGAGTAGATTATAAGACAAGTGTTTATAAGATGAGGGGTACCGGACATATAGTTAAATATTTTTTCTGCTTCTCTCGCAAAATCAACTTTAAAAAAATATCATTCATTATTATGAAGATTGTAGGAATTTTCCATCCATTTAATAGAAGTACAAATCGAGTAATTGCTTTTTAGCAGATTAGTTCAAGCAAGGGGTTTCATATAGTACCCTTAACACTGCACGTTCAGCTATTTCATTAACTGCAATTGTTGCTATATGGATTGATCCTGCAACGAGCTGTTTCTTTCAGAGAATATATCGTTTAAAACCTTTGATACCTAAATATTCGAAAACCTGGAATACCGAAGTGGTACTAGAAAGCAGAAAAATTATAGCCTTTAGATTCTTTATCTTCTCAGCACTGGACTGAAAAACTTATTATTCTATTAGCCCTTGGTACAGCACAGAGCGTTAAAACTTTGTCATTGATAAGAATTGACCATGTATTTACTCAGACATCGAGAATAGATATCAACACCGTTGATTTAATCAGACCTTCAGAGCCGGTCGATTGCAACCAAAATTTGTTATTTCTGTTTTCGTACAAACCCCAACTCTGTGTTTGGCATGGTGCCAAAGACCTTCAATTGCAGGTAAGTTCGTTTCATTTTAAATTCCCCTATCTCCCGGGAAGGCAACCAGAAATACCCACAAGAGAATGTATACTTTATCTAAAGATTATGCGTTTATTATAGTGAGTACCACAAATATGTATACAACGTTTTTTATAGAGACATTTCCCCTGTACATTTGTTTTATTACATATATAAACCGCTTGCAAGCATTTTGTACGGACTGGACCCTCATCCAACTGTCTCCATTAAGACAAGTATTTGTGATCTTCAGAATTAAATGTTTAGTGATGAGTCACAGTAACTTGCTGTGGCACTTTCACTTCAAAGATCAACTGGATATTCGCCCTGTTAACACCGCCGTCTACGATCTTTACCGGTACAAGAGCGATCTGCAATGATAGGGCCAGAGTAAAAAAATAACACAGGAAAGATGAGCGAAAACCAATATTTAATTAGTTTTGTAGATTTAATAAATTACATTGGACCCGGTTCGCGATGCTACATTGAAGGCGAACTTGTTCTCAATGCAAAACATACAATGTTTTGTGCATTGACACACGTTTCCGATGTTAAATGGAAAATTTTAGGGTTGTGTTTACAGACGTCATGTCTCTCAGGAAGCCCGCATGAAGTTAGTTTGTATAAATGAAGATAATGACGTTACAAATATTAATTGCAATTTGTTTGCATTTATTTCTTTAATCGTAGTGAATGATTTTGTACATATTTAAAATGGATTAAATTTACAATTCAAAATGTCTCTGATGGAAAAATCTGCACCAGTGTTCTTAAAAGAATTTAGTCATTTTTCACATATTTTTGGTTTCACTATGTGGCAAAATTTTTTGCAAGGGACCACACTATACATGTCCTTAGCATCAATTCTCAGTTTTCCCGATTTGTGTCGAATGTCGGTACAGCTGGCATTTTCTATTTCTTTAACAGGAACTCTATATTGTAAGTAATTGAAAGGGCATTAATAATTAAACAAAGTGTCATTTAATTTTTTCCATTATTATTTTCAGACACTCTTACCGATTTAAATACATTAATAAGGCCACGAAATGTTTACATTTCCCTGAACTTCCAGCCTGGCATGAACAGTTGCAATTCATATTTATAACGTCATTATCTTTATTTATACAAGCTGTAATTTCATGCGGCCTTCCTGAGAGACATAACGTCTGTAAACACAACCCTAAATAATATCCCATTTAACATCGGAAACGTGTGTCAATGCACAAAACATATGTTATGCATTGAGAACAAGTTCGCCTTCAATGTAGCATCGCGAACCGGGTCCAATGTAATTTATTAAATCTACAAAACTAATTAAATATTGGGTTTCGCTCATTGCCTGTGTTATTTTTTGACTCAGACCCTATCCTTGTAGTTCGCTCTTCTGCCGGTAGGGATCGTACGCGGCGGTGTTAACAGGGCGAATAGTTGAGTCGGCCATTGAGCGCGTGGTGAGTTGAACGCGCCGTGAGCCAGTTTCATTACAACCGTAGTAATACGGATGACCAATTGTAGCACTGCTGAAATGGAGATATTTACAGGCACTTGTTAAGAACATGTACTCATAAATGTATTTCAGCAGCTATGTACCAATATGTTCACAATTTTGCACTATTGGCTTCTATCTATTAATAAGTGATTTTTGTTTAATATTTTCATATAAATATACAATAAAAGTAAAAGAGTAAAAATATATATATAGGAGTATTTTACTATGTATTCAAGTTGGAAGAACCCTCGTTTTGACATATTGCCACTATAGCCAATGAAAAATATCTTTGCCAAAAAAGTCCCGACTAGGTAGAAGTTCTTAAAGGAAATCGTTGATCAAAGATCAATTCGCCGCCCTAAATGATATGTTTAGTTCTGTCGTAAGGTAAGGCCGAAAATGATTACGCAATTTGTGCTTAGACGGAAGATCCCATAAAAAGGGCACGCAGTGGATCTCCGGGGAGCTCTTTTATTTCGGATAACGACCTCGAGAAGCATCTTCTTTTCGCCGATAACGATAAAACGGAATAAGGTGCAAGGACGCTCGAGAGCGCGGGTCACAGTTAAATCGGAGAAGCCTCGAGGGACATTCTCATTCGGAATTTACTTCCTCATCTCGAAGAGACCGCCTCCCCAACTTCCTTATACTCCCGACCTGCGACCCGGAAGCCAAGAGGTTCCCGAGTCTTTTATAACCATTCGTCCTCGATCCCATTCATCCGAATGGCTTAAACGCGGCTATCTGAAATTAGTCTGCGCGAAGCACAAAAAAAGTTGCAATTTTCCTCCCCTACCCTCGCCCAGGAAAAGGCGGATTTTCCCTCCTGACTCTCTTAATAATCGCACTTTCGCCGTTTTAATTATCGTGTGAAGTATACGCGTGCTGGTCGCGCTGACGCGCCTCAAGCGCAGAATGGTTTCAAATGCTCAACATACATACGCGAATTACTTTAACTCCACTGGCTTCTTGAAATGAACTTTAGTAATTTCGGAATAAATAGCAATTAAGTTAATTTTATGAATGAGTAAACGTCAACAATCTCTTACATTTTTAGTTTAATTTATTATATTATGCCCAACGGGCACGAAAGTCCCGAATGTTTCTAAAACGTTTTAGGAACATTCGGAACATTTCTGGAACATTCTAAAAACGTTTTAGCAACATTTGGGTCCTTCGTGCCCGTTGGGTGATTAAACATTAGTCGGGTAATTAAGTTATCTGCCTCACTTGAACGAAATAATTACTAAATGATAATTAGATAATTAGATATCTATATACTAATTAACTTTCAGCTTTAACCCCTTGACTGCCACGAGAATTTCACAAAAAAAATGCCCAAAATGCAAAAAAAAATTGTTAGATTTTACTTTAACTTGGTGTATAGGGTATTTTGGGACGCTGATTATGAATCTAAAGTCAGATTTTGAACATTCAAAATGGCGGATAAATTTTCCAAATTCCAACCATTTCGCTTGAAATTTGTTACTCGAGGTTTTCGGGACCGCTGATTACGAATTTGAAGTTGGATTTTGAATAATTTTCAACCAAAGTTGTTCCATTTTTGGAAAATTTCTCCAGCATATTGTAGCCGTCATTTCAAATTTGCAAAATATATCATCCGATTTGCAATCAGCGACCTCAAAAATCCCCGACTAACAAATTTCAAGCAGAATGGTTACACTTTTCCAAAAGTGTCCGCCATATTGGATCCGCAATTTTGAATTTCCAAAAATCTGACCTCAGATTCGTAATTAACGACTCTGAAAACCTCCGAGTAAAAAATTTCAAAAGGTTTTATAAACTTTTTATGCATAAATTGATTGAACACAATATCACGCTTCATAATTAAGAGTTTGCAAAAATTGTGAAAACTACCATCTTTATGGATTTATATATTTTTTTGACAAAGGAGCGATTATGAAAATGGACAACGCCATCATGTTCAGTACACCTTAGACTGTCTAGAAATGGATTTGGTTTTATTTTACATAAATTCCAGAATTTGTTAGTCTACTTTATATCATGAGAAAGATTTGCCTTTTTCTGGCAGTCTGGGAAAGATCTTCGTCATTGGCAGTCAAGGAGTTAATTAACATGTAGTACATTCAAATTGAAGCATTTACGATATCCCCTTACCTTTTTGAACGCACTATGTGTACTCATTTGATGAAATTACCATAATTCGGAATATAATTCATAAAACACAATTTAGCTAGAAACAAAATAAACTACCTTCGGAAATACTATGTATTGCTGTAGATATATATCACCAAAAATACTATATTATATAACAAGGCTTTATAATATACTTTTATTCAATAATGAAAACTGCACGTATACCGAATGTGCTGTGACATGCGTGAATTCCTAATCGGGTCCAAATTTATGTCCATTTTTGATACGCTAATTGCCCCTGTGAATAAGTGAAGATTGTAAGTAAAGTATTTGTACGACTTTAAGTACATAGAGGACAACTTGAAGCATGATCTTTCATTTCACGAATGTCAAAAATTATTACAGAAAGAAGATTTCACGTTATGTCATTAATTTTGAGTCATTGAACTTAAAAACAAAATTATAACTCAGCCATATCTTCACTACCATCTGATGTCAAGTAACAGGAACATTGTGTTTTGTTTATTATTTGCGATTTATTGTGAAACCAATTAATCTCACAAAAATTGTTTGAAACGATATAGCATGACAATTTCTGCAATAAGTATTTTATGCAAATTTATTGTCACCTCAGAGAGTACTTTAAAGTCAAAAGCAAGGGTTGTTCACTTTACATGAAAGGCTCAATATATCAAGCATTTGATATGTGTAAACTAAATGCACAATAATTCGACCTATATATTTCGAAAATGTAAAATTTATATACATTAAACATAGTATTAGTAATTTTAGAAAACAAGACAATACATCAACTTCTTTCCATTTATTACAAATTGAGGTATTAAAATAAATAAAGTAATAAAAACCTTATGAAGAATCAGAGGTACAGATAATATTAATTTTAAGATAGTTTTTAAGTTTACCCAAGATTTGATTTGATTTTTTATTTTCTTACAACAAATAAAGATAAATGTTTGATTATTGAATGAATTGCAGATATTAATCGTAGTTTAATTAAATAAACTTTTAGAATATGACAAATCAACTGTAGAAATATTTCCTAAATACAATTTTCCTTTCTAACCCGTGTATCAAATAAGAGTAAAGTCAAAGACACTCTTACCCGGCATTATTCGCTTTCTATCAAGCACCCATTGCAAAATTTACGACCCGCAGGAAATTGCTGTGTTTCAAAGTAATACAAGACCCACACAGTGTCAAGGGATTTAATTTATATCCAATCTTCTGTATACTATGTACGATGAAATTGTCCCGGTTCAAAAAATAAATCGATTACACGGCGACAGTTGTTAACCATCGATTCGTTTTACGTATTTGTAAAATGTTTCTGACATCTTACAATATTTTTAGACCAAAAAATAATTGACTTATTCCTTAAAAGTTCTGGATAAATCTGTAAAAAGTAATGTTACAAGTATCCAGAAATCATACAAATTTGAACTCTATTATACATGATATACACATTTTATTTCTGCATAAAAAACAATTAATATGTTAAATAAATAGATTAATTGTTTATAAAGCTGGATATGTTCTTTTATTGCATTGATAGTACTGATATGATATTATAAATTTACGAATATTTGCTTGTATTAAATTATGAAAAAGTCGTTTAGACATACCGAATAAAATTCCGCACAGAATTCTTCAGGTGTAAATTCTCTAATTTTCGGCCACTTTCAAGCATATCGCACCTACTCGTTTGTCTGGGTACAAGGAAGAAGACTTAGTATCACTCATAAGACCGTTGATCGCAAGATCTTAGTTGATTGAGGTGTTATTATAGGCTTACAGCTTTCTCCGTACAATTTGAAATGTCTCGCCTATGCGGTATACAAGATGCTATTCAGGTTGTGTTTAAAGCTCAGATCCAATTACCTAAGACCGACTCTAATAAGTAAAATTTTACCTGTGTCTCCGACATAACTGAACATTTATTTTATTATTGATCATTTGAGCCCAAATTTATTAACATCATTATTTATCGGAACCTATACCTGAACGATTATATTACATTTAGGATTACATTTCAGTTCAATAGTCCACAATGTATACGTATACATCGCAATCTACGACGAGGTAGAACCGTCTTTAATGCCGATGCTTTGCCGTTATAACGCCAGTACTACGCTAGTACAGTAAATGTTTAGGCAGTACTGGCGCGGTACTGCGCCGGTAGTCAATTTCCACCAGGAGTGTAATACAGCAGATATGGATGTAAGTATGCTTGCAGTCAGGAATTATTTATTTCAGTCTTTAGTGTCTACCATAAATTAGCGAAAAGGAATTAATTGTTTTGTTGACCCATTTTTTAAATTTGAGAAAATCGCGAAGACGACCACTACAGGGCTGAAAACCCATATAGAAGTCGAGAAATCCAACAATAAAGCCAGCTAGAATGATTTAGTGCCGCGTACTGCGGCGCGGCGATGATGCAGTGATACAGATAGCCGCCGGACACGGCGGAAACTAAACAGTGCTCACCGGAAATGACGCTCGCCACCTCCGTGCGCATTCTCGCCGCCGCCGTAGACCGCGGGTATCTATGTACTATGAATGCGAATTCGTCGGTGCATCCTTGCATCCCACGTCGATTTGAGAGAATTGGAAAATGTGATATGCACAATCGTTACAACCGCCAAACGAATTCATTATGAGTCCTCAAAGCGATACGCTTAACAGAAAGCTCCAAAGGATGAATAAAAAAGCACTGATAAACGATTGCGGCCCGCATACGGGTGAAGGGATTGATAGGAAATAAATTGGATGTTTCACGGTTTGAACGAAATTGATCTATGATTCGATTTCGATTGTTCGATTTTTAGGGTTTTCGTGGATAAAACTTTGTGTTGATAATAGTTCTATTTTGACAGTCAAAATATTTTCTGAAAAATTCCTCTGTTAATTGGAAGAATGTGCAGCACAGTTAATATTTTGTACTAACAAATAAGAAAGATTCTGTTTGCAACAATTAAATTATGATCCCGAAAATTAAATAAAAATATAGTAACTAAGACCCTGCACCGAAGTAGTGAAAAATTGTATTGTAATAATTTGTTGTCTGTATTGGTTGCGTTTATAAATAAATTTTGAACACATAGTTACTCGAAATTCATGGTTGAAACTATAAAAAAGTGTTTTTGAAGCATAAATTACCAAGAACAAAATAAATAGAAACAAAACAGCGAGTCGAAAAAGACGGCAGCAGTTACATTTCTAATAAGCACACGCCCGAGTTTCGGGGGTGTTCAACTTAAAAAGTTCGTAACTCGAAAACTAAAAGACATACCACGAATTAAAAATCTGAATAAAATATTAGATAAAATTTGCCATTAAATAACAATATTTAAAAAAAAAATAAAAAGGGTGCCCGGTGGTTAAAAATCGTTAAAAAAAGAAAATTGGTTTTTCATGCGTTTCTTATTATTATATTTAATTATAAATATTTTTTTTAACAGTTCAGACTTTTCTATTATAGTGTAGCAAATTTTATCCAATTCCGATAAAATGCCGCCGAGCTATAATTTCTCGTTTATAAACTTTGTGAAAATTTCATATGGCCGCCATTTTGAAAATATTCGGAATTTCGAAAAATCCCTTTACAACATTCATTTGTATGCCAAGTACTAAATTTTCTGCAATTTTTAACAAAATAGGAGATATGATATCAGATCGTGATCGATTTAAGGACCAGAATAAAATAAATGCTCACCCCTGTGCACATGCGATTTACACATACTCGGTTTACGACATGCCGAACTTCCGTCCACCAAATGAAATTAATCGGGCCCGAGCACAATTTTCTTAAATTGAAAAATATTTTTTGAAAATAAAAATCAAATTAGGGTTACTTTATAAATATGTTTGGCGAGGAACTTGTGAAAATAAATACCTAATTTTTATTCCGGTCAGGAAAAAAATGGAAACCAGAGTAAGGAGCAACGTGTTCGCACCTGATTCTATGCGTCGCCGACATTTTCCGGGGTGGTGGGTTCGCCTTATTTTTTTACGCCCACGCAGCACCGAACGGCGACGGTGGTAGTAGCGGCGTATTTTAGGTCTCGAAGTCATGGCACGGGCGCGACCGGAGATGAAAATAAAATCCGATGGGGTGGAACAGGTGGTGGTGGCAGAACGCCAGAAAAGCGGGAATGGACTTTGCGTGCATACGATAAATCTCCATAAATATGTATGAATGTCCCGCCTGCGAACCCCCACCTTTCCTCGTTCGTTTTAAACCATTTTTTTACTTTTTTCGCGTTCTTTATTTTTATTTATAGATCTCGATATCGCTCGCGAAACCACCGTATGCGTTTCTTTTTTTCGTCCGTTTTAAGGATATCGTCCGACCCCCGCCGGTAAGTGCCAACAAAGGCGACGAGCAAACGGTTATCGCGCCGATAAATTACGGGACGTTTTATTTGCGCTTTTGTCATCTGCGTGGATAAGAAGGCAGATAGCATCAGCCGTGATTGAAATTGCAGAGGCTTTCCCTCCAACGCGATTGCTCTGTGAAGTAGCGAAACTTTTCGAACCCTGGTAAGAGAAGAATCGTGTCGAGATAACGCTGCAAGCTTCTGTATTTTCATTTTGAAATGAATCGGGAAGCATTTCGCTCTCAAATTGCAATACCTCTTACCCTATCCTCTGTATATCGTAATTGTTTCGCGTGATTATATTAAACTGCTGCTGAAAGACCTAATTTGTTAGAAAGTTATATTTGTTTGTCTGAAAATTTTCAGAACAAGAAGTACCTGAAAACAAAACTTCAATACTACTGTTATTCGCCAAATGCAATATGTAATATTGCATAAATCTGGGAAACTTGAAATACACGAAACGACATGAAATAATGTACACGTAAACATTGCCATTTACAGGAGTAGATTTGACTTGTTGACCTGTTGTAGCTACGGAAAGTTGCATTCTATTCTAAGTTTGAAAAAGTACATAAGAGACGGGTCGCCATTTACTAGCTGCTTTAAAAATGAATCGCTTACATGTTGTGTTCTTGCCTCCAAACAATTGCAAACGTAAAATCTGATTTTCGTCATATTTTCCCACGTGGAAATTTGAAAAAAATTAACTATTATACATATTTTATTGGTTGCGTATATTGCGCTTAGTTAGTTAAAGTAACTAATTTTTTTTACTATTAGTCCAGGTGCCCCACACTGTACTTTTAGAGTATTTTACAAATAAAAGATTGTTTTTAAAAGAATTTTGCCAGGTTTTTCCGTAAATTGATAAGTTATAAAATAGTTATTATTTTGTGAAAACTATTTGTTGAAATAACTTCAACAAAAACTTTTCAATTTCCTGGAAAAACCTTTCCTTGCGAAATTGTCTTGATTTCTCTTGTTTTTGTCGAAATTGTCTTGAGGAATCATTCTGATTCCCATAAGATAGTTGTGTACTCTTGTACTCCAATATAACCCCACCTTGCTACATGATGTCAACGTAAAATGTCCTACTCCTCGTGTAGGCCATTCAGTCCGTATAGTTTTCGGTCTCCAGGTGTACTGTATCATATCCTATTTCATATTTCTTCGGAAATAATTTCCTCAATTTCGATTGTGTTTTCAATTTCGTCATTAGAATAAAGTAACCTAATAAATAAAATAATACAATGCATGGTGTTTGCAATGAAAATTTTACCAAGTATTTTTTTCACAAATTTAAAGAATTATAAAGATTTTTATGTATAAGAAAATGATTTTATGCAATTGTACTGAGGATTTGATGATGCCAACCTTTAATTTTTCTCCATAGAAGAGTTATCTGGCCATCACTGTTTATTTCGTCCGCTACCACACAATATCAAATTTGAAATCATTCATTCCTAAATCTGCGATTGAAGAACTGTCAAAGATTGAATATTATAATTACTTTTAACCATTTGGACGAAATATTCAAAGCCCTAAGTGTTTCATAACTGAATCGATTTCTGGATAAATTATAAAATTAAATTTTATTTTATACCAAATTAAAGGCAATTTCGTAAACTGCTTTAATTTTTGTAAATATCTTTAAAATATCTTAACTTACCAGAAATCATGTAAATCTTTTATTTTTGAACCCAACGTCATCATTTGGTTTTCGTAGGTATTGTACTCCAATGTCCCAATATTATGATATAAATATATAAAAAGAATTTTTACTGACCAAGAACAGCACATACATTGACGCACATTTTGCAATAAAAGCTTAAATAATTTACACCATGGATATGAGTGAAATGGAATAAAAATTAAGACTTTTCGCGAAAATTGAAAATTAAGTTAATAACATGTGTTTAATTAACTTCGACCTGGTTCAACAGGTTTAAATTAAAACCAAGAAAACCCAAGCAATATTTTCACACCAGCCTAGATAAATACTGCGATATCGAAAACTGCATGAAAACGCCATTTGAATTAATTAAACCCAATAATTGCACAGTACAGCAAATCACGAACATTATATTACGCAGATGTGGTGCTACATCAGCGTCCGTGTCCACGTATTCGTTCCGAATAAACGGAGGCGTCCCGTGACCGTGTGCTGATTTTATCGCTTGCAAAATCAGCACTCCCTCGATAATTACTATTGTAAAGAAAAAGCGTTGATTTTACCACCAAAGGGTATTTCAACTATGCACAAATTTTTTCCATTTTCCCGAAGTACATTTTCACATTATACACATTTGTTTTATATTTTAGATGCAATTCAATACATTCTAAATTTGATTAAGTCGGAGACGACTCTCAATATTTGATAGAAAAAACATCAAATAAATATTTACAATCAAATTAAATTTCGAATTTATTCAGTACGGATAAACATTAGGAAATTCGTAGTAATGAATTAATGTTTTTTTAGGTACCATTCGAAGAGGCGGAATTGTATACTGTTCTAACAATGAATAAACATGGCATAAAACTAGACTATTATTACTAATACCTTGCAATGTTGCTTTCATAATTTAAAAAATTATAAAATAACATATTTTGAGAGAATATATTTTATATATATAACAATCTCAGCAATGAATAAAAGAGAACATGCTTCAAAGCATTAGTGATTGAAATTGACTGAAAAAAAAATGGTCGAAAAACTATTGATTCGAAATTACTTACCAGCGGACTGGGTAATTGGTTCGCAAGACGTCATCTGCATACCGCATAAAATTGATTGAGACCAAATTACGGCTTTAAATAAAATAAATTATTTTCGATAATCTGGAATCAAACAATTTATTTCTACGGAAATAAAGTATGCGAGAAAATTCGGAAACATTTTTCTGACCTTTATTTAGTGTGTTTTTGGTATTTTCTGCAGGCCATTTTGCTCGAAGTCTACACACATTTCGACTAAATCGCAAAAAATAGCAAAACATTGCGAAAAATCACATTACTGTATTCGGCGAAATTTAGAAAAATTTTCCTGAGTATGATCATGTATGTATTTTTCGTATATTAATGTTCCAAATGTGAAACTATAGCCCATTTACCCAAACATCTCGAAATTTAGATTAAATCGCAATAATGTGTAGACTTTGAGCAAAATAGCCTGCAGATTCAATTTCAGGTTATTATCCAAAAACACATTATAGATAAAGGTCAGACAATTTTTTTCAGAATTTTCTCACACACTGTTGTTACGTTTCGCAATTTTCAGAATTTTTCGCCATTTTTCCCGATTTACTCGAAACTGATGGGTGTACGGGCTAAATTGACTTCAGATTCAGCTCCTCAAAATACACAGAGATAACTAGGTCTGGTTAAAAGTACAGACCACTGTTATTTTTTTGTGGAACGGTGTAATCATTTGCACAAAAACTGCAACAGGCGGAAAATCGATCGTCTTCCATTGAAATACTTGGACATGTTGGGAGCGGTTATCCTTATTCGGGAATGGACGAAATTGCTAACAAGTAAAAACTCAATAATTTATCGAGAAGCGATCGGCGATGATATTTTGAAAAAGTTCTCAAACCACGAACTAACTGAAAAAGTCAGGCAAAAACACTGTCATAATATTAAAACTATCAGTACAAAGTTAATTCTATAGGCACCCTGTACTTTTAACCTTTAGATGGCCGAGGTGGCCATTATAGTGGCCATCTAATATATTGACGTCTCTATTTACCAAATTTACCTCATATTCACAAACGCTTCGACAAATATTTCATTTGTGGGGGAAATTGCCGGCCGTCTACAGATTAAGAATTATCCACATTCGGGTGTGCAATGGAGCAGGGAAAAACCACCGAAGTTGGGAAAATCCTGTATAGGGTACCGTAACGCAATTGTTAAAACATCGAGTCTGTCGGTAACAATCCTTTTCTTGAGTGCAAATTATTTATGCTAATAAATGGGGAAAATACGATCCACACAAAACTCTTGAATAACGACCCATATTTTACATTACGGTTTCGGTTATTAACTACCTACACAGAACCGAACCTTACATTAAGGTTAAATAGCGTTGCTGCAAGCTTATTAACATTTTAACAACCTTATTTAACCTTGTTGTAAGGTTCGATTCTGTTAGGGTAATGATTACATAAATTGTTGTCATCTAAAATGTTATTGTAAAACTCAAATTCAGGTGATTTTTTTTAGAAAACTACTGCATTCATATACATTATGTTCAATATAAAAATAAATTTCAGAAGTAATAATACAAAATTTACCTTTGCAAAATTAGAGTGGCAGTTATAATGAAAATTATAATTCTACCGAGTAATATTTTATTACATAATACAGAATTTAAAAATACTTTATTAAAATGCAATAAACTATTTTAAATTAATCAAACTGAAACAGATCGCTTGATTGAAAACAAGCATCCGCGGAAATTTAATTGCGATCAATGCAAATTAACTTTATATCGAAAGTTGAAGTGGAATTAAAAAAGTTCTATGGTTTGGTTTTAAGAGTTTTTAACTCGTAAACGCGTTTGTAGATTCAATGTTCATTTTCTCTATTTATGAATGTATATAATTACTTTTCACTTTATAATGCTGTATTGAATATATTTCACTGTTTGAAAAAAAAATATTCGAATGGCAAAATAAAAATGTAATGATTACATAACCATTACATTTTATGTAATGCCAGAAGCAATCACTTATATTCTAATAATATTATGAACTTCCCTCTTTTTAAGAGTAAGAATTCATCATTTTCAAAATTATAATAGTTTCTTGAAAGTTTTTTGAAACATATTTACTCCTTATATATTAAATTCGTTGCAGACATCGGTTTAACCTCCAGAAAAGTAATAATTTATTGCTCAAAAATGAACTATTTGGCATTGAAATCGATCATGCATGAAAAGAAGTCTTCACCTTTATAGCAAACGCATAGCATGCCACCACGACAAAGATGCGCACGATAAGTTCACCGAAATCCCTAGTTTTCGATACTAATAAGAATGTCTGAAGGGTATTTTCAACTAAGTACAGATCAAATCTACGCTGTATACAGATTGAATGCTCAAAATATTACTAAATGCCAGAATTCTAAAAAAAAATGTATACTCCCAAAACCTTCCCGGCTGAGAAGGGCCAGATGTGGTCACCATTTTGGTCATATGTACAGTCTATTAAAGATAATCTGTAGGCAAAATGTTCTTCAAAGTTTTATTTTATCTCTTTCTTAAATCCCGGCCGCCTGGGGATTAATCAGAAATTAAAACCAGTTGTTTCCTGCAAAAAACAAGTGATTTATAAAAGTAATTATACTTGAAAGTTTGCAACTTCGGTTTGCAGAAATACTAATTATTTAAAAGGCAATTTTGGAGTATTCTATTTCATATAATAAGTGAAATGATGTTGAGCCCCCATTCCAAAAACATTTTTCACAATTGAAATGCTGATAATATAACTTTCATATATATTATTATTTTCATAATTACTTATATTTTAGGCCATATTTTCAATCGAGATTCACCTGAAAATTATTTCGAATTAACTATTCTATTCTAATTGTAAGATAAATTCATTTTCAAACTTTTAACGACATGGTCCTTTTTAACTAAATTGACGTGGATTTATTTGTACCGTCTTTGATGAAGAACCTGAAAATATTAACTGGATGAATTTAAAGATAATTTTGATATTATATCGATGAAAATCTAAGAATGCTATTTCTATATCCTTTTCGTACATTTTTTAACTAAATATGAGCTGCCGACCGTAAATATCAAATGCGAACTAGGTCGAAAACGACTGCCTGCCGCCAGAAAATCGTTGAATGTTGAATCTCACAAATGAAAACGGATGAGAATAAAAATAGTGAATGACATCACACGAAGTGCTTGATTAAATTCTATACATTTTGTCCAATATCGATATTTAAATCGGCTACCAAATTTCTAGGGTATATATTTACGGGATTTTCCTCAAAATGCTCTTTTCAATATGGCCATCTCGACCTCGAAACGCCAGTTCCCATTGCCGCATATTTCTTTTTTCAGGTTTTTTAGCTCATATTGGCAGACTTCTCTTTACTTCGTAAATCCAAAATGTATTGACGGAGGAAGATATTAATTGGTGCTTCCAAAACCAATGAATGCTCTAAAATATTCTCGAAATAATACATCGAAAGAAAATAAAAATATACGAAATAAGAGATGACACATTGTAATAGTCAGTTTTATTCAAAATCTAATTGGGTTTCTAAACTGACGCTAAAACTCGAAATGATTTCAGAAAATGTTTCAGTAAATTAGGATAATTTTGTAATATCATTTACAATACGCGGGTAAAATTTTGATGGGACTTAATTATTTATATTTATGATAGTCACATGTACTGATACATTTTGTTATTTACGATTTTTTATTTTCCATACTGTTATATATGCGAATGAATTTTTAGTCTCGGATTTTTATTCTAATGACTTTTAGGATAAAGGGAATTTATAGTTATTTTATAGCAATTATTGTTATATAAATACGTATAAAATTTTCATTAATTAAAGACAGGTGTGCCTTCTTTTAAAATCAAAGGATTATCAAACGGTTATAACTAATAATGTAAATGTTTTTCAATTGCCATACTTGTATTTGATTCGTATTTTTAATGATTAAAATTAAATCTTAAATTGTATATAAGATTATTGAAATACAAATAAAATTTACTTTGAATGAACTGCAGTGCGTCCTGTAAAATCGTCATTAGAGCAAATTACACTTTTTCATAATGAAGGTACATCGCTAGAGAAAGTAATGTGAAAGACCAACCAATAATTTCAACCTTTGAAGTGCAGAATGGTGAAAATTTGCCTCGTTCTGCAGGGTGCAATGCGTCGGGCTTGTGCATCCAATGAATAGACACAGCGCGCACTGTTTCAATTTTTCCACGTAGAAGAATTGTCTGTTACGCATCTCCATTCGACTCGTGCTCGCTTCATTAACTTTTCCGGGTCGTATGATCACGATTTGAATGCTTTAAAATGCCTCGTGATAAGGGAATAAAGAATTTAAAGAGCCTTTTGTGTATTAAGGAATTCGCAATTTATCAAAAGCAAAAAATTCTGATTGTTAATTACTCAAGTATCCATCTCAGTTAATTATCATGTGGTCGTTCCGATACTGCACATTTAGAATACAATTACTTAAAAGGTTTAATAACTTAGTTTGTCTAAATAATTTATGATTTAAAATACTATTATCAACAATATTTGAGAAAAACGTCCTATTGTTCTGAAGAATTGAAATTAGGAAATTTAATTGAATTATAAACTAATTCTGCAGAAATTTTGTTAGTAAAAATGTTATAATTTTTTAATAATTTACGCATTTCAATCCCTAAGGATTTATTTTGTTAAAGAAATGATTTCCTACGATTCTCTGAAAAATAATTTCATACGTTGACGTGCAATATTACATTCGTCAAAGATTTTTATAATTATTTTTGGTAATAATAATTAATCCTTACAATCTAAATGTATAGAATTTGCGTGATATACTAAATTAATTCCTTGACAGATTAAATCTTCTTTGATAGAAGTTTATTAATTACTAAATATTTAAAATAATGAGTTTTAGATTAAAGCGATTCTTTTGACAGACGAAATGTCGAAAAAAGCATTCAAATTTATTGAATTAGGTCAGTTGAAGTGAAAAAAAGTACCCTTTTTTTATTAAAATCATGACCTGAAAGATAAAAGCATGATTTGTTATGCACGATTATGATATTAATGGTAGATTATTAAATAATTTAATTTTATAAATTTCAAGTTTTAATTTCATTCTTTTAATTTATAGAATAGAGCCAGTTCTCTCTTTAGCTATATCGTTAATAATCATATTTTAAATCGAAAACATTGTATAAAAGAAAACATTTTAGAAATTAAAGGGTGTACCGATCCTCAATGAAGCGAGCACAAACACATTTTTGCACATTTTTTTCCTCTCATATTGAATATACTAAACGAAAGAATATTTTATAAATACTTGTAATCGTCAAAATGAAAAAGCTAGAAAGCTGCTTAATCAAGTACCGATAAGCTAAACAACTTTAATATTTGAAATCTCAACGTCGCTCATATTGTTATAAACATAAAATGTTAATCACAAAAATAATTTAAACCTTTATTTGCTGTTGAACTTTTCCTTGATGATTTTATTAAACATTCTTAAAGGCTTAGGGATTTATTTATTTCTTATATCGTTATGACAAGTTAATTTTTTTCGAAACATGTACGAATATGTTGAGCTATTTTTAAAAATTAAAAGTAACAAAATAACAAATTTTTAAAATAAAACAATGAATTTTGGATCTTTCAGATTACGAATCATATAAAAAAGAGTATTTATTTCCCTTCGATTGCACAAATGTGAAATCTATAATTTTATGCTGTATATACGTCAAACAGTAATAAAAACATCGTGGTGTGACATTGTGTGATCATAGTCGAGTGTTAATTCAAGAATGAATTGGAGTGAAAAAAAAATGTAATTTAAAATATGTTTATGTAATGGCAAATGCACAGCTTTCTGTTAAAACTGGTAACATAAAAGATGAATTAAAAACTGAAATATTTAAAAACTGGAATATATAATAACGAATGTTTTCGTATAAAAAGTTTTAATTTAGCCAATTTTTAAGAAAATTTATCGTCCAAATTATTTTAAAATGAATGACTGTTTTGTCATAGATTTGTAAGGCCATTCAATATTTTTATTACGTTTTTAATGTTTTGATACAAATGTGCGCCGCATTATGCATACGTATATGTCACTCTTTATCTACCTAAAAACCAAAAAAGCTGATTTGAAATATCTTTTCTGAAGGCGCCTTATTAATGAAACTCACATGACGAAATTATACAAACGAAAAAAAGAATTCGAATGCCGGGCCATCTGAAAAGATTGTCTATCTTTTTGTTTAATTTTCAATTCGCGCATTAGTGTCGTGGCAGGTTTGTGTTGCACATCCGAGCGGAAGAATCGGGAGTCTGGGTATGACAAAACAGCGAGATAATTCATCGCCGGGATTAGGCGGCCCCCTCCTGAGTGAGAGTTGCAAGACTGCAAGACGGACCTCCGAGCTTCCCTTAAATTATTGCTCCTGCATTTCAGCCATGATATTAGAACATAAAATTCCGTTCTGTCGCCTCCAGTGGATGATAAAGGAAGAATAATTTTCAGCCGGGGAAATGTTCGCAAAATGAGGCACGCGGCGAGTCCAAAGCCGTTAAACGAATTTTTTGAAAGTTGGCAATTTTACTACTCTAACGGACGTCCCAGTTTTGCGCGTATGTACTTTACTGCTTTAATCTAATCCGTCATGCAGAAAATACTGAAAGTACTTTGAATTAAATTTTTAATTGGATTGATTTAATGGTATGTAAATTTATATAAATTGTAAATTAAAGCTTCAAATTTCGTTGTTAGAATGCAATGAAATTATGTGCCAGTAGAATAGACGACAGTCGCGTAATGATGAACAAACATAACACGTTGACTATTATGATGGAATTTAAAATCTAGGTCATTGACACAATATAAATGACAACACCGTTTCGCTTCCGGTTAACACGTACACTGCATATACTATACGATCAACTATTTTATCCATGATCGACACGCAAATACAGTTTGTGCCATATCGAAAATCAAGTTGCCTCATCATTACCTGTTCCAGTCTTTAAGTAAGGCATTCACAAACATCTAGTGCTTAATCATCATATTTCACGATGGCGAGAGAGCGACGGATATTTAGTGAAGATTGTTCTCCCTGTAATGATGGGAGATTATATGAAGGGCCTGCAACATATTTCGTAATTTCAGTACCTCTTATTGTAAATTTATTGCAGAATTATCTATGAAATTTCAGACATCCTGTGACAATAATAATCATTACTTTTGAGTGAAAATTAAAAATACAACATAGAATTTTTTATGTGAACTGTCACCGTAAACTATTGACACTTTTCATATTTTCCTACTTATTGCAAAAATTATTGGAGTTTCATTTATTTTATGAAGAGTGTACCATTAGAATGTTCTTTTTATGATGAACACGATACTGGCACTATAAACCACAAAATAGCGAGTCTATATTTAAAACTAAAAGAAACAAAATATATTATTAGGATAGTCGTCAAGTAATATATCGTTAAGGTCCCATATGACAAAAACCCGATATTCAAAAACCTGACATTTTTAAAAATGCAGACATTTTAAATGCAGACATTCAAAATACAGACATTTAAAAAAACCAGACTTTCAAAATCCCGACATTTCAGTACATAACCTCACTCCTTGAAATGTCACTGGAAGGT
Source organism: Trichopria drosophilae (assembly GCA_030407085.1). NCBI lineage: Eukaryota > Metazoa > Arthropoda > Insecta > Hymenoptera > Diapriidae > Trichopria > Trichopria drosophilae. The sequence goes on from CM059583.1 coordinate 68,819,141, forward strand.
CATTTTCAGATCAAACACGTTTGGCCAAGCAATTAATTTTGTAGGTCACTTGAAGGTTAAATCAGTTTAACCCCAGGATTATTTATTAAACACATTTAAAATTCAATCATTAATTATATTTTCAGAATATGTACATTTTAAAATGTCTGGTTTTTTAATGTCTTTTTTTTAAACGTCTGGTTTTTGAAGTATCTGTTTTGTGATTTGTCGGGTTTTTGAGGCGCACCCAGTAATCTCATCAGTGTTATAATATAACTATGGTTTAAGAGTTTCTTTTTGCAGTTAGAGACATGTACTGCGCCTAATGCAATTTAAGACGTATAGGTTATTGTACGACACACTGTTGTCATGCTCGAATTCGAATTTGAATGAACTGCATAAGAAATGTTATCTCAGAACTTTACTTTACAATTTTTTTATTTCACGCATCTTATAATATATGTAAGTCTTTTTTTTAATTAAAATTAAAAATTGAACCTTTAACATTTAAATGTAATATTCCTGACATGTTTTTACATAATTGATACAAAAATAAATAAAAAACAATATATTAAAAATGGCGCATAAGAATTGTGTTCGGGATATAATCACAAAAAGGGGTTGCTTGGGGTCGGTTGGGAGCCCCCCCCCCTCCCCCACGTTACAGGTTGAACACCCAGACATGTGAGAAGGGAGTACACATGGCTGGGTCGCCGTTTCTAATTGTTTGGTTGGATTTTCCGAGGTCTTGGCCCAAAGGGAGACTACCTGGAACATATAAATAAGCCCGTTGAGGGCATTTCTAATAAGTTTATCGAGAAGATCCTAAGCGATCAGACCTCGAGCGCGTGACAGTACTTGGGCCAAGACTGCGGGAGGTGCGGACGGCTGACTGTGGACCCCGGGACGCTGTTCGGACTTGTCTGTGAGTAAGTAATAATTTATGTACCTGGATTTCGGGAACAATTAGTCGGTTGATTATTGTTAATTAATATATGCATTTAATTCATATATCGGTTATATATATTTACATATATTTGCATGCGATGTATGGGGCAGGGCCCGCTTCTCGTAGCCCCACTGACGAGTCCGTGAGCGGGCCCGGGACGAAACATCAGCAATCTCGTAGTGATTAAGCAGGTTTATATTGTGCGTGACATTTCTCACCCGAGTTAATTGTTCGATTGACGTCTGTCTTAGAAATAGGAGAACGACGGCTTTCTCAACATTCATACCCCCTTCCCCCGGGGCCAGGGGTGCTCTCTATTTATTTATTGCACTTGCGCCATATACAGTCCAAATAAAACCCCATTTCCCGAACAAATTGTTTATTAAGAATTATCATTTATTTCCAGTTAAAGCCCACAGTTTCTTGCAATATGCAAAGTATGGATGTTATTACTCGTCGAAAATTACGGAGAAAAGTTCATTAACTTTTTGCATAGAAATAAGTTTCATTCATACTAAAAACGAACCACTTAAATCTGAAGCAACAAAGTCTGATTGAATTACGTTATAATGAATCGTAAACAGCTCCACGGGGTACGCTTAGAAATTTCATGCGTATCAACACTAAAGTCCGCGTCCTTAATTGTTATACTAAAAATTTCAAGTTTAATAACTGCATCCACATTTGTGTCATCTAAGTTTGCTACATTCTTGAAAATGAGAAGGCGTTTCTAATTTAGAGGTACGAAGAGTATTCCCCCGGGAAATTACAAGTACACCAACGATTGATGCGCATACATAACAGCTGCTCCAGTACAACATTCTCAGCACTCGTTCCGTAAGTAAGGGAAAAAATAAAAGCTTGATTCACAATGCATTCGTCAGTCTACAATTATTTCAGAGTATTTGCCAAATTGATTTTCTTTAGCTATCGTATCATTCCACATGAATTATGTAATACCTATATTTATCTCGACATAAGTCAATATTTATTGAAGGAAAAAAGTTTGTCTTCCGGTTAAGGTTAGGTTTCTGTACACAAAAAGGGCGCTCGCAAATTTTTCTCGTTTCTTATTTTTTAAGGCCTTGAAATTTATATAATTATAGAAAAGAGCGTTTCAGAAAATTCTGCAAACATTTCTACAAAAATAAAAAAATGTATTACATTTTTTGGAAATATAGTTTTAATGAGTGCTTTTTTCCAATCAAATTTTTACAACAAAATCTGAAGAGATGAGGTACACGGATATGCCCCAATTACATTCTGTATGTTAGTAGTTGCCCAAACTATATGAAATATTAGAATAATATTGTTAATAATCATTTAGTATTAACAATCGTTTTTCTACAATAATGTAGTTTTACTATTTGTAAACAATAAAGGATTTACGTTTTAATGAATAGATAACTTTTAATAACTTAAAAAATTCTATATTTTTCACTTATAATGTTTTACAATGTTTATTTTTCGATTCGAATGTTGACCGGGTGTTTGAGTGGATGTTCAACTGAACATATTTATTCATATATTTATTGTTACGTTATCAAAATACTACTTAGATATGTACACATTCTTCTTAATTCTATTAATCTGAAAAATTCTCATGAAATTCCGCAAAACCGTCTTCTAAAAGTTCCGGTAGATAATAATTATTATACCAAATATTAATTTATGCCACACATATTAATTCATTTTATTTTTGTTATTTGTAAGTAAAATATAAAGGTTATCATATATTAAATTAAATTATTTTCAGTACGATTTATTAATTACCGAGTTTACAGTTTTCGGAAAATCATGTTTCAATCGTAAGCATTTTAATGACAGCAGCACCCATTAATTAGTACAGAGCACTAATTTATTTACGTAATTAAATAATATACTACTCATTAATTGATTTACATATTTGCAATTAAACCATTACTTAAATGAAATTTTATAAATGTCCAGTTACAATACACATGGTAAGTTTATTATTGATATGCAATGAATAGGATACCACTCAGCGAACAATACCGCGCACCAATATTTCCTCAGACACATTATACAAAAATTGTATTTTAAATTTTTTTACTAATGAACATCTTTAGACCAATATCTTATTTCAATAACAAAGTTTGCACTGCATAAAATCATTTTACATTGCGCAGATCTTTTCAGATATCAATAAGTTTGAAATGCGTAAATATTCTTGAAAGTAGAAGCATTCGTTTCGCATATATTTGAAAACATAATACTTCTTTTCATGTCTAACACCTATCCAGAAAGTTTAGAATGCCCTGCAGTAAATGCAGATCTAACTTGAATTGTTGTTAATAGGTGAAGAATTTTTGAAAAAAAAGTTTACATCTACTTTTTTCATTACTTCAGATCATTGACTTTTCTTTCTTTAGTTACTATCTACTATGATGTAACCCTTCATTTTGAGAGGCGTCTAGCTTATTTGATCACGCCGGCTGGTTTTCCGATAGAGCGAGTAGCAACGAAAGTGGGTGACTTTTCTCTCCAAAGGGTGCTCCACATTATACCCAGCTTGCTCATCTCTCTCCCTTTTTCTCTATCGTTCTCTTCACGATCCCCCTCTTTTTCTCTATCTAACGCTTGCTGTCCTCTTCTTGTCAGACTCCAAAGTTCAGCTCCCTTGAAAACCTCCATGCATCCTCGAGGTGCCGCACTCTTTTTCCTTAGTCTGGCACATCGAGCGGAAAAGAGTGCGCTTTGGGACGGGCGAGACGAAAATGAATAAATGGCGAAAGGCAAGGAAAGAAGGTCCGGGGCCGGGAGGCTGTGGTGGAAGACTACGTAACATCCTCAAGGGCACGGGGTGAATAGGAGGTGGATGAAAAGAGCAGAAAACTGAAGCCACACATAGGAATGGATGGCAATAAAAAGAAAACCAGTCACTCAGAGGCAATCTCAGATCAATTGCAATTGCGAGCTATTTACAGGATTATTAACACCGTTGGCTTCCTTTATTATTAAATTCTATTTTCTGATCGTTCGAAATGAAAAAATTGTTCATTTTCACAGTTATTCTGCGAGGTTTTTAATATTGACATCTAACTTAGTAAATAAGCAAACAAATTGAGCGTATCCGATCGGACACAATTTCCGGTAAGTATATTGCACAATCAAGAAATGCTTATATTTATATAAGGAAACGAGTAATACATGAAAAATTAATTTAAATAAGTTTTGTAATAAAAAGTGTCCATTTCCGACGGACAACGCAACTGTCCTCCTGTGCATGTGCAAAGGGCAATCGTGCATTTATTGCCGATTGTTTTTTTTTTTGTTTACATGACTGCGAATTTCAAACACAGATGTGACAAAAAGAACCGCACACATCACGGGCAAAAATTAATTGCATACTCTTCGCTATCCCTTCGTTTTCTTCAAACTGATAATCCCTGAAATTTGTTTTTACAGACGAAAACCAGGTCGTAAAATCCAAGTTTACGACTGTATGGTAATGTATTTGTAAAGAATTTGAAAATAGAAGAAATGGTTTTCTCTCTACTTTTCAAAACAAAACAAAACATGTACATCATTTTTTTTTATGTAATAATGAATGCAAAATAACGGTTCTAATCATGCCAGCCTGTTGTATTTCAGTCTAAAGTATATTATAGAGTCAAACTTTTCAATATAAAGATAAAAACGGTAAAATCCCTCGAGAAATCTAGAGCTCTTCGAGAATGAAATTGAATTGCAATTGTGTGACAATCTTAAAAATATGTTAAAAATGTCTTGGCACATTTAATAAAATAGAAAGTGCATTAAATATAAACAGATGCAGGTACCCCTTGTTAGAACTTAGTTGAAGTAAAAAGCGGTACAGAAACTGTGTTTGATGGTTTTGGAACGGTAGAAAAAAACGTACGGATACAGAATTAGTCGTTAATCTGTAGAAAGTTTAGTCAAAATGTACTGTTTTTCTTTGACGATATTCGTACAAATAAAATAAAATTTAATGTTCAAATTAACTTCCCGTCACCTGTTTGGTAGTGAATTAACGCTTAATATTTAGGGTATATTTTTTAGATTATTTTCACAGAGGTCGGAAAGTTCACTGTCACAGAAGTAATGAAGAAATAAAAGAATTCGGTTACCTCATCGACTTTAGAAAAACCCAATTAAATTCCGCGACGTATCGGTAAGGGAAATAAAAGAATAACGAAATCATTTTATGCAAGTAGCTCGACGATAAGAAAGGCCAATGCGAATAAAGGCGACGGAATGGACGAAAGTAGATGGAATGGGTGGTAGTGAGGTAGCAGCAAGAAAAGAAGAGTGGCGAGTAAAGTGTTCGGGGATATAAAACTCTTTTCATGTTGGAAGTTATACCTATTAAAGATTAATAAACCATCAAGACGAAGAAGCGTCAAAATGGCGACATACCGTCCTTTACAGGGTACCAGAACCAGACTAGGCAGAGGGGTGTAACGGAGATAACTGAAAGAAAAAGAGCCCATAGCGATAAAGCGTAAAAAGAATAGAACTCGGAAAGGGTAGTGAAAGAGGTGGGCGGTTTTATAGGTGGTCGGTGTGAGAAAAGATCGAAACGTATTTGGCACTTTGCCGCTTCCCTTGAATTATTTACTTTTTCCAATAGTTTCGAATTCTTCTAACCCGGAAACACTGAAACTTTCTGGTTGACGTTTCGAATGTCATGGAATTGATATCAACTATCTTTTTATCAAACGCGTTTATTAGTTTAAATATTTAGAAATGACAATATCGACAAGAATAACATATTATTATATGGCGAATTTGAACATGAATAAATTAAAGTAAGAATAAAAAATGCTAATTAAAAAGACAACAGTCATTGAATCTTCACATTCTGTCCTGCTAATTTTAATCGAGTTAACAACTTGATTTTTTTTGAAACAAGAAGTAATAACTTTATATAAATATTTAGATGTCAGTAAATAAACAAGATATTCATCATGTTAATATTTTACACGATGAACCTAACAATTAATTATGTCATTGTTTTATGTAAATATTACGATTCGAATTTAAACTTCCGAATGAGAAATATTCCGAAAATGCATTAAATCAAAAGTTTAAAAATGCTTACATGAATCCAAGCCTTTTGCGTTACATTGATGATGACACAATATATTTTGATTTCTCTAACGAGTTTGATTATAAGTCAGTTAAAAGTTTTCAGGCTCATTCATGAGATGGTTGGATTATTATTTAAAACAGAACATTTCACTCTTTCAATTTAAAACAGTGAAATGCACTGTGAAATAGTAAATGTTCATTGATTTTCAATGAAAAAGGAGTCACTGTTTCAAAATAATGGCTCCACTTTCACTGTGCACAGTGAGTTTCAGTATTTTAAATTAAAAGAGTATGTTAGAATAAAGAGCTCTAAATCGGACCCCTGTGTAATACTATGTGCTATGCTGCAAGGTTATCATCTTAATTCTTGTTAATATTTTATTAATGACATTGGTGTTTGATTCCTGTTCTGTAAGTTTAATATCCGCAGATACTCTTCTATACGTGTTATCTCCCCTTGAATCCTCGAAGCTTCAGAGAGATCTTGGTTTTGTCATCGAGGGATCGCTATTTAATGATCTTTATTTAAATGCATCTATATGAAAAATTATATCTTTGAAACGTGGCAGTGATAAGTTTTGTTATTTATATAAACCTGACAGCATATCCCTTTTGAGTGTTGGTTTATTGTCTTGGGTGTAACGATGACTTATAAACTTGCTTTCTTTGATTATTGATCATATGTGCATAATAATAGTCCCAAAGTTCTTTAGATTTATCACGAAATATTTTATAAATCCTTGAAGTGTTGCATATCTTACATAATTTATACCACAATTCTATATGGTCACCGTATACGCAATCTGATCTTAATTTGTTAGACACTGTCCAAGACAGTACATTTAGGTATTTATACTATAAATCAGGGCAACTTATGTCACCGTTCAACTATTGTTATGGACTATTCTAAATTGAATTTTCGATGTATAAAATCATTTCATCTATTTTTCACATTTATAGAGTAGATATAACAACCTTAATGTTATCACGTGGATTTGCGTTACATATAGTGATATTAGATGACTAGCTTCTGCTGAGCTGCTGTGTTTTTGTATTTAATTTTGTTTTGCACATATTAAGATTTGAGATTTTATTTTTGTTTCCCACTTTACAATCATGAATATTTAATGCATTTAATGTTATTGTTTAGGTTAAACTTATTTGGTATTTATAAAATAAATGTACGTTATTAAATAAATAAATGAATTTTATATTTTGAATTTTAGAGTAATGTGCTTTCAGAATATTTTTCTTTCGGAATTTGTCTTTTGATTTGATTCTTTGTAAAGAAATCAACGTTAATGTGATTACTTCAAATTACGAACAACTATTTGGAATTCTTAATTAGTTATACATATTGTAGTTATATGAATCATGTACGAAATTCATTTAAGGGCAGCAGTATTTAATGTACTCGACAAAACTACATTGCACATATTCTCGTTGCCTGTTGCCGACCTTACCGACTTGAAAGTTATTCACACAATTGTCACGAACAACCTCGAAAACTCGTATTTTCATTGCAACTCGTGTATCCCAACCTGATTTTCATGTTCATACATACGCATACTGCGGTCATACTACTATATTCATTTTGTACGCCGGAAAGCATAGACGGTATTCCACGAGAAATTAATAGGCTAAAGTTTCCAAATCTTACTTCAAGAACTTTATCATCCCTTTATTGAGATTATTACTTTTTTAAAGATTCCGCATATTCTATCTTGAGTGATTTATTTTTTTTATTATAGCAAGGTACTACTATTATTTTTATTAGTACAACATATAAATGATCTTTCCAAATGCGTTTCAGTATTTTGGAAATACTAAATATTTTTAATTTTCAAATACATCCTCAAGGAGTAAACTTCGAACGATTGAACCCCGAGTCAATTTTCTATTTAAGTAAATTTGCAGTCCTATGGACTATATATTGTACTCCTAATTAAGTGATATTAGTCATTTATTACATTGGATTCCTATGATACTCGGAAGGATTCAAATATATTTATTAGATTGTGCAAGTTAGTTTAACCTTTTTTATAGTGTAAATGAAGCCCTAAACTTATTTAATATGCAGTCCTTAGTTCTCATTAATCTTAGACAATGCATTTTTTGCGGATATTGTTCTTTCAATGTTCATACCTATGTATATATTCTTTATTAATATTTAGTCTCAATAGATGGCGCTGAGGGACACAACAGGATTGAGGTCTGCATAAACAGCGATCTTTGTCAACAATTCGCAATTACAACAATACGTAAATACTTTTACACCCGATAATAGCGAAGGAAAGGAATCAACGTCCTTGAGATCCCACGAATCTGCGAATTACATCCAAAACGTTATCCAAGTTTTTGGCCTGCGTTTCAGAGAACTGTAGTATTTTCAGAAATCAAATGCAAATATTTAAACGATAGGTTTAAAAAACACAACAAAAATTGCCCTTCTGTCTGATAAATATCGCTGTAAGTTCTAAAAATGTTAACACTTAAATAGTACAAGTTGCAGAAAATACCGTAATTTTTATCAAAAATAATGGCATTTTTATAATTCTACAAGTCTGTCCCGAAATAACCATCTGAAATGGTAAAATTGCAAAGAAAATTTTTATCATGTATACAGATTGAATACATAGTCAAATGTTTGAGCACTAAATCTCATTCCAATCTTGAATTTAAAATACTGCATTGTCGATAGTGCGAGAAAAAATTATAATTCAATTTCGTAATGAAACAACAGATCGTCGTGATTGTCTTAAAGTCATACACCAATTCTTTTTTATAAAAGTTGCTGACAAAGCAATAGCCTTAATAAAAGTTAGTGGACCGAGAAAAGTTTCGGGTGCATTCAGCGTGGGTGGTAACCACATTTTTGGTTCGATATTATACTGTGTACGTCAGGCTTATGTCCTGGCGCATGGACATGAAAAGGTGAGTTCGATAAATGAACGATAAAGGCAGTCGACTGTAAATCCCGAGCATGGCCGGTCATTATCCTCGATTAATCGAATAAATCAATTAGCGGATCGTCCGATAATAATAACGAATGACTCGTGGCGAGCGCAGCGCTGGTCCCGAGTTCGTGCATCGATTCGTGCTGGATTCAGGCCGATGCCTAAAGCGGAAACATTGCTAGTATCACTTTTCGGAGGCTTTCCTTTACTACTCAAAAGTCCTATTCATTAACTATGCTGCTATCGCCTGCCACCATTGTCCCAATGGATTACATGTAAATGGAATCCGCTAATCTGTAAATTTATATATGACCATTATACAGCATATGTACTTTCTTTTTGGAAATCAGGAATATTTGATAATTCAACGTTCATTTGCGCTGTCAAATATGTTGATTATTTTGAAAAAACCTTCGGCTAAACAACCCTAAATGATTTAGACATTTTCCGAAAAAAATAGTCGAATATTATTCCGGCCAAAACTATTTTTCTCTCCAATCAGTTTCCAAAATAAGAACTTCACCAGAAAAAAATTTCTTCTTTTCACTTCCATGAAATCTGTCTTATTTTCATGAAAATCCATCAATAGAGTTTGCCTTGTCCAATAAAAAAACGTTCTATATTAGATCCCTGTTACATTACTTTTAATTTTATTTCATAACACGAAAAAATCATATTTTGCAGCATTTGCAAAATGAATTGAAATTCCTCGCGATTTAGAGTTTTACAAATTCTCTTGTTAGAATTGCAGGATGTAATTCCGTAATTCTTACAACAGAATTTGTAAAAATAATATCCAGTGGGTCGGAACCTTTTGTAAATTCTACAGAATATATTTTTTTTCGCATATAAATGCATACAATTAACGTAACATAAGAAGGAGGCAAAAAAAACAAATTCAGAATTTCTTTGGAAGATATAATGTCACGAGACACTTATTTAATAGATATGCGAGTTTTTCCTTCTTCAGGGGGTTCTAAAGTACTTCACCGATAAGATAGGAATTTTCATTAAAAACCGTAATTAAAAAATGACTGAATCGATTTGTCAAAATTTGGGCCTTGTAAGGGCAATTCCAATTACTATAGAGAGATTTCTAGAAAATACCAAAGATATTCATTGAGAACTGACCGAGAATTATCGGAAATAAGCAAAACCCACTTATTTCCGAAAATCCTCGGTCAGTTAATGCCCAATTAATATCTTTGGTATTTTCTAGGAAACTGTTTATATTGCTTAGAATTGCCCTTATAAAGCCAAAATATTAAAAGTGTTGTTCAGTTATCTTTTATTTATGTTTTTTAGTGATATTTCCTACCTAATCGGCGGATCACTTAAAGTGTTTGCTAGCTTATGGAATGGATTTATATTTTTAATCTCTTATTATAATGTTACTCTACATGGAAATGTTTTCAAAAAATTGGCAAAATTCCTAGGAAGCAATGCTGAATTTGAAAATTAAAAAAAGCTCGCCGGAGTACTTACTCCCTTAAGAAAGCTGGGGAACAGCAGGATACCATTTATAGCAAAAAAAATAAGATACTATCAAGTATGTTCTCGATAACGAATAAAGCAATACTTCCTCGTGAATTAAAGTTACTTAAGTGAGTAATATACACTCTAACAGTCCTCTTGCTGCAAGTGGAATATACTTGCCGTAAATGGATAATCCACTTGATATATGAGTAATCTGATTTCTTCTTGCCGCAAGAGGACAATCTTTTTGAAGAGAATCCGCTTGCTGCAAAACGATTTTATATTTGCATCAAGTAGCATATCCACTCCAGAACTATACATTTCCAGCAAAGAGATTGTCATTTTGCTGCTAATAGAAAAAATGAGATTCGTGTGCAGTAATTATAGAATGTAGACTTAGATGTTCAACACTTACAGCATTTAAAACGCACTAATGTCAAAAACCCATTGTAAAAAACAATTGATCGGTCTGCATACAGCCTTCGGATATATATTTCCCAACGAAAAATTTGTTAACCTCCAAAAATCTACCGCACGTGGTACTTAATTGAAAGTATTTATTTAAATAAATTTTCAGTTTCTCTTTTTTAGCAGGTTATGTATCTCTAGGTGAATTTTAGGTTAAGCTCCCAATTCGACATAACTCCTTGCTCATTTTGTATAGTTGTTTATAAAGTATACAATTAAATAATATATGATATAATAAAATAATATATGACATAATAAAATAATAAGAACTGACAGTTCTAATATCCACAAAATATCAAGACCTGTTTGGCTTACAATTTATTACAACAAACATTTGTAAATATAACGGTTATAAATACATCAGGGTATACCTCGACAATGATCTGTCCTTTACACTTTGCCAAGGTATTTTTTAGAATTCGTATAAATATATGCACATTAAAACTGTTCTCAACTCCAATAACAAACATTGAATGAATAGAGTATGTTATTCAATTTTGTTGACATAAATGGAGTTCATGTTTTATATTAGATTTCAATACATATTATCTCACTATCGACACCGTAGTTTTGTTACATTCCCTAGTAGAGTCATCTTCATGACCAGAGGGAAAGAAGATTCTGTAATGACAATCTGAGATTAAAATTATTGCAGTTTGATGGATGATTCTTCGCACAAGATTCTTCACGTCAACTCAATGCAGTCGTATAGAAGGATCTTCAGCAGAAGCTTATTTTTATAAATAATCTGCATAGTGGTATCTGAATACAGTCTGAATGCAGATTCTTATGTCTGGTAAAATGGTACGTGATTCTCATATAGATGACTGGAAGAATCTATTAGCAGAATGTTAGTTTAGCTAGACTAGAATATTAAGGGAAATTCAGTCGATTGCTATTTCATAAGTTACTGAGAAATTTGTTTGAAAGCTGAAATTTATAATACTGACATACATACACGTTAGAGTGTCCGTAAAAAAATTGTTTTTTTGGCTTACCGTTGGAAAAGTTTCTAAATGATGTCTAAGTAAAGAAATTTCACTTTAATTGACATTTAAATGAAGGTAAACGGTGCCGATATCGCGATAAAGGTACAAAAATCGCCATTTTTTCCATTTTTTGTTATTTTTACATAGCGTAAAATTACCTCGAAATTAGCTTGAAAATGCCTACAATTTACTCCAATAACATTCTGCGATTCGATAAAATTTAAACCTAAGAAATCGTCAAACGGAAAGAAATTTTGTCATCCCTCCTTGTGACAACCTCTGAAATTTCGTCAGATTTGGGGTATCACTTACCGTTTTCGAAATATTTCAGAATTTTGAATATTTTCAGATTTACAAATTTTCAAAATCAATTTGCATGTAAAGTATATTATAAAGTATATTATACACTAGAATACCTGGAATGAAGATTCGGTATACAATTCATTTAAATTAATGATTAATAAATAACTTGAATGCCCAAGTTTAAGATGCAAATTTTCAGATTCTCTTTTTTAAAATAATCGACATAATTAATTTTTTTATTCGTTTTAAGAAACATTCTTTTGAGTATAATATTCCAAAATGTGATATTGCAAAATTACATTTTAAACACTCCATGATTGCACAAAAATTGTGCAAATAATTTGTGAAAAAAAACGTGAATTAAAAATTATTCTACGCTATATGTAGATGATCTCCTAGAATATTTTAAAGCAATTTTGCCGATCATTTACCGTACTAAATGATTTTGTCTTATCTTTTAAGTTCTGGTATTTTTTGTAAAAAAAAATCGAATCTTCATGATTTTGTACTGAAAAGTCCATGGTGACGCAGTAAAACAGACTGCATTCAATAAGAGTTTCAATTGGTTATACCGAAGATTCTTATTATAGGTTTTGACATATACCGTCGTATTAAGGTAGAGTTCATAACGATGAAGATTCTTCCCACAGACTGCGATTTATTTTATAAAAGAAACCAAAGTTTTCCTTCAGAAAACAAAGCAAAGAAGATTCTGCAGTTAGTTAACACTTTCGATTGTTTAGGAAGGATCTGACGGCAGATCTTCTCTCAGCCTGCTTGCAGAATTCGCTCATTTCTCTACTAGGGTTGGTTTCGTTACCATGGTTTCGTTATACACCTGCAGACTGTATTGTGTACTATTCATGTAGATCCACCTGAGCTAAGCGGATTTCTTCTCCCGTCAAATGGAATTTGCTTTTGTGGCAAAATGATTGCTTATTTGACGTCAAAAAAGAATCTCTTTGACGGAAGTGGAAATATGTTTGCCTCAAGAAGACAGTGATCAAGAGGACGATCCTTTTACAGGAAAACAATTATTTCTAAGAGTGTATTATCAAGAATCTTGAATTAATTTTTCACAATTGATATTTTAAAAAGGATGTGCATATGAGCATTCAGTTCAAATTAATTATTGCGCGCTGTGATATGGATCAGCTCTATAACTTGTAAAAGAACGTTGCAGCAATGTTCGAATATTGATTATCGTGGTTGTATACCCATTCTATCTATCCAGATTAAAACTCAATGTGTCAAAACTCAAAATGACACAAAATGTGTCATTTCAAGACAAAAGATGTGTTTTTCATAGAACACCGTTAGACTAGCAAATCGCAAAGGCAAATGCACGGAATCCATCCCGATATAAAATATCGAAAGAGGTTATAGGAAAAATGTACCCGTGTTCAAGTGTCCGCTGTCAATTAAAGATCAGCAGAATAACCAAAATTATATACAGTATACGACAAATTTCTTACGTTGTGGAAAGTCCAGCCATACCTTCCGATTTACTAAAAAAATTGTAAGCATTTAAAATCTATAAATAGGATTGTTATGTGAACTCTTACTTTTTAGAAGTATAATCAACATTCTTATTTCTTCTTAAGCAAAAACTGGTCTGCACAATTCACAAGCATAAAAAATAAATTAATATGATCATAAAAAAAGTAGTCATTTACTTAAAATCATTTTTTAATTCCAAAATATTTCCAATATCATACTTACATTTTTAAACATTTTGTAAATAATTACATCGATATTAGTTATAGCACGAAAACACGCCTACCTTGAACCTGCTCTATTTTGTCAACATTTTATATTGTTACTCCGAAGTAGATGATAATAGAAAATATTGCGGTTATTTTATGTAATTTGTATACAAAATTAACGTGAATGTAATAAACTTCTTTAACAATCATCATTCACAAAATTAATTATTTTTTTTATATACAATAAATTGAGAGCATTTACCATTGCGACGAAATATTTTTTTATTTTAGCTACCTTTTTATTGTATGAATAAGAATGAAGTCGATTTTTAATTAGTCAATGCTCCTGAAGTATTTTTCAGATTCCATACTGTACTGAAATGAAAATGGACGTTTGTAGGATTAATTATAATTAAAAATATCGTTTTAATATGAATAATTGACAAGTTAAAGTAAACAAAATTTAAAAATTTAATAAATTGATAACTGCAATAACTCTTCAAATTTAATCATAAATTTATAAAACCTAAATAATAAATATAACTTTTTCTAATAAAAATTATATTTTTTAATTTAAAAATTAATATTTATAATTTAAACATATAAATATAAGTTTACTTGTTCGATATGATTACAAATTTAAAACATGTCGGTTACAAGAAAATCTTACCATTTACTACAGTTTTAAAGATAAAAAATGTTTTAACTTTCCAATAAGAGCCATACAGCTCAGCCGACAACATGAATGTTTAATTTATTCTAATATAATTAAAAGATCTTACAGCTATTACATTTGTATTATTTAAACTGAATTGATATTATGCATTTAAAATGTAATAAAGCTAATTGAATAATGTTTAACTTTTGATTTTCAACTGAACTTTTGAATTTTTACCTCTGAACCCTGTTACTGACTAAAATTAATTAATTTTTAGAATTAAAAGTTCAAATGTCGATTTATATATAATATAAATGTTATATTATGCGACAGCAAATAAAATTTGCAAATAAGAAGTTTTTCTGTGTCCAAAGACTTACATAAAGCACCCTTTCCGCTGTTGCCGCGTTTATCTCTATTACATGCTCATTAAACATTTTGCAAAACAATAATTATACCCTAAAATGGCTGTCCTTGTCGCTCCTGCATGTGTACTCGCCGCATCGTCTTGTTTTGTGACTTCCATGACTCGGAAAAATTCCAAGAGGTGGCAGGCGCGTCACAACGCTCGCCAACAATGAATCCGCTTCTCGATATAAACACTTCATTCTCCGCAACGCGGCTCAACGCGGGGCGTGCCGAGTGAAGATCAGTGAGTTTTTTATGATTAGTATTATCATTGTTTCATCCCGGGTGTTTAGGTATTTTGGTAAACGATATTAAACATTTTGTGAAGGCAACACACGACACATTCGAGGCATGTGATACTTTTGGTGAGTATTAGTCTTTCAATAATTTCTTATACTCATGAATTTCCACATTCGCGTGAACAATACCCCCTTTTTTCATCTATTATTACATTTTTACCATATATTTATTGTATTATTCTCTCCGACGTGTTGTTATACAATCGAATCATTGCGTGATTCTGTTTTCCAAATCCTTTGGAATATTGCTTTCTTTTCTGTTCAAATTTTACAACAAAAAAAATATTGAATAATTCATATTTAATTAATAATTAATCAAATCTCAAAGGAATCTCGTGGTTTTTTAGTATGTCTATCGCGGCGAATTTTTTTTAAGCATTTTTGTCACGGATGAAAACGTAATTGAAATATTGAGTTTAATTATTCAAACGGGTTTCTAATATATATGTTGTAGGTATATTATTTTTATATATTTTTTTTCATAAAAAGAACGGCACTAAATTATTTTTATTTTTATTTAACTATAGTGAACATACGTGAATCTCGTGCAAGAAAGCTGTAGTAATATTCTTTTTTGAAGTTTTCTTACATTTTCTCCCCGTGGTTTTGTCAATGTATAATGTTAAACATTGGAATCTGTTCTCCCTTGATTTCTCTGTCTGTGATAATCTTTGATATTAATCTGTAATAACCTGTTTTAATATTTCAAATGAGAATATTCTAGTACTGTAAAAAAACTATACCAGTACAAAAAAAAAGTACCCAATAAATCAGTATTTTTGTATATTTGAAAATACCCACAATTTTTATTATATCAAATAGCTCGTAATCCTTATTTATTTAATCAGTTTGATTTACATAAGAATGCATTCTTTTATAATATAACTGATTATATTATACAATATATACATACCTCTCTTACCATTTATTTAAGTAAACTTGTTAAAAAAAAAAAAAAACCTGGTAACAATCGGAATTGTGAACATTTGGAACGTACTCTTTTATGTTTACAAAAAAAATATATTTCCATCTGTAGAAAAGTTGCATGTAATATTGTAAAGGCACATTGTTTTCAATTATCAGATTTAATTCTGTAACTTTACCTTCCACTAGGAATGTTTATACCAAAAACAATAAAATTATAGAAATAATTTAAAATGTTTATACTAATATAATAAAATTTGAACATTTTTCAGTGTTATTATACTAAATGAAAATAATTGCCTTTAGATAAATATTTTACTTTTGATTACCAAACTTGATTGCACTTCCTGAAGCTTTCAGAGATTTTTTTTCAATATACAAATCGTGGCTGGATATAGAGTATTTTGATAATATAATGCAAGTTTGAACTCGAAATAATGTATATATAATAATTTAAAATAAAATTAGCCTTTTAATTGTTGATTAAGAAACTTTTATTGACGATAAATATCTGAATACAAAACAATAGTTTTAATTAGTTTTATTTAATATTTTTGTGCTGTGCTGTCTGGAAAGCACTGGTTACTGTCCGGCTTTTTACGATTCTATCTTTCGGGCTCGCTTGTGCCTAAACTATAAATTTTAGACTAGGGCTCTCCCGGATTTTTTTGTAGGAAATTTTCTCGTCTACAAAAAAGGCTCAGTGAATTTTTGCTGCATCTTGTGCAATTTTCGATACGGAAGCGATAGAATATAGTACATTTCGATACATGTGCGTAAAATAGGATTTTACGCATCGTTTTTTAATATGGGATTAGGTAGGACGGTGCGTAAAATCGAATTCTTACGCACGCGTGTCGAACTGTATTTTTTGACATACTATACGGAAAATTTGTGCTGCGTTTTTTGTGTGTCAAATACGAGGTTGCACACGAGTGATGACTCGGACACGACTGCCCGGCGAAGCCGGGTAGCAGGAGTGCGCCCCGGCAGCACGAGTGCGTAAAATCAAATTTTACGCATACATATGTCAAAAATCTTATTTTTGTTATAGTTTCAGGGTAATTTGAATTAGGCATACTCGTGGCAAACTAATGCTCAATGAAAATTTCTTCATCGTCACTGTTGTATAGCTAATTTTATACTATTAGTTAAAATATAAGATTTTTTTTTTTTCATTGCTGTGGTGGTATAAATATTAAGTGAAGTGTAAACAGGTTTTTCAGATAGAAAGAGAGATTGATTGATTGATTGATTGATTGTCTTTATTATGGCTTGAGGTATTACCTCTTAGGCCAACCAATATAGAGCATACATACAGATAACTAATACTAAAACTAAGCTTAATATAACAAGACATACTAACAGATGCATATAAAAGCGCAATACTAATTCTATACTAATACTAGTTCTATAACAAAGTAGATATAAAATAGATATATAATAATAATAGTCGAGCGATTACAACGTAGGGTAGGGTACACGCATACCAGAAGTAAAAGTGGACTAAAATACTAATGTTAAATACTAAAATACTAATACTAATACTAATAATGCTAATACTAAAATATAAAATACAAAATACAAAATAATTACACTGAAGTCCGACTTAATAGGAATTTTTTTAGTTTTACTTTAAACGAATACACATTTTCACTTGCGCGAATTTCGACTGGAAGTTCATTCCATAACCGGGTAGATGTGACAATAAAAGAGTTGGAATAGGATTCCAGCCGATGTGTCGGTACTCGAAGTTCTTGCATAGAGCCTGGTCGATGAGCCCTGGATGTAGATTCTTCACGCCACTGATAACGTTCATAAAGATAGTGGGGTACGTGGGTCTTAATAATCTTATAGGTGACGATTCCAATATAGTATAACCTACGCGATTTAGTGTTGAGCCAGCCAAGCTTATTACGATAAGGGGTAATGTGCTCATCGCGCCGTAGATCGAAGATGAAACGAATGCCCGCATTAAACATTCGTTCCACCCTGATTTTTTGAGTTACATTGATGTCGTTGTAAACTGCGCAGCAGTAATCGAAGTAGGGTAAAATCAGCGAGGAAACAAGGGTTTGCCTAACATCAGTTGGTAGTTGAGCACGGTTATTACGTAGTTGACGTAAAGTGGAGAAGACTTTATTGGACATTTGTATAAGATGGTACTTCCACGAGAGCGTTCCATCAAACACGAGACCCAAGTTCCTCACCGATTTAACCCACGGTATGACCGAATTATTAATAACAATCGGTGTGATCGAATCAGTATTAAAGGTGTTCAGATAAAAAGCACTGCCGACCAGTAATGCCTTAGTTTTTTCAAAGTTAAGGACGAGGTCATTGCTATTCGCCCATTGACAGAAGCGAGTGATATCGGATGTTACCTTTGCAATGGCGATGTCAAGTTCTGAAACACGACATTTAAGAAAAATTTGAGTGTCGTCAGCGAAAATCATATGATCACTATGATGGAGAACCCCAGGTAGATCGTTAATAAATACTGAAAACAACAAAGGTCCTAACACAGAACCTTGGGGCACTCCAGCACCCACTGGAAGCCACGACGATCTAGTGCCATCCACCCCTATGACAGCCTGAGATCGACACGAGAGGTAAGACGCAAACCACCGAATAGCGGTATCCGATAAATTAGCCATTTTTAGTTTCTGCAGCAAAAGCCTGTGACTAATAGTATCGAACGCACGGCTAAAGTCAAAGAGGATAACAATAGTTATCATGCGATTGTCTATTGCTTGCCTGCAATATTCAGATACATATAATAGTGCTGTTTGCGTACTGTAGTCTTTACGGAAACCCGATTGGTGAGAATCAAACCAATTACTGTTATTCAGGAACCCAAGTAGCTGATTGAAAACAATACGTTCTAGTATTTTAGAGAGTGCAGGAACAATAGCGATAAGTCGGTAATGAGCAGGAGAAACAGGGTTAGTAATTTTGCTAATGGGTATCATCAATGATTTTTTCCAGTCAGCAGGAAAGATGGATAAATTAAGCGATTCATTGAAGAGATGAACTAAGTGAGGGGCAATGACAGGGAATGATTTGATGTAAAAACTAATAGGTATCGAATCAGAGCCACATGCCTCCGACTTTGCTTCCGACAAACGAGCAGCTACGTCCTCGATGGTGACATTAGCGAAGAAAAATCTACTATCGTTAAAATCTCCGTGATAAAAGTCTTCATCGAAATTTAGGTCGAAAAGATCAGTGTAAGGAGAAACAGAAGCTGTGTGAAAGGAATTGAGTTCTTCCAAAGTGCAACACAACGGTTTAACAGCTTTATTGGAAGCCACCAGATCAAGGTTGCGCAACTCCCTCCACATTTGCTGTGCACTCCCTCAACTTTTCTCGCCTGAAGTAGACTCGGAGATAAATATCCCAATTAGTGATCGTGATCCGAGTCTGCTCAGGAACGTCTGTACAAAATTTTAACTCCCACAAAAGGGGGTTTAGAGTGCAATTTAGAGAAATTTAGCGGAGCTCAACAAAACGCGACTGCGTGTACTCACCGCTAGAGAGAGAGATTTGTCGAGGAAGAACCGTTGGTAAAGGAGCTCTATGATTGGATGCGCATGAATTTATTTACACAGTATTGCGCAAGATGGCAAGGAGTGTCGAGTTGCCGGGAATCCTGTTCAGTTGGAAGATACTTCTGGTCGCTTCTCCTTGGGTTTGTCTTTGATATAGTCGATCTAATTAATATGCACTATATTTGATTTTCTTTTTTTTTTTAAATTACAATTATTGTACGTGGAACAAGTTAATCCGGCGGGATTCGGCAATTCAAGACAACATTATGTTCCGAGTGAAGAAGAGCACTAATTAGTGAACCGAATTTGAATCCGACTCGGATAAATATAATTTCGAATTTCAACGCCGATTACACGGATCTGCCCACGCTTTCGTTCCGAAGATTATGGAGTTTTGTGACCTAATCTGTATCAAGCAAGAGATCAGAGAGCATCGTAATGATCTCCAATGAATTGTCACCATTTCTGACAATGATTGGGAATTTTGCACATCAGTAACCGAGGAGCATTCAACTTAACCTAAATGTGACCACGTGGAAATTCATGCCAATACGATGTTATTCAAGCATGCGACCAAAGGGCTACCTTGCTGTACAGTGCTGAAAGAAGATGGTAATCAAATTTCTCGACAAAACACCAGTGCGTAAGCGTTTATTTTCGAATTTCTTCTCTCTGCTTTCTCAAAAGACATTTTAAAGACATTTTTGGTGATAAATGATTAATATATAAGGACTTATAATTTCTATATCTAATTATGCGATAACTAGGATTATTATTATTTCTGTCTATTTGTTTTATTGATGTTCAATTTCTCATGACATTATTCAGCATCATAAGTGATTCCAGTCCATCGTGAGCTACTTAATAAATATACATATAGAAATTGAAGGGCCGGATTGAATAACGCCTTCCGCGCTCGGGTCAAGCTGACGTGCCCCTGAATGTATTCAATTACCGATAGATGCGGAAAAAACAATTGCTATTAAAAAACATTAAAAAATCATGAACTCCTGCAAAACTGTCCGCGAGGAAGTTGTTGCTAGGGGTTCGAAGTATACTTATACCGATTTGTAGGTATTTTCATTCAGTACGTACAGAGATTTCGATAATTATATAGTAGGTTATGAATTGCGTCAGCGCGGCTGGGTTTGGGTTCTTAGCCGAGAAAATCTGTAAGCTTCAAATAATGAAAAGTAATGATCAAATTGACTTTTTTATGTCGAAATGAAGCTTAAGATTATAATGGATACCAAGTGAACCATTACATGAAGATAATTTTTCATTGAATTTATTACAATTATCACAGAAAGTCATTTTTTCACCTCATCGAACTGAGAAAATGATTTTGGAAATACATCTAGAAACTTACAAGAAAAAAATGTTCATAAGTTTTATTGCATTAGATATATGGGCATTGTTCTAGAACTTTTAAACTTTATGTTGTCGCTCATTATGATACCATAAAAATGTTAAATATAACTTTGTAACACTACAGATCAACAAATTTTTGTTCGATTTACATGTAATAAGTGTTTATTACTAATTACAGATATGTAGAAAACAATGAGAGTAAATAAAAGTAGTGAATTTGCCTGTTTTTGGTGCGCGACACTCACTACATTTTTTCAGTTTTAACGCTGAAACTTTTTGCACCTCTTTTTTTATGGTCTGTGATTTTTTGTGGAAGTATTTGGGGATGTAAACAAATGAAAAATCCTTAACTTAATGATGTGCCTCACTGAGGAATAAAATTATATACCTTCAAACTTGCGAGATAACTTTTTTTTATAGTTGACAATTTAGCAATCAACCTTAGATAATTTTTTTCACATTGGTTTTTAAGAAACCACACAACAGGGGTACATTACCTATATGATAAGAAGTAATTTGAGCCTTTGCCCGAATGTGTGCTACGTATACATAAAAAATGCGACCACGTCAAACTTTAAATTCCCAAGCGAAACTCACTTTGAAAAATCAAATTATTTAATGGTACATCTACAATTTAGCTTCTAAGTACTTTGGAATCATTGTGATCTTTTCTCCTATGTTATTAAAGTATTTATAAATTTTGTGTTTTTTAATACAACAAAAAACAGAATTTTTGACAATAATAAAATGCTTATTCTTTACAAATCGTTTTAATTTTTTGGTATCCTTAATGTTAAATCATGTATTTGGATTTCAAATTTTAATGAAAACTGACTTTGGATTTGTAATCAGTGGCCTCAAAAACCCTAACATATCAAATTTTATAAAAATCAAAGAAATTTTGTAAAAATAGTCCGCCATATTTAATCCATTATTTTAAATTTGAATAACTATTAACTAGACGTTTAATTTTATATACTAGCTTCTAAAAATTAGGCCATAAGCAAAAGAACTTTAAACGTTACAAAACTAAAAACTAATTTTACGAGTAACGTAACATATGTTACATTAAAAAAAAAAATACATTGTGTATAAATGAGTCACGCAAGGTTTTTCCTGTCATTTGATCAATTCTAAAGCCAATAAAATTAATTTCATGAATGTGCCTAAAAAAAAATGCAATTTTCTTCAACCTCAAAGTTTTAGAACAATGCCCATATATATGTATAGAAATGATTATCCAATTAATAAAAATCTTGTAATCATAACATTACATATATATCTCTATAGAAATGATTATCCAATTGATAAAAATATTGTAAATAAAGCTACACGGAGAAAAATAATCAACAAAATCAGCCGAAAAATCCGCCGATTCTACCAATTTTATCCTATAGGGACAGCTGTTGGAATTCCGTTAGGGATAGCCGATAATTTCAGCTAAATTTACTGAAAAAGTCCGCAAATTTAACGGAAGAAATCTGCTAATGTTGCGGAAATTTAGAGCTAAGCGCGAATTGAGTAGGGTTAAGGCTACATTAACGGAATCAAAACAGCTAAATATGCATATATTTTCGGCAATTCCAGTCGAACATTTTAACTGATATGAATCAGCTAATCCAGCGGAGTCATTTTTCTCCGTGTATACTTAAAATTGAACTAGAATCTTTTATTTTCAATCTACTACTTTCTTGTTAAATTAACAATTTATCATTAGTTTCCTGATTTAAATATAACTAATTTCAATTTTACTTGTGCATTTTTTTTAAAGGTACGTGGAACTTGTTAAATTAACCAGAAATATATCCTTTTATATCGGAAAGATATTTTTATTGGCAACATAAAATTTATGATAAATAACAGCTCTTCTATATTGTTTATATTTTATTCTTTATTTACACAATTAAACGGGCCATAGAGCCTTTCGACAAGAGTTAGTATATTGATCGCCAAACTTTAAAGTAATAAATAACAAAATAGCAAAATTTTACATACAAGATACCATGAACAATAAAGTAGAGAATACTTACAAAACGTGCTCAGAAAAAATCACTTAGTATTTACTAAAACGTCTTGTTAAAATTACATTATGAAAAGTGGTAGAATTCATGGTTAATGTAAATAAAAGTAACGCGTAATTTTAAAAAAATACACAACTAAAACTGAAATTAGTAATATTTAAATCAGGAAACTAAAGATAAATTGTTAATTTAAGAACAAAGTAGTAGATTCAAAATAAAATATTCTAGTTGAATTAAAAGTATATAACTTTATTTACATGATTTCTATTAATTGGATAATCATTTCTACATCTAATGCAATATACAACTTTTGAAAATTTGTTCCTTGTAAGTTTCTAGATGTATTTCCAAAATCATGTTCGTAGTTCGATGAGGTGAAAAAATGACTTTCTGTAATAGTTGTAATAAATTCAATGAAAAATTATCTTCATGTAATGGTTAACTTGGTATCCATTGTAATCTTAGGCTTCATTTCGACATAAAAAAGTCAATTTGATCATTACTTTTCATTATTTGAAGCTTACAGATTTTCTCGGCTAAGAACCCAAACCCAGCCGCGCTGACGCAATTCATAACCTACTATATAATAGTCGAAATCTCTGTACGTACTGAATGAAAATGCCTACAAATCGGTATAAGTATACTTCGAACCCCTAGCAACAACTTCCTCGCGGACAGTTTTGCAGGAGTTCATGATTTTTTAATGTTTTTTAATAGCAAATGTTTTCTCCGGTTCTATCGGTGATTGCATACATTCAGGGGCACGTCAGCTTGACCCGAGCGCGGAAGGCGTTATTCAATCCGGCCCTTCAATTATTTCTTGTGGTATTTTCGTAATGAGCGAAAAAACAGAAAATACTACATTGTAACTTCATTCCATATCGATTGTTGCTTGATGTTTATTACAAATGTTATATGATAAAATCGTGTTGCACAAATTCAGATTATTCTAGGACGTGTAAACACAAGTGATTATTTTTGTGAATGTTATTTTGGCCAATCTGCGTGCGTATTCGCGACTCACGTGAACTTGATTTGATTATTTTCTCCCGAGCATTTCTTTTTAGTCTGCTAATTATTTTCAATCCATTCGACATACATTTTTAAAAATGCCAGTTGAAAACGCATCGATTTTCAATGTGAAGTTGGTGCAAGGTCGCAAATATCACAATCCATTTGCGTCAAAATCGCGATATGAAAAATAACCCTCCGAATACTCTTCGACCTTCGATATTAGTTTTATATTTGCCTCAAGTGTACTTGCGTATCAACGACTGGGATAAGATTTTGCTGTGGTACGAGGACATCGGGAAATATTCGATAATTTTGGAGGTATTGAAGTATTACAACTGAAAATTCACTAGGCAATTTATAGCGCCTTAACGGACGTTAACTGCCCTTGAGATATGCCTGCAGGCAAAAATTATATTCTCTGGAGCCCTATATTACAACAAAAAGATTTAACTTGAAATGATCTTGAACTGGAAGTAACATCCTGATAAATTCGGAATAGGTATTGGAATATTTGATCATTTACTGTTTATGTAGAAATACCTGGATGCTGGCACATTTATAGCGTCGGTTAGAAAGTTGCTGCATTCATTATCACGTACAGGGTGGACCTCGGCTGGCGGGTCATAGGCATCCCATGTTAAAGAAGTAACTAGATCATCAGTCGATTAATCCTGTGGTAATTTGGGTTTGCTACAGGATTTTAATTTCTCACAATGCAAAACAAAACAGAATTAAGAATTGTAGCAAAACCGACAAGCTCTAAATCATCTCTAAATACCGCGTGATTATGACCCGCAAGCCGAGGTCCACCCTGTATATTATATCTCATATTAATATGTAATTACAAATCAATTAATGTATTTTTATAGGAAACCCGATAAATAAAAAGCGAGGAATTTTTTTATATTTGCACATATCGGGATAGGGAAATGTGATCCTCTAAGGTGTGAATACAGTGAAGCATACACGAATAGAGCTATATGGCAAAAGTGTTCAATTTACCCCGAAAAAGATATGGTAAATATATTATTATAATTTATTCAAATCAATAATAATAACGAACTTTTCAAGTTTAATATCAACTACTCTGTGGTCAAATAACAAGTTCAAGAAAACAATCCGTTTGAAATTAATATCATGCGCTGTATTACAACATTCAGTAATTTAAAGTTAAATACATAAGATGTGATAAGATGCATCGTTGGTTAGTATTATATACAGTTAATAATATTTAACTTTGAACCCATCGAGGTACAAATAGTATATTACTCAACGAGGGCTTTCACCTCGATTTCACCTCGGGTAAAAATTACACGCAGTCTGAGACATTCTTTTTTACTTCCCGAGGGAAGTATACGATTTTTCTTCATAACAGGGAGGTAAAGAAGTAACTTTCCTCCCGCTTGCTGCTTTCGTCCCAGTGTGATGAAAATGTAATTTTTGTTAGAGCCGTGCTAGTCAGTTAATACACTCAAATTGGTTACAAAAAATGGTTGGTTACCATTTAAATCGATCAATTTTTTCAATCGAATTATAATTTTTTATACATGCTCGGTCCGCAACCCTCACATTTCTAGAAAATCCTTTTATGCGCTTGTATCAAAAATACTATTTTTGTTCATTTCGTGAAAAAAAAATAAATCCAGTTGTTTACTTTTTAGGTGTTTTACAAACTGATTGGGAGTTACCATAATAGCAACAGTTGCATGGTTGTGGAAGAAATGCTTGTGATACTTGTGGACAATATTGCTTCAAATTAAGTTCAGTAAAACTAGAGGTGGTAATTATATGTACTCGCAAGCTTTTCGTTATAAGCAATGTCTACTTGAATACAGGTAAGCTTTTAGATGAAATATTCAATACATATTTTTATGTTTACTTATGCATATCCATGTCTATGTCCAGGTCAACTTTCATTCGAGCTACTGGCTGACATATACGTTCTGGATTAGTTATACAAACTATCACAACAAG
Organism: Trichopria drosophilae; assembly: GCA_030407085.1. Taxonomy (NCBI): domain Eukaryota; kingdom Metazoa; phylum Arthropoda; class Insecta; order Hymenoptera; family Diapriidae; genus Trichopria; species Trichopria drosophilae. The sequence goes on from CM059583.1 coordinate 68,845,264, forward strand.
CATCGGTGGTTCAGTGGTAGAATGCTCGCCTGCCACGCGGGCGGCCCGGGTTCGATTCCCGGCGATTCGTTGTTTGACAACTAAGGTGAACGGACGTATGACGATCGCTCTTAATGTCACGTACGAGAGGTTAAATTAAAACGAACTTTTAATAATTGTAACTATAAACAAAGTTAGTGCTGTAAATAATTCCATTTCTTCTTCTATTATTTTGAACACTAAGTGCAATAGAAAAACAATTGTGGCAAATTAACGACGATACGGTTGGTCGCTTTCGCGGCTACCGAAGAAGAATCCCTGAGACTGAAAGCTTCCTATCAAACATGCAAAATATGGATAGAAGCGGAATAAAAAATTTATATTTTGCAAATTCATCGATTAGCAGACCAAAGTTTCGAGGTAACTCGGCTGAAATTACAAATTTAGAAAACTCGTATAGAGATTTCATTAGGGGACGATCGCAAGCCCCTAATGTCTCAAAAATAACAAAAAAAAGAACACTACGCAATGATGAAGAGCAATCACTCCAAAATGATTGGCAAGTACCTAAAAGATTCGCCAAACAACCACAAGATCTAACCTCTTCGTTCTTAACCTCCGAAACAAATCGTTTTGATGCCCTGAATGTCGATAACAGTAAAAAATCGGATGTGTTCGACAGTGAAATTATCGATGATGACGACCTGATGTCTGATGATGACTCCAAAAGTACTTCAGCTTCCGCTAACAAGAATTCACCAATGCTCAAAGTTCCAACCACTTCCCAGAAACCATCCACTTCTCAACCAGGTATTTTTAATTCTCAACCTTCAACAAGAACTCAACGGATACACAAGCCACCTTTTTATAAAAAAAAAAAAAAAGAAAGGTTCGATTCCCGGCGATTCTTCGTTCGAGCGTCGAACGGTTCACATGTTCGAACGTGCGGGCGGCAGAGACAAAGAAAGATTCTCGATTGCGATCTAATAATCCGCAATTAATTGTCCATGCAAATAAAAAAGTGCTACAATAACTTTGGTGATCTCTCATATTGAACTATTGAACAGTGTAATAAATCGCAAATAAATGGTGGCGTGGGGACATATCCCCCCACGTTAAATAACACAAATATGCAAAACGTAACAACGCCACATAAAAGAAAAAACTTATTCAAAAAAAGATTGTTCAAAAAAAGAAATTACAACAACTAGACAACAAGTGACACCCAATCTCAAGGCTGCCAGGAGAAAAATAACTAGTGATATAAATCCAACTGATAAGCAATCGGATTATAATATCACTATTAAAAACAAATATGATCAGCTAGACTCATCTCAAACAATGGATCTAGACATGGAAGATAACGACAGGTCAGACACAAGCTCTATTGCGTCATCCACCAAAGAAAGAAGCCGAGGAAACGTATCTACTACACCAACAAAGAAACCGGTCATCGGAAAAAAAAAAGTAAGTGTCAACAATGAAACGCCAAGTAACGTGACTAAACGAAACAACAAAGCACCGCCAATTTACATTAGCACGGTCAACGATAAAATTAATATTAAAACAATTATTAGTCTATTGAACAATAACGAAATAACAAAAAATCGATTTCATCTAAAAATGATAGACCATGCTAATCTAATTTGCTTCACAAACATGGAACTACATGAGTTAATCAAAGAAACCTTAATGAAAAATAACATTCCTTTTTTTTCTTATACCCCTAAAAACTTAAAACCGAAAAACGTAATTTTAAAAGGAATTTACGGTCAATTCGATGAACAAGACGTAATCAATGAAATTAACGAACTCAAAATACCAGATATTACATTAACAAAACTATCTAAAATAACATTCAATAAAAATAAACCAAATGGTTATTTCTACTTAATACAATTAACTAACAGCAGTATTACACAAAATTTGACAAACGTAAAATATATTCTATTTCAAGCAGCAAAATGGGAAAACTTAAAAAGAAACAAAATAATTCAATGCAAAAATTGCCAAAGAGTTGGTCACTCTAGCATTAACTGCAATCTGCAATTTAGATGCGTTAAATGTGCGGGTGATCACGAACCAGGAAAATGTGACATTACGTCGAATGTAGATAAAATTAACCTAAAATGTGCAAACTGCGGGAATGCTGGACACCCAGCATCGTATGCAGGATGTCCTTATCTTATTAATGCTAACAATCATAAAAACGAACTAAAAGAAACAAAAAGAAACTCAAATGTATCAAAAATAAATAAAATCTATAGGCAAGTCAACCAAAATGTATCGTACGCAGATGCACTAGGCGCAAACACACCGAATATTCCATTAACTCAACAAAATAATCACCCACCTCAACAAAATAGAAATTTACAAATGAATATAGATCAATGGGCAAATATAAACGAAATTTTAAAACAATTTAAAGACGACTTACTAAAATCAATTAACGACAAATTAAATACAATGAATGACAACATAAATAGGAACTCTCATAAAATTAATGAAATATACAGTAGCTTCAACATACCATAATGGCTCACGAAGACGCAGAAGTATTAAACAGGATAGATAACAATTTCCAACCCAATGAAGTAATATTAAAGATAATTTCACTAAATGCAAATTCAATTGTCTCGCATTCAAAAAGATACGATATCATGGAGCTACTTAATATTCATAACCCAGATATATTATTACTTCAGGAAACTAAACTGAATGCACGTCATAAGATTGAACTAGAAAATTACAAAATAATTCGAACTGATCGTCCGGCAGCACAAAAGGGTGGAGGGACCGCCGTGATAATTAGAAAAGAAATTGAATATACGCAAATATATTATCCAAATAGCTTAAAAAATAAAATAACCGAATTTACAATAATCAAACTAAATCTGAATAACAATACACAATTGTATCTTATAAGTAACTACGCAAACAATTTATGTCAAAAAATTTTCATAGATGAATTTAATAGCATCTTTGACAAATTAAAACTTAACAACGAAAAAAACTATTTCTTATTAGCCGGAGATCTAAACGCAAAGCATACTTATTGGCGTGATAGAGAAAACAATTACAAAGGTAATCTTCTATTTAGATGGTACAATGAAAAAGCGCATATATACAAGACAAAGCTATACTCGTCAATCGAACCAACTTATATCCCTAGCAACACATATCTTGACTTATGCTTTGCGGATGCTAGAATAGAAATAAGGAATTTGACAAATAATAAAATAAGAAACATTGCTTTTGATAGCGATCACAAAGCGCTCAACTTGGAAATAAAGATACCGCAAAATTCCTCAATTAAACAGGAACAAATATATAGGTATAAACAAACAAACTGGAATAAATTTCAAAAATATATAAAAGATAATCACTCACTTACGATCCCAACTAACGTCAACTTATTCAAAGAAGAAATTGAAGAGTACATAAAGAAAACAAATGCGCTCATCACGGACGCAATAGACAACACGGTACCAAAATACTTACCCAAAGATAACACCCAATACTACATAAATGAAAAAATAAAAAAACTGAAACTATTGAAATCCAGATCTCTTACAATATTAAACAAGGAACTTAAACACAATAGAAATAATAACGGACATATAAAAAACATTAAACTACTAATAGATCAAATACAAAATAAAATAAAGCAAGAATTCAGATCCTCTTATACAAAATATTGGGAAAAACTTCATAAAACAATTAATCACAGAAAACCAGACGAGTTTTTCCCAAGAATAAACAAATGGCTCAGACCCTCTTCTATTCCGCAAATAGATATATTGAAAATTAATGTTGACGAGAAAGAAATACTTGAATCAAGCAAATGCAAAAAAGAGGAATTAATAAAAATAGATAACAACTATATAATCACTGACCCCATAGACAAACTAAATATCATTGGTTCTTACTTTGAAACAATTAATTCACCAAGGCATACAAACCAGAATACTGAAATTAAAAAAATAGTGGACACAAAAATAAACTGGTTCATGCAAGAACTAGCTCATAAAGAACAGAATAATCTTACAATCACCACAATTACTGATACAAATCCAGCTGATAAACCAACTAGAAAAGACGTTGATAACATCGAATACTTCTGCTCTACAAATTCCGTTGTAAACATTATAAAAAAACTACAAAACAAAACGTCAACCGGTATCGATAATATTCCACCAATAGTTTCAAAACACTTACCTGCAATAGTAATCAGAGATATGACAGTAATATTTAACAACTCTTTAAATCACAGTTTCTTTCCTAGTATATGGAAGAAAGCTAAAGTGTTACCCATCTTAAAACCTAATAAACTCAGTGAAATACCGTCATCATATAGACCAATAAGTTTAACGCCAGCCATGAGTAGATTGTATGAAATAATCATCGGAAACTCAATTGATATAACAACAAATAGAAACAACGTAATCCCCGATACTCAATTTGGGTTTAAACATAACCATTCGACATACCACGCAATTAACAAATTCTTATCCGACACCAGCGATCTAGTAGCTGAAAATAATATTGTAGCTGCATGTTTAATTGACCTGGAAAAGGCGTTCGATTCAGTTTTGATTAATGGGCTAATATTTATATTAATTCAGCATAATTATCCGAAACCATTAATTCATACTATATACAACATGTTGACAAATAAAACATTTATAACGTACCTAGGTAACATACATTCAACATCAACATATAAAATAATAGAAGGATTACAGCAAGGAACTGTTAACTCTCCAAAATTATTCAACATCTTCAACGCTGAAGTTCTTAACCTATTCAAGCATTACAATAACCCCATAATCCATAACATAGCTTTTGCCGACGACCAAATAATATATACATATGATAAAAAACCGGAAAACGCAGAAATAACACTTGAAAACGCCGTAAATAAAATCAATAACCATTATATAAAATGGAACCTCAAAATAAATCCGCTTAAATGTGAAACCATCTTATTCCACAAACCTGTAAGGTTCATTAACTCAAAAAATAGAGTAAATATTAAAAATTTCAACATTAAAATAACAGACAATAACACAAATCACATAATTCCTCACAAAAAACTGGTCAAGTACTTGGGTCTTCATGTTCATTACTTACTTAATTTTAACATCCATATTGAAATCCAATTAAGAAAAGCATCCAATAATTTCAAAAAGCCAATAGAATATTTTTCAATAAGAATATTGATCCTCGAGCAAAAACAATATGCTACTTACTCCTCATCAGGCCGATAATAACATATGGAGCTCCCATATGGTGGAACATAAGCGCATCAACAATGGAAAAACTGAGAAAATTCGAACGAAACTGCCTAAGACATATCCTAAATATGTACAGAACTCGGGAGTCCGAATATAAACAATTCTTCAAATCCATCGATTTATACAAAAAAGCAAACATAATAAGAATAGATAACCATTTAATAAAAATATGTAGAGACTACTATGCGGGCACAGGAAACCATCCAAATAAAATCATCAAGACGTTTTCAACACCATCAAGAGCATCAACAAGTAAATTAGCCAATGGATACTTCCCACCACAATCTTTTATACAAATTGACGGAAATAATGCAATAGAAGACATAGAGAACATTCGAATTATTTACCACTCCTCAAGACACCGAAACAATAAAGCAATAGACATTCATGCTATTAAATCACACAAAAGAATATATAATACTGCAATATCCAACAATCAAAAACTAAAGAGAACCAGAATAAACAAAAAATACTGGTGGATAGATGAAACAACAAGGGATGAAATAAGAAGACGCAGCAGAAGGAAAAATCCCAATAATACTAGTGAAGACATCGACCGACGAATATAGCAAACAGTGAATATGGAAACACCACTGAACATAAACTCACTCAATATTAACGTATTGTTTATGTATAGACATCAAAAAACAGCGCAAATTTTTTGTAATTATTACTTAATTTAAATCAAAATATTATCAATTAGGTTTTTTTTTTCTTTATTTATTTTCCTAATCTTCTTAAATATATAGACAAAACACACACAAGACACCTGCTCTTAATAAATTGTACGCGAGACATTAATATCAAAGTATGTCAACGAGATCCTCAACACCGGAGGCATTTTGACAAAAAAATATAGAATTAAGGTCTTTTTTGTAATTCGTTTCTTATACCTAAGGAAATTAATGTAAATGGAAAATAAAAACATTTGAATTTAAAAAAAAAAAAAAATAGGTTCGATTCCCGGCGGGAGTCCCGCTTGAGCGGCCGACGAGTTCAGACGTGCGCGCACGTGTCTTACAAATAACGGCAATTAACCAACAAAATCGAACTATTACAACTTTTATATAAACTATTCAAGTCTTACTTCCATTTAATATAGTAATCAAACAGTAAAATAGTGCAAAAACACAAGTGTCATAGACATGGGCCCGTCCCTATGCCGACGCAACAAAACTAAAAAAGGAAAAATGCAAACACACAAAGACGACATTAAACAAAAAACCAATGGATTCAACCTCAACACAATGGATTTTGATAAACTATTTCAAAAATCACTCAAGGCATGAACAAAAATCACAAGTGAAACCTAACCTGTCAGCAGCAAGAAAAAAGCAAGTAACAAAAGAATCTGATACTGAAGGAAATCTATACAACGTACCTACCAAAAATAAATATGATAAACTTTCTGACAATTAGAGCGAAATTTCAGATATGGAAACAAACATTACTGACGAATCCGGTGGAATTTTCAATAAAGAAAAATCGTCTGAGAAGACTGACGCGGGAAAAAGCGCAGCAACGGTAAGAGGACAAGGACAACGCGGTCATTCTACGCAGCTCAACAATGCGCAACCCAACAGCACACGAACTACCCAAGTCACTAGCGACGAATTAAACGGTAAGAAACAAATGATTGCAAAAGCTCCGCCTATTTATATTAGTAACTTCAATAATAGTTTATCTATAAAAAATCTCGTAAGTCTATTGACTAGCAATGGCATAGAAAAAAACAATTTTTATCTGAAAATTCTAGAACAGTCGAATATAATGTGTCAATCTCTTATGCACTGCCACGAACGTGTACGTGAAATTTTAAAAAATAATCAGATACCATTTTTTCATATACACCCAAACAAAATAAACCGAAAAATATTGTGTTGAAAGGAATATATGGCAATTATGAGGAAGAAGAAATTAAAAATGAAATCACCGACCTTGATCTGCCCAACATAAAAATAACTAAAATATCAAAAATTAAATATAATGAACAAAAAGAAAACGGATATTTTTATTTAATTCAAATGACAAACGATAGTAATCCTACCGAGTTAACTAAAATTAAAAGAATTGCATTTCAAATACCTAAATGGGAACCATTAAAACGAAAAAGCATTATGCAATGCAAAAACTGCCAAAGATTGGGACATGCAAGTGCTAATTGCAACCTCCCGTATAGATGTGTAAAATGTGCAGAAAGTCATAAACCAGGCGAATGTAAACTCACAGAAAAGGTAGAAAAAACATTTCTGAAATGTGCCAACTGCGGACAAACAGGACATCCTGCATCGTATGCAGGATGCCCATATCTAATCACGGCCAATAAACAAAAAAACGAAATAGACCAATCTAAAAGACAGTTTAGCCAAAATAAAATAAATAAAGTTTATCAGCGTGTTAATGAAAATATTACATTCGCAAATATTCTAAATGAAAAAACATTCCCGTCACTGCCGCGCACAAATTATAGTCCTTCAGTAAATACCGAGAGATATAATAACAATACACAAAATCGATCACCACAAAATTATACCGAAAACCAATTTAATACTCCTATGTTAGACATAATGCAACAGCTAAAAGCTGATATCTTAAATATTTTAGACACAAAATTAAATAAAATAAACGAAGGTATAGAGTTGAACACACAAAAAATAAATAATATTTATCAATCTTTTAATATCCCATAATGGCTGTAGATATAACGAACATACAAAATACACAAAACAGTTCAACTGTAAATGAATTGGAACTTAACATCATTTCTTTAAATGTTAACTCACTTGTTTCCCACGCAAAAAGATATAGTCTAATACAATTGATAAATGAACATAACCCTGATATACTACTTTTGCAAGAAACAAAACTAAATCATAGACATAATTTTCAACTAGAAGCCTATAACATAATAAGAAATGATAGGCCAAATTCCCAAGGAGGAGGCACGGCAATAATAATAAAAAATAACCTATCTTATACGCGAATATATAAACCGTCTTGTAGACTAAAGAATATAATGGAATATACTATTATTCGCTTAAACACAAAAAGTAATACAAACATTTACATTATTAGTATATATGTTAATAATCTCAGTCAAAAAAAATTCATACATGAACTTACCACTATTTTCGACACCTTACATTTAAATCATGAAAATAACTACTTTATCATCGGGGGGGACTTAAATGCGAGACATAAATACTGGGGTGATAAGCTAAATTCCTATAAAGGAAACCTATTGTTTAATTGGTATTGTGAAAAATCACATGTGTACAAAACAAACCTATATGCACCTAATGAAGCAACGTTCAATCCCAAAAATACATATATTGATTTATGCTTTAGTGATTCAAGAATTGAATTCATTAATCTAATCAACAATAAAATAAAAACGTTTAACGCAAATAGCGATCACAAAGCACTCAATTTTGAAATAAAAATCAAAACAAATAATAAACTACAGATTCATGACACAATCCAAAGAAAAAGATTAATATTCAAGCAAACAAATTGGAATAAATTTACCGAACACCTAACAAAAAACTATAATAACAATATACCACAGGATAGAAACTTAACAGTAAACGAGATTGAACAACATATTGATAACATAAACTCAAAAATAGTAAATACCATAGAAGCAATAGTACCAAAATATTCTCCCAAAAATAACACACTGTATTACGTAAACTCAAAAATAATCAAACTAAAAAACCTAAAATCGCAAATGATCACCATTCTTAATAACGAACTAAAAAATAGTTCAACTAATAATATAACAATCATAACAGAAATAAAAAACCTAATAAAAGCATTGCAACACAGAATCAAAGAAGAATTCAGAAAGTCATATACCAAATACTGGAATAAGCAATACCAAACGATCGATCACAGAAAAGCAGATGCATTTTTTCCGAAAATAAATAAATGGCTAAGGCACAAACCCCTTCCGGAAATAGACATTCTAACAATAGATAAACAAGAAACTGAAATACTAGAAAGAAGTAACTGTAAATTAAACGAATTAATAATAGAAAATAATAAATATATAATCGAATCACCGCCCGATAAATTAAATGTAATGGGAACACATTTTGAGAAAATAAATTCACCCAAACCTTTAAACAATAATACCAAATTAAAAAACGAAGTCGATACAACCTTCGCATGGTTTATGCAAAATATAGCGCACAAAAAACAACACAATGAAACAATCACAACGTTCACAAAAGATAATCCAGCCAACAATCCAAATAATAAAAAATGTGAGAATACAGAATATTTTTGTTCTGTAAACACAGTCATTAATATCATAAAAAACCTACCTAACAAAACATCTTGTGGAGTTGATAATATACCACCTATAGCTCTAAAACATCTACCCATGAAAATAATAATAGATTATACAATTTTAATCAATAATGCTCTAAACCATAGTTTATTCCCTAATAATTGGAAAATGGCAAAAGTAATACCTATCCATAAAAAAAATAAACCAACTAACTCCCCATCATCATATCGTCCAATTAGTCTCACACCAGCGATTAGTAAGGTTTACGAAGCAACGATAGGCAACTCCATCGATGACTTTACCAATCAGAATAAGATAGTCCCAGACACTCAATTTGGATTTAAGCACAGGCACTCCACTGTACATGCAATAAATAAAGTTGTTTCAGATTGCAATAATTACATTGCTGAAAATCAAATTGTAGCAGCGTGCTTAATCGATCTTGAAAAAGCCTTCGATTCCGTCTAGATCAAAGGATTAATATATCTACTAATAAAACAACAGTGTCCATTACCCATTGTGAGCACCATATATGACATGGTGTCTAATAAAAAATTTATAACTTACATCGGCAACCATACATCCACTCTATCCTTCGAAATACAAGAAGGGTTACAACAAGGTACGGTGAACTCACCCCGCTTATTTAATTTCTTCAACAGTCAAGTTTTAAAATTATTTGTCAACACAATTCCAAAGATTCACAACATAGCTTTTGCCGACGATCAGATAATATATGTAGCCCACAAAGAACCTTTAATCGCTCAACAAATTCTCGAACAAAAATTGAACATAATTAATAAACATTACAATGATTGGAACTTGAAAATAAATCCATCCAAATGCGAGACCATACTTTTTCACAAACCACTTTTTCACACACGCTACATATCTCCATCGAAAGGAATTGGTATAAATAATTTTTCGATAGCAATAGATTCAAAGGGATTGAAACAAACAATACCGCATAAAAAATGGTAAAGTACCTCGGGGTACACTTAGATTACTTATTAAGATTAAACGTACACGTGGAAATACAGTTGCGTAAAGCAATGGCGGCATTTAAAAAATGTTGTAGAATTTTTTTCAACAATTACATAACTGGTAGAGCTAAAATCATTTGTTATTTATTGTTAATTCGACCGATTATCACTTATGCTTCACCAATCTGGTGGAATCTGAGCGCCTGCATGATGGAGAGAATAAGGAAATTTGAAAGATCGTGCATAAGACAAATCCTTAGAATGTTTCGGAAGCCACACGATAGTAAACGTTTCATCAAAAACAAAACTGTCTACGACTCAGCTAATATAACAAGAATCGACAATCACATCATAAAACTTTGTAGAGATTATTTTGCAGGAATTAAAAACCACAGCAACTCAATAATTAAAGAATTGTCAGACCAGTCGAATAAAACTAAAGGACAATTATTGACAGGATATTTTGCGCCTGAAACATTTATTCAAATCGCTAAAAAAAATATTATAGATGACATCTACAACGTACCCATACTGTACCATATACCGCGAAACAAAGCAAATAAAGGCATAGATATTGACAACACCATGCAATCAAGAAAAATATACAATCAAGATATACCTGAAATTGACAAAATTAACAAATACAAACTAAATAAGAAATACTGGTGGATCAACAAAGAAACCCGTGAAGAAATTAGACAACGTACCAGAAGGAAACGGAACATCAACGTTGATTAAAGAAGAACTTACAAACTAAGATTATTTCATTTCTTCACTTCAGTGAATATAATCAGATATAGAATAAGTGCTTAATGGACTATAAATAAAAATCAGGCAAATATGCCACATTTCTACCCAACATATTAAAATACAGTGATTAGGTTTTTTTCTAATTTTTCCTAATGTTTCCTAATGTTTAATTAACATAGTTATGTGCATCAAATATACTACACACATTATTTATACGGATTAAAACTAATAAATTGTTAACTTGCGAGATACTTCCTTACTAGAAGCATACAAGTTCATCAATATCTTACTGTAATAGCGTTAAGGTCTTTTTGTTAAACGTTTTATAACTTTGTAAATTATATTTATCTGTAAATAAAACATGTTTATGAAAAAAAAAAGGTTCGATTCCCGGCCGATGCAATTTTTTGTCGTATTCTATTCTTTTTGCTGATAATAGTATTGTATCTGTACAACACAAATACCCGCCAAATATCACATTACATACTTGACAAATGTACCAAATGATATGAATCTGAACTTGAGCATATTTTCGATTGCATAACGCACTTTTTCTCTGGACCAAATATTTAATGTTATACAAATGCCAATTTGCATGATATATCGACGACTGAAATAACGTTCATACTACGTCTTCTGTACGTAAAATAAACGTTGATGATACTGAAAAGAAGTACAATGAAAATTAGCGATTAAAATGAACCTTAAGAAACAGCAATCTGCAGAAATTAAGTTCTAACACCTTGTAGACAACAAATCATGAAAACGAAGTACTATCGAGCATATCTTCAGTCTACGAGAAAGCGCTGGATGACGATAAAAAAAAATAGTCGTTACTCGTTCGAATAAGCGAGTTAAAACAGGTAACGGAGCCGCTTGCGGGATTTGTAGCTCCGAGAGAGTAAATAGAAAATCGAGAACCACTAATACATTTACGTCATTCCACGCAACAATATCAATTATACAACTGAATACACAATAACATTGTGTCCAAATACATTGTGGCCAAAAACATTTTATTGCAGACGATGCTAACTAAATGGGGTTTAATATGCATATTCAATATATATTTATATGTTAATTTATGTAAAACGTTATACAGGGTGTACGAAAAGTCCCGGGACGGTTGAATAACTTTCGAAAGAATAAAAATTTCAAAAATCGCCGAAACACGTGATTCGATTTTTCAAACAAGCTATCTTTTGAGGGGGGGTTTCGACCCCCCAACCTCAAGGGGGGCGGGAGGCACGAGGGGGGCCAAAAATCTTAAATGGCAACATGGTTTGAGTGGGGGCTCATTTGAAAGGTATTTTCGAGATGAAATCAGATCACTGGTCATAGAGGGCGCTGCGATCATTTTTCGCAGGGATTTTTGACTTTTTCAGATCTTAGACGTACTAACGTTTGAAAAAATGAAAATTTCGAAGTCGCCGAATCGTGTAATTCAATATTCTTAAAAAACTTAAAAAACTTAAAATCGTGTAAAACAATATTCTTAAACGGGTGTCAACCCGTTTCTGAACGTTACATTGAAAAGCTCTTTTACTTGTATCTCTCCGAAAAATGATCGCAGCGCCCTCTATGACCAGTGATCTGAATTCGTCTCGAAAATACCTTTCAAATGAGTCCCCACTCAAACCATGTTGCCATTTAAGATTTTTGGCCCCTCTCGTGCCCCCCGCCCCCCTTGAGGTTGGGGGGCCGAAACCCCCTCTCAAAAGATTGCTTGTTTGAAAAATCGAATCACGTATTTCGGCGATTTTTGAAATTTTTATTCTTTCGAAAGTTATTCAACCGTCCCGGGACTTTTCGTACACCCTGTATATGTCCAGATCGACTTTCTCTTTATCAACGATATAGTGATTAAACTTCTAGGTTAGTTACACAAACGATCACAAGACGCATCGGTGGTTCAGTGGTAGAATGCTCGCCTGCCACGCGGGCGGCCCGGGTTCGATTCCCGGCGATTCGTTGTTTGACAACTAAGGTGAACGGACGTATGACGATCGCTCTTAATGTCACGTACGAGAGGTTAAATTAAAACGAACTTTTAATAATTGTAACTATAAACAAAGTTAGTGCTGTAAATAATTCCATTTCTTCTTCTATTATTTTGAACACTAAGTGCAATAGAAAAACAATTGTGGCAAATTAACGACGATGCGGTTGGTCGCTTTCGCGGCTACCGAAGAAGAATCCCTGAGACTGAAAGCTTCCTATCAAACATGCAAAATATGGATAGAAGCGGAATAAAAAATTTATATTTTGCAAATTCATCGATTAGCAGACCAAAGTTTCGAGGTAACTCGGCTGAAATTACAAATTTAGAAAACTCGTATAGAGATTTCATTAGGGGACGATCGCAAGCCCCTAATGTCTCAAAAATAACAAAAAAAAGAACACTACGCAATGATGAAGAGCAATCACTCCAAAATGATTGGCAAGTACCTAAAAGATTCGCCAAACAACCACAAGATCTAACCTCTTCGTTCTTAACCTCCGAAACAAATCGTTTTGATGCCCTGAATGTCGATAACAGTAAAAAATCGGATGTGTTCGACAGTGAAATTATCGATGATGACGACCTGATGTCTGATGATGACTCCAAAAGTACTTCAGCTTCCGCTAACAAGAATTCACCAATGCTCAAAGTTCCAACCACTTCCCAGAAACCATCCACTTCTCAACCAGGTATTTTTAATTCTCAACCTTCAACAAGAACTCAACGGATACACAAGCCACCACCAATCTTCACGAAGAATATCAGCATCATCAATATAATAAACACTCTAAAAGACAATAATTTATCAAAAACTGATTTTTTTTTTAAAACAAAATAACGATCATCAAAATATTTTCGCAAAAGACTTCGACACATATAACAAAATTAAAACAATTTTAATTGATAATAAAGTTTTATTTTTTTCATACACACCAAAAAATTTAAAGTTCAAAAATTTAGTACTCAAAGGCATTAACGGCGATTTTAGCTCCGAAGAAATGTTGGAAGAAATTAAAGCTCTAAATTTACAAAATATTAATATAATTAAAATCAGCAAAATAATTTTCAACAAAAAACAGCCTGATTTCTTCCACTATCTAGTTCAATTATCTCATGATAGTATTCCTGCAAATTTATCGAAAATTAAAACTCTGGCATATCAAAAAGTCAAATGGGAACCCCTAAAAAAAATGGAAATCTTTCAATGTAAAAAATGTCAAAGACTGGGTCACTCAAGCGCGAATTGTCATCTCGAATATCGTTGTGTGAAGTGTGAAAATAAACACGAACCGGGTAAATGTCCGATTACCGACGTAACAAATAAAGAGCAACTTTTTTGTGTAAACTGTGGGGAAAAGGGTCACCCAGCTTCATATAGGGGTTGCCCTTTTTATAAATTTGCTAAAAACCACATTCAAAATTATAATGTAGAAAAAAATAATATTAGACTCAATAAAATAGAACATATTGACAAGTTTTCACGCGATAATTCAGCCCGTTTGGGTGACCAAGATAAATTAAAGAAAATAGCTACTACTCCTCAAATTCCTAACACTCAACAGACTCGACCGACTACCGCATGGAATACCAATAATACAGTACCTCATCTTTTTCCACAATCACAACCATTCCCTAATGAATTTTTCATAAACATGTTCAATGACATGAAAAATCAAATTATCAATGCATTTAATACCCGTATCAATAGCCTTCAGGAATCCATTGATTACAATTCATTCCGTATAGATAATTTATATAATTCACTTGGCATTCAATATGACTAGTACACTTGTTCATTCTCATATCCAGATACTGTCAAATTTAAAAATAGTTTCAATAAATGTCAATTCTCTAATCTCTCTAAACAAACGTTATGACCTCTTACAATTTTTAACCTTAAATAATATTGATATAGCTCTTATTGGCGAAACCAAGCTTAGTGACAGATACAAATTACAATTTTCAAAATATGACATTATTAGAACTGACAGAAATAATAACAAAAAAGGTGGCGGCACAGCAATTATTATTAAAAATCACATTCCTTATGAACGCATTTCATTTCCATCTTCCAAATGTAATAGTATAATTGAATTCACAATAATAAATATCAAAATTTCGAATTATAATTTTTATATTATAGCTTTGTATGCAAACAACGAGGATACAACAATATTCACAAAAGAATTAGACCAACTATGCACTGGATTAAAACTCAATTCATACAAAAATTATTACGTCATTGCAGGCGATTTTAATGCTCGACATATAGCTTGGGGAGATAGCGTTTCCAAAAAAAAAGGCCTAATGCTTAAGAAATGGGAAGATAACGATGCCATTATTTATAGGACCAAAATCATCCCTCCAAACACTGCCACCTTCCCTAGCGCAAACTCATTTCTAGATCTATGTCTAATAGACAACAGAATTGATATCACTGATTTAAAAAATAACAAAATTAAAACATTAGATTACAATAGTGACCACAAAGCTCTTTTATTTACCATTAAATTTCCAGAACGAACAACAATTAATTCTATAGAACCAGAAAATAATTTTAGATTCATGTATAAAAAAACAAAATGGAACAAATTTTCAACTAATTTACAAAAAAATTATGTATCTGAACCCCCTACTAACAGAAATTTATCAAACAACGAAATTGATCAGCATTTAGATATTATCAAATCTCACATTACAGTTGCCATTGAAAATTCAGTTCCAAAATACAAGCCCACTGATAACGTTCTGTATTACGTTAACACTAAGATTAAGAAATTACACAAATTCAAATCTTTTATTATTTCTTGCATCAATAAACAATATAAAAAAACATATAATTCCCACTATTTTTCAGAAAGTATAAAATATCTCAAAATTGTACTAAACAATATCAATGAAGCCTTAAAATCAGAATATAGAATCTCTTATACTAAATACTGGAATGCACAAATTTCTACTATAAATCACAAAGATTCTCTTACATTCTTTCCTGAAATAAACAAATTTTTTCGACCAAAAAACTCACTTGGCATCAAATCTCTTTTAGTAGACGAAAATGACATTGACCTTTTACAACGATTCCACCCTAATATTGACTCCATTCCTATAATTGAAAAAAAATACGTAATTGAATCGCCTATAGATATACTTAATACGATTGGAGCATTCTATGAAAAAATCAATTCTCCCAAAATTACAAATGACAATACTTCAACAAAAGAAACAGTTGATAATAAAGTAAATAATCTCATAACAAAATTCAAGTCGAATAAAATTCAAAATCTCACCATCACCGAATTCTCAAATGATAATCCCGCAGATAATCCTCGATCACCAGTGAATAATATCTTTTTCATCAATACAGCTCAATCTCTTCTCAATTTTAAATCACTTCCCAATAAATCATCTTCAGGTCTAGATAACATACCGCCTATCATTCTCAAAAATCTCCCACTTAAATTAATAAAAGCATACACCATTATTTTCAATAATTGTATAAATAACAAATACTTTCCCCAGAATTGGAAGCAAGCAAAAATTCTACCATTACAAAAAAAAGGAAAATCTCCCGATTCAGTCTCTGGCTACAGACCAATCAGCCTTACTCCAGCTATCAGCAAAGTCTTCGAAATTCCCATTAATCAAAACTTACTTTCTCATACTACTAAAAACAATATTCTTTCCCAGAACCAATTCGGATTTCAACACAAACTTTCCACAACGCATGCCTGTCATAAAGTCATTAATGAAATTTCATATCACCTTAACAAAGATGAAATAGTTGGCGCTTGTCTAATTGATTTAGAAAAGGCCTTTGACTCCGTGTGGATCAATGGCCTTCTTTATATCCTAGATTCCCTGCATTATCCAATGGATTTGATAGAATTGTTATGGCATATGCTTCAAGATAGATCCTTCATCACATGGGATGGTAGAAACCAGTCTTCCGAATCTTTCTCCATTATAGAAGGCTTAATGCAAGGAATGGTAAACTCTCCTCTTTTATTTAATATTTTTACTTACAATGTACCTAACCTATCATGTATTAATAATAACATTAATGTCCATTCCACTGCATTTGCAGATGACATCATAGTAATAGTGGCAGACAAAAATATAGATATGATACAAATCAAACTGGAACAATCACTCAATAGTATTAATTATTATTATAATCAATGGAATCTAAAAATAAATCCTACAAAAAGTGAAACCATTCTTTTTCATAAGCCTTTAAGATTTATTAACAGTAACAAAAGAATTAGCATAAAAAATTTCACCATTTATCTCAAAATCAACCAAGAGCGCTACCCTATTCCTCATAAAAAACAGGTTAAATACCTTGGCGTACAACTGGACTACCTTTTCCGTCTAAATACCCATACTCTCACCCAACTAGAGAAAGCAAAAAAAGTATTCAGATCTCATAGTCGTCTATTCTTTCACAAATGCCTATCCGCGCGTGCCAAAGTAATTTGCTACCTATTGTTAGTTCGTCCAATAATAACATACGCTGCTCCTGTGTGTTGGAATTTTAATGCCTCAATAGCAGAAAAGCTTCGTAAATTTGAAAGAACCTGTATCAGATCTTGCCTACATATTTACAGAAATCCCGATAGTAAACTATTCGTTAGTAACAAAATAATTTACAATAAAGCTCTTATCCCTAGAATTGATAACTTTATGTTAAAATTAACTCGTGACTATTTTGCCAACTTAAAAAAAATAAAAAATCAATATTTAGATCAATATGTTCAATCCATTTCTGATTCCAAAACTTATAATGTTCAATCGAACTACTTACCCCCTCATTCTTTTACATTTTTTGATTTTAATGGACTTATACAAGATAGCAACAATATCCCCATCATTTATCATGACGCGCGCCATCAAGCAAACAAAGCTATCACTTATAATCATTTAGACAACCATCCCATCTTGAAATATTCACTTACATTACCGGACAGAGACGTAAACGATACTCATCGACTTAACAAAAAATATTGGTGGTTGACAGAAGACGCGAAATTTATAGACGAACTGAGACGCAGACGAAGGAGGAAACGCTGAGGAGTTAAGCTACTTTAATAATATTTAAGGCTAACGGCTAATTCTTGTTACTCAAACGGGCTTCGTCCACGTTAATCTTATTTAATCATTTTATCGATACGCCGGTTTTTCTTATTTTTCTGGACGTTTTATGTATATAATGTTTGTAACTTATCAGCGTTCTGATAACATCAATTTTGTTAACAAATGAAAACCAAATATGTTACGCGACCGTTAGTAAACGAGAACCTCAATAGGACATGTTTACGAAAAATTGTATGACTTCATAAATATCGACTTCATTGCGCCCCACGTTTTCCATTTTAAGTGTTACAAATATTTTATTTCCTAATAAAATAAAAAATTATTGCGTATTTATTTCGGCATGGTATTAGTGACCTGTGTGGATGGGAAAAATAATTTTATCCTTTTTAGTCCATTTATAAAAACGTCGTTTTTAAAAAGAATTTTTTATTTATTAATTATTTTCTGCTTTTTAGTTTTAATAGGTCAAATTTTACAATCGATTTTAAACTATTACATGTACAAACAATCTGAAAAGAGCAGTTTCAAAATGAAAAGAATATGCAAGTGGTTTTAGATGACAGGCTCCTCTGGTGGCTTACACCGTCCAGAATTGTTGAGAATCCTGATGAGGTTTTCCCACGCCAGAATCCGTGAGCTGTTGCAGCACTTATATTATGACACTAATTCACTACTGCTCCACTTGTCGTCGTGGATGAGTATATAGGCAAGGGAATTAATGACGTCAGTGGAGGACTTTTCCCGATTGCGAAAAGAAAACAAAGGACAAGCGCGACGGAGGAAGGGGGGAAACGCCGCGCCGGGTCCCCGCTAAATGTTAAAGGACAAAACAACGAAAGAAAAACAAGTATAACGGAATATATAAATTCAATCAAGAACGGAAAATAATCGGGTTTTTTTTAAACTTATTTTTTTTCATATAAAATTTAAATTTGCTGAAAATGTTCTTAAAACTGATTGAAACTTGTAATAAACGGTAGAGGAATGCATTGTCATCCAATTTTGGGCTATCCTAAAAGTTTCAAGTCTCTAACTCATCGGTAAGTTAGTTTAAAATCGATTACAAGATTTGCACGGGACAAACAAACAGACAGACAGACAGACAGACAAGAATACGAGTTAATAAAAACGTGGTAAAATAACACCGGATACACAATTTGGTTTTAAACACAACCACTCGACATATCATGCTATTAACAAATTGCTATCAGATACTAATGATCTAGTTGCCAAGAATAATATCGTTGCTGCATGTTTAATCGGCCTGGAAAAGGCGTTTGATTCGCTTTGAATAAAAGGGCTGATATATATATTAATCTCAAATTTCCACAACCATTAATAGATAGGGGAGACGCGCGTAGGTTGAGCCGGCACGTAAGTTGAGCCAGTGAAGTATTTTCATTTATTTACATTTATTTGTTTACATTCGATCACTTGAGTGTATCGTGTTATTGTAGGAAACTTTTCATGATAGAAAGACGAGTTTATTCGCGCGTCGTGTATTTTATGTAGAGCGCTGCCTAAAGTTTGTCGGTAAAAGTGAAAAACTTGTGAAGTGTGTACGGTGAAAAAGTGAAGTGTTTCGCGCTACAAAAGGTGAATATAACATTTGTCGTACAGTTTTACTTCTGGTACAATATTCTGGTTTAATTTCGTACATATGGAATATTTCATTGTGGTAGAATATGCGTCATATCAATGAGTACGATGCACGTAGGTTGAGCCACTCTGTGAAATTTAGAAATTTTACATTTAATTACATCTTGTGTTCGAAATTGCATGTAAATAGCATAAGAAGTAGGTTTTGTGTGTATTTTGGATTTTTAAATTGTTATCAATATTTTCACAATAAAAATGGCATCTAATCGAAAAAAACAAGAAAAACGGACCATGGTGTCGGTGATTTGGATGCTCTACTTAATGCGATCAAAACTGAAGGTACGAGTGTTCGATCAGCTGCTGTGACCTATCCGACAAACAGAACCAGTTTAATGAGTTATTTGAAGAAATTCGACGCAGAAGTTCCAAATATTTCGGAATTATCGGACGAACGACCACTTAAAGTGTGTCCAAACACGGAGAAAAATGACTCCGCTGGATTAGCTGATTCATATCAGCTAAAATTTTCGTCTGGAATTGCCGAAAATATATGCATATTTAGCTGTTTTGATTCCGTTAATGTAGCCTTAACCCTACTCAATTCGCGCTTAGCTCTAAATTTCCGCTACATTAGCAGATTTGTTCCGTTCAATTTGCGGACTTTTTCAGTAAATTTAGCTGAAATTATCGGCTATCCCTACGGAATTCCAACAGCTGTACCTATAGGATAAAATTGGTAGAATCTTTGGATTTTTCGGCTGATTTTGCTGATTATTTTTCTCCGTGAATGAGCCGAAGCTACTTCACATGCCAAAACTGTAACTCGGATGCCGATTTATCCGACGAAAATTAATGATGCTTTCAAACATTTTTTATATTGCCTTATTTTCATTTCATTTTTTCATTTATTTTTACTTATATTCGTCCTTTATCATTACAAAAACATTCAGAATAAGTAACTAGACAATAAATCTTTGAAATTCAAGAGTTTGTTTTATCTTGATTCCATTTTTTTTTAAATTTTTAACTCGCTCAACCTACGTGCCAAGTGTTGCGAAAATTGCACACATAATATTTGCTGTTGAACCGAATACATTTCTGCAACGCCTAAAATGTTGTCTCTACAATACCTTTCCAAAGGTACGTAGCTACACTTTCCAACTTCTCACAGTTGAAAATGGCGACCGAGAAACTAAACCCGGTTCAACCTGCGTGCCTCTCCCCTACGATTTATAACATGTTAACTAACAAAACATTCATTATCAATGTAGGAAACGAAAAATCAACTATGACTTATACAATATATGAAGGTCTACAACGAGGGATGGTAAATTCCCCAAAACTATTCAACATATTCAACGCTGAAGTCCTTAAATTCTTCCAAAATCAACACAACCCGGAAATACATAATACTGCTTTCGCAGACGACCAAATAATTTATACGTATGACAAAAATCCAGAAATAGATGAAATAATTTTAGAAAAAGCAGTTAATACTATAAATAAACACTATTTAAAATAGAATCTTAAGATTAATCCAATAAAATGCGATAAACCATTAAAATTCGTTAATTCTAATATAAGAACAAATTTTTGCATAAAAATAACAGAAAATAATTCAACATACCACATACCACATAAAAAACTAATTAAGTATTTAGGTTTGCCACATAGACTATCTACTAAACTTTTAACACTTACATTGACATTCAACTGAGAAAAGCTTCCAACAACTGCTTAAAAGCGAGCAAAATATAGCAGAATATTTTTTGATAAAAATATTCCATAGATATGTTACAACAATATTGTGTTTTTTATATGTATGAACATTGAAAATGAGCATTTTCAAAACTTCAACCCCGACAACAGGCCAGCCAAAGTATTAATAAATAAAAGTTGCAAAACACTTACTTCATGCACTTGCATTGTAATATACTATTCGATGCATATTACACGTTTACTGTGTTTTGCTAATTACTGTCTGTATTATTAAGATTTTATATATCCAATATATATACATATAATTCGTCAAAGATATCTTGAACGTGTCGAAAAGATCTCTGACGAATATCTTATAGATATCTATAAGACATCTTTTATTGATATATCGAAATAGTTATTTTCGTATCAAGGGCGTAAAAGAACTTATGCCCCCGTAGGTGATTACCGCGCCCGAGGGGCTGGCGAAGACTACCCCTGGGGGTTGGAGGTCGAAACGTCGAAATTTGATGAACAATTATAGGGTAATTTTTTTGCCGAGGTGACCAAATTCAATACTTTTTTAGACAATAGTCATAAGCATTTATAACCAGTTTTTATGGCATTATCGTTGACTTTAGGAAGAAAATGCATACAACCTTCTTTGTAGAGAATTTAATGCTCTATCTTTTTTGTTTGAAACATTTTTTAATAAAATTTGCATTTTTACAAAATAAATGGAAAAAACTACGAAGAAACGTAATTGGGGCTAATGTTTTTTTAAAATATTGATATATTATAATAAGGCACTAAAAGATTCATAGAATATCCAGCAGATACGGGTGAGATGGGAAGATAACCCAAAGATAGTTCATCGTTCTGATTAAAATAATTATGCAATATTATGGCAGTTCAAAACATTAAAATATATCAATACAAATCCGAATGGTTATTTTTTACTTATAACGCGTTACAGTTGCTCCGCAAAAATGCCAATATTTGAAAAAAATTCTCAGCTTCTATTGGTCGTAGAAGCTTTTTTAAAAAACGAAAGTGTGTAGAGTTTTCCCAGCTATAATTTTCGTATTTTTCTTTTTTTCGTTTAAAGTGAAATTTTTCGAGTTATTTCAGAAAAACCAATTTTTTTGGCACATCTTCCCCTCACTATTTCCCGCAGGCAGCTTGTATGGATGAGGCCTTTTGAGATAGTAAAAAGTACGACAAAATAGGCCTGGTTCCACATTTTCAGCCCGCTAGTAATTTTTTAATCCAAATTTTCCCATTATTTTCAATTTTTATACTTATAAGAAACGCTATATTGTTGTGATATATCTATCGAAGCCACTTGGACCTAAATGAGTATGGAGCCCTTCAATATCGGTATAATTTTATAACATTAGTATCTCTTAAAATGGGATCAATGACCTGTGGAGAAGAGTCCTCGAAACCAGGCATTACATCTAATGAGAATTACAGTGATATACACAATAAAATAATACGATATATACTAGCGTAGTTAAACTAATCGCCTAACTGAAATGGCAGACGGATGAAACACGTTTTCACAAAATGGCTGCATATAACAAAACT
The DNA here is from genome assembly GCA_030407085.1 of Trichopria drosophilae. Lineage (NCBI taxonomy): Eukaryota > Metazoa > Arthropoda > Insecta > Hymenoptera > Diapriidae > Trichopria > Trichopria drosophilae. Next base: position 68,868,553 of record CM059583.1, read on the forward strand.
GAGCTTACGCTGGGACCGTCCGCGTCGCTTCTCAAGAATCAATTCTGGTATAACAATATTGTCCTCTCTCTCTCTCTCTCTCTCTCTCTCTCTCTCTCTCTCTCTCTCTCTCTCTCTCTCCCTCTCTCTCTCTCTCTCTCTCTCTCTCTCTCTCTCTCTCTCTCTCTCTCTCTCTCTCTCTCTCTCTCTCTCTCTCTCTCTCTCTCTTTCTCTCCCTCTCTCTCTCTCTCTCTCTCTCTCCCCCCTCTCTCTCTCTCTCTCTCTCTCTCTCTCTCTCTCTCTCTCTCTCTCTCTCTCTCTCTCTCTCTCTCTCTCTCTCTCTCTCTCTCTCTCTCTCTCTCTCTCTCTCTCTCTCTCTCTCTCTCTCTCTCTCTCTCTCTCTCTCTCTATTTTCCTCTCTCTCTCTGTATTCCGTCAAAAGAGACCATCTGCAGTTAACGTTACTACCAACAATGAAATTTAACAAGGATTTGACTTTGAATCGGTGATATTTTGCGGGGATTTCCAATTCGAATAACACACAAAGGACTGACGAATAAAACTGAACACAAAGTTTCCTATTTTTGTTAAACAATGGCGAGAATATTATGTTATGAATTTAGGGGAGAGGGGAGGTTAATTAATATATCAGAGATTGTTGTAAAATAGTAAACTTTCTTAATTTAAAGGTAATGTTTAACACACAGGCATTTTATTGCACGTCTTTGGGTTTATGACATGCCAAAGAACTGACGTTTTGGGAACATTTATTGTTTTTTTACAAACTTTTATTTCAAACAAATAACTTAACTTGGGTCACCGAATAAAATACAATTAATTGTTTTAAAATAAAATTAAATATTAAAAAGATATCACAACACTTCATTCCTACTGACTGATGACATTGAGTTACCCATTATTTGTAGAATTACTCACATATATGATATATAAACAAAGGTCTAGAATAATCTTCACTGATGTCAGTTATAAAATACGAAATCTTATTCAATATTTATTGCATAATTTTATATTAAGAAATATGATTAATCTATTTTTTTGGTCTCATTTATATGTAGAATTATATGGTATTAGTTTGCAACGTAACGTTCGACATTTCCAAGCAGGATTCTAAAGAAAACAAATGAGCTATTACGTTTCTTTAATGTATACGATGCACAACGAATTCCGTATTGCTTCAATCTAGTAAAGATTATCTAAACGTTGCTTGTTGGTCCCATTTTAAATGACGCACCCATTCATTTGTACTGATATTTCAATACGGATATAATAAGTATATAAATTTACATATTTATATAAAATATAATAGTATAATATCCATTTATTATATATTATATAAATATTTTCTTGTATTAAAGAGTACCGTTCAATTAAATTATCGAAAATCATTCATCTGAATCGTTTGAACTTGATCTTATTAAAAAAAAAAACCTAAAAAAAATGGCCCATGAGGGGATCGAACCCGCGACCTTCGCGTTATTAGCACGACGCTCTAACCAACTGAGCTAATGGGCCTCACTGGTAATTAATAACAGGTCAAGTTATTTAAAGGGAATAGTATCTGTAACCGACTTACTTCTTAATTTAATAATCTGCGTCTGGTTTGAATCTTTCACGCACCACAGCGTTGACATACACGTCTAGCAACATTTCTTTCACTATGTCTATGATCTGCATAATGGAGACATTGAACTTCTGTTCTTTTTAGTTTACTTTTTATTTTCCCGTCGATTTTCATAATAATGTTTTTCATGGTAATATGCTTCGTATCGTATTCTAAGAACTTTTTTGTATTCATATATCGTTCATATTTTTAAACGGTACTCAGGCTTCGGATTACATTTTCTTTATTATTCACAACGTTTGTTTAGCTGAAGAAATATTGCGCAACTAACTAATTACGGTTACAACGCCCCCCCCCCCACGCACACTAATAGAAAACCTATATATAATTCACTGGTGCCCATTGTATACCCCCCCCCCTCTTCCCCATGGGCCCTTACTCCTTTATAAATATACCATTGAAGCTATGAGTTCATTAGTTGGTGTATTACAAACACCGTAATCGCTACACTGTTACGATTACGCCAATCCTTCATAAGTTTGGTTGTAATAGACTTTTTTTCAATAAATAATACAATAAATTACCATTATTTTAATATAAATTAATTTACAACTTACCAATAAAGAAACATATTGCCATGCAGCGTAGGTCTTAATGTATACAGGAACTCACCTAAACAGTAAATAAAAATCGTGATATTGTCAGATTATTATTTAATAATATAAATTCTGCAGTTTTAAAATTAAATAAACATAAGGAATTTTATTGCTTCTTTAAAACATATTTTTCATTTTAATATTTTTATGGTTATATTTTCTGTATTTATCTGTGTATATTTAAATAAATGTCAAACCACATCTTATTTTACGCAGTTCACTAATATCCGGTCATCATATATTCCAGCATGATGCTCTGCTCGGAAGACATGTTGGTTACTGAAAGGGTACATCAGTCAAAAAAATATGAGAGACGACTAAATCAGGGCGAAAAGGATGCGTGGCTGCACGTAACCAAGCGTGACCTTAATAGTATTCCTTACAGAAGATAATCATTACGAAAACACGATTCATTTAATGTGTGAAAACTGAATTTATTTTTTCGAACGTAAAAATATATATATTTTTTGAATTACAAAAATAATTACTTAGTGAAGAAATATTTAATTTTACAATAAAAACACCAAGATCATTTCTTTAAAATGGAAAATTTGGGGCATACTTGCAAAATGAGAAAAATGACCTGTTTTGTGATAAAAAACTGTAATTTATTGGAATTGTTATTATTGATCACTATAAATTTCTCACTAAAATCAAATAATTTTTATTTTCTCCATTGGACAAGTCTGTTCCAAAATTACAGTTGTAAATGGTAAAATGTTCAAGAACATTTTTCTCAATGTGAGTTATATGTATTACATATTATACTAATATGTTAATAACACGAAATACGCAAGGTATATTAATTATTAATCGAGTGCAAAATTAATGCAGTTTTTTTAACAGAATTTCACATATTAAGAATATGATGAAAGTTAAAGATATAGAAAATAAAAATTACAGCTACGTAGCAATACTAACCGTGCACGTAATTTTACAACTGGTCGGTAGTATTCTTGTAAGTAAATTCTCCTACAAATAGGGACGTAAATATTTGCGATAACAGGCGACTAAAGCGTGCTTTTAAGCATGAATCGATGAGAATTCGCTTTCAGACGAAATTGAAAACGACTGTAAATGGAGTGCAGGAAATGAGCTAAATGGCTTAAGTTCATAGAGAAATGATGAAACTTCTCAGCAGTTTACTTTGAGCTTTTCGAGCACAAACGAAGGCAAAGTAGAGCGGTCCTTTGATGTGGTGCTAGAGCTTCAAGGATAAATTTTGCTTGTGAGGAACTGCATAGGTTCTTTCAAAGTCGAAGTCAACTTTTCGCAGAGGTTCAATTAAGAATCCGCCTTAGTTTTGAAAAGCGGAGGCCTATATAGTCTACAAAACTGCTGCCAGCTGGACTTTTTGACTTTTCAATCGTCTTTGAAAAAGCCAATTTATTTATTCGGTTTCGGTTTATGTAGTGTATACTTAGTGTTACGTTATCAAAAAATCACAAATATCTTTAAGATATATGCAACCATATTTATTACGCCTGCAAGACTTTCTTTAGCAACAAAATTTAATCTCCAAAGTAACCTGTTCGGAATGTTAAATAATGTATTTCTTTTTTGAACAGTTTTATTAGTGTGTAATGTACTTTTGATGCCTGTTTTTCGTGCGTAAATTTCACTTTTACGCACTCCCAACGACAAAATTTGTACAGTGAACGGTCGTGCGTAAAGTTGTACTATACGCACTCAACCAGGCATCAAAACTTTACGCACTCTCTTTACGCACCCAATTACAAAATCTAGGATACCTAACATGGTTGTAAAGTATAACTGTTACGCATCGATCGGAAATTTTACACATCACTCGGCGCCCTCGTATGTATAGTTCCCGCCGGGTGCGTAAGAGTACACTTTACACCCTTGTTAGGTAATATACTATTATACTACATTGTATTTTTAATAATTTATCTACGTCGGAAGTTATTAGTGTAATATAAAATGAAGGAAAATTTTTTGACGTATATATAGGACAATCCTATACCTATCAGTATAATTTAGAAATATATCTGTCAATAAAACGCTTTCATCCTGGTTACATTCACTATTGTCGCCATCATTCTCGTATGCGTTTTCTCTAAACTTGTACATTATGTAAATACATTTCGCATACTTTGCATCCAGCGGTGTTATATACAAAAATTAAAGAAAACAAACCTTACATGGGGGAGCAGAGAGCATTCTGGCGCAACGACTAATACGGTAAACCATCACCCTAAAATTTTAAAAGCGAGATATTCGCTAAAGCCGAAAGCGTTTTGCAGATACTTCACTGCATTGGTGTGATTTTTAAACGACTAATCACTGTTGTAACATTTAAGTGTTTAACTGCACATTTTTCATTGTTAGAAAAACTGAGATTAGAAACTGTGTCGAATGCCACTGAATGACACTGAGTGCGGCCATTTTGAACTGAACTTTAAACAGACGATTTGACGGAAACACCTCAAAAGTTAATGTATCGCATCAAACATCTCCACCTCAAGTAGCATAATTCTCGCAAGCACTAAAATACGACTAATTCCATAAATAGGAAATGCGCGTTCTACATCGGTCGTCCCACGCCTTGATTGGGATTACCAAATGATATAATAGACATCGATGCTTCGTAAATGCATGGACATTTGTTGATGAACGTTTGTCGTAAATACGTTATACACAAATTATTCACTTTTTTCAGTGTTTACTACGTGAAATTTTGCACTTTCACAGGTGCAGTAAAAAATGTAATCAGACAATATCTCTTTAAATGCAACAATGTGAGACATTTTGTTTTTACAGTGTATTACTGACTTCACTTTATTCGAATAAATGATGTTAAACCTGTTGTCAAAAATTGTTTGTTCAAGATGTGAATGAACAATAAAGAATACATTTTTTATTATTGCAGAAAACTCCCATAAATAAATTTTTAGAGTGCTGACCCACACGGAAAATAAATATATGCGACATATATACGAAATAAATGCACATATATTTTCGGTGAAAAAATGGAATATGTGACATAAATGCCACATATATTCTCCCATATATTTTCATCGAATTTTTTTTCCATGTAGAGTTACACGACTCGATAGGTACTTAGCGTACAGCAATTTTTCTCCAGAAACCTTGAAAATAACCGCTTTAAATTCGCATTGTTGTAAGAAAAATTTTTGCGCAGTTGCCGAAAAATGTTGTTGTTGCAAGTATGCGCTAAGTGCGGTGAAAAATGAAAAAGTAATGCACACAGTCAAAACCTACACATACTGAGGGAAAGGATTAATATATAAAGACGACTTCTTAATAGTTAAGAAATCGTATTTTCAAATATGGCCAATCGAATAATTTTATATATATAAAATAATTATTTATTTCATATAAAGCTAACATTTCTTTGATAAAAACAATGCATTTTATATCTTAAGAAATATCCAATAAATACAACCAAATATTCCTTATTAGTTAAGAAACGATTTTTATACTAGAAGTTAGTAGCTGTAAAGTAATGATTTCTTAATAATTACAAAATATGATGGTTGGAGTCGAAACGCATCGTAATATAACCTCAAATGACAACACGGATGTTTTGTTTTGTTTTTTTAAGAACGATTGAGTGCCATTGCAATTCGGTAGTTGTTATTGTGAAAAGAAATAAATTAAAGATATTGTTTATATGTCGTCTTAAATGAGTTTTATAAACAAATACATCGTATGTAAGACAAATGTCTCATGTCTCATTTGTGAATTTGCGAAGCCTATGAGTTGAAAGTATACATTTCTTAACTATTAACAAATGGTCAATTCTGAAGTAAGAAATAAATAACTAATATTAAACAAATCGCCTTTAATATTACAATGCCATCTTTACATTAAAAAATCAACTTCAACTTTTCAAGTGAATGATATTTCTTTACCGCAAATAAACCTTTTTCTTAGTGCATTTTCAAAAATAATTTATGAAATTAAAGTATAATGAAAGATCAAGTGTGGGTGGATAGAGACCGATCTTGTTTAGCGGCGATACCTTAAGTGATATTAGAGCCTAAACATCGGGATTTTAAAAGTAAGGGCATGAGATTGTCATTAATTGTGCAATATGTTTTAATCGTCTTCTAAAAAACTGAGTGCGCGCAGACGTACGAGTATGAGAAAAATTACGTTTAATTATTGAGTATTGGCAGAGAATAGTAAAAATAAGACATAAGTATATTGGTGTTTACAACATACTTAAATACTTATATAATGCTCGCAAAATCAAAAAAAAATTCTTGCTTTTGAATGTCAAACGTTTTAAGGTTTTATGTATATACTTGGTAAACGAAGTTTTAGTCTGAGCATGTACGATAAAGTACGCAGTCAAAATTTGTCGTCTTGTTGTGTTCGGCACACACGAAACTCCCTATTTCGTCCACTTATACATTAATCGAACCGGAATACGGTAGACGTCGACGTAATCATCGGCGCTATACATAAAGGAAGGAAAATATTTGTACGAAAAATTGCCCGAGATTAAAAACGTTGCCTGCCAGGTTCGCGAAATCCGAAGCTTTGCCGTGGAGCAGTCTTTTCGAGCAAGCCTGTATGCATCCTGTTTCTTTCTCGCACGTGCTCAGAAGTTTGCAGACGTCGGAAATGCACGTACCCAGCCCGCGACCGACTGACGATGCGGAGCGCACAGCAGGGTAAATGTTTGCGGATACCACAGGGATTTGGGTGTTTACTCATTGGCATTTCACGTTCAAGATGGCCGTTTATGAATTAGGACGACGCGCGATGCGACGCAAATATGAAGCGAAAATCCTGTACGTCGTGAATTTCCAAAAAGAGAATAGCGAAACGTTAAAACGGCAAATGCGTCAAAGGAATTGCGACTTAGGATGATCGAAAAAATTCAGCGTACTGCGTCAAAAATGGATCAAAGAAGGCTAGACGCTGCAATTACTTTAACATTCATGATCGAATTTCAAGCTTAAATGTTCGATTTGGGATGTTTTTTCGGATTTTTTCGATTACAGCATTTCAGGGCCGTTCGCAGAAAAATTGCATGGGAATAAAAATTCGTTGCATTTTTTTCATTCTAATTCCATGTTGTTTATCTATTCTGATGGATCAGAAAATGGACTACTACATTTTATAATGATTATAAACACGCATCGTAATAATATAAAAATATTTTGCAATTTTTAAAAAAGACTTGTTCCATTCGCAAAATTAGATTGTGGATTTTAACGATTTACGCCGTTCAGAATAAGATATTAAAAAATGTGACATAATTTCAGTTGAATCAGCTCAAATAGAAAAGTTATAATAGTAAAAGTAATGGTTGTGAACATTTTGTAAAAATGGCTACTTCGAAGGTATCTCAACCCTTTAACGCCGAGACGGACACTTTTTTTCTTTAATTTTCAACTTTAATTTTCTCGGCGATTATGCATGTAAAAAATCTTTAATTTTTAAAAAAATATTTAGGAAGTATTTTTTATGTATTTGACCTCGCTCTTTTAGAGTTTGCAATCCAAATCCCAAAAAATGAATTTTCAAAAAGTTGCAGCCATTTTTTTTAAGAAAACTCAATTTTTTGGCAATTTTCTTTCAGAAATGAATTTTTTTTTCATGTAGCAGGTCACCAGAGCACTGTTTTACCTGAAAATATCGCATCCGCAATATCTAAGCTTGAAAATAGCGAAACGTACTTTTCAAAATTTAAAGATGGCGATTCAAAAATGTTGGCGGAGGAATTTTTTCCCCACAAATATTAATAATCCGTGTATCCTTATTTTTTCAATTTTCTATTTGTATGGCGTTGAGTATCTAAATATTTCTCGGGTCGTTCATAACGAATCTGAAGTCAAAATAAAATCAAATACTTTTAAATCAATATATCAGTAATTACGCGATGCTTTTAATATTTAGGAAACTGTATATTTACAAGACGAATTTAATACAATTGATAAACAACAAAATTTTGTTGATATGAATTAAATGTCGGACAATATCATACAATAGTTTTGGTGGATGGAGAATAATTAGTTTTGCGTGAAAAAAAAATTGAAATTCGTCATATTTAAAGATTTGTCCTACATTTCTTTTCTTTCGACCAAAAATAAAATGTGCTTGTTTATGAAAGACCGCACAAATTTTTCTGTACTATCACTTTTGTAGTGATATTGTACTTTCAACCCATGTCATTTTTAAGAAGGTGCCTGCCTCCTGAAATGAAATATAAAAAGAAAAATAAAAGAAACTACATTTCCATAAAGAAAACATTTTTTTACATTTCATCATTTGGAAAAAGTGCGTTTCGAGATTTCAAAAAAAGTAAAGCATGAGTGTATTCCTTACATAAAAACGGTTCAAACCACTCTTTTTACATTACCGTGCCACTCTACCGGAAACAAATACGAGGCCTTGATATTACTTGCGCCGCTGGAACCGAAAATAGTTATTTTTTACTGGCGCACTTTCTGTACAGTTTGAAAATCCCCAAAACCTATTGCTGTTTTTTGTTTGGTATATTTCTAAGCGTGTATCACTAGTCTCAAGTCAATATTATTTGCACCTGTCTGAAAAAAAAGACTGAACAAAAAATAATTTTATTTTCGGTAATTACTGCATTATATTATTTTGATTATTTTGGCAGTAATAAATAGTTTGTACAAATAATTATTTTTTATCTTCAAGAGGCAAAAGTCCCCGAACTGATCAAATCGATTAAGAATTACAGATTCAACAAAGTTTTGAAAATGGATAATAAAATTATTTTGTTCAAAATTTTAAAGTTGCTCCTACAAAATGTGCGTTTTTAAAAAAATGTTGGCACCATCAAATTTTTGCTCTTCGTATCACCTGAAATGAGAAAAATAACTTTACATGAGAGTGCAAGTAAAAAAAAAAATTTTTTTTAAATGCTAAATATTAAAAGTATCGCGGAATTACGCCCCTCAGGCGGCTGGCGACATGGTGGGGATGGACAGATTCCGAGAAGTGCTACTAACACGGGGTTCCATCGCGTCACTAACGCGGGACGCCACTAACGCGGGAGTCTACTGTATGTAGATGTTTACTTCAATATTGCACAAAAAAAGGTCTTAAACAAAATTTTTACATCTCAAATTAAGCACTGTGAAAGGCTTAATTTCTGTCTAAAATTGAGCTAATTTTCTTAAATTAAGTTAATATTTGCGCTTAAAGTCTTACTTTCAGACAGCAAAGTTTAATTTTAGTCGAGATTTATGCTTAAAGAAAAATTGTTCGAGCTTATCACACCTAAGTTAGGGAATTCGGTAGACCTTCGGCTGAGCAGCCTATTCGAAATCGAAAAATCGACAAGGTACATTTGATGTATTTTTGCTTCTCGAAAATGAATATGACAATAGAAATGTACCTTATCGATTTCCAATACGCTGCTCATCTGAAGGTTTACCGAGAATTCTTATTTCGACCCTGAATATTGACTAAAAGTAAGTTTCCAAAACTAAAAACAAAGTTTTAAGCGCAAATATTGACTTAATTTAAGAAAATTAGCTCAATTTTAGACAGAAATTAAGACTTTTACAGTGCTTAATTTGAGACGTAACAAGTTTAAGACTTTTTTTCTGTGTGAATGAAATGACGCAATGATATCTTAAGAAGCACTCTAATTTGACGGGTTGCAAAAATCGTTTGTGGTAGAGCTCTCTAATTTTTTCAATGAGGGATTCTACTTCGTTCGTATGATGATAGAAAATAACCTTTTTAATTAAAATTAAAATACGAACTAAAAATGGTTTTGAAATTGTAACAGCAACATAGGAAAAAATATTTACTTGAATTCTCACCTCAATCATAGATATCCACTACTTTACACAGTACTTTAAAATATAAAACTAAAAAATGATTTTTCAGTGTTTCTTACGTATTATTAAGTCATGAAAGCATCCACTTCCATACCATAGGCCGGGCACGATATGTAATATTAAATCAACGCAGAAAAAGGTAAGAAATTAGATTTCCTGTATCAAATTTTTATGACGAAAACTTCTCACTTCAAAACGCTCGAAATCCTCCAAAATCCATAATTTTCAACTCAACGACCCCTCACTTTCTTCGAAAAATGTCAAGGAATTGAACAAAGCTTAGTTGAATTTATTAGGAAGTCTTTTGGCACAATTACAATAGAAAGACAATTTGAGTCTATTAAAATTTGTTGAGTAGGAAAACTCCGATATTTAAAAAGTAATAACTTGGCCGAAAATTGTTGCCTTGCAATTCTAGCACGTGAGTATGTTTTCAGAAAACATTTGAGATAATATATGCAAGTGTTCAGAGTTTTTAATATTTTACACTAAGTAAAAAAGTAAAGTAAAAAAGATGAGAAAACAATTTTTTTCATATTTATAAGCAATGTTCAATTTCGACTTTTTGAATTTTTTAATGGATTGGTTCCGAGACAAAACTTTTTGTCATTATTAAATATTAGAAATTTTATAAAGCCCGACTAGCTTTTATAAGATTATTAAATATGCATTGAATTCAAAATACAATGACCACTGCCACGTATATGCGCATGCAAATGCATCTTCGTAAAATAGTACTGAACGAATTTCCGTTTAATAGAGAAAAAAATCTATCTTCGGCGTCACAAGCTCCAGCGTTGAGAGCTGAGAGGTTAATAAATTCGCAATTCGATTTCTGCTCGAGTGAACAGAATTTCATTAAAAGGCAGTTTCGGGTCACTGTTTATGGGTCACCCATTAGGTAAGCTTAATCCGACGTACACTCAGCAGCTTCATTTCGCCGCCAAGTACCTTCGAGTAACACTCTCAAAAAAGTCGAACATTACGAAAAACGCGATATCTCAAGACCTATTTGCAGGATAAGGGGGTTTCCGGGTTCCACAACATTTACATTCGATTAGAACTCCCTCATTCTCCCGATCCAACTAGCAATGCGAGGGATTGCGAAAGGGGAATTTCGAGATTCTGAAGAACAACCACTGCCGATGGTCCTGCCGGAAGTGACGAGGCTCCTTGGCTGCGTTCCGACGACTTGCTTACCTGGAAAGTAGTCGTGGAACTCCTCTTATTGCCATCGTTGGGAGTGGAAACGAAATGGAGGATATCGGAATCCTCTGCTCGTATAAAGGCTGCGCGAGGAAATGCAAATCGAACGACCGTGTTGCAGCGGCTTTCGATCTTACTTCTCCAATGGACTAAGATCAGGAAGAAGAGCCTCTCTATTTCTGCCTTTTGCATCCTTTTTGTTCTTACTATACTTCCTATTATTAACAATTTCAAGAATGCAAATATTTTGTGTACCTCACAATTTTTCCGCTTCTTTTCGAATTCTATATAATCAGCGCTCCGCGTGGTTTAATATAAAATGTTGGCATAGATGGCGCTGAGAGCATATTTCGAGGAATTATTCGACTATTAACCGTTGGAATTTAGTAAGTTTGGAACAAATAATGATTTCGAAAATTGCCGATACACGTGAAACAAGTTTTCAAAAAAACTCCATTTTACGGAGGGTTACAGCTGCGTTTTTGGACGCGTTATTAAACATTTTAATAGACGAATAATTCCTCGACATATCATCGCAGCTCTATGACTAGTGTTTTTATGTTTGCCTCGAAAAAATATTTCAAATCCCACTTTACCCATGTTGCCATTTAAGATTTTCGACGCTCCTCGTGCCTCAAGTACCCCTTTAGAAATGGGAAATCGCAACCTCTGAAATAGGTAGATTTGTTGAAAACACGTTGTTTGAAAAATTGTTTAAACAATCGCGAAAACATGTGCACGCGAATCAGCTGAGAGCCAGCCGCCATATTGGGAGTTCGACGAGAGGTATTCGAGATTCTCGAATCGAGCCGAGGTCGATAAGTTGTAGGAGCTTGTCGCACTCATGTTAAAATATATTAGCTGTCTCAATGTCTCGCGTCATATTACAGAGCTGGTTTCTAGCCAGATCATCCAAATCTATTATAATTCTGGGCAGATTCTCGTGACCATCTCTACCAGGGGTGTTTCAGGCTGGTGTTAAATGTATTTGTCGGAAAAAATCGTGACAAGGAACACTAGAAAGTACTGGTCAATATTGTTACGCGATATATTGTTTACTATTTATGACCATTATTACTTAGAATCTGTATTTATTATTATGTATATCAATTTCACACAGGAAAATTCACACTATTAATTTGTATTAGTAGTCGGTTACTAAAAAAATAAATGCGAAGCTTACCGAAAACGTATTACAAATAATTTGGATTAAAATTTAAAATAAATGACTATCAATTTTTTTTGATATGCATTTATTTTAGTATGTATCGAATACGTGTTAATAACTTGCAGGCAATAACGGATTAGTGACAAAAATAATACAGTAATTATTAGTTACACCCAATGCGTGCGTGCAATTCGATGCTTTCGAAAATCGTGTAATAAACTTTTCTTTCTGTAATCCTAAAATCCCATACCTAACCGAGAAACGTGATCCGGTTCCACCATTCCTCTCATGCGGGCGAAAATTGGAAATCGGCTCCCGAACATTGTATTCACAAATACCTCAGGTAGAAATATCGATGCGAATCCGGTTGTAACACCTCCCGTACTTTGAATAAGTCGTATCGATCATTGTGTTTCGTCCATGCTTCAAATGCATACACATCGGTGCTTTGCTACATTTTGTCGACAGTACACTCATTTCGGGAAAGTGGGATTTCGCTATCTTATCTAGATATATTCCAGAACCAGACTAATCCGCGAACCGCGGATCGTCCACGGATTCGTGGTCTTATTGGTCGGAGAACTCATAACTTTGAAGCGTCATTGCAGTGCCCGTAGGAAATAACCTCGCTGTAGGTAATTGCATCGGATTAAACTCGAGGTTATGTACTTTTTGTAAAATGAAACCCTCTGTAATACGTTTAGGTGGGCTTTCATTCCTTTTTCTGATCCCATTCGCTGAAATCCGTAATCGAATCTTAAATCCAGAATTAATTTGAAATATCGAGTTAATTGTTGTGAAATATACGTACCATATAATATTGAAGGATTAAAGACCCATACATTTTTTTTCCAAGAAATTGCAATTATATATTTAAATGTAGATTATTTTTTAAACATCATTAAGTATGTCAACGAGAAAATGTTTGATGTATTAACATAATCAGTGCTGGCTATTTGTACAAAAGATTTGGTTAATAATACCAAACATTCTTATATTCAAGGAATATGTGGGAAATATGTGTTTCTCTGCATGTTAAACAAAGCAAACTTTTTGGGCCCGCTAACTATAGGACATTTAGTCAAATATGCTGTTGGAGAAAAATACGCATGCGTAGATCCGCGGGACACAGCACCCATCAATTTTGCGGAGGAGTGGGGTTTTCGGGTTTGTATGTATGTTTTGGATGTTTCTTAGTACACGACATGATATATTTGGATGCGATCATCATGCACACAGGTTCAAAATAAAAATGTAATTCCGAATTGCATGGAGGATCCGCATAATACACATAACATCAATGTAGCGGTAAATCTGATACATACAGGGATCGATCGCAAATAATTTGTTATTATTATTATACAGTGCAATTTTTTCCATTAAGTACTATAATAACACAGGCCAACAAAATGAAGCCAATCTCCATACCCAGAAACCGGACTTTAGTTTTCCTACGATTGTCAATGAGCTGAATCCAAATCTGGCCGTAGAATTGAAAAAAAAGTGCAAAAAATACTGTTTTGCTGATATTCAGTAAGTTTTTGTGGAGGAACAAAATGCTTGTTGACATTTTGACAGAATTAAATCGGGAGTCACACGACGCGCTGGGTCTTAAAACGAAACACTGAACACATATACGACGATCACCTTTTTATGAATTCGATCTCATTTTATTATTACGAGATGAGATTTTTTTAAATACACATAAACATATAATTACTTAATACCATTCTGCATTAAAATCCAATTTTACAGATATTTAAAGCTCTAAAAATATCCTGTTAAATTTTCCGATTTTTATGTGTGAGAATCTTTATTTATCGATATTTATAAACATTTTTTTCATAATTTTACTTGTGTTTTACATCATCATATGACTTCTTTTTAAACTAAAACATAAGTTTTTAGGGAAAACTAATATGGCTAATAATACAAAATGTTTTCTCTATAAATTATAAAGCCAGGGTACATCTACGATTTTTTTGCACTTGATTTTATGTTTTCAGAGCATCGAAGAAAAAACATCAGGAACATGTTTTTAAATTATACCAATCTTTCTTTTGTATTTGACAGTCAGAGAAGTATAACCTTTGATATTAATATCTAATATACTATAACATTAATTTAAAAATTGTATTTATTTGTTTCATTTGTCACCAACAAAACAAACAAAACCGAAAGAATATTAATATCAATTATCTAATAATGCGACAGATACAAGAAATCAATGAAAACAGGTTTTAGTTGCTACATTTCCATTCTGCATTTAAATTAAGATCTTTTTGTTTCATGTAATATTTCTTTCATAGAGGGTATGGTCTCATGGTAATGGGGCATCTAGAGGGTAGAATCGAAGTAACGAACAACATTTTATTATTTTTCCCTCTGACTGGACAGTTTACTAAATAATTTTGATTTTTCGTACCTTTATGCATGAAAAAGAAAATATAGTGAATATTGTAAGAACACATTCCACGACTACTAGAAAACACGTAAATGTAATCTAGAATGGAAGTGATCCATGGTCGCACAAGAGCTTTTAAGAACTTTTATTATATTAGCCTTTAAATTCAAGCATTTCTTATCTATTTTGATAATATTTCTAAATATGTTAACTCATTTTGGTTTGCATTTTAGTACAAATCTTAATTATGATGTGATATCCTCGACTTTCCGTTTTGATCATTTTCGTGGAAAATAATAATCATTACATCGTGCTTTCTATAGCAGCATTTCAGCCTTTTTAATACTATGTTTTCATCAAATAATATAATACTAATAAAAATTATAGTTAATAGACTATCTTATAACATGAAATACAAAAATATTTGTTGCATGCATCTGCAGAAACATTCCACTGTTAACCAATCAGATATTAAGTTTCCTCAGGCAATCATCTTTGACGCTCAATGCGAAATCACGGGGATCTTCGTGAGAGCTCAAACTCCTATCGTGTTAAACAACAAAACTCGTTAAGTAATCACTTCATTACAGTAGACTGTATATCCCCGAAATGTAAAAGTCATTATTTGATAAGCACGATATTTCCTGTAGATAATAATGTTGTTCTTTTGTCTAAGACGACAGGTGTCCGCGAGCTTAATCATGTACTTTAGGAGAATAAATTACTGCATTTCCCGCAGAAAATTGCCTTTAAATTTTAAAGCAATCACTAAAACTTATAAAAATATATTTTATTAACTATTAAACCTAATAATTTAGAAAAGTTAAGCTTTTCATAAAGATATTATATCGGAGCGTATGTACTCAATTAAATTTAGCTAATTACATTCTCGCGTACTTAAGAATTCAATTTAAATTTCGTTTAATTATGTCTATTGTTTTTTTTACTACATACTGATGATCGCAAGGCTCTATTATGATAACGCAGGACCACTACAAAAATCGTTGAAAATTTCTTCTGGTCTATTATATATTTGTTATACTGTATGTTGATATTTAGGGGTTTTTATGGGCGCTGATGACAAATTAGAAACCATATTTTCTAAATCACTATCCAATATAAAGTCAAAATGCAATCACCTACACTTATCAATTCTGAAGAAAACTATGCAGACGTAGCACGATTTTCATCTTTTGGATTTCCAAATTATGTGAATCCCCTTGCATTTCGTTGTTCTTAAATTAGATTTAAAATATGAGCAAAATTTTATATTTTGTTTTTTAGTGCAATAACATATTTCTTAGTACTTTCATTCTCAGTTGTTCTGACATGTCTCTTTTTATTAGTACAATAATTTGTCAACATGTGGCTATTCCATCTTTCTTTGCTTATCACGAAATATCCAGTTTGGGCGAATTTAAATCAGATGTACATATATATTTTTAAAAGACCTAGGAAAGAGTATAGAATATAGATACACTGCACGCGTATTAAGTTTATGCAGAATATGAACGAGCCAATTCGATAATGCCAACGAAGCGCGTGGATGTGCCTTCTCAGCGCGACCGAAACGAATTCCGGCAGACAATAAATAGAACCTACGATACTACCGTGCACAAGGTTCACTATTTCTCAGTGTTTTTCTATATCCACCGCAACATTGCGGGTATGCACTTTCCACGGTCGGAAATTTCGTTTACGAAAATCCGCCAAATAATTTCATATTCTTTGCTTAAACTTACAGTAACAGAAAGTAATTGAGGCAACGAAAACAGGAGCGGTATTGAATTTTTCATTCAATAAAAAAAAAGATGACATCGCATTCAATTTCGAAATTACTTTACTGCTGCCGTTGGAATTTGCAATAGTACTTGGATACATTCTTGGTCAAAAGCCCGAGAGTGGTTAGATATTTCGAAAACCATCGGTATTACAAAAAAATCGCCGAAACACGTGAAGCGATTTTTCAAAGAATCTATCTTGTTTGGGATTTTACAATCTCCATATAAGGGGACATATGGGTACGAGGAGGGTCTTAAATGACAACATGGGTCGAGTGGGGCTCATTTGAATGGTCTAGATGAATAAAAAACACTAGTCGTAGGTGGCGTTTCGAACACTTTGCCAGGAATTAATCATGTATTAAAATGTTTAATGCAATCACATCGGAACATCAAAAAGCAGTGAAACAAGTTTCAAAAAAAGCAACCACCCGTAAAATATTGCTTTTTTGAAAACTTGTTTAAGTTTTCGAATAATTCCTTGCAAAGTGGTAAAGCGACATCTATGACAAGTGTTTTGTATACGTTTCGAAAGTGGAGGTGTGTGTGCGCGCGTGTGTGTGTGTGTATGTGTGGTCCATGAATAATAGTGTAATTCGTAATTTGTTACGGACAGAATCGATGTTTTATCAACTGCGGTACCTGTCGGTGAAAATGTCATTTTTGAGAGAATTCGAAAATATAACACGTTTGATAGTTATTCAAAATAACACCGTTTGTATAATTGATGTTTCTACAAAGGTACTTTCTGGGAGGTGTTCAAACGAACATCGCCTTCGGGAAGTTCGAACTTCGAATTTCGGAGTTATGGCAAAAACGAAAAACATAGAATCTGTAAGTTGACCGGGTTCTTGTTTTTAAATTTAGATGCTCCTTTGTTTTTTGATAACAAAGAGGTTGGTGCTTCTCGAAATACCCCTCGAGAAGTCAGTTGAAATTTAAATAGAGATTCTATTGTAGTGAATGGTAGTTCCGATATTGATGTCCCATTAAATTCGTGGTGTACAATTATACGAAATATTGTGAACAGTTCTGCAAGCGCTTTTGAAAATTAATATTAATGATTAATAGATTAGTTGAATTATATATTGAACCGCTAATTCTTGGACAAATTCGGACAAAAAATAGGACACTTAGTAAAACTTGTGTTGTTTACATAAGATATGAAACATGTTAATAGATGTGATGAATATTGAGTAACGTATAAAACTGCGTAATAAACAATTGATTGTTTAGTTAAAAGTGATGATAGAAGTTGGATGACGATATATTAGGCATCCAATTACGTCGAAATCACTCTACGATACGTTTGGCAGAGTTTTTTATTCAACGTTATAATTCAGAAGTTGAAATGATGATCTTTTCGAGTTTATTGAATATCAAATACCAGTTAGCGTCTTTTGACAGATGTTCTGACGAACATCATCTTTCACTAGATGTCCGTAAGAACATCGCGCCTTTATAAATGTTCGAACAAAACTGTTGCGAACAGAATCGATTTTTTGAAATCTGCGGTACTCGGTACAGGTTTTCCTCCACATGAGTGGGATTTTCCCGGTGCCATCGCACACCCCAAACGGGGGTGCTTCTCTTAATAGGCGGTTTCAGCCGCACGATACGGGGACCTGTAGGTGTATGTTTGTAAAGGTCCTGAAGGGGGGCAATATCGACAATATTGATATGTTATATTGTTGCTAGAAAATAAGTAGTGATAGGCCTTAAGGAGAGATAATAGTTTTGAATCTTGATTTGGTTTGATTTGGAGTCTCTTTTTCGAGTTTGCAAGATATCACTTTTGGATATCGTACTTTGAACCTCTCGCGATATTTGTAGTGCAAACGGAGTGTTTACTGAAAGTGGATTTTCGGGTTTCGGAGCAGAGTGATAGCCTGCTTTGTAAACAGCGAAATTTTACTGGTGATTCAGTTTGTAATGCGAAATATTTTGAGAGCAGATATCGCCTTAGATATCGACCTTTGATGTCGCACTGGGCTCGCTTTCGGATGGAAAGTAACCTGCGTGGTTTCGAGCACGAGGAATTGGAGTCGGATTCCGATTTTTGATCTGTGCTGGCCTCCAGGCGAAGGAGAAGTTCGGGGGTTTGGAGCGCGACATATTTTGGTTCGCACAAAGCTCACTCTCTAAGATGGATAGTAACCTGATAGGTGCATGCACGTGATTTGGAGTAAACTCCGTTTTGGTATCATGGTGTACTGACCTCTGGCGAATGAGAAGTCTAGAGAATTGGAGCGCGGACGAATCTAGTTTGAAAACGATTCATTTTGTTGAAAACCTTTGTTGCGAATTCGAAAGGAAACATCTAGATTTAAATTTATCGATTACTGATTCAAAAGCGAAGATCTGCAGAGTAGACTTTTTTTGTTTTTTAACGAAACTTCCGGAAGCTCCTTGATGCCAGTCAGTCGCAATTAGGCGAGCGAAGCGATCGCATATTCTGCGGTATTAATTCTACAATCCGCGAATCGCGCAAAAATTGTTCGACGATATTGCCACCGACACGTCCGCTAATACAAGCGAATAAAACAATTTTAATTTGCAAGCTTGACCGAGCGTGTTATTTCACCCGTTTCGTATATAAGTCGTGAGGAATCGATTTCAAATTCGAAAGGTCATCGTTTAGAATGTTCTAGATCGAAATCGTTGCTTTTGAGAAAGACGCTCACAGCGCTCCTTGAGGCCCACACACAGAAGTTTGAGAAAATATAATAGTTTTTGGTACACATTCTAAAGAATGTCGTATTTTAATCGAGTTTTCCGAAGTTCACTTTGGCAATTGATATTTGAAGAAAACATGACGACGATTGATTATTGACTTTTTCATGTAGATTAAAGAAATTTGATTTGTTTTGGAAACAAAGTAACACAATGAATGTACTATGGCAATACAATATAAACAGCGCTTGCAGATCTGCGAAGTGTTCTATTTTAAGAAATGTAATTTGGTACACATCGAAAACGATTCACAAACGTAATAGGATAAGTTGAGGTACTGAGGAAAAACAATTATTCGCGAAAATGAAAAATAACATCGTCTCGACAACTTGAAGTGTAAGGTTGTCGGTATTTCCGGACTCTTGAAGAAAGTCGTAATCCGAAATATTATTAATGAATTTATTTAATCACGTGACGGTTTTCTCCAGATTTTCACCCGATTTCAAACGAGGTCGGCGATTATATCGGTGAGAAATCATTTTAAAAGATATCAACAAAAAATATGTTTCAATGACAATTGTTTTATCAATCGACCGAGACGACAATTGAAATGTTTGTATTCCTGACTGCCTTAACTTTCGTTTGGTGATTTTATAAACGCCGTGTGTAACGTGGAATGATTCCGCCGAAAATCCGTGTAATCATCAGAGTAACGCGACTTGTAAATAAATAATAATTGTTATAGTTGGAGGCTTGAGATCTGGTGATTTATACGTCGTCATGGCGCGATGTGTCCCGCACTGATTGCGAAGCTATGTGGTTACTGAGTGTGAGTTTGTCGATGATGTTCCCTAAGCGGGGGGAGCGGAAATACAGTATGCAGTACGAGGTCTTGTGAGATTGTATACCTTCGTTGTAAGACTGACTGGAATGACTTACATCACTACTATGAAAATCTCGATTTGATTATCGTAGTGTAGTTTCATAGAATATGAGTAGTATTTTGACGACTTTGTGTAGTATTTGAGTAGTATTACAGATATTTGTAAGCCTCTTACATTGGTAGCGCACATCCTTTGGCATGGTATATGCATTCCTCTGACTTTGCTTTATGATCACTAAGTTTGCCTTTGTTTTTGATAATATTTAAGTAATCCTGTAGTAGTTAGTGTATACTACCTGCTTTGTCTTTTTTACTGACTTGGACGTAACTACTGATGAACTGGAGCTAATTATGCTGTGATGTATCACATGTTATTAATGTGAATATGAATTTAAGGGAATGTGAAATGGAAGCTGTATTGACGAAAGCATAGGTAACGATAATAGCGAGTTTGAAAGGAATGAGGATGAGATTGTATCTGGTTGTTGAGTAATGGTACCATGTAATAGTGCCTTGCGAATTCCAAAATTTATTAACGTGCAGTGCATGATGTGTGAAGAGTTCGATGACGAATTGAATGGGTTATGAAAACATCGATTCTCGTGGAGTGTACGAGTCCGTAGACTTCGTGCAGGGGGGAGAATGTTACGGGCAGAATCGATGTTTTATCGACTGCCGTACCCGGCGTAGTTTTTTTCCCACAAAGGTGGTTTTCCCTACGCCATTGCACACCCGAATGGGGGTACCTCTCAAAATGAAGCTGGCCTGTTAGGTAATTATGTAAAAGGCCCTTCGAAATGGTGACGATCTCGATACAATTATTTGTAATTCGAATAGTATAATATCGATGCATTATTTGACGTCGTAGTCTATTTAAATGTTCGAGAAATGGAAAAGTCGATCTAAGATGTAAAAAATTGACGATCGGGTTTTTTCAGAACGTTTTCAGAACGTCGTCGGGTGAGGAGTTCGCTTCGCGATCGGATCGTCACCGGTTGAGCGCAATAAATTGATACGTTTTTTATTCGGCGGATCAAATTGCGCGTTTTATTTAGAAGCCCTTCCACCAATAGTTAACATAATTGTAAGTAATTGTAGTGTAAACTGCTATTTCTATAAAAATGTGTAAAGTAACATGCGGCAAAACAGTACGTTTTTTAGATTTTTTGGACACTCTCAAATTGCTGATAACATGGCGATCATATGCATTAGTCCGGACTATAAGATTCGTTTTCGCGTTTCATCGTTTTTTTTAATATCCATGGTTTTCGAAATATTTCACCGTTACGGACTTTTTGCCATCACTGTATATGATATTATAATATATTCTATTATATCGTTAACGTAATTTGTTCTGTGCATATACGGCATGATGCTAATATACGTTACTTCTTATTGTTTTCGGGACGTTTTAAAATTTAGTATGTTCTAATCAGGTTTCTCACCAGCATGGGTACTATACAGCATGCTCGGATGATATACCATTACGAACAAGATTATGATCAGGAACTTGTGCCGTGCATGGATCCGATGTACAGGTAGGTTACGTTACATCCATTTTCTTTTAAATCTAATTTATATATTTCAAACCACGAAACCATATTACGAAATGCAAAGAAAAGGAAATAATGTATTCAGAATGAAAAATAGGGGTATTGTTATATTTTTTAGGTAAACTGACGGTAAAATGAATTTACCTAGTCCAATATTCAATTTTTGAACTGCTCAAATTTCATAACCAAGGACCGGCTCCACCTGCGCAATTGAATACTATATTATGATCGTATAGGGAACTGCGCGCGTGCAACCGTAGAAGGCGGCCTTGCACGCAGACCGGCTGCGCATACGTGCAGATTCGTAGTTTTCTTCTCTATAAAAATGTATTAGGGAATCTTATATTCAGAACTCGACTCAGCAAGCGAAGATAAAGCAGCTCGACCGCACTGGCGTGTTGCGAAGCTTCTTACTGCGCTGGGATATGCATCTTAAGAAGAACAAATGCATATCGTTTTTCGGCCACACAAATCTGCGCTATGTTTCACGGATATTTGGCACGATACTGGAATTATAAAAATGTTTTGAACAAATTGTATTAAATGTGAAGATCACGGAAAGACAAGTAGAAATGTAATGAAATTGATTAAAAAGCTGACCTCAAAATTCTGTGTGTTATTTACAAAATACATTAACAAGTATGTTTTGAAGACAGTTTATTGACTGTTTTTAATAAATTGAGTACTAGAAATATGCAAAGGTTCTCGTTCTTTTGTTTAATAACCGGTACTGTTTCCTTTGATATGTCGATTAAAACATTTTTTATCATATATATATATATATATACAAAGTACAATATGAGCTACATTTATTTTTCATATATACCGCGCAGTATATGGTTGAGTACATACTGTTTGCATTCCTGGATGTCTGTTGTTCGAAACATTTAAGAATTGTTTACATTCCGTGAAGATTTTCAATTTACATGTATGTTCTGATTTGTTTTCCTCAAAGTTTGAATTCGATTCCGCGATACATGCTTAATATCCAATACCTAACCCAATCATTGAAACTAGCCAACTAGTTGATTCTAGGCGGACAAAGTGCCAATCCAGAAAAAGAAAAATTGAACACTGACTTCCTTCAGAATGGATTATTTTACTCCATTTATTTCGTCTTGTAAATAACAAATAAAAGAACAAACAACCGGTAATATCAACTGTTTGCTCGATTTAGTTACATAACTTGGCTTAATGGTAATAATCGTATCACATTTATAAAATGAAGAACTAGCAACCGTATGGATTACCAGGTTATTTGTAATTACATCCTTATGCAGCTCATAATATCCCTGCTCACAAATCAAAATTTCATTATAGAATGTCGTTATTAAAAAGGGTCGAAAACAATTTGAATCGGAACTCAGCATTGAAGTTATGTCATAAATGGTGATCACAGCTGCCTCGTGATCGTTTCAGACTATTTCAATTTGCTCCTTGGTACTTATGGTCATGAATATGAAAGTCGGGACGTGAAATGGTTAAAGCCTATTTATACAGAACCATTTGAAAGGGTCGGCGAGGATGTCGTTGTCATAGGTAATGTCAGAAAGCCACCCCGATAGCCATTTCCTGAACGACGACTCGCCACTGGATCTCGGGAGTAGGACTTAACCCTAAAAGGAAACGGATAAATGAGATCGACCGTTAAGACAGGTCAGGGTGTAAGAGTTTAGAAAGGTCGACTAGGTATAGATAGCTAAAAGGAGATTGCGAAGAATACGAAGGATTAAAAGAAGGCGTGCAAGAGGTGACGTTGGAGGTTGGATATGCCAGCGTCGAGGTGGAGGAAATTACTGTGGTATGCTCCTCGTTGAATATCAATGCACCTGGAAGTGTAGGAGAGAGAGGTTCCCTCGCAATTGCAGTAATCCCTATGGGTAATCGCTCCTCACTCCTGTTCTTCCTCGGGCCAATTGTACCAAGATACCTGGAGAGACTTGCATTTCAGGTTTCCAGAACCTAGATAGCGGGGTCGCTCGAATTGAGAGTTGACTCTATTACTATACATACCCCAACATTAATCGGGCTCGACGTGCCACTGTCAAAGTCTTGAGATTTCAGCTTATCTGATGATCTTTTTCATTCGGTATATACTAGCTCTTCATTTTAATAAACCTGTTGTGCATCAGTAGAAGGATAAAGACAGTTCTACGCCACTCGCGGTTTCGGTGGATCGCGAGGGGTACCTCGCGAGATGACTCGCGAATTAAGATTGCGAATTAAGACCGCGAATTAAGGTCGCGAATTAAAACCGCGAATCGATATCGCGATTTGATCGCTCGAATAATTATTGCCATGCTACCTCTCCCCCCTCGAAACACATGGATGGTATACGAGTTGAGACTCGTCTAAAATCCGTTAGTCATTCCCATTTTTGGAAAAACACGTGTACCTTCGGCCCTCTGGCGCTCGGGGTCTGGCGGTCTATTTTCGGCATGGGTACCGACCATCTTTGGGAAAACACATGTATTTTCTAAGAATATTACATAACATGTTGGGACCTATATCTCGTAAAGATGGTATACAGGTCCAGACGCGTCTAAACCATTATTCATTCCCATATTTGGGAAACACATGCAATTTCTATGTTGGGACCTATATCTCGTAAAGACGAGTTGAGACGCGTCTAAAATCCATTAATCATTACGTTAACCATCGACCCCTTTGTTAAATATGACCATTTAAATAACCCATATTCTTTTTTTTTGTACAATATCATGCAGGAAGGAAGATGAAGAAAATACAGAAGATGTTTTTAATAAATGTTATTTATTCTTTTATTTCTCATATTCATACATAACAATATACAATAGCAATCACATGAAATTCATATTTTCATTATCATCAACTAATGCATCGCTTTTAACTTGACAATTGATGCAGTCTTTAATCATAGGTGGTTGACCATCTATCGTATCATAGCTTGATTCGAAATGTTTATAACATCGACGACATTCACGTATATCAGGATGCATTTGCATAGCAGGTGGCAAGCAAGCCCATGCTTCTTCAATTTGCCGGTCAGCAAAATATGCAAATGAACTCAATCGGCAGACATTCGATATCTTTTGTTTCCATCCATGCAAGACGTTTTACTTCGTAATAAATCCTTAATTAACGTTGTGGAGATGCAGGTTATTCACATAGATTTTCCAATACCCAATTCTTAAGTATTTTTACATTTTCTTTAGCGCATGTTCCATTAATCGTATGATTTTCACACATCTCCGACAATTGATATTGCTGCTATTGCTTCAGTTTTGTGAGAGATGGGCAGTCCAAAAATGTCGAGATCGACAACATTTTTAGCGTTTAATATATCCTCCAACCAACATTTTTTATCGACTCCTTTTACATAAATTTTGCTAGCACATTTAACGATATCCTCCAAAGTTTCGTTTATAGCGTCAAATGGTACGTCGCCAGATTGCCATGGGAAACCGTGATAATTATTCATCAACCAGTTATTGACTCTCTTATAGTGTAAAGGTACCCATTGATATGGTGGTTTAAACGCATAAGTCACAATTTCACTGTCGACAATATTTATTATAGACATTTCCTTCGGTATGAACCCATTACCAGGCCCGCGGAATCCCTGCACGTCTACAACGTATTCCATTTCGTATGAAACTGATTCACAAGTGAATAACCGCGTTTCATTCATTAATTGACGCACGCGCAATAATGGTTACATCTCCTCTCAAACCAATTTCTTTACATTTCCACTTATTTCGTGTTAACATTCGTTAACAAAGGTAGCATTAATAAATAAATAAATAATTTATAATAATAATATTTAAATTGTAATAAATCTCTCATGATCCGAATAGTGTGTATTAAAATGTATAATATAGAAATGATGGAAGAAGCTAGCAGTAATTAGAAAGAGAGGATGTCACGCTTATTCTCTATGCATTTATCTATTCACGGTATTTACGAGTTTTCATGACGTTCGAACCATAGCTATAATTTTGGAGTACTGATTCACTAGTGAATAAAGTATAACCGTGTTTTATTCATTAATTGACGCACGCGCAGTAATGGTTACCTCTCCTCTCAAACCAATTTCTTTACATTTCCACTTATTTCGTGTTAACATTCGTTAACAAAGGTAGCATTAATAAATAAATAATTTATAATAATAATATTTAAATAGTAATAAATCTCTCATGATCCGAATAGTGTGTATTAAAATGTATAATATAGAAATGATGGAAGAAGCTAGGAGTAATTAGAAAGAGAGGATGTCACGCTTATTCTCTATGCATTTATCTATTTACGGTATTTACGTGTTTTCATGACGTTCGAACCATAGCTATAATTTTGGAGTTTGGACACGTGGGTAATGTAATTAATCATGCTCTTAACCGTTTTTTTTTAAATATGTGTACAATTTACCACATCTTAAATATCGCCATACAGGTTTCGACCTGTTAATTATCCGTAGACTTTACTATACGGTAACAATGAATCTGACTTCCCATTAGTAACAAATACATACGAGTATCGACTTGCTTATAATATAACTAATTAACGTTCATTTAATATTTCCCACTTTTAACATTTCTGAGACTAATGAGATCGAAATGTCGATGTAAAAATCTAAGAGAAGCGTGTAAAATTCAAGAGTTTCTTTCTATCTTTACGCACAGTTTTGTGTCTTTTAAGTAAAAAGTTAAAGGAAGTGACAATGATGCCATCTTTTGGTATGTTTAAAGAGATTTCAGAATCTGTGTATCGCAGAATAAAATATGCGGGTGCATCTGAAATGCATGGATTCATCGTAAGCTGCGATCATACACTTGCTGATATGAGTGGTTATGGAGCGATTACAATTGAATATGAGGTTCTTGAAAATTGGCTCTAGTTGATAATTAACCTTATTATCGCCATGCAAAAGAATATGAAAGTGAAATTGTTAAATATTACCGTGCATCTACTGCAAAGCGAAAGCAATCTTGAGGACCCGGGATTTTTTTATTTTTAAAATACCTATATTGCCATTACTATACATCCCTCCGAAATTAACAATTTGCAGAGTCTTTAATCATCGGCGTCGGTCTTTCCAAGGTATCATCACTCGTTTCAAAATGTTTATCAACGACATTCACGTAAATTTTGATGCATTTGCATTGTGAGTGGTAAGCATGACCATGCTTCTTTGATTTCACGTTCTGCAAACGTTGAGATGAAATCTATAGGTAGACACACGATGTCTTTTGTTTCCATTAATGCTAGACGTTTCACTTCATAATAAACTCTCATTGACCTTTAAAGAAATGCAGGCTGGTCTTGAAGATTTTCCAGTATCCAATTTTTAAGCATTTTAACATTTTGTTTAGGACACTTTCCGTTAAATGTATGATTTTCACAATTTATCGACAATCGATGTTGTTGTTGTTGTCCTATGAATTTCGGTAGAGATGGATAGGCCAATATGTCTAGGTCGACAACATTGTCAGCATCTAAAATTTTCTGCAACCTATATCTTTTTTTGTCTGCACCTTTTATGGGTATCTTGTGAGCACATGTAAGGTTGTCTTCCAACGTTTCGTTGATTGCATCAAAGGGTATATATCGACCGATTCCCATCGTAGACTATGATAATTGTGTATTAACCAATCGTTTTACGTTGAAAACATACGTTACAACATCACTGTCGGAAATATCCATAATGCACATTTCCTTTGGTACAAACCGATTACCGGGTCCGGGAATCCTTGCACGTCGGCAATATACTACATTTCTAGTACCTAATAGTGATTAGCTTATCCCCTTCATTAATTGACGCATTCTTTTTTCTCTCTCTCTCTCTTTTGTTATAAATCTAGTATTGCGATTTTATATGCCTCTGTTAGTATGCCTTGTTATATTAAGCTTAGTTTTAGTTTTAGTTATCTGTATGTATGCTCTATATTGGTTGGCCTAAGAGGTAATACCTCAAGCCATAATAAAGAGAATCAATCAATACATCAATCTCTCTCTCTCTCTATCTATCTCTTTCTCTCTCACACACTCTTTGTCACTTCCACATATGACGCGGTACCTCTAACTTATGGATATACATCGTATCTTTCTCTCTAGATCGTAGTATCTCTTCGTCAAATCCTATGAATCGGAAATCAAATCAGAGTGTAACAAAAACAGACAGTTTTCATGGTCACTAGATCCATCTCGGTATCATCCAATGTTCCTCTCGAGATTAAGATAGACGGTCCCATACTTGTCCATTGTAGCTAGTTTGCGAGTTACGATGCTCAGATGATGCAGAGTTGAACGCAATATTACATCGTTTCACGTACTAGTACCAGTATGATGGTCTCCATACTTTTACAATTGAAGAAACCTTTTCTACGATATTCGATCTCTTTGAAATGTACATATACGTATGAATACAAGTTTCGATCCATTTATAATACAATTGAGCACGCCAAAGATCTCTAAATGTTCAGTCATTAAATTGACATCGTTTAAACAATTAATTTTTGTATGTATATTGAATCGCGACGTACTGCACTCTAAAAACAAATACTTAAAATCATTACATCTTAAAGTCAGTCCATGTATAATTACATCTTACATCTTACGTGGTCTAAGTCATCTTATCTACACTACATATTTCTTTCTGTCAATGTAAAAACAAAACGAAAAACGACAAAGTATTTATCATTGTGATAATAACAAATCTGTTCTCATTAGAACCGTGTATAATAGCCCACATAAGAAAACCTTATTCATAGCGAATGTGACTTTTGAACTGTCTTCTTTAATTGTCGACCATTCTCTCTCTCTCTCTCTCTCTCTCTCTCTCTCTCTCTCTCTCATCAGCTACCAATTTTTTACATCTATAAGAATACCCGTACATCAAATCGAGTCGTGTGCACATTTTTGTGATGCAACATTCACACGACTATGGAATGAAATTCATTCTGAAAACCAAACAAGTACAAGCGTAAATGTATTTTAATACTAACTAACGGTACGTCTCGATTCGAAATTGTATGTAGCGTAACCGGCATGACTATTTAAATCCGTTTACAACAATGATTTGAATCATCACACTGCACGAAACGTTGTTATATTTGACAGATTTTTTGTTACTTCGACATTGTAATCGTAATTGGTTAACTAAGTTATTTACGTACCAATACTATTGTTATATGTGTTTTGTTAAATATATTGGAATAAGGAGACTATCCTTCTATCCACCACACCTAGTGTAATAGAAAAAGACGCAAGTATTTATATCAATAAATAATTTTCATGGTAATAAATTAACCTTTAAAAACTTCTTATGTTTTCACATCACGGACTAAAATTTCATATTATTATTATTGATATTGAATCGTTTATAGAACTGATGTTTTCATACATTATCACTCAAAAAGACTGCTACCCTATATGAAATAAAAGACCAAACAAAAATTCAACATGAAGACATGCATAGGTTAATTCTATTTAAATGTGCGCATGTGATTCCGTAAAACATTAATCATTTTGAAGGGAAAAGTGAAAAATTGCCAATGACCTGTCTGTAAAGCTTATATAGTTCTATCTTACTTCATGCTTCTTTTCGAGAGTCCAAACACACTTTCAATAAGCATTGAATATTTTCTTATGTAAGGGAGTAAATATTCAACGATTTTTTCGTAAATAATGATACAGTTTAATATATACGATCATTATACAATTTATCTAAAACAAGCTTATTTAGAATATTTATTTGGAAATGATGGGGATAAGGATATGAATATGCATTTAAATGAATCATTTAACACACATATCTCTATGATTAATTTCAATTATATAATTTTTGCATATTATAACACGTACATATTTACAATATTTGCAGACTGTTTGTCAGACTTTTCATTATCACGTTTAGACTAAAATGTGCATCAAAATTGACTCTTGCCCGTCATTAATAAATAGACATCTATACTTTGTAAAAGTACATCGGAACTTTGAAACACCTTTACAATGTGTTGTATATTTTCTTAAATCTGAATGCATTCACGTTACTGATGACAATAATGCTTCTTTAATTTCATCGTGACCAAAGGTGCGAACGAAACAAATTGAAATCAGTACCATTGCCAGTGTCTGAAATTTCATACCCACACCTATCAAGGAGATTTCGTAAATTATATGCCAAAGCATTCACAGTTATTAATATGATTCTTTATAAGTCATAAGTTTGCTGTCGACTATATTCATAATAAACATATTGTTTAATGTAGATCGGTAATTATATAATTCCTTATCTTACATTTAATTCCTCACAATATTCAATATGTCCCATTCAAAACATCGTGTTTTATTTTTGCTTATTGCATCTTGTAATATATATCTGCTCGCACTCTACATACAAAGTACGTAATATTCACTTTCAAAATTTGTAATTATTTTGAATATTTCGTTTATATCTCATTAGCTTTCTTATATTATAAATTTATTTCGTAAAAATCTCTGCTAATAATCCTCGCACTATTAATATTCCTTAACCCCTTTATATAGTTTCAATATTTCCATAGCATACACCTTTCGACTATGGCGTAATCGTGTAGTATTCATATTTTAAAGATAAATTGCATCTACTCCCAGATATTAACGAACACCTTACTAATAATTAAGACTGACAATCAAAGGACATAATTTCGTATACATTGATTATTTGACCATCCACCTTATACCCACAATAATATTCTACCAATACCAAAAACATCTCGCAAATAATCGAGGCAATATTTTCATTTCAAATTTATTATTATATACTTGTAAAATTTCTCTCAGTCTAAACTTCTCTTACGAGTTTACTATATTCTTCATCTTACTTACCTTATATCGGGAACATTAGTTAACTGATATTTTAAGCGAGGAATTTGTATATTTTCCAACCTATATGTTTGAACACATTTATTCTCCAGATATTATTCTAAGTGTTATCTCTCAACCCTGAGATTTCAGCAATTTTTTAATCAATGTTATCCTCTTCATTTATATTCCCTGGTACAGCATTCTAATAAGACTTTAATTTTATATGTATTTCATGACAGCATCCATCATTTTCAATTTTATATTCCGGTTTGTCAGCATGTAAATGCATCATTGCACTTTTATTTAAATCTGTCTGCATTTATTTAATATTTCTATGCATTTAAACATTACATCCAGTTACTATAGAAACTTGCATAATAAGACTTAAATCTTATGTTAAACTTAATGATTGAATGCAATTTGTCATGAGCCTACATTCAATATTTTACTTCAAGATATGCAATCTGTAACATTTTTACTGTACGGTAGTTCATCTAAAGTAAGAACACTTCTAATTAACCTTTTATTTATAATTTTGAATATTCAGCTACTTATGTATGATATGCATTGTCAACGTTTGTTACCATTTCCAGACGTGTTTTTCGTGTTTCCGTAACATTTACTTCGTCGCCTTCGCTCTGCATCTTAATATGGTCTAATGCTAAACGATTACCAACTTTATCAATGAATATCTTCTTTTCGTATAAGTATTAAATGTGGAATCGATCATCATTGTAGTCTCATGCACGCATATTGCTGTTCCATCCCCTCTCTCTCTCTCTCTCACTCTCCATTTCTCACTTTTCCTCTCTCAATCATCCGTTGAATAACCAATAAAAATTATAACATTTAAACATAATTTCAACAACGTGACAGCAAACGTGTAAAAATTTATGATAGGTACCGTTTACGTATGAGAAAACGATAATGTAAGTGTTAAATAAATGGTGTATGTATTACATAGTAATTGACCAACTCAAATAATTTCCATGATTTCGACCGTCGAAGACTTGGTTCCTTTATTTGTTACTGCATTATATGAGTTGGTCAATATGTAATACTTACACCATCTACTTGACACTTACATTATCGTTTTCTCATACGTAAACAGTACCTATCATAAATTTTTAGACGTTTGCTGTCACGCTGTTGAAATTATGTTTAAATGTTATAATTTTTATTGGTTATTCAACGGATGATTGAGAGAGGAAAAGTGAGAAATGGAGAGTGAGAGAGAGAGAGAGAGAGGGGATGGAACAGCAATATGCGTGCATGAGACTACAATGATGATCGATTCCACATTTAATACTTATACGAAAAGAAGATATTCATTGATAAAGTTGGTAATCGTTTAGCATTAGACCATATTAAGATGCAGAGCGAAGGCGACGAAGTAAATGTTACGGAAACACGAAAAACACGTCTGGAAATGGTAACAAACGTTGACAATGCATATCATACATAAGTAGCTGAATATTCAAAATTATAAATAAAAGGTTAATTAGAAGTGTTCTTACTTTAGATGAACTACCGTACAGTAAAAATGTTACAGATTGCATATCTTGAAGTAAAATATTGAATGTAGGCTCATGACAAATTGCATTCAATCATTAAGTTTAACATAAGATTTAAGTCTTATTATGCAAGTTTCTATAGTAACTGGATGTAATGTTTAAATGCATAGAAATATTAAATAAATGCAGACAGATTTAAATAAAAGTGCAATGATGCATTTACATGCTGACAAACCGGAATATAAAATTGAAAATGATGGATGCTGTCATGAAATACATATAAAATTAAAGTCTTATTAGAATGCTGTACCAGGGAATATAAATGAAGAGGATAACATTGATTAAAAAATTGCTGAAATCTCAGGGTTGAGAGATAACACTTAGAATAATATCTGGAGAATAAATGTGTTCAAACATATAGGTTGGAAAATATACAAATTCCTCGCTTAAAATATCAGTTAACTAATGTTCCCGATATAAGGTAAGTAAGATGAAGAATATAGTAAACTCGTAAGAGAAGTTTAGACTGAGAGAAATTTTACAAGTATATAATAATAAATTTGAAATGAAAATATTGCCTCGATTATTTGCGAGATGTTTTTGGTATTGGTAGAATATTATTGTGGGTATAAGGTGGATGGTCAAATAATCAATGTATACGAAATTATGTCCTTTGATTGTCAGTCTTAATTATTAGTAAGGTGTTCGTTAATATCTGGAGTAGATGCAATTTATCTTTAAAATATGAATACTACACGATTACGCCATAGTCGAAAGGTGTATGCTATGGAAATATTGAAACTATATAAAGGGGTTAAGGAATATTAATAGTGCGAGGATTATTAGCAGAGATTTTTACGAAATAAATTTATAATATAAGAAAGCTAATGAGATATAAACGAAATATTCAAAATAATTACAAATTTTGAAAGTGAATATTACGTACTTTGTATGTAGAGTGCGAGCAGATATATATTACAAGATGCAATAAGCAAAAATAAAACACGATGTTTTGAATGGGACATATTGAATATTGTGAGGAATTAAATGTAAGATAAGGAATTATATAATTACCGATCTACATTAAACAATATGTTTATTATGAATATAGTCGACAGCAAACTTATGACTTATAAAGAATCATATTAATAACTGTGAATGCTTTGGCATATAATTTACGAAATCTCCTTGATAGGTGTGGGTATGAAATTTCAGGCACTGGCAATGGTACTGATTTCAATTTGTTTCGTTCGCACCTTTGGTCACGATGAAATTAAAGAAGCATTATTGTCATCAGTAACGTGAATGCATTCAGATTTAAGAAAATATACAACACATTGTAAAGGTGTTTCAAAGTTCCGATGTACTTTTACAAAGTATAGATGTCTATTTATTAATGACGGGCAAGAGTCAATTTTGATGCACATTTTAGTCTAAACGTGATAATGAAAAGTCTGACAAACAGTCTGCAAATATTGTAAATATGTACGTGTTATAATATGCAAAAATTATATAATTGAAATTAATCATAGAGATATGTGTGTTAAATGATTCATTTAAATGCATATTCATATCCTTATCCCCATCATTTCCAAATAAATATTCTAAATAAGCTTGTTTTAGATAAATTGTATAATGATCGTATATATTAAACTGTATCATTATTTACGAAAAAATCGTTGAATATTTACTCCCTTACATAAGAAAATATTCAATGCTTATTGAAAGTGTGTTTGGACTCTCGAAAAGAAGCATGAAGTAAGATAGAACTATATAAGCTTTACAGACAGGTCATTGGCAATTTTTCACTTTTCCCTTCAAAATGATTAATGTTTTACGGAATCACATGCGCACATTTAAATAGAATTAACCTATGCATGTCTTCATGTTGAATTTTTGTTTGGTCTTTTATTTCATATAGGGTAGCAGTCTTTTTGAGTGATAATGTATGAAAACATCAGTTCTATAAACGATTCAATATCAATAATAATAATATGAAATTTTAGTCCGTGATGTGAAAACATAAGAAGTTTTTAAAGGTTAATTTATTACCATGAAAATTATTTATTGATATAAATACTTGCGTCTTTTTCTATTACACTAGGTGTGGTGGATAGAAGGATAGTCTCCTTATTCCAATATATTTAACAAAACACATATAACAATAGTATTGGTACGTAAATAACTTAGTTAACCAATTACGATTACAATGTCGAAGTAACAAAAAATCTGTCAAATATAACAACGTTTCGTGCAGTGTGATGATTCAAATCATTGTTGTAAACGGATTTAAATAGTCATGCCGGTTACGCTACATACAATTTCGAATCGAGACGTACCGTTAGTTAGTATTAAAATACATTTACGCTTGTACTTGTTTGGTTTTCAGAATGAATTTCATTCCATAGTCGTGTGAATGTTGCATCACAAAAATGTGCACACGACTCGATTTGATGTACGGGTATTCTTATAGATGTAAAAAATTGGTAGCTGATGAGAGAGAGAGAGAGAGAGAGAGAGAGAGAGAGAGAGAGAGAGAGAATGGTCGACAATTAAAGAAGACAGTTCAAAAGTCACATTCGCTATGAATAAGGTTTTCTTATGTGGGCTATTATACACGGTTCTAATGAGAACAGATTTGTTATTATCACAATGATAAATACTTTGTCGTTTTTCGTTTTGTTTTTACATTGACAGAAAGAAATATGTAGTGTAGATAAGATGACTTAGACCACGTAAGATGTAAGATGTAATTATACATGGACTGACTTTAAGATGTAATGATTTTAAGTATTTGTTTTTAGAGTGCAGTACGTCGCGATTCAATATACATACAAAAATTAATTGTTTAAACGATGTCAATTTAATGACTGAACATTTAGAGATCTTTGGCGTGCTCAATTGTATTATAAATGGATCGAAACTTGTATTCATACGTATATGTACATTTCAAAGAGATCGAATATCGTAGAAAAGGTTTCTTCAATTGTAAAAGTATGGAGACCATCATACTGGTACTAGTACGTGAAACGATGTAATATTGCGTTCAACTCTGCATCATCTGAGCATCGTAACTCGCAAACTAGCTACAATGGACAAGTATGGGACCGTCTATCTTAATCTCGAGAGGAACATTGGATGATACCGAGATGGATCTAGTGACCATGAAAACTGTCTGTTTTTGTTACACTCTGATTTGATTTCCGATTCATAGGATTTGACGAAGAGATACTACGATCTAGAGAGAAAGATACGATGTATATCCATAAGTTAGAGGTACCGCGTCATATGTGGAAGTGACAAAGAGTGTGTGAGAGAGAAAGAGATAGATAGAGAGAGAGAGAGATTGATGTATTGATTGATTCTCTTTATTATGGCTTGAGGTATTACCTCTTAGGCCAACCAATATAGAGCATACATACAGATAACTAAAACTAAAACTAAGCTTAATATAACAAGGCATACTAACAGAGGCATATAAAATCGCAATACTAGATTTATAACAAAAGAGAGAGAGAGAGAGAAAAAAGAATGCGTCAATTAATGAAGGGGATAAGCTAATCACTATTAGGTACTAGAAATGTAGTATATTGCCGACGTGCAAGGATTCCCGGACCCGGTAATCGGTTTGTACCAAAGGAAATGTGCATTATGGATATTTCCGACAGTGATGTTGTAACGTATGTTTTCAACGTAAAACGATTGGTTAATACACAATTATCATAGTCTACGATGGGAATCGGTCGATATATACCCTTTGATGCAATCAACGAAACGTTGGAAGACAACCTTACATGTGCTCACAAGATACCCATAAAAGGTGCAGACAAAAAAAGATATAGGTTGCAGAAAATTTTAGATGCTGACAATGTTGTCGACCTAGACATATTGGCCTATCCATCTCTACCGAAATTCATAGGACAACAACAACAACATCGATTGTCGATAAATTGTGAAAATCATACATTTAACGGAAAGTGTCCTAAACAAAATGTTAAAATGCTTAAAAATTGGATACTGGAAAATCTTCAAGACCAGCCTGCATTTCTTTAAAGGTCAATGAGAGTTTATTATGAAGTGAAACGTCTAGCATTAATGGAAACAAAAGACATCGTGTGTCTACCTATAGATTTCATCTCAACGTTTGCAGAACGTGAAATCAAAGAAGCATGGTCATGCTTACCACTCACAATGCAAATGCATCAAAATTTACGTGAATGTCGTTGATAAACATTTTGAAACGAGTGATGATACCTTGGAAAGACCGACGCCGATGATTAAAGACTCTGCAAATTGTTAATTTCGGAGGGATGTATAGTAATGGCAATATAGGTATTTTAAAAATAAAAAAATCCCGGGTCCTCAAGATTGCTTTCGCTTTGCAGTAGATGCACGGTAATATTTAACAATTTCACTTTCATATTCTTTTGCATGGCGATAATAAGGTTAATTATCAACTAGAGCCAATTTTCAAGAACCTCATATTCAATTGTAATCGCTCCATAACCACTCATATCAGCAAGTGTATGATCGCAGCTTACGATGAATCCATGCATTTCAGATGCACCCGCATATTTTATTCTGCGATACACAGATTCTGAAATCTCTTTAAACATACCAAAAGATGGCATCATTGTCACTTCCTTTAACTTTTTACTTAAAAGACACAAAACTGTGCGTAAAGATAGAAAGAAACTCTTGAATTTTACACGCTTCTCTTAGATTTTTACATCGACATTTCGATCTCATTAGTCTCAGAAATGTTAAAAGTGGGAAATATTAAATGAACGTTAATTAGTTATATTATAAGCAAGTCGATACTCGTATGTATTTGTTACGAATGGGAAGTCAGATTCATTGTTGCCGTATAGTAAAGTCTACGGATAATTAACAGGTCGAAACCTGTATGGCGATATTTAAGATGTGGTAAATTGTACACATATTTAAAAAAAACGGTTAAGAGCATGATTAATTACATTACCCACGTGTCCAAACTCCAAAATTATAGCTATGGTTCGAACGTCATGAAAACACGTAAATACCGTGAATAGATAAATGCATAGAGAATAAGCGTGACATCCTCTCTTTCTAATTACTGCTAGCTTCTTCCATCATTTCTATATTATACATTTTAATACACACTATTCGGATCATGAGAGATTTATTACTATTTAAATATTATTATTATAAATTATTTATTTATTTATTAATGCTACCTTTGTTAACGAATGTTAACACGAAATAAGTGGAAATGTAAAGAAATTGGTTTGAGAGGAGAGGTAACCATTACTGCGCGTGCGTCAATTAATGAATAAAACACGGTTATACTTTATTCACTAGTGAATCAGTACTCCAAAATTATAGCTATGGTTCGAACGTCATGAAAACGCGTAAATACCGTGAATAGATAAATGCATAGAGAATAAGCGTGACATCCTCTCTTTCTAATTACTGCTAGCTTCTTCCATCATTTCTATATTATACATTTTAATACACACTATTCGGATCATGAGAGATTTATTACTATTTAAATATTATTATTATAAATTATTTATTTATTTATTAATGCTACCTTTGTTAACGAATGTTAACACGAAATAAGTGGAAATGTAAAGAAATTGGTTTGAGAGGAGAGGTAACCATTACTGCGCGTGCGTCAATTAATGAATAAAACACGGTTATACTTTATTCACTAGTGAATCAGTACTCCAAAATTATAGCTATGGTTCGAACGTCATGAAAACTCGTAAATACCGTGAATAGATAAATGCATAGAGAATAAGCGTGACATCCTCTCTTTCTAATTACTGCTAGCTTCTTCCAGCATTTCTATATTATACATTTTAATACACACTATTCGGATCATGAGAGGTTTATTACTATTTAAATATTATTATTATAAATTATTTATTTATTTATTAATGCTACCTTTGTTAACGAATGTTAACACGAAATAAGTGGAAATGTAAAGAAATTGGTTTGAGAGGAGATGTAACCATTATTGCGCGTGCGTCAATTAATGAATGAAACGCGGTTATTCACTTGTGAATCAGTTTCATACGAAATGGAATACGTTGTAGACGTGCAGGGATTCCGCGGGCCTGGTAATGGGTTCATACCGAAGGAAATGTCTATAATAAATATTGTCGACAGTGAAATTGTGACTTATGCGTTTAAACCACCATATCAATGGGTACCTTTACACTATAAGAGAGTCAATAACTGGTTGATGAATAATTATCACGGTTTCCCATGGCAATCTGGCGACGTACCATTTGACGCTATAAACGAAACTTTGGAGGATATCGTTAAATGTGCTAGCAAAATTTATGTAAAAGGAGTCGATAAAAAATGTTGGTTGGAGGATATATTAAACGCTAAAAATGTTGTCGATCTCGACATTTTTGGACTGCCCATCTCTCACAAAACTGAAGCAGTAGCAGCAATATCAATTGTCGGAGATGTGTGAAAATCATACGATTAATGGAACATGCGCTAAAGAAAATGTAAAAATACTTATTGGAAATAGGTATTGGAAAATCTATGTGAACAACCTGCATCTCCACAACGTTAATTAAGGATTTATTACGAAGTAAAACGTCTTGCATTGATGGAAACAAAAGATATCGAATGTCTGCCGATTGAGTTCATTTGCATATTTTGCTGACCGGCAAATTGAAGAAGCATGGGCTTGCTTGCCACCTGCTATGCAAATGCATCCTGATATACGTGAATGTCGTCGATGTTATAAACATTTCGAATCAAGCTATGATACGATAGATGGTCAACCACCTATGATTAAAGACTGCATCAATTGTCAAGTTAAAAGCGATGCATTAGTTGATGATAATGAAAAT
Organism: Trichopria drosophilae; assembly: GCA_030407085.1. NCBI lineage: Eukaryota > Metazoa > Arthropoda > Insecta > Hymenoptera > Diapriidae > Trichopria > Trichopria drosophilae. The sequence continues at coordinate 68,907,449 of CM059583.1, forward strand.
ATGAATTTCATGTGATTGCTATTGTATATTGTTATGTATGAATATGAGAAATAAAAGAATAAATAACATTTATTAAAAACATCTTCTGTATTTTCTTCATCTTCCTTCCTGCATGATATTGTACAAAAAAAAAAGAATATGGGTTATTTAAATGGTCATATTTAACAAAGGGGTCGATGGTTAACGTAATGATGTGTTTTCCCAAAGATGGTCGGTACCCATACCCCCTACATTTTATTGCATATTCTTATAGCTTATCTCGAAAGCTTTCCAAAACACTATAATAAAATATTTTTTTATTAAGTACTTTTTGAGTTATAAAGGTTTGAAGTTAACAATTTTTTGACACAAAATGTAGAATATCTTGTAAAATATTATTTAGTTTTCAGTAATCATAACCTTAATACTTTTGACTCTTGCCTTAACTGGTCGGACTCGCACACCACTCTTGCCTTAACTGGTCGGACTCGCACACCACTTAACAAATGGTTAACTTCATACCTTTATAACTCAAAAACTACTTAATAAAAAAATATTTTATTATCATATTTTGGAAAGCTCTCGAGATAAGCTATAAGAATATGCAATAAAATGTAGGGGGTTCTATTTAAAAAAATAAGATTGACCTTGAAATGACCTTGAAGGACATGGTCAAGGTCAAAGTCAAGGTCATCATCTTACTCCCCGCTTGAAACCATACAACTTTGCTATTGGACATTTTCTCCTAAGTGACATTTTATTCTAACTGAAGATATTAGGGGGGTCCGATACTTTTCGATGACCCTGTATGTATATAAGTATACTTATCCTGGACTCTATAATAAACTATAATATAGTTTTCCTAGATACCCTTACTTTACAACATTGATTACTAGGTTTGTTTACTTCAAGAATTACAATAATATAAGAAAAAGAAAATATAGTGAATATTGAAAGAACACATTCCATGACTACTAGAAAACACGTAAATGTAATCTAGAATGGAAGTGATCCATGGTTGCACAAGAGCTTTTAAGAACTTAGAGAGAAGAACTAATCAAGAACTACAATAAAATATTAAAAATCGTAAAAATAAGAAAGGTATAATGACGATTACAATAATTTGCAAGAACATTACTAATCTGTAGAGAAAGTGCATTTTCATTAGAAAATGGGAAAACTTGGTTTCAAATAGCAGTATTATTTGTATTCCGACTAACCTGTTTTTTAAGATATTCCTATTGATTCGACAGATAATTAAGCATAACGTCTGCTATAGTTATCGGCGGTTTTATCTGAATAAACTTCACGTTAAACAATGTTGGTTGGAATGCACGTAACGAAACGTATTCAAAACAATCTGATAATGTGCCATTAATAATGCCAATCAAATGCATCCAATTCTTGGTAAAAATATTAAGATATTAAGCATACATGAGGAACAATCCTGAATTAAAAATTGTAATTTTCATAAGACTTTTGGGGTGCACCTCAAAATACCGACTAATAAAAAAAAACAGATACTTCAAAAAACGGACATTCAAAAACCAGACATTTCAAAAAACGGACACTCAAAAAACAGACATTCAAAAACAATACATTTCAATAAACAGACATTCAAGAACCCGATGTTTCGACACCTCCGATTGGTGCATTCAAGATATAAAAAAATTATCTCGGGTACGCCGTCTTTGAGGTCTCAATGGAAGGTCATTTCAAGGTCAAAAATGTTTGACCAAGAGATTTGATTATTTTGTAGGTCACTTGAAGGTAAAATCAATTTTTGACCTGCCTGTTTTTTGAAATGTCTGGGATTTTAATGTCTGTATTTTGAAATATCTGGCATTTTGAATGTCTGTTTTTTTAAATGTCTGATTTTTTAATGTCTGTTCTTTGAAGTGTCTGTTTTTTATTTGTCGGGATTTTAAGGTGCACCTGACTTTTGCTGATAAAGTATAGAACAACTGTAGAATGTGAATAGAAATGGGTTTTATATCACAGCTTATTCACTGCTAGTAAAATGTCCATAAGAAGTACGCATTTTTGGAAATGTTGTTAAACATTTTCGTTAATGTGCACTCTAAATTTCAATATTCAGTCCAATAAGAGTGAACGCTGAACAAATCATTGATTACGAGTGAACATTTTGATTCTTATTGCAGTGAATGTTGAAATGTACATTCTTAACATTTTAGAGAGTGTACATCGCCATGTATTTTCCATGAGTTATATATAATATGATAATATATTATCTAACGGTAATGATAACGATTATAAGCTTGAAGTCTGAGCATAATTAATATTTTATATTGGTAAATTAAGAAACTCTTATTTAGACAATCTATGATTGTTACTTCGTTCAAAATAAGAAGTTTAATTTATCACGAGTTCTTGAACAACTTTTTTAAAATTATGTTAAATGAATCGTTATGAGTCTTGCCTGAAAACAACTTAAAATATTAAATATCAACGCGAAAAAGCTCGCAGCGCCATCTACGAACAGAGGTCTGAATTCGTCTCGAGAATACCTTTCAAACGAGCCCCTACTCGTCCCAGGTTGCCATTTATGATTTTCGTCCCTCATCGTGACCGCGCCCTCTTGTGGTTTGGGGCCGAACCCCCCCCCCCCCCCCCCCCCTCTAAAAATAGTTTGTTTGAAAAATCGAATCACGTGTTGAATCACAAATTTAATTCTTTCAAAAGTTATTGAACCGTCCATAAGTAGCACTTGACGGACATACGAAATATGTGGTAAACACGTTGCAGAAAGCCACACATACGTGTAGTCTACTTTATGTAATTGAGTTACATGATGCGAGGAGAAAGTATACGTTTAGACGCGTTTTCATTTCTATGGCATTAAACGCGCTCTCGATTTATGCATATTTCAATACCTCCCATTTCGTCAGTCTACATTTGAACACTTGATTGTCTAGGAAATTTTATTAGAGCGCTTCATTGCCGAGTATATATAGATAAAGGTTTCAGGCGAAGAATGCATCGGGCGGTAATAAATTAAGGGGAAGTTCAAGGAATGACATTTACCGAACTACAGTTACCGATGACGTTGCTTCAAAAGTACCATTTATATCAATGCTGGTTACGATAGTAACGATAATAGTATTTTATACTACGGCCTTAATATGTATAGATTAACACCAACTGTCAAACAAGTAAAAAATACAGCAGTTACATATATAGCAACTTACAATTGCGTACACGAAGAAACTACATTCGATGCATAAAGAAAACGCAGACATAATTTTCAATTCCAGAATAGACTACGTACCATTCACTTGAAGTACTCCTCGACTAAGAGGCATAAATGGAATCTTTATGAAGGTAATGTTTGGATCACGGCAGTATTGTACTCTACCAAAAGTTATAGGTTCATTTTATTGCGCAAAGACGGATATATAAACATTTTGTGTTTTACGTCGGTGTACATGAATCGCATATATCCTCATGATACTAGAGTTTAAGAGCTACTTCGGATTTTTAATGAACCCGATGCAGAGCTACCTGAAAGGTACGGTCGAACGACGATGTTGGTACAATACAGGAATGGGGAGGCAAGTAACGGCCGTTCCCTACACCACTCAAATGTACGTATATGCATACTGGAGTCGCACGTCGTGCTGGCGGGTTACACATGTATAGTTGCGGTTTATGAGCCGGCTTTATAGAGCCGAAGATAATCCGAGTATTGTCGAGGAGCAGCGGTGTACACCGTGTGATACCTGGGATCCGGTCTGCTGACCAAACTGGCCGACGGTCGTCACTATCGTTTTACCTTTTGTATGCATACCCGATGATTTTAAACCCAATATGACACTGTGCAATCAAGGACCAATCGCAAGATTTCTGACTTATGGTGTGAATGGATTGATTTTATGCAGACGAATATGGAAGAAAATGTCAGAAATAGTTCAACGTGCATTTATAACAATAAAATTTCTTAGAATATATTTGCATTTAATTTAGCTGCTTTTAATATTGTTTATGGCTACCCAATACTCAGTTGGTATAACGAATGTATATAATAGTATTATAACTCCCGAAATGATAATAAAACTAAAAATAAATAGACCGTTCGTAACAAATACTCAGTTGTTTTTGCCAAACATCTATACATGGATCGTTTCTCCAACGAACTCCGCCAATTGGAACCTACTATTACAAAAAATATAGGGTGTACTTCCGATTAGGTCCACCAACCAATTTTAACGGGACTAAGGTATTTTTACGTATTTTGATGTGCTGATTACGGATATTATTATTATTATTATTATTACGACTTTATTGGCCTTATTAAAATAGTTACAAACAATAAATATACAAATAAACAGATATGCCAAAAGGCGAGCCACAGCTGATGCTGTTTTACAGACTGACCTCGTATGACCATGAAGATTTGTGATAAAGTCATTTTCAAGGTTAAAATTAACAAAAATACTCAAATATCACGATTTTTTAAGATTTCATCCATATGCTTTCGAAAATACCAATTTAACGGATCTGAGTTTTGTTAGTTATTACCTTGAAAATGACCTTATCCCCAATTTTCATGATCATACTCGTAATCAGCATATCAAAATAGGCAAAAATACGCTAGAAAAGCCGTACGTAATAGTAGTTTTCGACACAAGTGGGAAAAAGTGTTTTCGAACGAATGAGAGGGTTGTGGCACGAGCCGAAGGCGAAATGTTTTTTTTTTTGTTATAGGTCTAGGTGAAATGCGAAAGACAAACGTCAACAGTTTGAAAAATAGCATTCTGCCCACGCTGTAACAAAAACAATATTTCGGCACACGTGCATGTGTGGAAAGTACTTTACACACACGCACTTGTATAAAAAATATTCAAGAATATTTTCTTAAATATTTTAAATTTAATATTCTATTTATTACATTTATATTTATTAACTGTTGCAGCATCAATGATTCGTAATTTATAGGATAAATATTTAGAAATCGAAGTTAATTGAACGTATTCATCTACAATAAATCCATTTTTTTCCATATTTTCTTTGTAAATATCGTCGTTGCTTGTCACTGTCAAATTGCAAGAACCGTATATCGCACGACTAATGGAATATGGACTTTGTGTACTATGATTGATGTCGTACGACCTGTAAGGCTCACGTCTAGCGCGTCTGACAGGACCTTGTGTGTACCTTAGAATCAACACCGATATAAGATCATTGCGTTGACAAACGAGAGTTGTTTAGATTATTTCTTTGAACCACAAAAACATTGCTCATCGAATGTAACTAATGCGCTTTCCACAAAAATAAAGTAACATTGATGAACTAGGAATTAAAGCTATTAGATTCATAATTAAATGTTTCTCAATTGTGTTATCGATAAATTATTATATAATCTCATGCCGTTATTAACAAGATTATATAGAATTGACGGTAACGTCATAAAAAAAAATAACGATCACAATAATAGTATATTTTGTCTATATACTGATTATCATGTGAAAACTCATTTTATCGCGGTGTCATTCAACCGTGAACAAGTGCGTCAGAAAGACTTTCAACCTTTACGAGTTTTATTGACTCACAGTATTACTTAATAGTACGTTTTTACTTTACAATTAGATGTAGATAAATAATTATATATTATGTACGAAAATGTTAACAAAAAGCTATTACCGCTCGAGTTTTTTCTTGGCACATCTTAATGAATGAACTTATTGAGTTTTGCTTGTATGTAATATGAAATACAAATGAATTAGTAGGGCGATTACGTTACGTAAATGTTGCTCATTTTCTCATTTATCAGCCCAATTATGATAATAATTAATATATTTTCGATAACGTTCACTTTCAAAGATGTAACGGAATAGATTGTGATTCTAAACGGAATATATCTAATATTCCAATTTTGAATAATAATTACAATATACGAATAATATTGGCTTGTCCTCAAATTTGTTTGGAAATATAAAAATAATCAAAAACACGACGTTATGGCCCACTTCGAACCCTCGTCTTTTGGTTTGTTAAAAATCTTTGGTTTTGGTAATAAGATTATGTTTACCTTTTAGTGTTTTAGTTCTACATTCTGTTTCGGTATCCTACATACAATATATCCATCATACATTTTCAAAATCCTGAATCAACTTATAAATTTAATGATCTATCTCCAATTTTTTAAACCTTTTTCTTATGCAAGTGAGACTGAAATATACATCTTGCATTGAAACTTCACTCTTACAGAGCATGAAGTTACTCCAAACAAGAGTGAACATTGAGCGGAACACGAGCTATATGGGATGAAAAATCCTTTAAAATTAGCGTACGTAATTTAAATATGACCCGTATGTACAATTATAGTACCTAAATCTGCAAATCAACGCTACTACATAGAATGTATAGAAAAGTACGTCCCGCGAAAACAGTTCTATAAGCAATCAATTTCGGAAGAATTAACTCAAGAAGTCGAATTATATTTACAAACACAACAAATTAAATATTAGTAAAATTTATTATATTTTCAATATATATTTCATTGTTTAATTGGTATACTCAAAATTATGACGTGTTTTCTAAAGAAGATGTTTTCAGTGTATGTATTTATGTTTATAAAAATAAATATTTTCTTATTATTCTTGGGACGACAAGTTTGTTGAACTCAGTTAGCAGTAATAGACTAAAATATAACATATTATTTAAACCGGAAAAAAATTTAAAAAAAAATAAAATAAAAAAAATTGGCCCATGAGGGGATCGAACCCGCGACCTTCGCGTTATTAGCACGACGCTCTAACCAACTGAGCTAATGGGCCTCATCGATGAGGTGTTTGAAATTGGTACCTTTCTCTCGAGGCCAACAGTCTGTCAACGTTCTTAACCCAATGCCATTGTCGTAAAAACATGAATTTTCATCCTTTTTTAAATTTATAGTGGATTTCAGTTTCTAGTTAATAGTGTTGGAAGGTTTTAATTCCAAAAGGCAGTTCTATCAATGTAGTGAGGTTTTGAAGTCGTTGAGTACAAGTACATAATATTATATTGCTAACTTAAAGGTTTTATGGATTCTCAGAATTCCGCAGTAATCTTAGGCAGAAACAATATCTATCGTAGTTTTAACGCATGTTACTTTATAACCAACTTTTTAAAAAGAAGCTTTTAAATATTTATACACATATTTATTTATATTATTATGGAAATGCGCTTTATAAATACAGTTACTTTTCAATTCGCTTACATTATGCTCGAATTTTGCCCTCGAGATATCGATAAGGTGTCAATATTACGAACATGTAATGCTCAGCGGTATCGCTTACCCATCGTATCTCACGGGAATTAATGACCGCCGCGCTCATAGAATTCATACCCCGAAGACGCTTGCCCTCGATCGAGAATTCCAGTCACGTAAAACCGCGCACCGAGATTATTTTTAAACGGGCTTCGTGAGTCTTCAAGTAAAACGGACTGTTTTAAGTGAACTTTTAAGGTGGTTACAAATGTTGTAAAAGGAAATGACTAATAACCAGACTTTATACAACTAAATATTTTGATTCTTATGTAAATTTTAATTATAAAAGATTGTTTATCATAACAGACAGCATAAATAATATTTAAAAATATGGATAATTATATCAATTGTAAAAGTTCGTAAAGAATATATCAGTAAGAATGCAATAATCAAATGATATTGAAAAAATACATCAGTACTGAAAAATCCATTTTACAAATATAAGGCATAGAAACGCCAAAACAAACAATAGATCCGTTGGAGAAATAGGGACAACAATAAAAATTCTTTTTTGAATCTTTCTTCACTTGAAGAATGACCAACTTCCCCTGAAATTTTGGGCTCTTTATCAAAATGTTACCCGGTTTTCATTCCAGACAATTTGGGGAGCGTGATAAACGGACAATAAATTACACACAAATTTGTGAGCATCACGCGAAACCCCAAATCTCTTTGACAAAAAGGAATTTAACGCGATCACACCTGCGAGCGGTATAGGTTATTTCAGAGGCAAAGGATAGAACGGTCCTGAAACATTTTTCAAAGTAGTCAGATTATTCTATGAAGAAAGGAGAACGGTCGTATCCCAAATGAGATCCCATTCAATCCAACGCGGAACGCTAGCTTCCGCAATCTGAAATGCGACCGAACATCGCGAAGTGGTATGAGGCGAACTACCACCCTCTGCAAATGCATGCGAGCGTACTCGATTGTCTTCGTTTCGTGAAAAATAAGCAATATGGACCTGATAAAAAAAAAAGATTCATGTTGAAATATCGATACATGTTTGAAGAGAACTCGATCAAAATGAATGTCTAATGAATGGTATCGACGCCATCACTGAAACATAACTTTTTATAAATTATCATTAGAATAGCAAATCCAAATGTCACAATAACAAAAAACCGTAAAATTTAAAATAAAAAATCAGAGAATTGAGGTCTTACAATGTTAACAATTGTTCAAACTCTATATTATTGAGAATAAATATTTTAAAAATCTGAATGAAGTAATGTATGTTCTTAAAATTCAGTCATTTTCCTGAACCTGAAAATATTTTTCTCAAACTGCAACTTAATATCATTGATTTATATCGAAGCAGGTAAGAAATAGTGCATTATGCAACTATGTAATATCTTGTGATACTATTCTACCTTGTTGCACAAACCATTTTCTCACGCGAAAGCGCGCTATTTTGCTCTCGCGATATAGGGAAAAAAAGTATTGTTTTGAGCTCAGAGTATGAGAAACTTATTTTGCTCCAGAATACATTTATTTTGTTTTCTAAGGAGAGAAAGTGCTATTTTACGCTTCGAGTGGGAATAACATCTTTAGGAATAAATATCCGACTAGTCGGTAAAACTTTTTGCAAAAACTGCTCTATTTTTTCGATAATATAGGTACACATAAAAAAATTTGTTTAATATAAGACTGTTCATTGAGGATCGATTTTATTTATTTAGAGATAATATTCTACAAACTCTGAAATTATTACTAGTTAGTATAGAGAAAATCACGGTAAATCTGATCTATATCTAATGGAAATTGATTTATCATTGTTACGCTACAACAATCGGAATATTGTGACCAGTAGTAATTAAATAATCGTTAATTAAAATTGAAATGAATATTATAGAAATCAAATACTCATTTAAGCTTACTTATTGATAAATTACCCACTGCAGTAATTAGTGTGCTTTACAACAATGTAAATGTCATCTTATTTTTTGTTCACAATCGAAATAGTGTAGTTGTTAAAATTACAATGGCTTCTATTTTAAATAATCTAAAGGGTACCTCCTGCATTTCATTATCAGAATATTGGACTTCATTAAGACCGCCACATTCTTGTAGCTTTTCTAACTATAAGAAAAATGATATTTGACAACACTTACTACAACCATCTTTTTTCTCACCCAAAAATGTACCAATATTGCACTTAATTTGAGAAAGTGTGAATATTCACTTTTTGAATGCTACAAGTTTAAAGTAGAATAAGTATGGTAAAAACATAAAATATCGTAAATTTTGAAATAAATTGTATAGCATTTATAGATTATTAGACGCTTTCAACTACGACTGTAAAGTTTTAAAACTCTTTATGGATGTTTTAAATGATTATTAATTGCGTTTTATTTTCGAGTTCCTCTCAAGATAGGTTGTCCTTCGTTATTTAGTGTAGAAGAAACCAAGTATATTTTAAAAACTACAATCTCCTGATCACGAATTTTTGGTCTTTAATAAAAAAAATGTTAAATTAAATGTTGCATACTTTACCCTTTTAGTAATAACAATAAGTGACATTTTTCACTTCAACAGGTTCTGTTTTCTAATATTTTCACAAAGTCAATAACATCCTAGAAAAAATTATGTACATTGTGAAAAATTCCATGTTTTATATTTTTAAGATGTCATCGCACTAACGCGCGTGCACTTTTTTCAAAGCGATGTACCAAAAAGAACATGTACAGTAAAGTGATCTTTGTAACAGGTCACCGCATTGCAATAGCTGTGAATATTTGCTTGGAATAAATTGAAAGTCACCCAGTTACAAGAAATAATTATATTTCCGGATATTTTTATAGTGCAATTATTCGATATCGTATATATTCAATGTTCCTTTGTAATATGTAGGATATTATAAGACATTGGGCTGCTTGTGATATATTATATACAAGAACTGCTAAAACGTTTGAAAAGTAGTTACTTATTTTACTGTACAGGTGGAAGAAACCTTTGTCACCTATGAAGATATCCGTACTGAAATTTGTTATATAAATTTAACATAGCCTGATTTTGTTATGAACCCTTAACACGTGTTTTGCAAACATCCATTACTTGTACTGTGTACAATCAACGATTCCAAATCAGACCGATCTTTAAGGAAGCCCGATTTTCTATGGAGTAACTAAAAAACTTCCCTGAAGGTCACTCGCTCGTGCAATTAGATCATGCAATGAGATAGCCCTACCATTAATAGCCACTGTGTCGAGGCATAATTATAGTAATCGTGCGCAGTAAAGTCGTAACTGAGCCGGTTCGTCAAAATTCGTTGCGCAGTGGCCTCCTCAGCCGAAGGGTACATATTGTTTTCTTTCCAAAATGGCCAAGAAGACTTTTAACCACTTCTCCGTTTGGCGGGTCTTCTCGTTTTTCTCCCTTTACCTATACCTCTTAACTTGACGCCAAAGTTTTTATAAGTAATTATGTCTTTCATCGCTTCGGTTCCATCGTATAATTAAATTCCGCCGTGTTCGCGGCATTTCTTATCCGACTGTGTTGAATTAAGATGCACGCTTGATAAATCATCCGGCCGAGATATGGCAACAAGTAATTGATCTTTAAAACGGTGGTCTCGTTATGAAAGAATTGAACGACACTGCTCAGGCTGATACGACTTAAATTTTAATTTTGTTTTAAATACTTACTGAAATATATATATATATTTTTTTTCATAGTGAGTGTCAAATTCGATTTTACATCTGAATATACAGAAGTAAAATATGACAGGAATTTCTGGAACTTTCGAGTTATAGACTACTTTTAGTCCGTAAGATGAAATTTCACGAATCACGTGAAACATGAATCTGCCCTGTCAAAAACATAACCCATACGGACTAGATGCATCGACATTATTTCAAAATTATATTAGGCCGAAAAAGTTCATTTTACGTCATTGTTACCAAAATATCTATTTATAGGCGATCTTATGAATTAAAACGGGATAAACTTGTCTTCTTTTCTTTCTTTGCGTAAAATGCAAATCGAATTGTGGGAAATGTGTACAAGAACAAAAGTAATTTTCCGTCGAAATTAATACATACTATTCTTCCGTGAATTTCGTTCTGTGAATCAGTAGTTCGTCAAAAATGAACATATGTTGCTCATTTTTACCTACTTTCAGTTGTAATATCCCGAGACCTTCAAAATTATCGGAATATTTCCCGATAGCTTTGTTGAAAACAAGTGAATATGTCAAGTTTTGTAGTTCTGCAAAACTTAACATATTTATTTGTCCCAGGAAAGTTGGAGGGAAATATTGCGATTAATTTTGAAGGTCGAGGGGTATTCGGCGGATTTTTTTTTGTGACTGGATTTCAGTCAAACAGAGTGCGGTATTTCAGGTTACAGCTGAGCAGAGAGAAGAGACGAATATATGAATTTAGAAGTTTTATTTATACTTATTTTTTTCCCAATTTATACGCAGAGAAACTGACAAATTTATTTTATTAATTCATTTTAAGATTTGTGCAATCAAAGATACAATTATTATAAATGTTGTTAGAAGTTTTTAAAGAATCGAAAGGTTCAGGGGTAGCTCCAAGGTCATGTATAACTCTATTAGGTAAGTCGGTAACTGCACTATCATGTACCACTGTGGATGGGGGTGTGTGTTCCTTCCTCATCTTCTTCACGATATTGCTGTGGTGTTCGGAATCCAGCTGCAAGTATGGTTTTATGGATTGGGGATTTGCATGCCCAGTCATCTTCATAATTTCTTGATTATCAAGCCCAGATTTTGACAGAACGGACACTGCTGTAGCTCGACTGGAATGATTCGTGATCTTCTTATTTTTCGTGTCTAGTCCAGCTTTAGCTGCAGATTGTTTCATCCATTTTGAAAATTCATTCCTGCCAATTGGTGAATCTTTGTACCAACCATTATTGCTGGAATTTTTCCAATAAGGGTTTGGAGTAAGGAACAATCTGTCAGTTTTTATTTTCTCAGTCCTCTTCGAAATTAATTTAGTAAATAATCTTACTGGGCATTTCGCTGGTTCACTGGAGTTCTCCGATAACGATTTACTGGTGGCGCATTTCTTGGCTCCGCCTTGTGTAGTTTTTGTGAAAATGGGATTATATTCTATTCTTCCTGTGGGGCTCCCATCTGCATTCAGCTCGTTTTTAAAGTGATGGATCAGTGCAGTGCACCCTTCGCCTCCCCTCCAGGCCAACTCCATGGAAGCTATAATAAAAAACTTTTTTTGTAAACCCTCTGGTGTTTCTTCATCCCAAAGTTTGACAAGTGCTTCAAATTCGTCCATTTCTAATGCAGTAGCACTCACTGTTCTCTTCTCGAAGACTCTTCTTCTCGAAGCAAACGCCTCTTAGAATCTCTAGCATCCCGAGCAGATTTGAATTTTAGACCTTTGAACGGATCCACTTCCCTGTTGAAGTCGTTAAAATATTTTTCTTCATTTCACATAACCTTCACTACACTCTCTTTATAATTCTGCCCATCGTTTCTCTTCATGTTGAAGCCCAAGTCTTTTAATATATCGTCGAAAGTTTCTTCAGTAGTAGTGGCATCGAAAATATAACCCTTTTCATCACAAAATTGTAAAAATTGCCTCCAAACTATTTCTTTATTTTTGATAGGGTTGACTGGCCTGATGTTTTTGATCATTTTATCAATACTTTCCAAACTCTCCTTCCCAAACCGACTCATCTTTTACCAATCTCAATTGATCAATTTTATACTTTTAACTTATATTGAAATGTCGAACTGGTTATTCGAAACAAATGAGTAGCGAGCACGGAATTTTCAAATGTAATTTCCAGGAGCTGCCATGGAATTTCCAGTATAATTTTAAACAAATGACCATAGAACCCTTTGAATATCGCGTTCTGATTGTCTGAAATCAGTCGCGAAAAATAATCAGGTGTAATACCTCGAGACGTTCAAAATTATCGAATATTTTCTGATACCTTCTCTGCGCAGCAACGATAGAGTTAAAAATTTTGGAAATATCAAATAATGTCAACAATCTTATCCCGATTATTACCCAAAGGAAATTGAGGGAAATATATAATTAATTTCTAGGGCTGTTATTTTTCATATCGCGATTTTGGTGTAATCAACATGAGATATTTGCAGCTTCTCATCGCGAAACGTCCCCGGTTGTCATCTAGCCTTTTTTTTAATTTCTCTTAAATGGATGGATAATAATTGACAGGCTAGGGGGGTAATATCCGTTGGTAATATTCCTGCTGTCACGGAAATAACCAAAGCAACACTGGATATGAAGTTACAGCTAGTTGCGAATACAGCACGTCGAGTGTCCAAAACCGCGGTAAGAAAAATAACCTGTCGGGTTTTCTCCATCCGTGTACATGCTATCTTTTTACTTAATAAATAGAAACTAAAACCCCTGGTAGAAATTTTGACAGTTATCCTGACCAGTTTCTGATCAGGTAATGTAACGCCGCGGACAAGCAGGCCCTGCCCAGGAACTGTCACGGGCCTGCCCCGTGCCTGGCCATTAACCTGTTCTGCAGAAGATTTTAAGGTTATGATTGCTTACACCCAGTGGCGTGTGAATCTCCGGCCAGTCACGGGGCAGGCCCGTGACAGTTCCTGGGCAGGGCCTGCTTGTCCGCGGCGTTACATTACCTGATCAGAAACTGGTCAGGATAACTGTCAAAATTTCTACCTGGTCCAGTGTGAGGCCCATTAGCTCAGTTGGTTAGAGCGTCGTGCTAATAACGCGAAGGTCGCGGGTTCGATCCCCTCATGGGCCATTTTTTTTATTTATTACAAACATTGAATTAACGTTGAATTTGTGAAAAAATTGGTTTTTGTTCAAATATTCTCTAATAGGATATTTAAATGATATTTATTACATCACATAATGATACTTACAATTACTTAACGATATTTATGTTAAATCTGTCACTTTTTATTCGATAGCAATATCACAAAAAAGCATTTTTAAAATTTGTGTAATTTTTTGAGAATGAACACAAATTTTGTATTTAAAAAAGAATATAAAAAAAATTGGCCCATGAGGGGATCGAACCCGCGACCTTCGCGTTATTAGCACGACGCTCTAACCAACTGAGCTAATGGGCCTTGTTGAGCAAACGTAAACATTACCTTTCTAACTGTCAAAGGAGATATACCAATTTAGAAAGTAATAACTTTGAAAATTGATAATACAATTACATTTTTCATGTTTCAAATTTATGAAAAATTTGACATTACAAAATAATTTAACATTTCATTTATGTATTAATGGCTTTGCGTTAAACATGTCTGATTCTTTTTTTGAATAAATTTTTTTGTTGTGGATTCCCAAAAAATATTTGATTGTCAGAAGTATAACGTTGAAAGAAGGTTGTTGGTTATTCGCCTTTTATACATTTTACTTCTATGTTTTACAAAAGTTTTGTAGTACATTATAATAGTCATGTACAAATTATTAATAAAGTTAAATAGTAGCATGTACTTATAAAAAAATGAAATCTATTAAAGATAAACTTATTGTTAGATGAATTCTAGATGAATAGTATTATTTACTAACACATGATTTTGCCATTTTATGTTAAATGTCATAAGTTGGTATTAAATATAAAATTAAAAATTGTAAAGTAAAAAAATGTGCGATGGCCGGGAATCGAACCCGGATCAACTGCTTGGAAGGCAACTATGCTGACCATTACACCACCATCGCACGATATACGATGTAGCTTAGACATGGATGCCTAGTTCCTACGTAAACCTACTTTCACTCGGCGGCTAGAGAATTACATAGGTGAAATAGAGTGCAACATTCATGAAGATTGTATAGACCATACAATACTCAACGTAAATTTGTTAATAAGTTAATTTTTATTTAGTGTTAATTCTAAAATTGCGAAGAATAATACTTACATTTTTGTTGAATTCGTGATTAGTTGCCTGGCATGGGAAAAAAAATAAAACTTTCAATACTTTGTAAAATCAGTATAATATTTATTGATTTTTATTTTCAATTCTGCGGTCACGTAACATCTAATGTTGTCGACCAGAAAGTTGGATATCATATGTTATTTTCTAATCCCGTAAAGTATTGGAAAGTTAATGTAAATTTGAATGACGTTAATATTCTATATAAAATAATTAGGTTCTTGGTATTAAAATATTTTAATTTGAATATGATGTGTATTTGAAGTTTGCATCATTGGAGTCCCAGGAAAATTCAGAAACATTTTTTATTTAGCTTTTTAGGATTGTTAGTATTGAACAAACTGATATGTATAATACCGATAAATATACTGGTGTAACCGGTAAATAAATATACTGCCGCAAACATCCATTACACGGTCAGAAACGAATTAGAGGAAAAATTAAATTGCTAAATATTCATTTACAATCATTTACAATTGCAGTAAATATATCGCGATATCGCTAAAAAGCGATGTAGAAAATAGTAAAATAAGTATTTTTATATAACTTTGATTTTGATACGAAATATTTGATTGAAATTGAAGTAAAATAAAAGTCCTTTCAGGCGTTAATGGGTAATAGTATTTGATTATCGTCCCAAAATTTGATTCAGACGGTATTAAGATTTCAAATAGTTTTATATATTTTTTTAGAGCAATACAGATTTAGCTGTCCTACAAAGAATTAAAATGAATCTTCCAAATTTATTTATTTATATGGTTTTAATAATATCTCCTTCTCATTCGATGTAAATATTTATCTTATACTTCACAATATCATGTGTTGTAAATTGATTGTATATTATTGTACTCTTTGTTACGAAATTCGTATATTCTATTATTGTCGTAAAATGCAATGAATTGCTTAAAATCTCCATATTTCTTCCTCCACTTATTCCAGTAATTTTTAGAATGTTCTTTTATACATAAGAAATATCTTTTTTTATTTTTGTATGTTACAATATGATAAAATAAAAAGTAATGAAATTTTATTAATAATCATATTTCATATTGGCTATAAATATTTAATCCAAAAATATTATTTCATTTATCATTACACAGCTTGGTATATATATGCATTAATTTAAATGAATGTAATTGCAATATACACCTTAATCTACTACAATCTCAATAATATGGGGTCCCTAGATTAAATATTTACAAAACCATAGTATTCCTTTATGTTTTATATCTTATATAGGAGAATTTGAACATTATTTAGTGAAACCTAATTATTCATTAATTGGACTACGAGATTAAACTTAACCGACTAAAAACCAGTAATCTTAAATTATAACTCGAATGATTGTACCAATAGTACTGGAACACGAAGCATGTAGGCACAAATTAAATCTGAGGGCTTACTGTTATTTCATCATTCTAAAGGAAATATCTCAATAACTACCATAAATAGCTTCTCGGGCAATTATTGCCGTGAAAGATAAGAGGTGAAATAGTACGTGACGAGAATGAAGAGGGCCCTATCAGAAAAACTCGAACAGTTTCGGAGTAAATACCTGACCTGTGTAGTAAATATTTGCGATTGTATTCAGCATTCCGCTCTTTTTTATGCATGATTTGACACTCTATATGCGATGTAACACTGTCATTCAACCATTGATGCGATTCTATGTTTTGGATACGACGTCGTGCCATTTATGGAACATGATTAGTTCCGCGAATCACTTTTATACCGGATTTGTATTACGAATCACGTCTTTGCGATCATCTCATATTTGCTGAAAACTGCATGTGGGTTTCAAAGAGTGTTTTGGGTTTGGAGGTACTCATATAAAAATTTAATGCCTCGCAAAAGTTAAAGAAACCGGGAAGACTTTAAGGACACAGCTTACAAAAAATGCGCGTAGACCCGCCCTGCGCGACTAACACAGATGAAATCTTCTTTTGATAAATTGGCATGTAGTGGGTCGATAATTTTCAGTTTGTTTGTCTCAGATTAATTATTTAATTACTGGCATGTAATGCGACATTTGTCACTCAATGGTTTTACTTTTCAAAACTATGTCTACGGAATATTAGGATTGGCAGGTGCGGTTGTTAAAAAGTCAACACCCTAATGATTAATTAAATTAGTTCTTTGAATTTTGAATTGTCCTCCCGAGAGAACAAAGTGAGTGTACATCAGTTCGTGTTACTAATTGCAGAAAAGCATTACGATCCGTTCTAAGTAAATTAGAATTACATGCTTGAAACAGGAAAGAAGGAATTGCAACTAGAGCAACCTCGTATACAACTGCTCCTATCTCGTCAATTTTGAATGAATTAATTATAAAACCGATAATCCGATATTGATAAATTATTTCACGTTAATGCTAACATTTTCTTTTAATTTTTTCATTTCATAAAGATAAGTTAATATAGACTATAGAACTAGTGATTTTTGCAAAATGACTCGAGACGAGAAACATTTTCTTTACCATATATATATATATCGCCAATTAAATTATATTATTCACATTAAAATAAATATCTTAAAGGATACAGCTCAGTGCAATGAAAAAATAATGTGTGAAAATTAATGTGATTGACCTTCTACAGAAGCAATTAATGTGAGAGAAACCGCAGAATAGTTGAGGTTGAATAAAACCGTCAAATTTCCTGTAATTGGAAGTTATGAAAAATGTATATTGTACGACTAAGATATTATTTTGTTAAGTTGCCATAATTCGTAAATGGTTCTATAGTATATATTATTATGCGTACTGTTTTGAGTTGTATTCTGTCCTTAACTTTAAGGGTCATTTTTTCTGTAATTTAATTTATTTTCTTACTATTCTTTCCTGCCGACATTTTTGTTGAATTCAGTTAGTGATAATAAAATAATATATAATATATTATTTGAAAGCTAAAAAAATAAAATAAAAAAAAACTGGCCCATGAGGGGATCGAACCCGCGACCTTCGCGTTATTAGCACGACGCTCTAACCAACTGAGCTAATGGGCCAATCGAGAATTTAATAATATACTATGATAGATATCGGAAACTATGAAAATGATGTAAGTAGCGGACCTGCGGCTACGGTATACGGCTTATTTCCAATCCATGCATGACCAGAAATCAAGCGACAATGAATTATAGTAAGCATTTAAAAAGAGGTTGGGTAAACAAGTCTTTTTCTTCGTGTGTTTTCATTCATTATTAAAACGGAATGTCTATTTCCACGCACGAAATGCCTCCCACCGCGCACTTCGTGATTCCCCTCTCGCGGTTAGGTTAGCGGGTAGTATCGGGCGCGGCCCCCCGCAGGGGGCTGGGAGGCAGGGTGGGGGTCGTTCCGTGCGTGCACGGAGAGAAATTTCTAATGTTTATACCGTGGGTCACCTTCGCCCGAAAAGACTCAGGCTCTCACTTACGAGATTCGTTTGTTTTCATACTCTTTTGCCGCGGCCGCAGAGATTGACAACGTATTCTACCGTGGACGCATACTTTATTTCCTCAAGACCCACCGGATTTGATGGTGGGTAGCGGCATGGGATGCGTCGATAGGAGTTCCGTACTATAATCGTTAGAAATTTCTCTCCGTGTGGATATAGACTCAGCCTTATTGAAAAGATATTTTATATTTAGTTTTTTTTTTTGTTAAATAATCGAACCCGCATTATTTTATAATTAATACTATTATGTGTGTTCACCTCGAACCAGTTGAACATTTTGTATTAATTGTTAATTTTCATTTAATACTCTGTCTAAAATCATATGATTAAATTCAGTATTAGAAAAATGGTTTCCATAAAAAAGTTCGCGTAATAAAGAGAAGAATGGACGATAATCATCAAATTGATAACAATTACTAGACAAAAATATTGTTAACAGGGAACTTTACAATTTTGGTTGATTACTTTACGTTTGTCTTAACAAAAGGCATATGTCTGAACAGAAACCCAATTTTATATCCAACTGCAGTTATAGAAGACGGGGAATATAATCTGAAATATATATTACATCTCATGGTTCATATGTATGTAAAATGCTAGAAAAATATCATATCCAACATCGTTGTAGAGCTTGAAAAGGCGAAGAATTTGCCCCCTCATACGTTTCGTTTTGACAAAAATTGAGCCCGTGGGGAGACGTTAAAAATCAGAAAAAAGGCGAAAAATGGATTTGGCATTGATGACGCGTGTTTTTCGCCTATTTAACGTCTCCCCACGAACTCAATTTTTATCAAAACGAAACGTATGAGGGGGCGAAATCTTCGCCCTTTCAAGCTCTCCAACGTTGTTCATATGACATTTCGCTAGCAAAATTTTCAGCGCTTTACACGGTGCCACCTTGTACCTTTGAAATAAGCATGGCAACACTGGTAATGCTTGTGATGTAACCTGAATTTAACTTGACGGTCACGTGACGAACATTAGAAAATCAAGGTACTGCAGTTCTTTTTCAAAGTATGTAACCTATGTCTACAGTGGTAGGTCATTCTTCGAAAAAGTGTAAAATCGACGTATTTTTTTTCCACAAAATAAAAGATTATAAAAATTAAAATTTAAAGTTTAGATATATTCATTGGCTTTGTAATTACGTAAATACGAAGTAATAATGCAGCAGCCACCAATACGCGTGAAATATGCAAGTAATTTAATTTTTTTAATGGAAATTTTATATCAAAATGGCGAAACTCTTAGCGAATGAGTGACTCATAAAGAGTAAGAATAAAAATAGTAATTTAATAATATTTATTTTATAAAACTCAAAACAGTTAAAATTATTATGGAAAATTATAAATTGATATGTTTAGTTATTTTAGCGATGTAAAAACACGTTTTGATTATCGCATATTACTGATGATGCGCGTTTAATGCTAAAAGTAGTCAAGAACATTGATGTTAAGTTCAATAATATCCGTTCTATCACTAATAAGAACGGAATTTCCGTAAATCACTACAATTGTCCAGGAGGCTTACATGTCAGGGGAGCTTACATATCAACGTATTAACGATGTTAACATAAGAACAAAATAAATTTCGGTCAAATGCACTTCAGGCGTAAGAGTTTAATCTATTCTTTATATTTTAAGATATTACTCGCTTTCTTAACATGCTAAATTAGCGTCGCGAAGATGACAGGAGGCTTACAAGGAATAAACGTACTGGCCTTGGTTCTAACAATATTACTAAATTTGGGTTTAAATTAGTTTTGAAATCAGTAATATTATACACACAATCCATAGTCTAAAAGTAATGTAAATTGTAGAATGATTGTCTGTATCTAGATTTAATTTTTTTTTGTACAGGAAATGGCATGTATTCTGTACTTACATTTATTTTTTAAAACATGGGGACACATTTTACAAAGCCATAACAATTTTCAGGAACGTTATAGTGAAATGTTCACAGCACTATTTGTTTGTTATAAGTAAAACAGATCATAACCACTTTTAAACGAATTTAATCATTCACATGAAAGAGAATGACAGTGATCGAAAACCTGTTATTTATACCTGGGGACAGTCAGGCGGCTTACATTTGGGACCTTTAGTAGTATCTGAAAATTTTATCATGCGATTTGAACAAATAACCTCTTCTGCAATGTTTACATAAAAGTATAAGGCACAAGAAAAAAAATGTTTGGAGAATAAATTCCATTATTTGGATAAAATATTAACTGGGGACATAAAATTACACTTTTCTGGTGAATGACCCTGGTATCCTAGTACAATAGTGTATGTCGGTAACATAAAAACAGGGGTAACCTAGGTACACAGAAGATGGCGTTAGAACACGCCAAAACATTAGTAGATCACCGATTTAGACGGTGGAAATTTGATTTCCGTGCGGTATGACATGTCTATGCCAAGTCGACGTAAAGTACTTTCATGATGAATAATACCTTGTCTCGAAGACATTCTCGAAAATTCGGGAGCCATTAGTCTTTCGGAGGAGAGGAGGATTTAGAGAGTGCGTCTGTACTCCTTAACGCCTGGTCTCTCAAGATTTGAATGAACGAGCCGTTGCGAGGCAGCGGCAGATCCGGCTGTTGTTCGCGGTGTGGCAAGACAGAAATGCGTGAGCAAGCCCGAAAATACATTCGAATGCCCGGGAGTCTCGGAACAAGGGATAATTAACGACGAATTCTGCTCCTCGCTCGTCGCAATTCGCAGGCTCTATCAGGATCACGCCGGAGACGAGACGATGTACGGCGAACGGGTGGTCGGCCGAGGTGCGCGCGCGGGGGAAGACATCCGAGGAAAGCAGCGGAACAATCAGCGACGAATGTTGCTACCTGGGTGGCTGCGATGTCTCCGGCTCCCATTCCACGATCCCATGGGAGAATTTGTTCTTGAAATCGACCCAACTTGAAGGGATCGCAGCCAAGTGCGTCGAAGTTGTTATTTACTGCGCAAAAACTTGGTCCCAGCCAGGCCGAATGTATCTTTAAATCCGGTAGAAACGCGATGATGAGCTTAATGCTTACCTTTCTTCGCTTCCGAAATACGCTCTTCAAACAAATATTGAAACAACCTTTTGCTTTCGTTTCTCCTTGGCTACGTGTCAGAATAGAAGCCACAGTTTCGAGATACTAGAAAAAGTAACGCATTGCTAAGAAATAATTGTATGACACGACCCACGCCATACAATATTAAAGAACTCGAAATGTTGACTTGATTATTACTTTGCGCGTATGAAACGATTACCTAACTGTGATCTCAGAAGTTCGTGTCAATGTCCACCTTTATAACATGTCGACGCTCGATACGAAGACTAGGATATCTCAAATCTGACACGAAAACTAGGCTAAGTGAACGTTTGCATCGAATACT
Source organism: Trichopria drosophilae (assembly GCA_030407085.1). Classification (NCBI taxonomy): domain Eukaryota; kingdom Metazoa; phylum Arthropoda; class Insecta; order Hymenoptera; family Diapriidae; genus Trichopria; species Trichopria drosophilae. The sequence goes on from CM059583.1 coordinate 68,929,406, forward strand.
AGGATTTTTCATTTTTCGACACGAAGCCTAGGTCATTTCAATTTCGGAACGAAGAAAAGGTTTTTCCATTTCTTTGGCGCGAAAAATAGGATATTTCGCGTATTTCACAATTATAATGATGATGATGACGACGGTGACGACGACAACAATAACGACGATGACGACGGCTATGGCGATGACGGTGACGGTGACGATGATGATGACGATGACGATGACGATGACGATGACGATGACGATGACGACGACGATGTAGATGATGACGATGATGACGATGGTGACAATGACGACGATGAAGATGATGACGATGATAACAATGACGACGATGACGACGATGACGATAATGACGAGGATGATGACGATGATGGCAATGACGACGATGACGACGATGACGACGATGACGACGATGACGACGATGATGACGATGATGATGATAATTTTCAAATCAACGAGGCATACCACGGAAAGCTTCCTTTGTCTGACAGGAAAAAGGAAGATCTAAAAACTATGGTAGCCAAGGGATTAATCACTCCACAGCACCATTCACTTTATAATGAAATCTTAAATTGATATAAAAATGTAATTGTGTTAACATTAAGTGCAAAAATATTTTATTCTTAGACATAGCATAGAAATATCGTATAAGTATTATTTTTTATTAATAAATATTATTATTATTTATTAATAAAAATATTTAAAAATCAAAATTGTTAACAATATATACGTTAAATGAAAAATAATTATATAAATCAGACATGCTACGCTTTACAATAAAATAATAATGTAGTAGTCGCTAAGAAAATTCGAAATATCCTATTCTTCGTGTCAAAATAATGAAATAGCCTATTTTTCGCCTCAAAATAATGAAATATCCTATTTTTCGCGCCGGGAAAATGAAAGCAAGTGGAATAACCTAGTCTTCTTATTATATTTGAAATATCCTAGTCTTCGTATCGAGCGTCAGCATTATGTATGTAGTGGCAAAAACGTAATAATTACAGCCCCTATGCATGCACCAAATACCTCTCAAATATATGTGAGAAGGGAATCCCGTATGACCGAATCAAAATCCAATTTCTGCAACAGTAATCACGGATCCCTCTTCTGTAGGGATGCTGCCGTCATGACCGAATTCACTTCATCTTCTCGTGTCAATTCATATTCAGATATATATATTTCATTATTTGCAGTTACTGTTGCATAAGTTGTCTGTCTATTACAGGATTTAGTAAAACTCAAACATTTCAAACGCCCGTGATCCATTACATTACTAATCAAGCAAATAAATACTAAGTGGCAACCAAACATTGAGTTTGTACTTTTTAATTAATTCGTCGATTGATTTGATTTATATGTTTATTTGTTTATTTGATTGTATTATTATTTTTGTTTATTGATATGTTTGAATAACAGACAGATAATATAAATCCTTACACATAGAGAAAAATAAAATGGTTAATGGAACCATGGACAAAACGTAGAAGTGGTTGTAACATATAATAATAGTAGAATAAACAATGTAAAAAGTTGCCGTTCACTGAATGTTACATTTACAATTCAGAACATTGTAAAATATAACATACAATAACTATTATTTCTGTAACAAATCGTTGTTTTCGTTTAATCAATTCTGTTATGTTTAATGTGATTATTTAATTGTAAAACTGCAGTATATTTGAGGTTATATAAGGTGATGGGTATTTAAGTATTCGGAAATAATAAACGGAATAATGTCATGGTCTTGTTTTCTACTGAAATAGGTAATTTAAGTAATTTTCATAATTTCATGTTTTACTTTTGTAAAATCCTTCCATTAACTACGCTTTTTTATTCTCTGATTATAATAACATATTCGGAATAACAGTAACCATTACCTAAAGCAGGAAAACAGCTAAAACCAACAAGCTTATAGGGTCATTCGAGCCTGAACTTCATGGCTAAATTACGTAAGCAACTGCTTAAACTGATCGAATTTCGTTTCGAAATGTAATCTTTTGAAAAACAACAGCTTTCTTCAATATGCGAGTGGTTTATAATCAATTAAGTGCGCCATTTTTGGAGGCGATAATCGACACGCGATGGCCGGATAAGACCCGATAATCGATAATCGAAAAGCCGCGATCGATAATGCAAGCGTGTAAATAAACGAAGCACGGAGCGAGAACGAGTTTGCTAATGACGGGCGTTTCGGTCTCCGGGCGCAAAATTTATTGGCAACATCACCGGGGGCCCGCAGCGCATGCGCTTGCTGAAAGCGTCTGGCCCCGAGGAAAGGGCCCAGCTCGAAATTAAAGCGAGGTGTGTTTTCGGGTCGGCGGAATAACTCCGGGGCGATGCACATACATACACCGTCACATGCGCTGCAGGCATATCTTTGAAAAGAAGGGATATCACGTAACACCGAATGCTCACGGTCGATTACGGGCCATTACGCCGAAAAATTCGGACCGCGATAGTTTTGTATACCGCGCGTGATAAACGATGACTTTTTACGCCGAGCGCGTGCACCGCAGAACAAATCGGTAACAAACGTACGGCAGCGTCGCTCAAGCGTGCGCTAAGACTAACTTGAAATAAAAAGCGCCGCTCGTATTTTAATTTTTACGAGCTTCACGCTGATGTTTGTTTATGATGTATGCATGTGTAATCGAAAACGGATTGTTAATAATGCTGATTTACTGAATGATTTGTGGCGCTCCGAGTAAAAAATAAAATAGGTTAAGACACTAACAAACATTTTTTAAATTTACTAACAATTTAAACATTTTTAAATTTAAAAACTTCTTTTAACTACTATGTACTCTTATAATAATTCAATAAATTCGTAAAGTAGCCCTGGTAGAAATGGTCACGAGAATCTGCCCAGAATTAACCTACATTTTTAAGAATCGAAACGAATTTACGACTCGAAAAAGTGAAAACTACTCGGTGAAGCGTGTGCGAAACCGTGAAAAGCGCCCGCCAGGCCCTAGAAGGCACAAGCGCTTGAATACGTTTTACACTTTACCTGCTCACAAATTATCTGTGTAGGTGTGACAAAAAATACATTAATGAAATTTTCAAGTTAATTAGACAAAGTCTTCAAAAATTACGTCGGTTTAATATTAGTAATGAATTAATATTATAAATGAAATTCAGGAAGAATAGCTTAAAATAGACCTGTTCTAAAGCGGCCATGATTTGGTCCAACTTATTTTTATCACGTTTCTAGTGTGAAATATTTATGTTACGATAAGATTTTGCCTTAGGTTGTGCAGTGTGCACTAATCTAATAATCAAAAAAAGATTATTTAATTTCATCAACTTGTTTGTTCAAGCTTATCGAGTTCTTAATCTGATAAGATATACTTCCTTTAAGTTATTCATGTCTCATTAGGTGTGGTTCTTCCAGAAAGTCATAACTATTTTTTCAGATATACCACAAAATTCCTTTATACAAATTATTTATACCACATAATGCTAACATTTCATATAAAGGATTTTGCGATTCTGGAAAATAAACCTTTAATGGTTGTTTTTTACTTGCTAATTTTGTTTCGGAAGATATTAATTTGTTCTAAATTTGTTCGTTCTTAACAATTTTGCATAAACATAGTTTTTGAAATTAAAACTTTTATACAAGTCCACCTAGAAAGGCCTCTCAAGTTCTGCTACAAGTCGAAGATGAAGTGCATTTTCTTTATTTACAGCGCAAAGTTACACCTGTGTCTCGTAATAGGGTCATAGAACCTTGTCTGGATGTTTCCGAGGTGCATAGCGAAAGTGGATACTTGTAATAAAATTACAATATTAACTTTATTAAACTTTTTTATATTCGCTGTTTCGGAACCTTGCAACTATCAGGCGCTTCGATATATTTAGGACATTTTTGCAATGCGTACACAGTAAAACATTTTTATGTAACAATTACACATTATAGTATTATGTACAACTTTTTATTAATTATCAGTAGGGGCGAGACTCAGGAGACGAACTTAAGGTATTCAGTAGGACATGTTAAAAGTTCCCAGAATAAAAAAAACTTTTGGTACACTGCAAAACGTAAATTCTTAACAAATCTTTCGATTCGGATGTCGAAAATATGATAATTGTATGATTCTCGTATCTACATTTTAGATGTATAGATGCCTCAATACACACTACATCCTAACCAACGAGTTAAATGAGTCGTCGACCTCTTCAGAAATTGTGTGTCAGTAGTAGTCGAAGAGGTTGCACAAAATGATCAAACTCATGAATTTAATCTTATTCCCACATTTAGAGTGAATTAATTTTTAATTCTGTGTTTAGAGTTCTTGCCCAATAAATTAAAATATTGCTTATGAATAGTAAAAGATCTATTCTGTTGGAATAGCACTCGTCTATCTTTCTTCTTCTGCAGATCGTTACTCTATGGATTCTTTTTTATTTTGTAACTTCTTTCTTATAACTGTATAAATCTAATATGTGTTAAGTTTAGATTTGAAGTGTGATAGTACAAAGTTCGTTTTAGAATGTTAATTTTCAATGAAAAACCCGTTCTTTTCAACGCTGTCTTCATCATTACTTTAAGCCTACTGAAAACATTAACAGAAGTATAATATTTTCCATCAAAGTATGGCGTTCGTAACATAAATACTGTGACTTTTCTGCTAATCGTTTCCAAGGGAAATGAATGCGTATTATACGCTCCATATTGTATAAAAAGAATTTAGAAGACAATATAATTTTTTAAATGTGTAAACGTTTAAAGTAAAAAATGGTTTGGTTGTATGTCTTTTAATTTTGTGTGAAATACCTTTTTAATGAAGCTGTACGTTGAAGCAAAATGTGTAACTGGAAATAGTGTTGAATTGCTTACAAATATGAGTGGAATTCTCGCAGGTTTCGGTAGCGATGCTGTCGGCGAGCCATTGTTGTTGAGGTCGATGCGGTCAAGTTCGGGATGTTTTCGCTGACTGTTGCGTTGAATCCGATGTCCAACAATGGTGCCTTGTCGTTTCCTTAAGACCTTTGTGTCTGCCTTTATTTTATTAAATGATTCAGAAAAACATAATCAGAAAATAACCATGATTCTTTGTTATAATGTTAAGACTTTTTCGGCGCATTGAATCGTATAGAATATGAATTTTGAATTTTTTAAGTGTGAAAAATAAACAAATATCTTAGTATTATTATTATTATATGATTGACAACATTATCTTAGTAAGATATACAAATGTCTGAATGCTTTCTACAAGCCCTTTACTTGATAAAAATAAAAAAGGATTTTGATGAGGATAATTTTTTTGTTCATAAACAGCCTAAGGCAATATTTTTCTATTACACTGGTCAACAAAATTTAATGTTGTCTTAAACTGTCTTGTGGGAAGTGCGTCCACAATGCTTTTGAAATTAATTTATGATATGCCACCAACAATAAAAATGGCTGTAATGGGGCGAAGCGGCACATCCATGATTTTTACACACATTTACACCATTATTAATCCTAAATGTGAATATTTGAATGCAATATGTGATTTTAAATTAACTGTTTATTTGAGGTAACGTTGGAAATTAATTGAAAATATCGTCAATAATAATAAATAGACATCAGCATGAATGAACTTTCCATCGTCAACTTCCCAAAGAGCACTAATAATAACAAATTATGTAAATATCACAGCACTATTAATTGTTAAAATTTAATAATAATCATGCAATCTCATTCTTGTTTAGAGACACCATAAATTAAAAAAATAAGTTCATGTCATTGCAATAATTAAATGTACTTAATGCGCCGATCTTGTGTTCACTCATTTCATTGTGGATAGATAGAGGTAGGGTCAGCCCATATTTCGAAAGTAGTGTTTAGAAGGCTTTATTTGATCTTGTATATACAATTTAAAATAATATCGTTTGAATGTAGCTAGTATAGCGCTAATTATAACATTATTCTGTAATTATTATTGTTGTTATTCTATTATGCTTACAATTTCCACGAGTTTTCATAACCTAATTAAGAATTTATTGCCCTTATATAGTGGGCAAAGTAGAATATGCGTGTTAAGATATTGCGCTAATATTATATTTTTCATTTGGAATTGTGTACTGTACTGTATTTAGGTATTTAGTTATGTATTTAGTTATGTAAGTTTAATACGCTTTTCGTTCATCTTTGTTTTCCTTGGTTAGACTGCAAAGCAGCAGAAAACCTGCTGAGTTTCGCCAATTTGCTGTACTTTTTTATTAGCAATAACGTCGTATATTATTATATTATACGGAGAAACATTCGCTTGGCAATTTTATCGTTTCAAGAAATAATATGGGTTCGAAGTAGCATTGTTTATAAAAACATTCCTATTATTTGTGGTAAGAATTACGGTTTAATAAAATTTATTTATCATATAATAACGGCCAGTTTACTCTAGTGTATAATTGCTGTTAGTCTGCATATTATGAATTATTATTTTGATAGTGTGCGTAAAGTGCGGCTTTACCTATTTTTGACATTTTTTAATGCACTATACCCGCACTGCATAAACAAATTAATTTAAACATTAATAATGTACCAAAAAAAATATTTTTTGAAAATGCAGCATTCTCATTCATAGCAAAAACTGGTACGTACTTGTATCGAAAACTACTATTATGTAGATTTAAACGAATTACTCTGTAATATTATCTATTATCTATCTTTTTTGTTATTTTCTGTTATTAAAATCCTTGCTTATATGGTTAGTTGCTCTAAGTATTTACGTACTTATGAACGTCTCGGCTATGAAATCAAAATGATTCCATTATTAATGGACTTCCACATACCTCATCCTTACTTGCATTATATTTGTATAGGATTTTCCGATAATAATTACATTAGTTTCTTTGGTGATTGACGTTTGTATCAATTAATATTAATTATTATAATATAATAATTTTAATATTAATTATTAATCGAATATTCTCATGTTATTTTAATAATTTGTCAATAATAATATATTTTTCTCTTGGCCTATTTGGTACCTACATTGTAGAAGCAAATATAGTGCTATCACCATGCTTGCAGTCGAAGAGTAGAGCAAACAATAGTTCACTTTTACAATACAAAAATTGGCCATTGTTTACTAGACCATCTGTATAAAGTATAATAACAAAGACTAAACTTTCCGCATAATTTTGTCTAAAACTACATCAGTATTTACAACAACTACCGGATAACGTAAAATTGTAAGCAAAAATTTTCTTGGAAATACCGCACTATCCTGAAGATTAGGATGGTACTCTTATCCAGTGTGGTATAATATCAGAAATATATGAGATACTTGTTTTAAATGTGTGCATGGCCATTCTGAATATGCCATCTATATTTTTTCTTATGGACTAACTGGAACAAATACAGTGAGCCCATCTATGGCAATCATTTCATCTCGCTGGACATAACAAGTAGTAATTACATTCTTCGGATTGAATGTTTCAATTAACTAGAGATCAATAGTGCATAAAACAAGTCTATGAATTTGCAATTTCTAGTTTGCAATAGTGTGAACAATTTTTAAACAGGCCACAATATTCTATGTGTGCGATTATAAAAGTGATGTTTTATTTGCAATGAACAAAATATAATTTTAACTAGTGGCTTCGATCCTGCGAACTTTGGCTCATGTACTCGTGGATTGGGCAGGGCAAAAACTGAAAATGATCATTTTACAAACTTTGACCCCCAGAACATGTCAATCGGAGTGTTATTATATAACAGAATGGATATTAATATTATTGTTATTATTTTTTTGTTTCGTTGTAATATTTTTAATTAATAAAAGCTTAATTTCTTCTCGACCGCTTTATCAAATTAAATAGGAAGATTGGTCTTCTTGGAACGGACGGTCTAATTATAGAATATGACCTTTTTATGTCCTTTTTTTAAAGAATTTTTTGCTTTATATTGTGCGATTTGTAGTTTTGATAATAATTATATCATGTTCCAACAAGTTAAGTTCCAACGAGAAGTAGTGAATTTGGTAATCACGTCGAGTCACGACTCGGCAAAAATTACATTATAGTATTTCATCAAATGACGTTTCAGATCTTAAAGGTCACAAAAATGCAATAAAAAAATTTGTGTCCGTGATTTTGTACGTAAGTCTGTCCATCCTTCCGTATGTGTCATTTTTTTCGCTTGCTGTTTCTCGCGAATGGTAAACTCGATTTTAAAATTAAACCTATTAAGAGTTTGGCATGGCTTGACTTAGATCTGATTAGTTTTTGAAAAGGTCGAACAACAAAATCCGAAAAAATACGTTTTTGCGTTACTCATAAAAATGACAAATCACACCCAAAAAATGCTTCCAACAAAAAGGATAGAACATTAAATTCTCTACAAAAGATTATTCTGTAAAATTTCTTCTTTAAATCAAAGGTTGTGTCATAAATGACGAATAAATGTGGGACAAACAAGTTTTTGGAGTAATTATCAAAAATACGGGGGTTGAAGTTTTGAAAATGATCATACCTGAGTCAAACACTGCCCAATCGAGGGGTACATGGGCTATAGGACGAAGTGTCGATGGCACTAGTTTTACTTCGACCCAGACTAAGTCTGGACGAAGTATTGAATTTGGTCACTTAGGGCAAAAAAATTACCCTACAGTTTTTCATCAAATGTCGACGTTTCAGACCCTAAGGAACCCAAATCAACAATAAAAAAATTTGCGTCCGTGATCTTGTACGTACGTACGTCTGTACGTCCGTACGTCCGTACGTCCCGTTTTTTTGTCTCGCGATAACTCGCGAACGGATAAGCGTATTGACATAAATTTTTTTTTAAAATACGCGTCTTGGCATAACTTAGATCTGATTAGATTTTGGCGTCGATCCATCCGTCCATTACTAACAAAAATTAGCCCCAATTAAGTTTCTTCGTAGTTTTTTGAATTTATTTTGAAAAATACACATTTTATTACAAAATATTTCAAACAAAAAAGATAGAGCATAAAATTCTCTACAAAAAAGGTTGTATGCATTTTCTTCCTAAAGTCAACCATAATGCCATAAAAACTGGTTTAAAATGCTTATGACCATTGTCTGAAAAAGTATTGAATTTGGTCACCTCGGCAAAAAAATTACCCTATAATTTTTCATCAAATTTCGACGTTTCGACCCCCCCCCCCCGGTAGTTTTCGCCAGCGCCTCGGGTGATGCGGTGATCACCTATGGGCGCATATAGTATATTACTCAACGAGACAGGCAGTCTGAGGCATTTTTTTTTACTTCCCGAGGGAAGTATACGATTTTTCTTTATGGCCGGGAGGATAAGCGGCATCTTTCCTTCCGCTTGCGGGAGGAAAGTTGCTGCTTTCCTCCCGGTGTGAAGAAAAGTTCTTTTACGCCCTTGATACGAAAATAACTATTTCGATATATCTAAAAGATGTCTTACAGTATCTAAAAGATATCCGTCAGAGATCTTTTCGACACTTTCAAGATATCTTTGACGAATTATATGTATATATACTGTATATATAAGATCATAATGATACAGGCAGTAATTAGTAAAACACTGTAAACATGTAATATGCATCGAATAGTCTATTACAATACAAGTGCTTGAAGTAAGTGTTTTGCAACTTTTATTTATTAATACATCGGTTGGCCTGTTGTCGGGGTCGAAGTTTTGAAAATGCTCATTTTCAATTTTCATACATATAAGAAACACTATATTGTTGTAACATTTCTATCGAAGCCACTTGGACCTAAATATGATTGGACCCCCAAATCTCAATATAATTTTATAATATAAGTGAAAGCTGTTAGTAAACAAACGAGTCTTAAGGAATAGCCGACTCTCCACTGGGTCGAAGTTTCTGAGCGAGCGAAGCAAGCGAGGCACCACGCCAACACTAGTTTTTATTGCATTTTTTTATTGCTTTGGATGAAACACTATAGGGCACTTTTTTTATCAAGATGACCAAATTCGATACTTCGTGTAAACCTTTGGTCGGGGTTGAAATAATTATGCGTAGGCAACGAATAGATGAGTGATTTTTATTGTAAATAATTTTAAACCAGAGGGATCATATTTCTTTGTGGTTTATAAGATTTCAACAAGTGGGAGTGTGAAAATAGGAATGAACTGACCCCGAGTCGACAGACGAATGGACGACGTACTAACGAAACGCCCATTTCATTAGAGCTGACGTATACGATGTGGTACGACCCGGGCTGTGGGAGGATCTATGAGTCATTGTTGCTGCAGTGTTCTATTAAGTTGGTTTATGCTTTACACGTGAACCCTGACTCCACAGACTAATACTCACTTTTCCTATTTCGCCGAGGGTGCATTCCAATATATTCCAATATGGTTTGCTTAACGATAAATCGATAAATGACCGTAATTCTTAAAATACGATTACTAAGTTTGTTACGTATTATTTGCAATAAACTATATTATTGCCATTGAATTAAAAGTTTTAAACGTGTTGTAAGAAATGAGTAATCCTATAAATATGGTTACTTTCGAATACGGTAAAACTTAAAACAAAATTATGGCACATCTACAATATGTCATCTCTAGTAAAGGATGAGTAAAAAATGCAATATACAAATGTATATAACATTTTATTAATAACTTATTCTATCATTTGTATTTTTGTTAACCCCTTAACGCCCAAGGATCCATAAGTTTAACTGTTATTTAAGTCATAACTTTAGTACCGAAAGCTTCGCACAATTTCGATATAACTCCGTATCCTAATGTTTTCGAGGTAGCTCTTCAATATTCCGAGGTCAACATTTAGTTTCTGCCAATAGAAAATTCAATATGGCGCCAAATTTGAAAAAAGGTCACAACATTAGGAAATTTTTATTTTCCTTCACTATTAGGACATTGTGATGTTATTAAAACTATACACGATGATGCACGGAATTCTTCGATGTTAAGAACAAATTTTGCGGAAGTGTACCAAACATTTGAACAAACATATGGGTAGAGGGTTAAAAATTGTCACTGTTCGTTAATTTATTTCATTTAAGATTTATAAGATTCGGTTAGGTCGGGCGCCGTCCTCTTCAATGCAATGTCTTTTCATCGTCAGTTACTTAACCTACAAAATATACGAACCTATAGAGGAACCTGTCAGATTCACTTAACAGAATTTATTTTAACCCTTATAATAAATACATTTAAAAGATTAGTATTTTCTTCAGTTAATAGACAGGCATTTTAGTAGCTGTAATATTCATTTTAAAGATTGTAAGAAACCGTGTGAATAGATAAGGGGTTATAACCGATACAAGATACGTGCCTTAGTGTATCGCCATCGACTTATGTTTCGATCTTGCACTACGTAGAAATCAGTAATTTTCCGCATCTTTGTCATAAATTACTATTATAATACTGCGATACAATACAGTTTACAATTCATTGTGTGACAGTAACATCTTTTGCTGGAGTTATATTAACAATTTTTCTTTTTTTAATAAAAGGTTAACAAATATTCATTTTGAACAATACTGAATTATTAAAATAGCTGCAAGTTTTTGAATCAGAACATTCCAAACTAATGTTCATTCTGCTAACATCATTTGAAAAACAAATGTTCAAAACAAATGTGCTATAAGTTTACTTGTTTTGTTTTATATATTTCATAAGTTACTATACTCTGCTAAACTCACAGTGCCTGTAGTCTCCACCTGAAATCACTGGTATTCGTTACGTCAAAAAATGGGAAATACTCCATTTAATTGTACAATTATATTATGTACATTTATATTACATATAAAAATTAATTTGCATAAAAAATAATGTTCTTAGTATGTGCGTCTTCCACGACGTAACTAAGAAAAATCCCACCTTAGGTTAAAATACTAGTTGGAGCTTTTTATGTATACATATTCGAGACAAAACTAAAAAAATATCCAACAGACTATTGGTAAAGTTTGGTTGTTTTATTAGCAACAAATTTTGTATATTTGTTTGAAATGGTTCCTATATTTTCTAAAATTATGTGAAACAACCACCACTATAGAGGTCCTTAAAGCTTTTATACTGTTTTAATTATCATTTATTAAATTTTCAGGAATCTGCACTGTGATAAAGACCGATATTGCATAAGATTGTGTATAGAAATGTTATTCATATGATACAATGAAATTAACGTATTATGATTTGCCGATTTACGATTTTGATTAAAATAGTTATTTGATATATGCAATAAACCAGTTAATTTGTATAGGGTAGTAATCAATATTATAAAAGTAATTGTAAATTAGTATATTTCACGGCCTCTCTTTTGTATTCTGTGCAATGCTCATATATAACGCACAATGTCACGTTCTTATCAGTTCTACTCACATAAGTGTAACCATGAAAATTAAATGACAAGGCATACAGCACATTTGCTACTCCTGATAAGATAATCCTAACATGAATTTTCCAGGCAGCAATAGCGGACGTGTTACGGCATTAGAAAAGAGTAAGTACGGTTGCGCCAAGATACTTAAAAGTAAACATCTTTAATAAAACTATCAGCATATATTCCATTAAAAGTACTAAAATTGAAAATATTTGATATGAGGGTACCAAAAAATGGTGAATTAACTGTTAACTTGGAAATCAAGTCCAGAACCTTGTATCAATGGTTGAACGAGATACTGTTAATTTTAATTATTTTGCATTTACTGCAAAACAAACCAGATGCAATAATTTACCTAATTACAAAACTGTTCGGGTATGAATATGTGAGTCGGGTGAGTATATGACATAATAATACATAGAAAAGTGGTCATAATAAAATGGAAGTTTATCTGAAAAAAATAAAGCACGTGATTACACTTTCTGTTGTTTTAATCGTTCATTCCGAATCATTTCGTAATGTAGAAAAACTTTTTTTGTTATAATTTTGTCAATATTTTTTTTTGTTTCATTAATTTTTTGTACTAATGTAACTGTAGTGACAATCTTTGTGGACGTTTCTATAGAAATATCCAAATTATCAATTTTTTTTCTTTACTTCTTTAATAAATACAAAAATATTGAAAATATTGATTTATAAGGTAACAAATATTTATGTTATTTTTATGGATGTTGAAGTAATTGATTCAAATATGCAATATCAAAAAACAAGCGATTTTCCCTTTATAGTAAAATTCCTATGAAAATGACTTTGGGATATTCGCTATGTAGTATAGAGAGGAGCTCCTGTTTAATGTCAACCCACGTATCACTGAACGCATGAAGCAAGCGCACACTGTAAATCGCTGAGAAGAAATTTAACGTAATGAATCTATGATGAATCATAACACTGCATTTTGAAACGATCTCGGTACTCTAATAAGCATTTTGTTTTAAATTTTACTATTCTTTTTAGCAATCATTTTAAGAAATAATGTTCATTGTGGAAGAATATACATGTTTTAAAGTAAAAATGTCTATACATCATTGAATTTGTACGATTAGTATAAAATCACATTCAAAACATAATTTAAAAATTACAAAACCTGTAGTATTTATTATTAGAAAGAAGTATACTTTTTCAAATCGCAAATACTTTCCACTTATTCCAATTAAAAATTTTATTATTTGCCCACATCATAATAAATTTATTTATTATTGTGATAATAATGATAATTATTAGATTTGCAATTAATTCAAAACTCTTATTTCTAACCGAGTAAAATTTGTCCGATTTGACCCGTATAGAAACAGGGTTCAAGGTGGGATCCTGTCTGGTTAATCTAATGAAAAATTCGGGCCGGGTTCTGACTGAAATTCAGGCGGGATAGCCTGATTCATTTGGATTTTGAATAAAACTGGGGTGGTCTCAAACCTGACCGGGGGCAGCCGGAGAAGCGTCACGAGCTGGGCGGATCCCGGACACAACCAGGGTAACCCAGCCGGATTCCGATCAGAGCCCAGTTAAAAATTCTACTTGGTTATATTGCTTGACGAATTATAAATGAATTAATTTATTTCACATAATCAGGAAATGGAAACTGTTTATTATGATTTCCTCAACTCAATTACCCCGAGGTCAAGAAAAGGGAAGAAGAAGAAGCTACAGCAACACTTAAGGATTCGACGATTCCAAACCACATTGGGGAGTTCATTTTATGTAAAAAAATCTTTACAGAATATTTTGAAGAGGGCTCGAATAAAGTGCCGAAACGTCAATCGACGATCATTTCGTTTTTTATAATTTAAGTACATTTCGCCAAGATGAACCAACTTAATTTTAATTTCGATGTACAATAAAAATATCCACTCATATGATTCGATGATTCAGGTGGTCCAAAATTAGGTCTACTTGATGTTCAACAGCACTATCAGCTATTAAATAAAATATATGTAAGAAAATAAAAGGCAAAACCTTATACAGATGATATGGTAAGATTTGATTATTAATCAAGTAAGTAACTGTTTATTCTTTCCCAACGGGCACGAAGAACCCAAATGTTTCTAAAACGTTTTTAAAATGTTCCAGAAACGTTCCTAAAACGTTATATGTCTGCAACTTTTACGGAACGTTTTATAAACGTTTCATCCATGTTACAGACATATAACGTTTTAGGAACGTTTCTGGAACATTCTAAAAACGTTTTAGAAACATTTGGGTTCTTCGTGCCCGTTGGGTTATTTCAAGTGTTTTAGTTGATTTTAAAGAAATGTGTTTAATTTTTTTTATCACGTAAAAGTAATGTAAAAGTGACAAATGTCGCAAAATGGGTGTAGCGATGCTAAAATACAATGTTTCCGGCAACCCAAAATTTAAACATAATAATAATTATATCCGTATTCGATTTTGACACGATTTTTGTCAGAAAAACATTTATGTGAACATATATATTCTTCGTCAATTAAGCAAAGTATAATCTACGGTTCTCATTTAAGATTTGCATCGAAAAGTACAATCAATCTTCGGTTGGAAATGATATGCTCTGATTTATTTTGTAGATAACACAAATAAAAATTCATGACGAAAATTCCTTCGATTCGACCGGATGTGTTGTATGTTTTTGGGGTCGTTGAACGTGAATCTGAAATTCGTTTTACTCCACCATCTCGTTATATTTTCTTAATCTAAAAAGTATTTCATAAATATTAACGGATTTATCTCAGTCTTGATTTTGTTTATGCCTGAATTTTTCAGGAGATTGCCACCATGAATAAAAAGCCTGATTTTTGAAATGAAATACTCATAATCCGCAAGAGATTGAAAGCCACATCAGTCACATCAGATTTATTGATTGATACTAAAAAGAGATGAGACAAAGCAACATAAAAGGAATTTATTTGAGGAACTTATTTTTATAATTAATTTGCGAACAATGGGAACTCACTCCAGTTAAGGACTCCAAAGCGAACAAATCTTGCTATCTACGTCCACATCATTATTCCTGGGTATGGCGGAATGTCGGTAATTGCATAATAAAGGACATCATTACTTTACCTTGGATATTTGATATTTATTGATTGCGGAAATCTGATTTCAGATTTGTAATAAGTGTTCTCGAAAACCCTTGTATAGGTGATTTCATTTAAAACGTAAATTTTTTGCAACTATGCGAATATTGACTTCGTGATGTCGGAATTTGAGGTTGGTAGTATTATTTTTAATTGTTTAACACATATGATGCAGGAAAGCAATTATGGCCGAGCACGTAGAAGAAAATGTTTTGATTGTCGGGCAGGTTTCCGGAAAAAACGTTTATGTCTACAACACATTTTTTAAGAGGGTACTTGGGTAGTAAAACCAAATAATCAGACAAAAAATATATAATATATTTTGTTGCCTTTTATAATAAATTAGAGAGTTTCGAAGTACAAAAAATTATAAAAAAATTAGAGGACATCAAGGACAATTTTCTTTTAAATGGTTAAAATAACATTTCTACATAACATTTCTAAATAAAATTTGAAATAATGACACTGTTTAAGTACTGCAACATGAGGCTAATAAATAGATTCATTAATTTTAAATCTGAATATAATATATTTCATAGCTAAAATGTTCCTAAACAAAAAAAATATCTGTTCATTCAATTTGTTTTCTATCTTTGTAAATTCATTAATGTAATAAACATGAAATTAAATAAATAACAATTTTTCACGAAAATGCGACGAGCAATTCTGAGGCTAACATTACTTTCAGCATGACAAAATACTTCGGAAATAATACTGACTTTTTTAGAAAAACCGTTACTTTTGTTGTAAACAAATTCGAAATAATGCCAATTTTTTAAAATTTAACCCTACTTTTTATGAAAATGCGAAATAATTGGAGAACTTAGAGGGCACCACCGTTTTCAGCTCTATCGAAAAAACCCAACATTTTATACATTTAACCTCACATTTTGAGAAACTGCAACGTGAGCAAGAACTTTGAGAGCACCATTGTTTACAACGATACAAAATCTGTCAAAGGTGATACTGCACTTAGAAGAAACGTATTTTCGTTTGTTGCAAAAAAAATCGAAATATTAATTACCGTAACCACATATTTCAATTCCTTTTTATCTGAGATTCTACACATACGCATTAAATAGCAAGCGCAATATTCAAATTTTTCCATATTAACTTCCAAATTTTAAAATTAAGATCACGCGAATTCTATGTTTTGTTCAGCCGTCCGATAAAAAGAATTCTCTTCATTCAACATTACAACATTTTTCGATATTAAAATCTAAGATATATCGTTAGAACTCTGAATACTGTACAGCGCGGACTAGGAACATAATTGCCATTCTACCGGTATAACTTTTCTGTAAAATTTTCGGGCGGCTGAAAATTTGAATTTAAGCAAAATAATTCATTTCACTATGAATATGAAAATTAATTGACTGACATTTGGTGTTCCACGGTTGTCATAAACACAAAAATTACACTTTGAAAGTATTCACCCATATATATATTTGGTGACTCTATGATTTAAAAAACAGTGATATTTTCCAAATGTCGAATATGCCATTGGATTTTGAAATGTTGACTTGATATTTGTAAGTAGTAATCCCAGAATGATTTGGTAGATACCGCCATTCAAATAAATAATTAAAATTCTCCGCCGTAATAAATTATATAAATAACAACGAAAAATTCGTTTTTAACAACAATGACATTAATAAATAATTTATACACAATAAATTTTAAAATCAACATTTAATATGTTCCAATTAGGAAAATGATTGACGTAAATCCGTCCATATTTATAAAAAGTCGTCTTTCACGTATAATCCACTATATTTTTGTAGTTCGAAAAAATCATGCCTTATGCAGTAAACAAGAGAAAGCAAGAGAACTTCTGATTCGTGTTCGGTGACATAAAAAAAAAACAAGTCAGATATGATCAATGTAACATTTCATCGATTTCTTTTGTGATCCTGCATAATCTTTTAGAATTAATAGACTTGATGTCGCCCGTTTGGTGGATTTAATGGGCTAATAGATATACTAATGATTTTTGAGTAATTGTAATTCCATACCTTTAAAACTATTTATCGAATAAATTAATTGTATGCTACGTATTAATTCTTCTCTTTAATAAGTAAGTGTTGACAAGCGTTTATTCGTTAAAAGACATTATCCTATTAATCCTAATGAAGAATAGCTTTAATGGGTTTCTGTGTAATCAAGTGTCGCGTACCACAGTCATAGAGAAAACACTTCTCGGCAGTTTACTCGGTATTATCTAGAGGATATTGGGTTCTGCGATCGGATAGCAATCCAAAATTTGCGCTCCGATCCGACCGCGCTGCGTGTTGCCGATAGTTGAGGTTCGTAATTGCAGGGTAAATATGCATGCTATACGCGAAATCGGAGCGACTATTCCATATTCAACGATTAAATGTGATATATGAGTTTTGAGTGTCGCGGCATATCAAATAGGCGTAATTGTATAGGCCCGATAATAAATTTTGGTAATTAACTAAGCGTGTTCGGGTACCATGTATCGAATTCACACGAAACGACCACCAGTCGTACAATGTAAATGAACTATCCCATAAATGTGGGTATTCAGAGTTCATATGTTTGACGCTAATTGTAGTAAACTCTTACCTTCTGATGCACAATGTCCTTAGGCTGCCCAAAATACTATGAAGATTTGTAAATGAATTAGAGATCTGTCAAAGGTTCAAATGAGTAATCAATTAATTTGTAATAATTTAAATGATTTATTAAGTAATTTAAATAATATTATTTAGAAATTTTCAGGAAACTGATTATACACGAGCTAATACTCAATTTAGTGTAAGTGTAATATTCCATAAAATAATTTTTGAGATTAACAAAAATAAAAAATTTGTTGGAACCTATAAAACGAAGAAAATTTAAAAATTCTTTATAATTTAGATCTGCACAACTGGTACAAATAAATTTGCATTTAAAATGATTAAAGTGGACTATTTGAACCAGAATACTTTTATGCAATACGTCCTCTTAGGATAGTTTAAACTATACAAAATAAAAATAATTAGTACAATTGTTAATTACTGGTCAATCATTTTGGCTAATCAAAAGCTACTTCATTCAAGTAATGATGTCATCTTAAGTGTATGAAACTACTTTTTCGGCTGATTTGATGAATTCGTTTTCAGGATACTTGAATGCTTCTATAGCGATGCAAATGTCAGAAAGACGTCAGAGGTAACGACTAAAAAATCAGAATCCGTCGAAGACAGCTGCTTCGTACGAAGTGATGAAGACATTTGAATTCATTTTAATAGAAATCGTAACGGCTGACATCGTTTCGAGATTATGCGGAAATGAATGACAGGGTGGACGCACATCAGTTCACGTCAACGAGTTGGCTTTAAGCTCGGGCTGGTAAGTCGCTGTTTAAAGTCGCATCAAGAGTAATTCGGTAGGTGGATCAAAAAATGAGGAGACTGAGGAAAGACAAAAAGAGAAAGAAGAGCGGAGGGTGAGACAAGAGAAAAGAATGTCCCGTCTTCGTGTCACCGCACCCAATAACATGCGGATAATCGCGATTTAATGGCTCAATAACGTCTGCCACTGCACCCTGCCACGGAGTCTGAAACAATTTATCGGCCCCGTCAGTCAATAAATTCAGGTTTTGAGTTGTATAGAGGCCTAACTGGTCCCACCGCTCGGTCATCGCTTAAATCTCGCGATAAACCGCCTCTGGACCCAAGACCGAAACCACGCCTGTGAGCATTAAGGGAATATAAATTTCGCGACCGTTCTACGGTCTTCCCGACCGATGTGCCCCGTCGCCGCCGCGTCGGTCGTTCCTCTCGTATAAGACGTCCAAAGCATTTTTAAAGTGTTAAAATTGTTTTTTGAATAGACCGTCTGGGCAGAATCAGTGCGTTTACTCGCAGTGAATAACGAACGAGCGTGTAATTTTAATGCACCGTCTCACTTTGTTCACTGTAAATTTCAAAAGGGACAATTATACTTAGCTTAAATCAGGTCGATTTTCAGATTTCACTACAATAAAGCGATTTTCGATCAATCAGTCACTCTTTTACCCGTGAAATTTTCAATGTATTATTTAATACATGTGTATTTACAGTAACATTTTTCACTGTTAGGTTACAGGGCAGATTAGAAACCAGCTCATTAGGTAACTGAGTAACAGTGTATATGGTCAGTTTGAACTGAAACATTGGCAAACAGTCGTAGACATAATGTGATGGAGAGAAAATTAGAGATTTAAAATCAAATGTATAAAAGAAACGTTATTCTTGCAAATGGAGAACCACGATTTATTCCGTATATTAGAAATAATCTGTCTCTGACACTGATAGAAATTTATAAATGCGACTGAATTTCACTCTGGTTTATGGTAACCAGCACTATAAATATAGTTAATTTTGCCATAATTATAGTTAACTTTATCATAAAAATAGGTTCCCTATACCATATATATTGTTGTGACTGTATTTCACTGAAGTTTATGGTAACAAATACTATAATGTTCTTAGAGTGTACCACTCGATACTTTCGATGACGGTTAAGGTACTGGACCCCGATAGTTGGCCTACCAAAACTTGTTAATAAAGGTTTACTGGAGTGACAGTCACATATATAAATGTGATTAAAAATACCCAATTAAAGATATATATTGTATATTACGCATTCATTCGTGCTAAGAGTAGAATTTTACTTTTTAAACAGTGCCATTTCCACTTTTTCTTGCAGTGAACAAATTTTAGTTTATAGTAATCCGAATTCTCATTGCAAGAAGAGTGGTCTCATTTACACTTTAGCCTAAAGTCAAATGTCACTCTTATTCAAAAATTGTTACGACAGCAATCTGAATGCATTAATTGCATACTTTACATTTTATATACTGGTACCGAAATCCCCACATCAAGTTGCAAAAGCAGTGTCGCTAAATATATTAGATAACGAAACTTCGAGTTGGGTAACTTATTTAAAATTCTAAATATTGTTGGGTAGTGAATCAACTACAGTACAACCTCTCTTGTTCGACATGATCGGTGCCAGACGCTCTCTCTCTGACCTCGCTAGTTTGACATTTTTTTAACCATGCCCACTATGACGTCACGCAATCGAGATTGGCTCATTTGTTTTTATGAACATAAGTGTACTGGGCGGCGGAGACAAACATACTGAAAGTACGTATATTTTACTCGAAAGCGATTTTGTAAAATCAAATGATTATATTTAAATTAAATATTGGAAGATTATAAAAGATGAGCTCTCGGGAAAACGTCGATCCAAATAAATCAGGTAATTCAACAGCCCAACATAATCTAGACTATTTGGTTACAAAAAAGTTAATTTTCTTTTTACAGGAATAATCGAATTGCATTACTTTAAAGTAAAAATAAATATTTTTTATCAAAACTTAGATTTTATATAAAAGTTCAATTTTTACGTGTAACCTGATGCTTAAGCTTCCTGATGTGTAACCCATCTTCCTCAAATCATAAGAACCGACTGTAAATTCTGAACATTACCTTTTGTAGCTGCGATAAGATACAACTGTTAACTTGTGAAAATATAGTAGTTCTTCCTCTTCAGCTAACCTTCTAACCTTCTGTTTTCCTAGCATTAATTTCCAGCCTCCTTGCCATACATGTAGAAGTCAAGTAGAAAACTAAAACTTAACAACAACAAATGCGGAGGTTATGTCGTTCGAGTTGACGGGTGAGTGCAATCGTCCGAGTCCGGCATGGGTGCGTTCGTGTTCTTCGGTAATATAATGGGCGGGGGAGGGAAGAAGTCTCCGCCAACTGTCGAACTAAGGAGGTCCGGCATGGTCGAACTAGGGAGGTTGTCGAACAAGCGAAGTGTCGAACAAGAGAGGTTGTACTGTACTTCGATACTTGGTCAAGCTACTTTTTAAGCCGACTATTAATTCCTCGTTTTTTTTTATTTCAAAAACAAATTTGCAAAATTGCTCAAATTCTTATAATATTTATTTTGCTAATTTAATTCCTTAACACCTTACCCACAATCTTAAGCTAAACAGAAAATGTTCCTGCTGAATGATAGGAATAACGAAAAATGGTGGATTATAGGGACGATGATGGACGATAATAAATGATGCTCTAGAATATTTATGTAAATAAAAAATATTGAGGATCGCATAAAGCAATAAAATGAGATTTGTCTTGGTTTTCATAGCCGGCCACTACTATATTTCATATTTCCATATTTGCACGACTAATGTATTTCATATTAACAAATGTCAATGAAATCAAAACAATAGTGTATATTCCCTTAGGGCCAGGTCGTAAAATAGTAATTAGCAGAGAGTCGCCCTTCAAACCTCTATATCGAGAAAATAAAAGTGTTTCAATGATGGCTATGCGTATCATATGTCATTTCAGTGTTTACGCCATTCCTTATTTCACATCATATAGAAAACAATTAAAGTAGATAAATTACAAAATTGTTTAATATGCGTGTATTCTAAATACCCTATTTCGAATAAAAAATGGTGCTACCAGGTTTCTCAGGTGACAAAAAAAGTTACTAAATATAAACGCAGTAGAACTACGATACTTATACGGCGATCATGAACTGCATTGAGGAAATGATTTAATAAGAATTCTCGAATAGTTATATTATTACCTAACTGCTGTTATGGCAACGTTCTTATTGAAAAAGATTCAGTATTCATAATCATTGTTTCGTAACAAATATTTTCAAGAACTGCCCACAATGTGTGTTTAATTAGAATATCCATCAATTTTTTTGAGTGTGGTCGATAGCTAAATTACATTGCAAACTAGATGTTTCCAGCTCATGAAATACCACAACTCTGCATATAACGAGTACACATTTCATTCTTGTTTTAGGACAAAATATATTTTGACAATGACATTTAATGTAATGCCATTCATTATCGTACAGAAACAGTTTATGTAGTAGTAATAACCTCCTGATCCGTATATCATTACTCGATCAAGTCCATATCATTCCTTCATACATAAATTATATATACAACAACAAATCGTTATAATTTCAGTGCAGTCTATTATTCAATTCGTAAGTAAAATAAAAACAAAAGTAGTGGTTTGTCGAAAAATTCCGTTCAGTTCTATTAACCTAAGACTTGGAGTGTGTGAACTAAATTCTGAATGTTTATTTCCTTTAATTTTGTATGCTTTCAATCGTTTATGGTGAAGCATTTAACACCGTAACTCAGGATATTCCGGAGTTACAATATGTCATTATTAAGCAATTTCCTGGTCCGATTTTTACCGATATCTTTATCCCACAGTACGGAAAGCAACGTTCACGAACGTTAAAAGCTGTTTACGAGCCGTAAAGCATTTGGAATTGCGGCGGGACGGAGACGTAAAACTGAAGTTAAAGGGGAATCTATTTTGCAACGCCAACGTAGCTTGTTGATGGTATTAAAACTCGCAACATATTTAACATTTTTAAATGCCGACCAGCATCTTTAAATTAGTAACGAACAATGAAGTTCTTCGCTTCACGGTCGCGTGCAGTAATCAAGACAGTATCAAGGTATGACAAACCTCTTTGTCTGGTACTAACATAGGAAGATGCGCTCATTTTTCACGTCAAATGACATCTGGTGGTTTAGTTGCTGTTTCTTGTTGATAACTTACCTGTAAAATAAGAAAAACACTAGATTAGTTTAAAAAGGTGCGTAAAGTCATCATCATTTACATGGTTTAAAGTTTGTGGGAAATATGAATTTCAGGTTCATTCATCTACATTACTTGGGCTTTTATGATTTCTTACATAAATCTTAAACTATAAATGTATTTAGATATTTGTAAACACATTTTTCCTTTTATACTTAGCTTATCTAAAATAATTCATTATTTTACAGTAAGTTTTTAAATTGCATTTGAACAAAAATAATATAGAAGACATGTCTGGAGTAAAGTAAAAAATGAACACGATTGTATCAAAAAAATTAGCACCTTTTTACTGGCTGCTCCGGAAAGGTGAGTGATCTGGTGGCGCGACAAGCGACCTGCGACAAGGAGTGATAATCGCAGTGATCTTAAATATTTCGACCCCGGATATACAACAGCGATCTGCGTGTGCCTGCGATCCTTTATGCAGCTATAAATTTTAATGAAAGTTTTTATCGGTAATAATATTTTACGCGTCGGTCCGGGATGCGGTGAGTCCACGACCTCTAAATCGGCACCGAAAGGCTCGCTACGGGGTATCGGGTTGGGCCCATGAGTGAGACAGAAAGTTCTGGCCTTACGCGAAGGAAAGGGAGCAGCGGAAAAAGGAAATAAAGAGGTGAAAAGGTACAGAAGGGAAATAAAACAAATAAACATGAGAGAAGGCACTTGTATTCTTCAATGATCGAACGGCAAGAAAAATATTGTCACTATTATATGTTCTTGCATTACTAAAGTATCGCCTTATCTAAAATATTTTAACATATTTACTAGCGTAGTTGGTGCTTCACGGCTATCAATTATACTTGCCGAAGGGCCAGTCAGTCCCGTGCTAACGAGCTCCACAAAGATATCGTTGCGATGGACTTTAAAATGATCGAATGCTAATGTAAGGTTGTACTTTTTAACGTTTAGTTACTAATTGGCCGTTAGTACCGCAAGTGTGCTTAAATCTTACTAGCATGCAAGAGTATCCAGAAAACGTAGGCTTATAATAAATCGATGAAGCATGGGTATGAAAGAATTTCTCCGTATAAACTCTAGCAACTATTTTGCAACTTTTTTAGTACCATCAGTATATTACTAACATTTTTGTGTCAGTACTTTATTGCTGCTTCCGTAATAATTTCGCTGCAAACGTAAAGATCCACTATCATGCCCAGGTTTATGATATTGCAAAAGTATGCTGTAAAAACAATTTGAAAAATGCCATTACAAATGTATGGGGATTTTAAGATATTTGAAAAAC
Organism: Trichopria drosophilae; assembly: GCA_030407085.1. Taxonomy (NCBI): domain Eukaryota; kingdom Metazoa; phylum Arthropoda; class Insecta; order Hymenoptera; family Diapriidae; genus Trichopria; species Trichopria drosophilae. The sequence continues at coordinate 68,953,707 of CM059583.1, forward strand.
TAGACCAGCACTGAAATTATTCAATAAAGGTGGGGAATTTCTTTCAGACAGTATATTGTAAAATTTATTTAAATGTTCATAAATCTAAGTGGCGTCAAAAATAAAAAATAAAGCCCCTCAACATATCACTGAAATAAGAATCTAATGATTGAGAACCTAGAATTATTTCCCTGACGAAAATTATTGAAATAGAAATGTTCCCATACCACATAACGATTAATGACTTCCAGTAAAATTCAAACTGAGGCAGTTCGGAAAAAAGATTTGTTTAATTATATGACCAGTAAACTCAGGTACAATCATACGGTACGTCGCGTATTAAGTTAATAACTGCTGATTATTTTAATACTAAGATAACTTTAATACTAATATACTAAGATAGATAATATTTATCTCATTCCTGCAGCAATAAGAACAAGTGGGGAATCGCGAGGCTGAGTATTAGACCATATTTTAACAAATAAATGATGCTATCGTAATGTCCAACCACAACCGAAAGTACATTTTTCTCATAAATCTGAGCATAATACTAAATCAACATCGTTTGTGATTGTTACTTAATTTTGTTTATTGTCAGTTTTTAGGTCGATTTGTTTTTACCAATCATGTTGATTTACATGCTCAAGCTTATTGCAAATAAACTCAAAATTCAAAAAGTGTAGTAAAGCTTAAATGTTACTTCTAACTGTTCAAATCTTGCAACCATACTGTCCATTAACAAAATCCCTGCAAATGGGCATTCATACATAACCACAGACGAAAAAATGAAAATAATGTAGATACACACTTCTTTATGCCTGCATTGATGTATTTTGCGATAGAAAATATAAAAGTTAGCTCGTTCTCCTGGCCGACTATGACACAAATGCCTATATTTCTAAAATACTCTACATAAAAGTTACTAGTGCAGGCACAGGGACCGTTTCGTAGCCTTTTATAGGTCCCCTTATGCAATAAGGTGTTTCCGACGTATTTTGGGCCGCTGAATTCGAATTTCGAGGGTGGATTGCTCTCCGAGTGGGCCGAAATTGTTTATAACATTTTTTTTAAACAATTAAGCACTACTACATCGACACATGTAATTTTTTTTTTATCCACTTAGGCTTAAACTCTTCTTCTGACCTTATATTTCAAGCAGAAAGTTAGTTTTAATCATCCATTTTAAACTGTAATTCCGCGGTCCAACATACGTAAAAAAATACCTGGATAAATCCAGGAATTTAAAACGTGCCGTGGGACAATACTGGATGTGGGCATGTTTACAAAAAAGCAGCACTAGTAAAACTCAAATAAATTGCGAAGGTTTAAAATGATTGTTAAAAACGATTTTCTGCTTAAAATATAAGGTTACAAGAATAATTTAAGCCTAGGTGGATAACAAAAAAAATTACATGTGTCGATGTGTTCTGTGCTGAACACTACAAAAATCGCATTTTTTTTTTATTTCGGGAATTTTTATCTCGGAAATACGCCATCGTACGCAAAAGTTACATAGAACCTTTTTTGGTCAGAATTGCCCGAAGAATATAAAAAAATTTTTTAGGAAGCGAAAAGTAAAAAAATTATATTTAATTGTTTAAACAAATTGTTATAAACAATGACGGACCATCCGGAGAGCTTTCCACCCTAAAAATTCGGATTCAGTGACCCAAAATACGTAAAAAATAACGAGGTGGATCCGGCGACTTGAAACATGTCGTGCGTGCCAATACTAGATGTGCGTATATTTACAGACAAAAAACAGCGTTAGTAAAACTTCAATAAATGGCGAAGGTTTAAAATGAATGATTAAAACTAACTTTCTGCTTGAAATATAAGGTCAGAAGAAGAGTTTAAGCATAGGTAGATAAAAAAAAAAATTACATGTGTCGATGTGGCAGTGTGCTGAATACTGCAAAAATCGCATTTTTTTTTATTTCGGGAATTTTTATCTCGAGAATGCGCCATCGTACGCAAAAGTTACTAAAGACCTTTTTTGTTTAGAATGCCCCAAAAAATAAAAAAAAAATTTTTTTTGGACCAAAAAATTTAAAATTGCTTAATTGTTTAAAAAAAATGTTATAAACAATTTCGGCCCACTCGGAGAGCAATCCACCCTCGAAATTCGAATTCAGCGGCCCAAAATACGTCGGAAACACCTTATTGCATAAGGGGACCTATAAAAGGCTACGAAACGGTCCCTGCTCCTACACTATACGGTTCTAGCACCAAGGTTGATTATTTTATTTGTAAAAAAATTAAAATAACAGAGGGCTTATTATACTAAAGTTGATAAATAATCGAGTTGTGCAAACAAAAAATATAAAAAAAAAATTGGCCCATGAGGGGATCGAACCCGCGACCTTCGCGTTATTAGCACGACGCTCTAACCAACTGAGCTAATGGGCCTTGAAAAACTTCGTAGTTTAGAGTTGTTATCAACATAAATATCACCTACTAATTTTAATGGCTTTATTATACCAAAGCTGTAGGTACATGATTTTCAAGTTCTTTCAAATAATTTACATACGCGCTAAAAGTAAGTATATTAAAATACGATAAATTCCGATTGAGTTAGATTCGTCCAAAATGGAATAATTGTGATATCAGAAATTATGGTATCAAAATTATAACAATATATGAAATGTATAATGTATGATGAAAGATATAATTTTTTTTCTTATATGTAAATAGTAGTCTTTTAATATATCACTGAGAGACCCGGATCGTAAACGTTAATAAAAACTTTCTATTTAGGACGGTTCTTATTGTCACTGCTAAATATTTACTTACCGTAAAAAAATGGTTTATTAGATACTAAAATGTTCATTTAGTAAAAGGTGTCTTTTACGTCTTAATAGACAATTTATTAAAAACAAATATTTTAAAAAACTTGTTTTCTTAAATAATCTATTTCTAGTTAGTTAGTAATACTTTAAATTACGTAAAATACTTACGTAAAATTTTCATAGTCACTATAAAATCCATTTTATAAGCTTTTACAACACTTACGTACCAGTATTGTTAAGTGTTTTACGCATACCCTGTTTAGTAAGTGTTACTGTGATGCCCAGCTTTAGTTATTGTTCTGTGATGTCCAGACTCCAGTCACCAGTGGCGTCCATTGACATAAGAATATCGCCTATGTTTACGTAGAATCAGTCGATTTTTAAGGTTATTTTCGCAAAATCTACCAAGCGTCCCACTCTAATCTTCACATATATATTATAGAAGAATGGTCAAGCTTTTTTGTTGAAAAAAGTAAAAATTAAAAAATCCGATTTTGAGATATATTGAAATGAGCACTTTAACCTTGAATTTTAAGATCAAATTTTATTTAAAAAACAACTTTTATAATTAGCTTGCAGTCCGCAAAAAAAACTTTAATAATCACTACTCACATATTAACTTTTATGCATCCTACTTAGGAATATGGTAAATTGAAAAAATTGAAATGATTTTACAACTTTCACTTTTCCCAAAAGAACATTTCATATTCTATCTATTTTAAAAATAACAACAAAATTGTTTAAATTCGTCCACTATACTGGATCCGTAATTTTTTTATTTTGAATATCAGACTTTTTCAGATTTGACAACCTCTAAAATATTTAAATTTCGTACAAAATATATAATTAATAATTAAAAATAACTGTGAAATTCGTCCGACTTTAATTTGAAACTGCCATTTCAACTGTTGACACTTTGAGTTCATATTTGTAATAAGCAACCAAATAATTCCGGCAATTTTCATATAAAAGTTTCACTGTAATATTGGCCATGATTTTTAAGATTAGGGGGGAATTGAAACAAAA